>OZ025290.1:363637677-364881155 GCA_964019185.1 Maratus speculifer | reverse complement strand
AAATCTTCCACATCAGCATCATTCCAGGAGTCATTCCTTTTAAGGCTAGTTTTTTTTTACTATAGAAGGACTTAAGTGAATATCTAAATTTTACTGCCTTGAACATATTTAACCAAAATATATTTATAAAACTTAAATGTGGTGCTACAAGCTTTATAAAATTTATAAATCTTAAAAATAATACCTTTTGTAATAAGTATTTGTGGGTGTAGTGCGGGCCTTCCTACTCATAAAATTATAAAAAACATTTGAAATTTCAAATTTGATAATAAACGGCAGTCAGTCACTTAGGGATAATCGAAAAAAAAAAAAAAAAAAAAAAAAGATAAATACAGTGTCTCACAAAAGTGATGGGACACTTGTGCTTTATAAAAAGAAACTGCAATAAAATAAATAAACAAACATGTGCAAAAATTTTTTGGGTGTGTTTCATATTTAAAGTAGGTAACAATTATTACATAACATACATTTTGTCAAAATATTAAAATATTAATTTAGTAAAAATACAATTGTTCAGAACGGAGCAAAAAATGGCTCACATAAGTGATGGGACACTTACTTTTCCATCAAATATTTATCCAAAAATTTTACTTTTTAAAAGGTTTTAATATTTTGTTGGATTTCCTTTTACTTTTAAAACATGATTTAATCTTTTTGGGATGGATTCGACTAATTTTTTTTGTGATTTCTGGAGTGATTTTACCCCATTCTTCTTGAAGCACCGATTTTAGTTGTTGTTTTGAAGAAATGGTGTGTTTGCGAATTCTTGATTCCAATTCTTGCCAAATATTCTCTATGGGATTTAAGTCTGGAGATTGTGATGGTGCTTTTATTATTTCAGGACAGTTATATAGCAGCCAGAGTCTAACGTTCAGAGCAGTGTTCTTGGGGTCATTGTCCTGGTAGAATTTAAAATCGTTATGAAGGTTCAATTTTCGTGCTGAAGATTTCAAATTTTGCTTTAAAATATCAATATGCTTGTACTGATCCATTATACTGTCAATAAAAACAAGATTACCAACTCCAGCGGACGACATACACCCCCATACCATAACTCCTCCTCCACCATGTTTTACTGTTGGTACCAAGTTCTGTTTGCGAAATTCTTCCCTGTTTTTTCTCCACACCAAGATTCTACCGTCAGAACCAAATATAATAAATTTACTCTCATCAGCAAATATAACTTTATTCCAGTAATCAGAATTCTTATTTATGTTGGATTTTGCGAAAGCTAGTCTGAGTTTTCTATTCTTTTCACTTACGAAGAATTTTTTCCTGGCTACTCTACCGTGATATCCAGCAGATCGAATTACCCTTCTAATAGTCTCAGGATTAACAATTATTCCATATAATGCTTGTAAATAAGCAGCAACTTTTGAAGCACTATTTCTTGGATTTTTTTTAATATTTCGAACGATAATTCGCTTTATTCCATTGGATAGCTTAGATGGTCGGCCTGGTCTTCTTTTATCCTGAATCATATGATTCTTTTTATATCGTTTAATGATATTGAAAACTGTTGAACGACTCAAGTTAACTGTTTCAGCAGTTTTTCTAATAGATTTTCCACGTTCAATATGCAAATTAATAACTAATTTTCGAATTTCAGGCGAAGTTTCTTTTCGTTTAGCATTCATGGCTACACAGAGCTAAAAAACACAAAAATTCCAAAACAAACTGGAGAGAAATACTGCAGACGATTTTCTAAATTATTGCCAATTGCTTTTAAGTAAAAATAAAACCCCAAAAAATATTTTTATTGTTTATTTTAGACTATTTTTGTTGCATATATAATGGTGTCCCATCACTTATGTGAGCTATTTTTTGCTCCGTTCTAAACATTTGTATTTTTATTAAATTAATATTTTAATATTTTGACAAAATGTATGTTCTGTAATAATCTTTACTAAATTTAAGTATGAAACACACCCACAAAAAAATGTGTACATGTTTTTTTTTAATTTATTTGATTAGTTTCCTTTTGTAAAGCACAAGTGTCCCATCACTTATGTGAGACACTGTATGTTTTGATAGGGAATAATGACGGTTTAAAATTGATAAAGATAAGAATTTTCCAATGTTTTCGTTATCCATAGAAAGAAAGAATTTCACAAACTTTTAATAAGTTACTAATAATTATATCAATATCTAATTATAAATTTTAAAGCTAAATGTGAGAGTCTTTTTCGTGCATTTTTCGAACATATGATGTTTTTCTTAAGTATTCAGGTAATTTGGAAATGCACAATAAACTCTGTTTGATTATAATAACTTATTTTATAGATTTTGAAATAACTTAGTGAAAATGTAAATTATGTTAAAAACACAATTGTGAGATAACTCATCTCTTTGATTTTTTTAAAATGCTAAATTAATTGTTGTTGTTAAGGCTCTGTCAAATTTCTTTTAAGTGAATAGAATTCACTTTTTAAATAATAAGGGATATATGTTAAAGAGAGTGTGCGTGGGAAGAGGGAAAAAAGGGGGGTCGCAATTTTACAGATGCTTCGGTGACGCATGGCCAATAAAAGTTTAGGAACCACTGCATTACACAAATGTATCATTAAAAGTTGTTATCTAGGCTTTAAAAGCCGATTATAGAGTACCGCGACCCTTGTCATTATATATATCTAAGTCTTCCGCGTCTTTAAGGGTAACTATCTCGGCTAATTACCGACGATTTTTTTTTTTTTCGAAAATCACTATCTGCAATGTTTTTATACTTATGATACGATAGGTACTTCCAGCGATCGTCAAAACATTTGCTGAATGACCGCAAATCGAAATTTGTGTGTAACGGAAAAATGCGCTTTCCAGGGATGCAATCAACACCAAGTGCACTAAAGACATTTTGGAGCAGTTCGGAACAGCAAAAACTGGATTTCAGAGCAGTGCAAAGCAACAAAAACATGATTTTGTAGCAATAAAACCTATTTTTGCAGCGGCAAAAAAATATTTTTGTAGCATAAAAAGCTGTTTTTGAGCAGATTGAAATTCTAATGCAAATAAGCTCCTAAAAATTAAAATGATTGCTATCTTGAAAATAATTTGACATTTGAAAGAATAATTTCTTCACACTTTTTGCTAACTCTGAACATTTTAACTGACAATTGAGTATCGTTTAGAATAATAATGAAAAATTAGCAGCAGGACGAAAAAAAAGTTTATTTGGCTTTTAAAAATAATACTTTAGAGCAATTTTAATTCATTAAAGAAACATATATGAATACAATATATAACTAACCTGAATTAGAAACACACTATAGAACAATCTTTTTTTTAATAATTTATACTTGATTATTCATTCAGACTTCTACTTTCAAAATGAAACAAATAAAAATGACAACTCTCAGTTACAGGGATGAAAGTGCACTAAAGCTATTTTGGAGCAGTAAAAATCCGATTTTGGAGCAGTAAAATCCATTTTTGGAGCAGCAAATGTAGTAGTAAATATGATTTTCTAGTAGTAAAATAAAATTTTTCGCTATCTTTTGACGAAAATTGCGTTTTTTCGCGCTCTTTCGATGAAATTTGCGCTTTTTAGGTATCTGACAAAATTAGCATTTTTTCGTTTTTTCGACTAAATTTACAGATTTTATTGCGAACTTTTGATCATGTTTTCATCGTTTTTTCACGAAACTAGCAATCCTTTGCAAAATTCAAGTTTTTTTTTTTTTTTTTTTTTTTTTTTTTGCAATCTTTCGACGAGTTCGGGTGCTTTTGGCGACTTCCCACAAAAAAAAAATTGCTGTTTTTGGCATTATTTAAAAGAAATTAGCAGTTTTTTGAGATTTTTTGATGAAATTCGCGGGTTTTTTTTAGATCTTTTGACCACGTTTTGTTCGTTTTTGACGAAATTAGCTATCATTTGAGAAAATTCACATTTTTTACACTTTTTTAGTCTAACATGGCGTGTTTTTCGCGATCTTATTATGAAATTCGAATGTTTTTCGAGATTTTTGATGAAATTTATATGTTTTCCGCGATCTTTTGAAAACATTTTGTTTCTTTTTGACGAAATTAGCGAGTTTTTGACAAAATTCACATTTTTTTCACGATTCTTAGACGAACATGGCGTGTTTTTTGCGATCCTTTGAGGAGCATGGCGTGTTTTTCGCGATCCTTTGATGAAATTCAATTGTTTTTCAAGATTTTTGAACAAAATCCGTGTGTTTACCGCGATTTTTTGGCAAAGTTCGCGTATTTTTCGCGATTTTTTGACAAACCTGCGTGGTTTTTTGCGATCTTTTGACGAAATTATCGATCTGGAAAAAGTTAAAATTGGAATTTTTCTTTGTTCCTCGTATCTATGAAATAGTACTAAATTTAATTTCGGTACTAATTACGTTTTGGCGCAAATTTGGCGCAAATTTAAGAAAAAACGCTATTTTGGCACAGACATGTGCAGTAGTTGTATTTGTGTGCAGATATTACAAAATGCGCAGCACTTGAAATCGTGCGCTTTACTCAAAAACTGTGTCCTATAGAATTATCGTTATCGTTTTCCTGCAAGGTTAAATTAACTTCTCTAATTTTTTCATAATTTTAGTAGAGTCAGATAGCGGGGGAGGGATAGATAGTAGAAATAGACAGGGGAGGGGACATATTCTTACACTACATTTTCGATCATATCTCTGAAAATATAATACTTAAAATTAAAAGAAATTATTTTAGAGTTCAGCATTATGGAAGCTTTAACACTAGAACGTCGGATATGTGTCAATTCAACACCGATCAGTGGACTGATTGTCGATTCGAACCAGAAAAATCTCCAAGAAATAAGTTATAAATATGTGGCAATGAAATGGGTTAAACAAATAAAGTAAATAATTTTTAAATAATTTTCCTGGTTTTAAATATATTTTATAAAACGCGCGTAAAATTTCCCGGCGTTCTAGTGTTAACAGAATACCGGACACGATATAAGAAGAAATAATTTTATTTTATTTATTATTTATTTGTTAATGTTTTATAATGTGTAAATTATGTGGGTCAATAGTCTGTATTACTTACCACAATTTGAACTTTCCACGTTCTATAGTTTACGAGTAAAGTGTCTGTGACAGACAGACACAAGAATGATTTCAAATGGTCCTGTTTTTACTTTTTAAGAACTAGGGATGGGACGAATAGTGATTTGGCCGAATAGCCGAATACCGAATATTCGGCCAAATTTTACGCCGAATACCGAATATTCGGCGGCCCAATGCCAACTTTCTTTTCCAATAAAGAAAATAAATTTTGATTATATTATAATTTAAAAAATAGGAGCTCATTAATAATTATTACTTTTAATTGTACTTTTAAATGTATTTTTAAATTTGAAAAACTTATTTTGACACAAAAAAAATTATGAAATTGCATTATATTCTTTTATTCTAATGTACATCAAGTTGATTTTCAGTAAATCAGGATGGTAA
Organism: Maratus speculifer; assembly: GCA_964019185.1. Lineage (NCBI taxonomy): Eukaryota > Metazoa > Arthropoda > Arachnida > Araneae > Salticidae > Maratus > Maratus speculifer. The sequence continues at coordinate 364,875,735 of OZ025290.1, read as the reverse complement.
GATTAAAATATGAAGAATTATACTTCACTTTTACTATCAAATGATACATTAACCCTTTCTTCCATCCAAAATTAATAATATTCTTAATCTCTTTCTCTCTCAGAACTCACGAGGAGATATTTTCTGAAATAACCTTTAATGAAGTAAATTTGATCATTTAGAGTTAGTGTCCCTAATGATAAGCAAATTCCTTAGGATGAGACTGTTCTGAAATCAGTGACCAAGCTTTAAATTACAAATTACGTTAAAGCAAAAGGTTATGTTTAAAGTAGAATGCATATGTTAACAAAATCATTGACATTTGAATCGGCGCATACAATATTCAACTTCAATATTCCACTTATTCAACAAGCATTAAAAGGATAAACAGAAATTGACAACAACATGAAGGAAGAAAGATGTAAATTAAAAATATATACATAATAATGTTACATATTTAAATCAGTAATTATTTAAATAATTATTTAAAAGTGGAAACTATAGAATAAAAAAAATATTTTGTTCAGTATTTAGAATTTATGTTTAAATATTTATAAAACCATCTTCCTAAAGCAAGTTGTGTAATCTAATGCATATATAGATTGACACCAGTTCTGTTATTAGATGTACCATTGTATTTGGAATAGTGATATTTGATATTTAATTTTGAAAATGAATCTTCATTAATACACCTATAATGAATGAATTTCATAGGAGCCTTTTTTATATGTGCATGGAATTTGCAGACATTGATAAATATTCGACTGTTTTAGAATAAGATAGTGTTTTTCTTTCTATAAGTGTTTTTATATCTTGAATTGTAATATATCATTCTCTAATGAAGACATTTCCCGTACAATTAACTCTCCAACTTGGGCAGCATTTTCTAAAATATCACTAACTTTTATAGGAAATACAGAAATACTGTACATTTTAACTGTATATTTTGTAAGTAAGAATGAGAATAACTTCATGAATGAAGTAGCCAATTTGGATGAGAGAAAAAAAAATTGGAAGAAATTAAATTCTTTAAATCCTAAATTTATTTGGCAAGATATCTTTCACTATTCGGCAAGATTTTAGCAATATTCGGCGAGATATCTCTAAATATTCGGCTACAGGTATTCGACTAAAGTATTCGGTCAACAAACCTTGAATATTCGGCCAACCGAATATTCGGCAAAAGGGCCGAATACCGAATAGTGGCCGATTATTCGTCCCATCCCTATTAAGAACGGAATCCTAAAAATAGAAAATCGGTGGCAAAAATGAAAAGCCAGCCTTGAAAAAATAAATTTCCCAATTAAAAAGATTTAAGATGTACATGTTAATAGTGCCATGTTAATAGTGTTTATCAGCACCCAAGATATATAATAAAGTTTCACGCCAAAAACAAATAAAATTTTTGAATCGCCTCACTTAATTGCGCAATAACTTCTCACGAAAGCGATCTTCTCTGCTCATTCATCTATCTTGCACAAATGTTGAATCTCTCTTGCATATCTCCGAAATGCTTGTGTACTCATCTGAAATCACGCAATTTATTTCCTTTCTGCGAACTATTAGGAATGTTATAATAAGGCCTGATATTTAATTCTTATTTCTATAATTTAAGAAATGGTATAAATAATAATACAAATAATTAATTGGTATCTCTGGATGTTATCACTGATAAAACTTAATAAAATTTGACCGAGAAACAACGTTGACTATCACCTTATCGAGTTCACGGCTGAAATTCCAGAATGAATTAAAACTCGATTTGCATATTAAAACGAAATCGGCCTGTCAAATCATGTCTTGCGGGAAAACATCTGAAAACTCGATATTAGCGGTAGACTCGTAGGTTTACCATTGTGTTTTCCCGCACCCAAAGATATTCAAACATGAAAACACAGATTTTGAAAAGGCTTTTTTTTTCAATTTTTTTATTCAAATTTTCAAAAAAAAAAAAAAAAAAATTTCATTTATAAAAGGATATTATTATAAATTGTTGCCAATTGTAAAAGCATCGGAAAGAATGATATTTCCTTTAAATTAAAAATGTATTCACGCATGCCTATTATAAAAAAACAAATTAGAAATAGATAATTCTTTTCTTCTAATAGGTAATTCTTTTAAATTAGAATTAAACGATTGTGTGTTAAAAAGAGAAAAATATTGAAAGTTACGTCATAAAATTGTATTTACACACGAATATTAAAATGAAAGAGAAAACATTAATGTACGGGTTTCCTTAATGTGTTTTAAAAGCAGCAAATGGTGAAAATAACGTCATGTTTAATATTGTATAAGAGTCTGAGAATGTTAATATTGTATAAAGAAAGTACATTGTATTTATGAAATATACAAACATTGTGCATATAGAACATGCTATATTTTGTTTTTAGACAAAAACTAGTTTATTATTCGGCTTCCGAATAAGCAGAATATTTGGCTATAACTTGGCCGAATAATTGGTATTCGGTTATTCGGCCAAATCACTGTTCGTTGCATCCCTACTACCATCAGTATTTACATCAAAGATTTCTTTTCTAAAGCTGCACAGCTTTATCAGCCGAAAAGAAACAAAACCAAATAATGTCGAAAATTTTATTTTTACATAATAATTCACCCATAATAAATTTTTATTTCGAATTGAAATGTATCTACAATCAGTATTAAATGTTTACTTATTAGTGATGCACATTAAAATAACATGAAATGAGCATTGATCATTATGTATTTTTACAACTATAGTAATACTTTACCGTTTTGTTTTATAATCTAATTATTTGGAAAATTCGGCCGAAATCCAATATTTTATTTACACAGCGCCGTGCGAAAGGCGGGAGGGCGTAGGGGGTGGTCGCCCCGGGCGCGGAACTTAGGCGGCGCCAAATTTATACCACCACCGTCATTTTTTTGGCCTATCACAAGAAAAGGTTGGGGGTGGGGTGCGCCAAATTCAACGTTTGCCCCGGGCGCAATTTTTTCTTCGCACGCCCCAGGATTTACATGCCGAATCCTCGAATACCGAATCGACTATTCGGTAAATACCTACATCAGGTATAAATTAACAACTGAAATTAGATGATCAAACTAATCACATACACTGTTAAAAATCTTGTTCTAGTTTGAACCAAAAAAGTTTATTTTTTGGTGCTCAATATCTGCCACCGTAAGATGGTGAAATCTCGTACCAACATTTGGAGCTTCCTAGTTCAACCTCGTTCCAAGTATTGGAACTATGCTTCAATGGGAGCTCCAAATGTTGGTTCAAGATTTCACCATCTTACGGTGGCAGATATTGAGCACCAAAAAACAAACTTTTTTTGTTCAAACTAGATTTAGATTTTTAACAGTGTAATTGTTTTTCGCAAACAGATACATACATTCAAAGCTGCAAAAACTGAACCGCTGGGCACAAGAATTTTTCCCCTTTAATACATGACTTCGTAAAAAACGTTTTGACAGATTTTATTACTATATTTATATTAATTTAAACTTATGCGTAACAAAATTTGCACCGCAAAAGAACTTCGAAATTATTAAAAGTTACACTATTGATCCAAAATTAAGGCAAAATATGAATTGTTAAAATGAAAATATCTTACATTTATTAATTTTTTAACATAATGAAATACGAAAAATTATTTTGATCTCCCAAGACAATTTATGTAAGAACCCCAAGAAACTTTATAATTTGACAAAGCATACTCTAATCTAATTATTTAAATGCCATGTTTCTTTATTCGTCATATCAAAATACTTTTGACACAATGTACGCTCACACATCATATTTAGGAACGTAAAGATAAAAGAGAACAATTTCAGCTACCTCATAAATTTAATTTAGTCTCAAGAAAACTCAAAGTGATAACTTCTGTATTTCAGGAAGTATTTTCTTTGTAATACCGAGTAGTATACGTCAAACTCCCTTCCTTTGAATTATATATAAGGCCGGTTCTTCCGCACTAATTAACATATTTTAGAACACAGAAAAATAAATTCCGGTTATTTCTTATTTAATCAAGTTTTCTTTTATCATTGTAATAATAATTGATACACAACTGAAATTTGCAAGGAGAAATAAAAGGGATATTCACTGATCGCCATTCATTTCAGGAATAAATGTTATTGATGCAACGCCAAAAAACTTTGTAAAATATTTTACTTTCAAATATATATAGAGTACTTTGACTTTCATCACTGTAAAATACAAATAGCTTTTTGTATAACTGCTAGACTTTCTAATAATACATTAATAAATATTAAATAAAGTCTGTAATTTTTTAGCAAAGCATTTTCAGGCATAAAAAAATCTGAAAAAAGAAAGAAAAAAAAGAAAAAGGAAGTTTTTCTTCGTATCTTTCAAGAGGAAAAAAGTTCTATCTACCTGTTAAAAGTTATTTAAAAAGCACATTTAATCAATTAAGAGGTGGTGAAATATATTATTTTCCACTTAATTTTAATCAAAAATTGCACCAGAATATTTTAATTAAATTTTACTTCTATATTTTGGTGAAAAAATGTTTTAAAATTGCATTTTCTTATTTTCAATTTTTTTTTTTTTAATTCCGGCGTGAAGGGTTAAGTAACTGCCACTTTATATACATCAACTGACTTAAAATAATGTAATTCTCTATCATTAATTGTAGCAAGAAAATTTAAATGTAAGTATAAAATAACGCATTGAGTGGCAATACAAAACATTTGCAATACCTTCCGTATCGCGCTTTCGTTATTCATCAAGTCATCTGCCTCATGCCATCTGCAATATTACGGTTTTTTTTTTTTTTTTTTTTTTTTTTTTTTTTTTTTTTTTGTAAAATTTACAAATAATTAAATAAAAAATTTTAAAATCTTCAATTTTCTCATCGTTATTATTTTTTATATAAACTTATTTCTTTAATTGTACAGAGAAAACCATTTACAACGAAGCTGAAGGGAGCTTGGAAATTATTCGAAAGGATGAGGACTTCGTTAATAGCAGTTTCTTGGCAACATATTACGATTTAAAGGATTTTTTCTTAATCCTAAACTTCGATTATCCGAATTCTACTGTATGGCATTCTCTACAAATGAATGTAAACAAATTCTTTTTCGAGATTTCATAACGGAAATGTTTAATCTAACCTATGTTAAATTAAGACTTATTCCCACTTCTCATTGAACATTTCCAGAGAGGAGTTGTGAAATTTCAAACAAGGCTGGTGCAACCATCGGGCAAACTGGACGACAGACCAAGACCCCGCGTCATTTGGAGTTTTGTTAAAAGGCCCGAGTTTCTGTATATAATTCCAACTAACGTTTTCTCAAATGTAAGTATTATCTTATTTCTCGATACTACTTAGTTATCCCGTCGACCAAAAAACGATCGCCAAATTATTAGATTAAATGTCAATAATAGATGATCGTGAATCTCACATTCAATGGCAATAAATACGATACGTGTGTTTAAACATCATTAAGTGATTTTTATTTCGGCTTTTTATTTATATTTTTATGCATATTCTACTTATTATTTGTTTTTCGGTTGACTATGCCAATGTATAATTTGGCTATTAATTTGGCAACTTGTATAATTAGTCGAAATTGGTCAACAGTATAACCAAATAGTATCAAATATACAAATGACGAAAAAATAATTGGTGATCATGTGTGAAATGAGCGCAAAAAATATTTAGAATATTGTAAATGGTAGAAGATTTTGCGAAATTAAAAATAATTATGCACATTAAGTGTGATTGGAAAGTACTTTCAACTATTCTATGCTACTAAATGCAAATTAAAAATATTTTTTACAAGCCCAGTCTTGCTGTATAAGTTGGGCCCGCGCGACTTTGCGCAGGGCCTTATTTCAGCTATTTCACCATCCGACCCATTGCAAGTAGAATACGGAAATTTCATAGGTGTTGTGGTGGAAGGAAACATTCCCAGGCCATTTACCAAGTGAATTCATTGCTATGTATAGCCAATAAATAATATAGCAAAATACTTTCTTTTTCTAATTTAATTCCAATATTTTCGCTTTTTTCTACAAATATTAGATAAATATATCTTTATAATTGGATAATAAACTTTTAAAATATAAAAAAGTAAAATTTATCCGAAATTTCTTAATCTTTAACGGTTTGTGTATAGAGATTTTATTATTAGTAACGTCAAAGGGAAATAATCGGTAGCAAAAGCTGTAAATACAGAATCGTTGGGCCGAACAAAATTCCGTATTAGACAGGTGTTCCTTTAACCCTCTAGATCCCAAACCGCCCGCGATATTTTGAGATATTTTAATTTGTATATCCTAATTCCCCCCAGAAAATTAAAATAGCAATATTGGCTTTATTTCATAACAGACATTCAGGATTTAAATAAACCGAAATTAGTCACTGAAATTTTCTGGTGTAAAGTCAGATTTTCTGAACTACATAATTTCTAGAACGTGTTCTATCATGGGAATTAAAGGGTTAATAAGTGAGAATTTTTTTTTTTTTTTAAGTTTAAAACACTATTTCATTATGGATAGCTTCTTTTTCAAAGATTTTACATCACTTTAAAATATCATAAAAAACATATATTCGTTTCTCATGAAAAAAAAGAAAAAAATTATTTTAAAGAAAAAATTAATTGTTAACATAATGGAGTTATCAATTGGCTGTATTTTATTTAGAGCATTTAAAAATTGACGATTATCGCACAAATAAATACGAAGTAGTGGCAAAATTCTAGCTGAGATATCAATCCATTGAATTTCAAGTGAACAACGAATGCATGAAAAACAAATATCTTTCTCAAAAAATACTATTCGAATTATTTTAAGACGATAGGTTTTGACACTTTACAATAGTTCTGTCATTGGTGTTTCCCTGCCACTGTCACAAAAAAGTGAGACCCCTCCCCCCAACCCCCCCCCCCCAAAATATATATATATATATCGGGATTAAAAGTACACTAAATTCTATTAAAACGGAACCTGCCTATAACGGAATTATGTCTTAAATGTATAATATATGTATTGTTATAAATATACAGATCTACCTGTAAGATGGAACACTTCGAAAGCAAAACTTTCTTCGTCCATTCGCCCCAGTGGCCGAGAGGTTCTGACCTCTCAACTGGTAGGCAACAGGTGTTGGGTTCGAACCCAACCGCGGCCGTCGGCCTAACCGTTCGGAGTTTTCTTCGAACCTTGCGTAAATACGGGTTATGTTCCCTTAGAAAGACCCCCACGAAGGGCACTCATCCCTGAGCCTATATCCCTCGAGTAGATAATCGGCCGACACAAGATAAACCAAACCATCTTCGTCTATTCATATTCGTCTTATTAGCTAAGTATCCCGATTAAATAAACACAATAATCTTATGCAGTTAAATCTAAGCAAACGGAATCGTAAGGCGAACGATATAAAAAAAATTCGTATTGTGGAGGTTTTTGTCTTAGCAAGTGAAATTGTTTGATATTGCTAGCATGGTTGTTTTATGTTTGGGATGTTTCCATTATAGACAGATTTCGTAATGAACAACTTACGTTCTCTTAGGTACCTAGATTACACTGAACCGCGTGCATGAAAACATGTTAAAACAAAATCGATAGGAACCGGAAATTTATTTTATTTTTAGACAGGTTTTCGTCTTGCAGGAGCATTTAATATGATATTCTTCCGGCAAAACAAGTAACATGTTCCTTTATAGAGTACTTTTTACTGTATTAAGTTCTTTTCGATGCAAACTAACGAACAGCATAATGCTAAAAAGAAACTTTTAAAATTTTCTGCATCACTAAAAATTGAAGGTTTTGGCATCCCGAGCAGTGGTAACGGAGGAAAGATTTAGGAATTTTTGAAAATCGGGACACATGTAACACTACCTGTCATGTACATTAGAATAAAAAGAACAATTCAATCACAACAGCCTAATTAGTAAGTCTGTCTTACTCTTCAAAATGTTCTTAATAGAAAATACTGAATTTATGCCATACATTCTTATTATAATACTAAATTTTATAAATAAGTAGATTTTTTTTTTTTCTAAAATAGAAATCGTCAAGTTTAGTTGCGCATATTTTTTTTTTTTCAAAAATTAAAAATATTCGGCTTAAAAGAGGTATAAATCGTATTAGAAATTAAGAACAAAATTATGAATCAATTCTCTTGTTCTTGATTATTGCGAAACTGTTTTTTCTGTTTAAGTAATATATATTAAGTAATATATATATATATATATATTGTAATATAGATTAAGAAAAAAAAAAGTATTGACAAATAAGCATTTTATAATATTTATATATATGTATATTATTCACTGAAATAATACAATCAGCAGGATAAAAAGAAAAAAAAGAAGAAAAAAACATACGATGACAATCTAAAAACAGAACGGCTGGCAGCTATAAACGTCCCGCACATTTAATTGTTTTTATGAAAAACAAAAGAATTGATTACAAGTTAATTGAAAAAGTAGTACAGAAAAAATACCTTAAATGCCGTATACAAGGCCCAAATTTTTGGTATTATTTATTCTTGCAATAAAAATCAATAAAGATCCGAAATATGGACCAACTCAAAATATTCGATTATGAATAGTAAACAAAAACTAATATCGTTTGCATTTCCGTCGTTGCCAAATAAAAATTTAATTGTTTCTAACAAGTAGCATTTTTTATATTATTTTAAATTACATTCAAAATATTAAAAAAAAATAAAATGTACTGGATTATGAAATTTCATACATAAACAAAACAGATTGGATTCCAAATGGTATCGATCACGCAGTACGATAAACTGTTTTAATAAAATCCAGCTTACCTCTACTGCTGACTATATTATGCAGTAAAATTGTAGCACCAAAATACAGCACCGTAATCACAGTAAAATAATATCTTCCACTACTACCCATGACTAAAACGGCATGATGCTGTATGCTCCCGCTCTTCAAGCAATATCATGTTGACTCAATGAATATCCTTCTTAATGCATCTCTGCAACGAATTTTCATTTCAGTACCTACTCTCGATCTGTTAAGATCCGGGTATTTCCACCGGAGGAGAGGGATTAAGTATCGAGGCTGCTGCCATCTACACCTGAATCTTGCAATGACAAGTCTTTGTTTGAAAAATGCATTTTCATTCATTTGATGTAGTGCTGAGAAACCAACTTTCCGTAAATACTCATGATGTGACAGAGGAAAATATGTGAGATGAATAGTAAGCAAATATTTTTTACTTATTAATGTATTGGAATATTTATAGTTCGTGATTAAATGAAAGGGGGCCCAGGGCCTGTTGATCATTCGGAGGCCCCTTTTTTTAAATGGTTCAAAAGAATCAGTAAAACAAAATAACAAATATTCTGCGTGAATATCCCTTATGTGGACATGTAAATATGTATTTAGATGTATATATATATCTTGTTTTAACAACATTCTACTCTAAAAGTACGAAATTATTTATAATCCATAAAAGACGAACGACAATTAAAAATTTCCATCATACAAACCAAATAGAATATCGCAAATTTAAATACGTCAGAAGATCTAGAAAGAGGCAAGCTTTGTGGATGAGATCAATCGCTAAATATATTTACTTTTTCTTTCTTTTTTTTTTCTTTTTTTTTTTCCTTTTTCTTTCTTTCTTTTTTTTTTTTTTTTTTTTTTTTTTTTTTTTTTATATTTTGCATTAGAAAAATATAGAAAATTTAAGTGAATTTTACTTCATAATTAAACGTATGCATTAGAACTATAACTAATAAATATACTCTAAACGTAACAGTAAATAAGAATATATGAATTCAATATATCATTCAAATTAAATTCACAATTGGTTAATGGGAGGATTTTGTATTGTTCTAAACAAAAATTAAATAACTGGAAATTTAAAATAATAATAATAATAATAATAATAATAATAACGGTACTTCTAGGTTATCCCGTCGACCAATTTCGCCAAACTATACAAATCGCCAAACTAATAGCCAAATTATACATGTTGACATAATTTTTATTTTAAATAACGAAAAAACAAATAATTAGAAGAATATTAACAAAAATATTAATAAAAAGACGAAATAAAAATCACTTAATGACATTTTAAACACGTGAATCGCATTTAATGTCATTGAATGTGACATTCACGACCATCCATTATTGGCATTTAATCTTATAGTTTGGCGACAATTTTTTGGTCGACGGGATAACCTAGAAGTACCAAAATAACTAATTAATTAATTAAAAATTATTTAGCGATAAAAAGTGCTAGGTGAAAGCCCGTTAAGTATGTCGGGTGAAATATTCAATAAATAATTAATAAATCTATAATAATAAAAATGGATGTTTGCGTGTGAGTCTATGCACTGTTTTCTGAGATCACTATAAGCAGACTTACGAGATTTTCAAGAAGGTAATTGTATGTCTGAATTTATGCAATTCAAACCCAGGTTTTAGATTTATATATTTTTTATTGTATTTTATATGATATTTTTTTAATCACGTTTTGCGGTAATTTTTCTACAATTGTAAAAAAAAATCGGTTTTCAATCTTTTTGGCCCAATAAATTCGCGAACTTTTTTATGCAATTTTTAACGTTTGGTCGCATTTTGTGGCGATTGTCTAACTTCATAAAAGTAATCCCCTTTTAATATTTTAGTTTATAATTGATTTTGTCGTCTGGACCAATCCATACAAAAATGTTCATAAATTTTAAAAACATCGTGGTCATATAGTAATCAATTTTAATAAAATTCGGTCCTACAATTCAATTTATATTTAAATAAAATTATATAAATATCTTAACAAAAAATAAAATATTTTGGCAGTTCTTGATAATTAAGGCGACACAGTACCTTAAAATTGGTCAAAATATCGTTTTTTCTTTCTTTATATATATTAACTGAAAGCTGCTTTAATTGTGAATATTTTGACATATTATTTTTACCTGTACGGCAATCATATCGCGAGATATTGTGCATTTTGTTTCTAGATCCAGCTCAATGACCCATACAAATGAAAACTTTGAATTGATTTTTCTTCCTGTTCCTATTTTTATAACTTGCTTGTTCGATGAACACTAAGGCTTTTTTGCTAATCTAGATAGAGGTTTGAAAATTTTGTTACTTATTCTCCGTGGTGTATTTGATATTTTTGTGCATGGATTTAACATTCAGGTTTATAGTAATTTTTTTTAAATATTTAAATTGAGAGTTTGTTGAATTTTCATCATTTTACTTACCCACCATACGTAGTATAGGATAAATCTTGCAATCGTTTTGAAAATCGAAAAAAAAAATTTTTGACGGATTTACACGTTTTAGATATTGGAGATAACGAAAAATAAAAAACATATAACTAAAAACATATTTTTAGAAAATACATAACATACATAACATACATAACATACATAACATAATTTAGAAAATACAAAACATATTTTTCTAAAAACATATTTTTAGAAAAAAAAATGCCGTCCGTCCGTCTGTAAACGCTCTATCTTCTAAACAAATTAAGATAGAGTCTAGAAATTTTGTATGTACTTAGTATGTAAGAATAGAACGAAGACTATTTAATATCAGTAACCTCGATTACCCGGAACTATTCTTTTCGGAATCTCGAAAAATTCGTTCTTATGAAAAGTATATAAAAAATTTCGAATTTTTTTATTTTAAAGTGTTTTTTAAAAGTTTAAAGTTTTATTTAAAAGTTTTTTTAAAGTTTTTTAAAGTTTTATTTAAAAGGCAATAAAATAACACAAATTTTGCATAAAGAACGAAGTTGATCGGATTATTAGTTGTCGAGATATTTCTAATTCTGTTTTCCACATTTTTCGATTTTTCATGAAATTTCAATTCAAATGTATATCTCAATTGCAAGTGAGACGCAGCAAACTGTTAGTTAATAGAATATAATATTATTTTTCGGGTTATAAGGATGTTTATTTTACGCTATTCGGTACTACTTGAGTAGTTTAGCGTTTTATATAATTTGTCGAAATTGGTTCATCAGCAATTCATTAATAGAGCATTAGAATGTGTTAAAAATACTTAAATACACGCTTATATTTTCTTTTGGAATTGCAAAGCATTTTATAAACAGTTTATGCATGTTTTATTTTGATACTTTATATTATGCATATACTTGATGGGCGAGTATTACGGTGGCCCAAAAACGACTAGTTTTAATAAACATGAGGGAAAAAATCATATTAAATTTAAAATCTCATACATCTAAAAATCCATGCACAGTTTTATGTAGCATATTCTAATGAATGTAAAAAAAAAAAAAAAAAAAAAAAAAAAAAAAAAAAATCGAAGGAAAAACATTCATATTTAAAAACGTAGTAAGAATTTTAAAAAGTTAAAAAAAAGATTTAAATTTGAGTAAAACAGACTGTTCTACAAGTTTTTAATTTTATTTAACTTTTAGTGTTAGGTATTGTACCACCACATACATTACAGTATTATTCAAAATTGAAGGGATGGTTTCAAAGGTATTGTGTCCTCTTCACCTTTTGAGGGGCAAGCAATTGAGTTTGTATAATTCTGAACTCCCACCAGAAATTTGGAAGAAAAAAAAAAGGAAAAGCAATTTCTCGGATTTTTTCCCCACTAAGTTAGAAAAATAAACTTTAATAATTTTTTTCTAGTGCAAATCTTCAGTAGCCGTAGGTGGGATATAATATATCACACGTAAGGTTGGGAGTGAATTGTGGTTTGTGGAATTATCTATCTCAAAATACTATTGTGGAAAAATCGCCGCAATACGTGAAAACAATATTAAAAATCTCATATAAAATATAATTAAAAAATATATAAATCCAAAAACTGTCTTCGAGGTGCATAACTTCAAACATGCAGTTACGTTATGTTTGAAGGTAGGAGGGATATAATATATCCCATCGCTTCTCAAGGGGTTAGAGAGTTTGGGACAAAGAATTGCATGTGTGCAATCGTTCAAAATTGTAGGTTTGATTTTGCATATCCTAAAAATTATTTAACACAAATAAAAAATATCTATAATATTATAATCTTTGAAAAATTATCTGCATATATATTTAGTAATAATAATTTGGTAAAGCCATGGTTAATCTTAAATTGGTTTTAAAAATTGAAAATTTGTCAATTTTGAGAAAACTAAGGGCACGTGGAATACCTCAACAAGTAAAATGGAGCAGTTTTTGCGAGATATTTGATATGTATTTTATTTAAAAGTACAGATAAAAATGATTTTTTTTTGTTTTACGGTAAATATGCATATTACTGCCCGTATACAAAATAAATAAAAATAATTTCTTGCATAAATTAGTTTTCAAGAGCTAATTAACTTTTTACATATTTCTATGAAATTTTTTGAACAGTATGTCTGTTTGTAACACTTTTCTAAAAAAGTATTGAATATATCATTTTAAAATTTATTATTTGTTACGGTGTCAGAAAACATATTATTTGAGAATAATAAAAAGCAATTTTCATTTTGACTTAAAAGAATTAAATGAAAAAATATTTTTATAAAAACTTCGAAAATCCTAAAATTCTTAAGAAGATATTTTTCATTATTTTAAGAAATTTTTCCCTCAGAGCTAAACTGTTAGATACTTTTAAAGGAACAAGTTAGTTAAACAATTTTGGAAAGTTTCAGCTGTTCACCTAAAATCGAATTTTAAAAAGTATTCCAAAGCATAAAAAACCCTTTTAAAAAAGGCACAAAAATATATACACGCCCACAGTGCTTAAAATATATTATTGTTAAATCTCCCATCATCATAATTTTTAGATCCATAATCATTTAGCACCATCTTTTATCGCTATTTTTTGGGTCAAAATTAAAAACTCAAAAATTTAAATTCATATTTTATGTTTCGTGTGCTCTTAAAAACGTTATACAGTGCTCAGCAAAAGTTTAGACACTGGCGTTATTTAACCTTTAAATAAAAAATACGAACTCTTGACTTTGACAATTTGCTATACTTATTTTTAAATATATTTTAAATATTTTAGGATAAAAATAATGGTTATAACATAAGATAATATTTAACTGAAAAAAGTAAATTTTGCATATTGCAAAAGTTTAAACACTTTTTTGATTTTTCGCCATCTGCTCATGTAAAAATGCAAATTTCTAAGTTATGATGTCACATGCCTGAAGTATTTAAGTATACCTCGATAAAATATCAGTTAGTGAAAATGTCGCGAGCTAAAAATATTCAGTTAGGTAAGGTAATGGAAGTAAAAAAGTTGAAAGGGAAAGGGAAGACTGTTGCAGAAATTTCAGCAGCATTGAATCGTCCAAAGTTTTCTGTCAATGAAGTATAGTCTAAGGGTGACTCCTTCAAAACAAAATATAAATCTGGAAGGCCTTGTATGACCAGAAAATGAGATGACAAAAGGATCCATAAACTGGCATTTACACAAATGATGATTGCTAGTCACATTAAAAGTAAGTCAGGACTTTCTGTGTCGACGGATACGATTTGTAGATGAATTAAAGAAAGAGGTAAATCAATTTACATGTAAATGATAAAACAATTAGCTTTAAAATCTCGCTAAAAATTGGCGAGAATGCAATGAACTTGCAAGAATAAATTATATGGATCCAAATGGTAAGCTATGATATTCAGTAACGAAAAAAAAGTGGAATTTGAATGGTTCAAACGGATGACCATACTATTGGCATGACTTGCGTAAGAGCCTGGGACTTTCTTAAGTCGACAACGAGGAGGTGACTTTTTAATGATTTGGTCCTCACTTTGCTTTAATGCTCGAGTATGTCTAGAGTTATGCAATGGTTGCCAAGCAACACAAGACTACATACATACATTGGCGATTAATTTTTAGTCATTTGAGGAACTTTTAACTGGTCAAAAGTATGGATTTTAGCAAGATAATGCGTCTATTCATGTTGCATACAAAACAAGAACTTCCTTTAACTCTGAAAATACTACTGATCCCAACTGGCGGGCGTGTAGCCCTGATCTGGAACCAATCGAAAACCTTTGTAACACCATAAGTCGTAAAGTTTATACAAATTTTTGCTATACTTTTCTATTAATGAGCTTCGAGCTGCTGTTGAACATGTTTGGTACAAAATAGACCCCAAAGTGACGCAGATTTAGTTTCTTAGATGAAAAATCACATTCTTGCACTAATTGCAGACAATGTGAGTGCAAATCGATTTTAATTTCTAGTTAATTTTCTGGAAATATACAAATTGTCTATACTTTTGCCACAATGTTAATTTCGTTTTTTTGTCATTATATATTATGTAAAAGGTAAAATTCAAAATGTATTGTTTGTGAAAAAAGAATAAGTCACAAGTAATCTATGACAGATGAATTACAAAAATTCGGTACATACTTCTGGATATAGAAGCGTAATCGATCATTGTCTAAACTTTTGCTGAGCACTGTAAAAATCAAAAGAATTTAAAAACATCTGTGAAATTTATATCTGAAGTAGTGTTTCATATGAAAATCACATTGCTGGAGTTTGGAAATTGTCATTTATTTCCTTCATCTTCAAAATAACTTAGAAACTTAAAAAAAAAAAAAATCACAAAATCACAATTTTTTATCTTATGTTAAAAAAAAAAAAAAAAAAAATCAAATGAAAGAAAATACCGATATCAACCATATAGCATAACCATAAAGATCGTGGAGCCTATAATGTGTTAAAAAAAAAAAAAAAAAAAAAAAAAAAAAAATTCCAGATTCTTTTTTGATTTTTAACAAAAACAATTGGATTAAAAAAAGTTCCATTTGTTGAATTATGTCTGTCATTCGATGAGGACATAGATAGTCAGTTGACAGTATATTTTTTCACGTCATAACATCATACTTTTAATGTTTTCTAAAGAAACACAACATATCTTTAATAATAATAATAAAAAAAAAATTTTGTCGTATTATGTTTCGGTTTTCAATTAGAGAATTTCTATTTATTTTGTAGAAAATTTTTAATCATCTTGCTTTTTTTTTTTTTTTTTTTTTTTTTTTTAATTATCATTTAGTGTTGTTAACTACATTGATTTAGAATTACTATATAACTGTTTGGTCAATTATACAGTCTATTTAAAATGTCCTTAAGATAAAAATAAATTGAAGGTAATAATAAAAGTTTCTGTATTTAAAATATATACTTTTATCTGTAATGTCAAATCATTTAAAAGTTTTAAGAGAATTTTTTCCTTTATGTTTAAACAAGTAATATAAATATTACATTTTTCTTTCAAAAATTTTCATTGCTACTTCCATTTTATGAGTAAATAAGTATTTTCAGACACAGATATACACGAATATCTCATTTTCGGTTCAATAAAATGGATTGGGAGGCGGCAGCACAGACAATCACCTCATGGAATTCAAATTTTGAAAGCAAGAGAACATAATGGTAAATGTATGAGTCAATTACTAAGTCAATCGCTAGATTTAAAAAAATCAATAGAAACGTAAAAATATATTTATTAAACATTAAAAAAAATCTGTAAAAAAAATTGAATAAAAAGAAAAATATTATACAAAATTTAGTTGCTAAGTGATGACTGAAAAAAAAAAAGATATACGATTGTTTGGCAGAACAATTCTTCTGTTTACGAATTTCCATACAAGGAAAAGTTGCGGTTTCGATCTCTCTTTTAAATTTGATTTTTCTTCACCAGTGAAGAATCGCATTCTATTGTTTTCCCAACACATTTTTGTTGAAGCTTTAAAATTTCCAAAAAAAATTTCGCTTGCAAAAAAAAAATTTTAATTTTAATTTTTTTTTTTTTTTTTTTTTTTTTTTTTTTTTTTTTTTGTAGCATTACGCTATGATCAATATGGATCGCTTACGGATCAATATTTTTCCTCAATTCAAGGGCTGAAATTATCGAAACTTCAGCAGCACAGAACAATGTCAAATGTAATTATAATATCCAGTCTCAAATAGTTTACTCAATGGATAAAACAAAGCGAGTTTACTTTGTAAAAAAGATACATTCTTTACAAAACAAAATTTGCGAATAACCAAGTTGAATATTCGCGAATGTTAAGAAATTACTGTATAAAATATCGCTCTACATTGTATAACATTTGTGTAACGTTACTCCATAAAGTTGCTGGCAGCCAAGCTACCACCAAGTTTATGGTGGAATAACCGATAATACCGGTTTAACCAAGATAACCAGTGTAACATTACGCTAATATGTAATGTTACACCAGTAAACATACATTTAAATTACACCATTATATAAGTGGAAAAAAATCACACCATAATACTGGTGGCAGCAAAGCTGCCTCCAGTTTTATGGAGGAATGTTGCACAAATGTTTTACAGTGTACGTTACTTATTTTAGAATTATGATTGAAAATTCCATAACTAAGTTATCCCGATTATGAAACATTAGTTTAAAAAAAATTTGACAGGAATTGCACTATTAATTTAAATTATATATATATTATTAATTACCCATTTTTAAATCTTAAATCATCTTATATTAAGATATTGAGTTTAGCTTAGCATAGTCAAATTAAATTATTTTGTTTTAAATATTAATAGGATAAACTATGGTGTATGGTTTATTTTTTCCATTATCACATTACTCTGTTTTTAATTTATTTATTTATTTATTATTATCACGTGTACGATAATTATTTTTCCCCCTTTTCATTTTTCTATCCAATTTAGTAATTTTGATGTGCCTTGTTTTTGATGTTATTTCTTAATTTAATTTTGGTTTTATGTGTGTTAGTAGCTTCAAATTCGTATTCTTTTGCTTTTTTATGGTTAATACGAAGATGAAATCATACACTCCATCTAGTTTCAAAGTATTTAGGGCTTGACAATTCTGCTTTGGTTCTGCAAATTCCATTTGTATTCATTTCATTTATTTAATTTTACCCCCATATTCAATGTGGTAATTTTCTATTAAATTCAATGGTTCATATATTGTAATACAATTAATGGTTCTATCTATATATATATATATATATATATATATAAACTGCATTTTGAATTGCAAGACTTGCATTCGACGTGAGGGAGCCGCGGACAAAATCTACTATTGTATAATATTGAAATTTTGTTCATTGAGAGCAGGAATTTACTTCATATGAAGTAGAATTTGACATTAATTTGCCTTTAAGTGAAGTTAGGAGCATTTTTTAACACTTACCAACAAAGTTGAAAAGCATTTATAAATTCGGTTTGCCTGTCCGTTTGTGTGTGCTCTAACTTACGTAAATATACTCTGATTTCCATGCATTTGAAATATGTTAATGGTATTTACCATGGCATGTTTGGCATTGTATAAGAAGTGCGCAGCATTAATAGTTCATTTACACGGGCATTCAAAAGAATTTCATTATATTATAGCATATGGGGCATAAACGTTTGCAGAGTATTTAATGACATTACACTATTTCAGATCACTATATCAGTATTGGAACTGATATAAATCACTGAATTTCACTACAAAATGATTATGAAAGAATAGGGCATTCATAGCATTTCTAGTTTAATTACAGTGACACACAAAAGAAATCGGTTATAGTATTGTCTTTGAGCGAGCAATAATTGCTGGAATTACGTTTTCAATTTCAGTATGCGTTTTTAAATTTATTTTCTGCATGTTACACGTTGTATATAAATTCTGTACTTCGTATACACAGTTGCACAAAAAAAAAAAGAAAAAAAAAGCACGTACTATTCTTTTTTTTATTAGCGGAAATTGTTGAAGAAGAATTTTTAACTGAGGTATGCATTTCCTAACTGAACTAAATTTTGGCATGCATGTAGTACATGTTCAAATTTCTATATCATATACAGGGTGAGTCATAAATATCGAAACAAAAGGCTATCTCCTTAAATATTGCCCCAAGATCCATACTTCCAATTGCAAATATTCATAAAAAAAAGATAAACTTTTTGATGAGATAAGTTGCAACTCCATGGGGGGGGGGGGGGGGGGTCTGTTTGAAAAAGTACGAAAGTTAACTTTTTATACGGCCCCCGTAGGAAAAAAATCCATTTAGGAAAACTTTCCTTATCCATTCCTGAATAAGACACAAAAAGTTGCATCTTCATATCTTCAAAACTCGCGGAGTTATAGCCGTTTGAATAATTCATCAGGTTTTAAGGGAGTAGACAAAAATTGAAATTCGCGCAATACAAAAGACAATGTTACTTTAACAATTCTAGGAAACGTGTAAAAAATCTATCTTTTGAGTTAGAATTCTGATTTTTTTTCTTTTTTTGTGATGGTTAAGCCATATAATTTGATAAGAAAATCACATCCTAAAATTTATCCTAAAATTTATAAAAATTTCATATGATTAGTACTGATTTAAATGGGATGATTTAAAATCGTTATAACTCCAAACATTATTTATCGTATTTCAATTCCTTTCCATTTAATTAAAGATGAAAATCTGATTTTAGTTTTTCGAGGTTTTTGTTTTTCAATATTAATTTTAGAATTATTAAAAATATTTATCGAAAAAAATATTATAACTTTTAAAAAAATCATATTTCCAAAAGTAAATATTTTTTTCAATTTTGCTCGAAACAAAACTAATGTAAAATAATTAAAAGTGACATGTTTCAAGTTTGTACTTTTTTTTTTTTTTTAACAATTCTTAACTTTTAATATGGTCTGCACTGGAAGAAATTTTCAATCCCGGTCTCGAACAATCGCTATTAAAATCACTGTCTCTGACTGACCTAATACGTGCATGAAATAAGTAAAATTTGTTTCAATCAAAATGTTTACGAAAACCACATAGATTTTGAAATCGCTTTTATATTACAAAAAGAAAAGAAAAAAAAACCCTTTAAAATTTATTTTGTTTAAGAATAGTATATTTAAATGCTAAAAAATTAAGTCTTAAACAGAAAATGTGTTTCAATGAATGTGCAAAATGAATACAATAATACCTAAGAAAAAATAAACTCCATTTAACTCTCCTAAAAAGGGCATTTGTCTATTACGTATTTTTTCTTTCTTATGTGATTCCGTCTTAAAACATTCACGGTATAACATTTTTCAAAATCTCCAACGCACGGGATATGGATTAGCGATATTAAAATATAAGTGAAACATTTAGATATAAACACAGATTCATTGATAAAATAAATATATCACAGCCTTTGGCGCTTTTTTAATAATAAAAAGTATAAATATAAAAAACGAAAAGCTGTAATAAGTATTTTTGGTCAGAACTCCTCCCCGCGAAACAATTCTTAACTACACTGAAGTAAAAAACTATGTAGAAATTCACGGCTGAGCCGGGTTATCATTTAAACTTTTTTCCCGGCTGGTCCGGATTAGGCTTTAACATTTTTCCATGTCGGACAGAAATTTTTTCCCTATGGGTAGGTTTGGGACCGGACCTAAATATTTTGATCCATGCAGACTTCCAGTGCTAACGATCAGCATAATTTGAAAAGAAGTTTTGATTTAAATAAATACGCTGCTTTATTATGTCCAAATAAAAGGCTCGGTCTTAAATCGACATTTAACACGAACAATTTGTGGACGATCCCTAATTTGCTTTGAAAATGAGTCAAAAATTGTTCGCTTATAGTCATTGGTAAAGTGGTGTAAATCCCGAATTTTGGACAATTTTGAATTTTAATATCTCTGTCAAGTTTTCAGATGAGATGAAATTTTTTTTGTTCAATTTAGGAATGGATAAGGAATAATTTTCTAATTGGGAATTTTGCTATACGGGGGCCGTATAAAAATTTAATTTTTGTATTTTTTTTTCAAATAGACCCCCCATGGAGTTGCAACTTATCTTATCAGAAATTTCACCTTTTTTGTGAATTTTTGCATTTGGAAGTACGGGTCTAGAGGCAATATTTAAGGAGATAGCCTATGTATTTATCACTCACCTTATATACAAAGCTGTTTAAAAAAATTCGGATAATTTTCCAATTGTAGATGAAACTATCTGAAATTGGATTTTCAAATGTGTTATGCGTTTCAATATGGTTGAATTACACACCATATTTCAACTTATTAAACGATGCAGTTTTGTTAAATTATTCTGAATGTGTTAAAAATTGTTTCAAAATTATGCTTGACGCATGATTTTTTTAATATTTTTTTTTTCTTCGTACAGCCTGGTAGTGTTGTTTTCAAAATTCTCTCTGTCGAAATACTGTTCAGTAAGTGCAGGGCCGTAGAATGCTATGGCCGGCTCAGCCTCCCGTTGAATATTTTGAGCCTTCCCTGGAAAATATTCCAAAGTCACTAAATGCATTTCTGTTCCGGAAATTCATATGAAATTCTGTTCAAAAATCTAATTTAGTTTTGAGACTGCTCCACACTTTTCCAGAATTATTAAATTGTATCTAAAATATGTGTTTCAAGACTCGCTCATCCTATTTGCACATTTGAAGCTAACATTATGTTTAATTTTGCACTCGTTATACATTCAAATTTTTCATCATCGTATTCTTTTCTTAGCATAAAATGAAGTTATTACAACAGCTTAATAAGAAACATAGTAGCTACAATGCGACTATGCACTAATTTATCTTTCTGCATCAGAAACACACACACACAAAAAAAACCATACATATATATATATGAGCCCCTCCCCCCCTTAGAGTCTTTTGAGCCCCCCTATTGTTCACTTCTAACTATGGCCCTGAGTAAGTGTCTCGTGTTTTCCGATACATTTCGTATTGTTTGAAAGAGAATCTCTAAAAACCAAATGGATATTGAGAACAATTATAAACAGAATGCCTGCTAAAATTAAATTTAGCTATTTAAGTGCGTTCGTAATTATGTAAATACGTAGCACCTATTGTTGTCACTCAGTCCATCCGTCCGTCCGTCTGTCTGTCTGCCCATCTGTCCGCATATAACAACGCAAAAACTACCCAACCGAATCGTTTGAAATTTAAAATATATTATTATTATACAATTTTGTCGCGTCATTTCAAATTTTATGAAAATCGGATGAATAGATGAATTACAGGGACAATCAAAAGTATTCCGTTGCGTTACGGTCAATGTTTCAAATGAAAAAAGTTTCAAATGCATTTTTATCGTTTGAAATTTAAAATATATGATTATTACATACTTTTTTCGAGTCATTTCAAATTTTATGAAAATCGGATGCGTAGATCAATTACAGGGACAATCAAAAGTATTCCGTTACATTACGGTCAACGGGGGTAAAAATTTTACAATGCATTTTAATGATGTTACACTTATTCGAACACAATAAAATTGTTATGCATCTGTAAAGCACATGTTATAATATACATTTTGCACAATCTGTGGTGCAAAAAACTTTTGTTATTGATTTACAAGGTCACACAGAAGTATTCCATTACATAATAATATAGGGAGAACATTTTTTGTTGCGCGTTTTAATTGTAATTAACTATTTAACATTTTATGAGATTGATATAGGTTGCTGAGGAATACTACAAATTATTTCCTGTATAAAAGAAAGCATATATATACGTTGCTGATGTATAATAAAAGTTACTTCCTGTATATTTACAGTAACGCAAAAAAACATTTCGACCACTAAACTCTATTCAAAATACTATCTATTATAACAGCAAGATCTGAATATATTTAAAACTTTGTTATCGTACGAACGCACCTCATTTGCTACGCTTCACGTGCAATTTCCAACTTGTTTTCACTTACTATGCATTTTTTATGGATTCTACAGTAATTTAATATTTCTTCTTAAGAATTGTGATTTATAATCAGAATTGGCTTCTGTTTTTTATTTCTGGATTAGACAAATGGCTAACGTCGGCTAAAAGTCAGTGAGAACCCTAGAACCCTAGATATAGGTACGACGCATAACATAAGATAAGATGTAAATATTAGGATGTATATATGAACATTCCCTACTTATATATTTAAAGCGATGTTAAAAAAAAAAAAAGATTTCCGTGCTCAACAATTCGAAATTTTCTGCTATATTTTCAGACTCATTTTTAAAAGTAAATACATGAAACATGCTGACGTGGTTTTTTAAAAGAAATTTACAAGCCGACCTGTGTTTATACATTTTTATTCAATTAATTTAAACTTGATTTGTAAACAATTATTTTCTCAATACGACCATTGTTTTAGTTTTTAACCCTATCGCTTCGGGCAAATTCGGTTCATAAGTCCCACTTTGACAGTATTTTTAAAAATATATTTTGCTTTTATCAAAAAATCAACCCATACGGCACATTATATAATTTCTGAATAAGAGAATCTGCCAATTGGACGCGTTTGAGAGCAAAAATTAATTGAGTTAGAAAATAAGCTATTTGGATTATGCCTCGACATGATATATTTTGGGGCATAGCCTCCCAGTCCCCCTCATAGAGATGGCAACACTATAATTTTTATGAGGGCCCTTTCGTCACCTTATACAATGTTATAACGCTCTAGTAACGATAATAAAAATCTGACGTGACCAAGATAGACAGATGCCATTGGAGATTCAGTGAATTAATCGGCCGAAAAAAAATTATTTATTTATTTTTTTTTTTTTTAAATCTGCAACAGCATATTATTATTCTATTAAAAACATTAAACATGTGGCTTCATAGCCTGTTTATATTAGCCCTTCGTGACCAGGGTCTTTTACAGAATTTTTAATCTTTTATCACCGATTTTTCAGAAGTTTTTTTCGCGACATTAATGCAAGATTAATGCCGATTAAGACAATTTTTACATTACTGAATCGAGAAAAAGCCCCGATAAAACAAATAAAAATTTATAGTAAAAAATAACTGGTGAGAATTGAGAATAATCAAGGATACTGTCATTGGCGTAGCTAGGATGGGTGACACCCGTGGCGGATGTAAAGGGTGTCACCCCCCCCCCCCCTTTCGATCCGTCATATTTTTTCAATCACAATTTACGTTTCTATAACAAATGACCATACCATTCCTTATTTACCCTTTGTCCTCCTGCATTAAAAAGAAAAGAAAATAAAAAGAATATTGTCCAGTTAAACTGATGGCATTGAGCTCACAGGCTACGCATACTAATTGTACATTACAGCCTTGTATTTTCAAGGGTTAATTCCGTTCGGAAAATAAAATTAAGGAGGGGGAACAATTCCCCCTTTTCCCTTTTTATACTTAATCATTGAACCCTCTAAACTGATCAGGGACGTGCTTTATCATATAAAAAATCCATATCCAAAATTCAGAGCAAATCGGAAAATTCTTACTAAAAACGATTTGTATAATTTATGAATAATTATCCCTCTCTTTTATAAACTTAACCATTAAATTTATAAAACTGTTCAGAGATTTGAACGAAATCTGACAATTCTGCATGAAAAACCTATTTATATAAATTAAGGGGAGGGGTATTAGAACCCCCATTTCCCCTGTTTATATTTATTCAATGAATACCTAATACAGTAAAACCTCCAAATAACGGACACCTCGGGAGCGCGAAAACTGTCCGCTATTCGGAGGTGTCCGCTATTGGGAAAAATCTCGGAGATTCAAAAATTGTTAAGAAATGCTTAAAGTTTCATTAATTGACTTTTATATGTCCTAAAATTCTAATATATGATTAATCATAAATTAAAATAATTTTTTAAGCAATAAAGTTGAAATAAAATTGTACATACCTTTGTACACTGTTTATTACATTCTTACGGAAAAAAATGTATTTTAAAAGTTTCATTTGCGTTTAAAGATTACATGTAATTTTTTTCAATGAGAAATTTTAACCCTGTTAATAGTTTTGATTTTTCTGAATCATCTTTAAAAAAAGTGTAACTGCTCATTGTATTTTGCCATTTTTTAAAAGCATAAAATCTCAAGTCTTACAGAAAGGAGTGGAGGCGGGGCATTGTGATGCTCCGGGAGGTAATGTCCCTCCGGACCATTCCCTGAATTTAATACTGAACGTGGGAGGAAAGATTTTTCCCGGCCCACTCTCTACATTTGTCTGTGATCCCAAATTTTGAACACATTGCCCTAACAAATTTAGAGGCTTTTTACTTTTTTTCTCGTTAAAAAACAATTTTTCATACTTTATTCCCAAAATTACTGGATTTTGCGCCATTAAACCCTATACAACCAACCAACCAACCCAAAATTACTGTCCGCTATTCGGAATGTCCGTTATTCAGAGGTTAAACGTATAAAAATTTAGGTTTTGGGAGTGGGGATCGGTAAACTGTCCGTTCAATAGAGGTGTCCGCTATTCGGAAGTGTCCGTTATGGAGGTTTTACTGTACCAATCACGGAAGCGCTTCATTAGAATGATCCTATGTGTAAATTTTGAACAAAAACTAATATTTCTGCATGAAAAACCCATTTATATCAATTAAGGGGAGGGGCATGAGCCCCCCGTTCCCCCTCTTATACATATCGAATTAACGTCAAAAACTAATCAGGGAAGCGCCTTATCAGGATATATCTATATACAAAAATTCAAGACGGTGAGATATTTTTATCATGAGTTATCGCGTTACGAACGTACGAACGTACATACAGAGCGGACGGGCACATGCTCTCAGGCTATGATAGCCTGTGAGCTAAAAAACAGGATCGACTTATTATTTAATGCATAGTCCGCATAAGTCAATATGTCTAAAAAAATTCTTTCTTTTAAAATTTTCTTTTGCTGCCCACTCATTGGATAGGCAGGCTTTTGTTTCCTGGTGCATGTCTTGTTTAGATGCATCATTCTGAATACAATTTCACATTCTCAAAGAAAAAAAAAAACTAACTCTATTGCGTCGTGTGCTAAAATTTCATTTTATTTCAGAATTCCTTTCCAAAATCCTATACGAATATTTATACATACATTTGCAAATAAAGGTTGGGTGTCACCCTTTAGAGGGTGACACCCGGGGTGGACCGCCTCCTCAGCACCCCGCTTGCTACGCCACTGGATCCTGTGCACTTAGTGCATCACGTATAAGTGAAGTTCGTCCCCAAGGAGTAAAAAGGGGGAAGATCAACTTAATTTTTTTAAAGCATTTTTTTTTCTTTTTTTTTTTTTTGTCTACTATGAAAGAATAACATGTTACAGCACTTTTAAATAAAAATATGACGATGTTCAAATTAAAACCGGTTTTATAACAAAATAAGTGCTGCCGATAGTTATCCAAATCAAGTTAAATTTTAATTTAAAAGTAATTTTATTCAAATCAGATATTTCTGACATTGCACGTACCCTATTTCTAAAACTAGGTAACATAGAAACTTAAAATTGAGAATGATATTGTATTTTATGTTTCTTTATAACCTCTACCTATTTTTATGTAAGTACCTGTTATTTATTTATTTCTTTTTAAATTTTTTTTGAAAAATTATTGTAGAATTTGCGTTTTTTGATTTAATTACCTAAAAAAAAATATTTTAATATGTAAACTTCATTATTAATTTAGATTGGAGTTAAAGTACGATATTGTGTAAATATACAGTGGAACCCCGCTAATTCGGACCCCGTTAATCCGGATCTGTCTGGTCAGTTTCTTTTTTCAAAGTTTGGGAAACGATCGACAAAATTTCGATAACATTAATTCATTTAATTTTCGTATTCTAAATTAAACAAGTACAAAAATCATGCTTTAAGCATAGATTATGAAACACTTTCCAACCCTTCATGAAATCTTTAACAAAACTTCGTTATTTAGGGAAATAAGGGTATATAGCCAAATATACCCAAATGTGTTTTCCAGTACTTTTGAACAGCCTTGTATTTCATCTGTAAGTTGATATAATGGGAAAATTTACTTTAGAAAGAAAATGCCTACTAATTTGAGATTTGTTTTTCAGCAATTTATACTAATAGACGAAAACATACTTGAATACTTTTGTTCATCCCTGTAGTTTACCTTGTACCTTTATTACACGTCAGCATTAAGCTAAAATTTACTGCAAACTAAAACACTTTTAAAATAATTGAAATCACTTTCTCATAAATTATCATTCATAGGTGTCCATGTGCCCAATTCTTTGCGTGGTCCTGTATATCATTTTATCTATATTCTGCAAACATTTCTCAGTAAATTGAATGCAGTTCAGTGTAAAAATGCATAACTTATTAAAGAACCACGTTTAAGTAATTTACGCTCATATTCAGTAACGTTAGCGAGTTCTTTTGGGTAGCCCTGTATATCAACTATAACATTTATACACACCATATCATATATTTAGTGAAACTTAAACGCGAATATCATAATTAAAATACATTTCATCCATCTATCAGCCATCATCGGATACATATACAGTACTTCGGAAAAATACACTATTTGAAATCTTTTGTGTGGCCCTATAAATGCTATGTACTTCATATTATGCAAGACAGGATCGTATAATTTATACTAAGCTTCAGTGGCACACATTAATTTTATTATACATGAAACAGTTTAATATATTTAAAATATGTCGCACATAATTCCTCTTTTTACCATTATCTAATGAAATTCTTTTGTGCGTAATATAGTTTCTATTTGTAAAAAGCTTAACAATATTTCTAATTATATTGGTTACTTTCATTAAATCTATTAAAAATATAAAGTGTATTATAGTTTTTTATTAAAGTTTTGAATTAATTTGCCAGTTCAGATTGTAAATTTGCCAACTCTAACACCGTGTGCACACGTTTGGGAGGGGGGCTCCCCCTGTCCCCCCTTGCCCCACCAGTGGCCGAGAGGTTCTGACTTCAAACTGGTAGACGGTAGGTGCTGGGTTCGAACCCAATCGCGACCGTCGGCCTAAACGTTCGAAGTTTTCCGTGGTTTTGTTCGAACCTTGCGTAAATACGGGTTAGGTACCCTTAGAAAGACACCCACGGAGGGCATCCCACCCCTTAGGGCCTATATCCCATAGCGTAAATAATCGGCCGACATACAAACAAGCCAAACAAACCCTGTCCCCCCTTAGCGAAGCCCCTGATTACATTACTGATAGCGATGTAATTTTTTATCATAAAAGCAGCAATTTTTATCATAGCATCTATGCTGTTGGATCAGATGAAAAAAGAAAAAAAAAAAAAAAAGAAAAATCACAGGAAACAAAATACCGAGTTTGCTCTCTTAGATATACAGAAACTTAAATATGATTTTGGTTCAAATTAAAAACTGAAAATTGTCTAGATATATGCACAGTAATATGAAATTTTATCTCATAAATAATCCGACATTCCTTTCTATGAAAAATGTATTAAATAAAAATAAAATAATTTTTGTATTCGAATTTTTATTTTTATTTTTTTCCTGGAGGCGGGGGGGGGGGAGTAGAAAGTATGTTAATCTGTTAAAAAATTTCTGATAAAAATTTTCTTGGAGAGTGGGGAGAGGAGCATGTGAAAATCGCACAGTGAATAATAAGAATGTTAATAACTATTTTGTCTTTCAGTATGTAGTATCAGATGGCGCCACTACCGACATGAAAAATAAATCCTAAAACCTCGTGTTTGCTTCGCGAATCGCGAAATGAAGATGAAATGAAAAAGTTTGTTTACTTACGTGTTTGTGACTGTATTGTATTGAGTATATATTTATTTAAAAATATACAGTGGCATGCCGAAATATTTTGGGAAGAATGGTGATATTTTTGAAAGCGAGTAGTAATAAAAAGTTCACCTTTAGATTCGAAAAGTATTTATCAATTAAATTATAATTTTTGCATCAAAAACTTATAAAGGTATATTTCTTGAATAGTCTACTGGTTTAGTAACTTTCGGTTTTTGAGATTTTAACTAATTTTATAAAGTTATTAGTATGTAGTATCCATACTTACTATAAATTTGCAATTTGGTTTCTTTTAATTTGTTTTACATCATCCTATCAAAGTATTTAGAAGTCTCCGTTTTGTTAATGATAAATTTTGATTTTAAGCTAATTGCTGTAGTTATTTACAATTATATACTTTGACTTCACACTTTGCAAGGGTCTGTTCTTGTGAAATTGTGAAAGCTGTTTACATTTTTGAAAAATTTAAAGATAATTTTGTGAATTTGAAATGATCGTTAATTAAAGTTTTTGTTTATACATTTTTAAGATAATATATGTATGTAAAATACATATTTTCTTTATACATGTAAAAGTGACACGTCAGATTTTACTTTTAAATGGTTAGATTTGTGAAAAGTTCCATTTCGAGACAGAAACATTTTGTAACAGGCCTATTTATAAGACAATAATTTTTGTGAGGGTCTTGTTTTAAGGTAAAAATTTTTGTGAAGGTGGGTCCTGTTTTGAAATAAATTTTTTTAAGGGTGCTTTAAAGGACCCAATTTTTTTCCCAAACATATCCCTGATAGTATTGATTATTTTTTAAAATACGACTTTTTACTATTTCTTTAATGTGTTTGATTAAAAATGCACAAAACAAAGTTGCATTAAAAATATTATTACTAATATGTTAATTTTAGGTGCCGATGAATCTATCAAGAATAAATGTGTGGTCCAGGAGCAGAAAATTACTTAGATCCAATCATTTCTGGCCTTTTATTATTTCGAAGCAATGCATTAGCTTTTTGGGTAAATGGAAACAACCGGAAGGACATGATACTGGAATTGCTATCTATAATTCTGCTGTGAATCAAAAAGTTCCTCTGATTTTGAAGAAAAAAGATTTACTTACTTGGTAATGCATAGTTGATTTTTCTTTAAAATAAAATCTTTGTTATATTTTCAGCTTATGATATCTGATTTTATTGTAATAAAAGTTTCTTATCATACACATTTTAAGACGAGAGGTTGTATGTACAGTAGACTCCCACAAATCTGCGCAGCTTGGGTCCAGAGGTTGTGCAGATTTTAGAATTTTGCAGATTTCTGGTCATTGCTTTGTATGCATTTTTTAAACAGTAATTTGAATGTAATTAATAATGCAATTGAAACTAGAATGAATGTTTACAGTATGATAAAATATTAAAATAAGTAATAATCTAAAATAATGAAAATTTAGATAATTTCTAAAATGATTAAAATATTCATTATAAAGATGAAATGTATTTTTTCTAAATTATTTAATGAAACTTGTCTCATAAAGGTACATTTCTAATTTGCATCAAAATAATAAAATAAGGAAGTTTCATTTCAGGTTTAGCCAGGCTTAATAACTAAAAAAGCTTGATTAATACATAAATATATTTGGTAAGAAAATTGAGATTACCAGTGATATCAGCAATATCTTAGATTTTTTTCAGAAATAAATTTATTCTTCCTTCATGAAAAAACATGAATGCAGTAATATCAACATAAATTATAAATAAATATATATATGGAATTTAAATAAAACTAAAATAACCAAATTTTGTCCCTATATCTAAATTGAAAGTTTCATTGTTTACATTCATAAATCATGTGCAGTTTTGGAGAATTGCAGATTTTAGGGTTGTGGATTTGAGGGAGTCTACTGTACTATTTCCGCATCACTTATTTATCAAGTCTTATCAAATTGAATACTGGGTACTGCCTGAACCTGAGATGAATGACTCTTAAATAAACCTCAAATTTGCATGATTTTATAACTCCATTTTATCTGAATTTCTATTTTTAAATGAAAAAGTATCAAAAAACTGTATTTTGTTATTTTATTTTCTGTGTAATTAAATTTTTGGAGCTAATTTGCATGAAATGCTAGCAAAATTATTATGAAATACTGGAATTTTTACTGATTTCATCAATTTATATATATATAAAAAAAAAAAAAAAAAAAACTACCCATCCAAATGTTTCAAAATTTTTGTAGACAATGTAAATCTGATGTACTAAAAAGATTTTGTTGAAATGTGGATGCTTAGTTAATTTTAGTATAGAAAATATACTGCCTCCATCAGATGCAAAGTGGCAGTATTTGCCAGTAAACTTAAAAGGATTAAAAAATCATATTTTTAAATATTGATTAAACCATCAAGTATAAGGTTTTAGTTTTAAGAACATATTTCTGGTTTTTCAGCTCTCAATTTCTTACCTCTAAAATTGTATCTGAAGATAAGTGAGTGAATAAGTGAGAAAAACTTTTTCAGAAAAACAAGCTTTTTAAAAAAGTTCTTCAGGGAGTTAACTATTATATATTTTTAATTTATTGTATCATTTGAGATGCAAATGTACAATCTTTCAGAATATGTCTTGCTTTTCATATTATTAAGCAGTTTGGCCAATGTAAGTTAATAAATAAGACTTATGCTCATTCATGAGAGCTTTTTCCCACTTGTGAGAACTGAGGTGTGTTTTTAGTGGGACTGAGTTATAATTTTTTATTAATAACTTAAGGGGGCTCAGGGCTTGATCGATACAGAAAAACATGTAAACATAGCTCTTGCTTAGAGTCCATATAAAAACAGAAGTATTCAGTGTAATTAATTTAAAAACTTTCTGATATTTTAAAGGTATGTTTGTAATCTTATTAAATTATAAAATGAAGTACAGTAGACTCCCTCAAATCCGCACAGCTTGCGACCAGAGGTTTTGCAGATTTTAGAATTTTGCGGATTTCTGGTCATTGCTTTGTTTACATTTTTCAAACAGTATTTTGAGTGCAATTAATAGTGCAATCAGAACTATTATGAATGCTTACAATATAATAAAATATTTAAATAAGTAATAAACTAAAATACTAAAAATTTAGATTGTTTTTAAAATGATAAAAGTACTTATAGCAAAGGTCAAGTTAATAATCAATTAGTCTATGATTAAATATTCATTATAAAGATAAGATGTATTTTTCTAAAATTATTCAATTAAACTTGCCTCATAAAAGTGCATTACTAATTCACATCAAAATCATAAAATAAGGATTTTTTCTTCAAGTTTAGCCAGGCTTATTAACAAAAAATCTTGATTAATCTATACATATAATAAAACAGTAGGACCCGGTGTGTCTGTACATTGAAGATAATTGACAAAAATGGAGTCAGGGCGATAAAAGAAAACCAATGAAACACAAAAAAAATTTTTTTGAATTTTTTGTCTGTCTGTCTGTCTGTCTGTTTGTTCGAGGTTATCTTCGTAACTACTGAATGGATTTTTATGCGGTTTTCACTAATGAAGAATGCACACTCCCGGGCAGTGTATAGGCTTTGTTTCATCAAAATCGGACAACAGACAAAAAAGTAACAAAAAGAAACAAAAGAAACTATTAGGTGCGCTGCTCACGTTTTTTAGTACATAACGTTTTTTAGTACATATAAAATCCAATAGATGTCACTGTGCGATTTTAAAACGCGCTATCGTTATGTTTTCGCCAGTCTACTTAAGTATGAGAAAGTTTCAAGCTGGCTGTCGTTCCATGTGGTTTAGTCGGTAGAACGTCAGTGCGCCATACTGATGGCCCGGGTTCGATTCCCAGCATGGAATTTTTTTTCACTATGTTGGCATTAACGCCTATAAGCAATTAAAAGAATTTGAAATATTGTATTCAAGGCGAATTTTCTCTCTGGGAAAATTTCCTTGCATTAATATGTCAGTGTAATTTTTTTTTCGATTTAATTTTTTTTTTCGAAACTTTGTTTTTCTTAAAAAATTACAGTAAATATTTGATATTTCCCAACGTTTTTTGAATGATCGACTTGCTTTTTTTTTTTTTTAATGTATGTCTGAACCTTATCTAACTACTTCTTCAAGATTTCTTTAGATAAACCGACCAGCGTAGCGGGCGAAGGCCGCTAGTGCATAAATATATTTGGTAAGAAGATTATAATTACCAGTAATATCAGCAATATCTTGAATTTTTTCCAAAAAAAAAAAATATTCTTCCTTGATGAAAAATACATGAATAGAGTACTATTAAGAAAATTACAAAATAAAAAATCAAATTTTGTCCCAAGATTTGAACTGAAAGTTTCATTGTTTACATCCATAAAATATGTGCGGATTTTAGAGAGTTGCGGATTTCTGGTTTGCGGATTTGAGGGAGTCTACTGTACTTCAATGTAATATAATAAGAAATATAGCAAAATTTATGTAACACAATTTAAAAAAAAAAAAAAAAAAATTATCTGTTATATCACCACCCGCTAGATATCTTAACATTGAATTAAAATAAGAATCTAATTTTTACTTTAAAATGATCCGGAAACTTTACTCTACAGAATGAATTAAAGATATATCTATCACTCAAAATTTTAAAAAAAAATTATTAAAAAAACTCAATTTTGAAAATTAAAAAAAACCCTAAAAAATACAACTTTTTTTTTCATTAAAAATACTCAAAATATTAAACTATCTAAAATATATTAATTCATTCTATAGATAATGATGTTATATGCATGCAAAAAAAAAAAATTAAGCCATTCCATCAAGTAATTTTTTTTAAATCTTGGTGTTAGTCGTCAAAAATCAAGTTTTGAGAAAACGCGACTTAAAGTTGGAATTATATGGTGTAACTTTGAAAGTGTTGATACATAAATGCTTATAACTCCGTTAAAAATGAAAATATTTTTATGCGGTTTTTAGCATTGAGTTCAGAACTAATTGAATAACCAAACTAGATCATTAAAAAAAAAAATCAATTTTTTAAAAAGTTTTCAAGCCCTGAGCCCCCTTAAGTAGGGATGTTCCAAATAGTGATTTATGCCAAATATTGAATGTTTGACCTACAGGTGTACCAAATATTGGATATTTGGCCAGCCAAATAGTACTGTTAGGCAGAATATTAAACATTCAGCTGCCTAAAGAATTTTATATTTCAAAATTTCATGGCATTAAACTGTTAAATTTTAAAGCAATTTTACATTATATTTAATTCAGAAATTAATGTTTTGATAAACAAGACCTTTTTACAAGTAAACTTTATACTGGAAAAAAAAATCTACTTTGAGTTATTTAAGAGGAGAATAGTTATATAATTTTTTTAAGTAATAAAATTTTAAGTTTAATGGCTTTTTCTGTGAAATATAAACCAATGAATATTTTTTTAAGTTAAAAAAAAATTAAATTAAAAAAATTGGAATATAAACTTTACAGAGTTATACACCATCAGTGAGGAAGAGATTAAACTAAAAATAAATAATTAATACAATCTATTCAAATTGTACCAACTCACCAAAAATGACTTTTCTACTCCCTTTAATTTACCAAAAAGGTTTTTAAATGCATCTTCCATGTCTGGAGTTTACGGTCACTTTCAGAGATTATAAATGTACAGGTTCTTTGTCAGGGCCGTAGCTAGAAGTGTACGATAGGGGGGGGGGGGGGGGGGCTCAAGGGAATATAGGAGGGGCTCATATTTTTTTGTTCTCTGTCTAATGCAGAAAGATAAATTAGTGCATATTCACATTGTAGGTACTATTTTTTCATTAAACTGTTGTAATAACTTCATTTTATGCTAAGAAAAGTATATGCGGATGAAAATTTTAAACGTATAACTGGTGCAAAATTAAACATCCTGTTAGCTTCATATGTACCAATAGGATGAGGGAGTGTTGAAACATGTATTTTAGATACAATTTAGTAACTCTGCAAAACTGTGAAAGAATCTCAAAACTAAATTAGATTTTTGAACAGAAATTCATTTGAATTTTCGGAACATTTAATGACTTTGGAACTTTTTCCAGGGAGGGGGGGGGGGCTCAAAATATTTTAGTGGGGGGCTGAGCTGCCCATAGTGCCCCCTTAGCTACCGCTCTGTTTTTTGTACAATCTTGCCACAAACTTTTAATGAAGATAATATGATTAAGACAAACCTTTTTTATAACAAAATATAACATCTCAATCCATTTATTCAATCAAAAATATAATGCAGTAAAACCCCGATAATTCGGATTAATTGGGACCGGACCCAATCCGGATTATCCAGAGAATTAGAAAAAAATGAAATAAAACAGAACATATTTACAGAAAATCACCTTTATGTTAAACTTATCGAATATTTACAGACAGTATAAAATTGTTCACTTTGCTTAATTCTTCCAAAAAGATTTCTGAAAAAGTTTTTTTTTTTTTTTTTTTTTTTTTTTAATTAAGAATACGATGATGAAACATGTTAATGTTATGGAAATTAGCCAATCACTTCTCAAACTTGAAAAAAAAAAAAAAAAAAAAAAATGATCAAACAGATCCGAATTATCCAGAGATCCAACATTATCGGAGTCTGAATTAGCAGGGTTCTACTGTACATTCAATAAAAAATACTGGGTGTATAGCTATAGCTAACAACCAAAACTGAATTTTTGTTCACATCTTTATCAATAATGAAGAATTTTAAAGAGATTTGTTTCAAATTAATTTTGTTTCTATTACATGTGACAAATCATTGAAAATGATAGAATTTTGGTCACTGAACTGCCAATTACATTTTGAATAAAGGAATATCTTGCTCATAGTTATTTAGTTATGAAGGATAGCAATTTCCAGCATTTCTCATCATTACATATTTCAATTTCATAGAAATCAAAGCAACTTTATTGAAAATATAGTTATGCTTATCTTCACTAGTGTTAAACTAACATACAGAAATCAAAGTTTGAACTCGAGTGAGATGAATACTGTATTTATAACTCAATAAGCAGATTGTAATTATGGTTTCCTGGATAAAAACTGTCTGTCTTTATATCTACAATAAACTTTGAAAGTTTTTGTATTTCATTTAGAAAACCATCTTCTGTGATAAAGCAAGAAACGGATTGTTTACTTAACAATGTTCATAAATTTGCATTTCTGCATCATTATTTTCTATGAAAATCCTCATTAATGATTAATTATCTCAAGTGATAACAGCAAATAAATAATGTAAAAACTTTCACTTTTATCTAAATATTATTCTCTTTTTTTCTAACTATTTTGAATGTCTTTATAAGTTGACATAAAAAGTAGAAGTTATGTAAGGTTAGAATAAAATTTGCTTTAAAAGTTTGTTTTAAGTATCCGATATGTAAGCCAAAATATTTTGATAGTAGGTCAAAGTAAATATTCGGCAGACCGTACAGTTTGATATTTGCCCTAATCAAATATTTGGTAACATGGTTGAATACTGAATATATACCAAATATTCAATGCCTCTTTTAAACTCAAGTGATTATTGGAATTTTTAAATTCTGAGTCTCAGGTGGAGTTAGACTTGCAAAAATTTTCTGTCTTGTATGTGCCATAGATTTTGCTAGCCATAACCATAAAAATTTTAAGATATTTGTTATTATTTATAGTGATGATTTTCTTTCATAAAATTTATAAGTCATACTGCATGTTTAATGCTATCTTTTTTATTAGGTATATGTGTGGACCTACAGTGTATGCAGAATCTCATATTGGGCATGCAAGGTATTTATTTCATCCAGTATATATCATCTACATGAATCTGTTAATCTAGTTCTAGATGTCTAAAAGAAATTTTATTGTTCACACCACTGTTTCTAAACAATTATTTTTATGATGTATTTCTTTTGCATATGTAGAACAAATTTACTATGAAAATTATATATTAGGTAGTAGGAACAATAAGATTTTCCCCCACGATACTTCAAGCCCTGCTAGCTACATAATTTATTCAGTGAATTCTGCCTATAGCAGGTATTTAGTGGAAAATATAAGATACTTTTTGGCTTATTTTCTGTTTCATTTTTCTTATTTTTTGTAAAAAGTGTCCCATTTCTCCCCTCTTTCCTCTACCCTCTGTTTTTTTAGTAACTAAATAATTTGTTCTTTAGTAGATAATATAAATAGAGGAAAATATTTATTTTTTTATTGTATTGCATGTTTTAATAAAAACCTTAATACAAATTTAAAAAATTTTCCATATTCCTAAAAGTTACATTGATTTCTTTTTATATCTCTAAGTTATCTATTTTAATTTCTTTTATGTTAATTAATGAGTGTTTCATTAAAGCTCTTCATTTTAAGGATAATTATTTATTTGCCTCATAATTTAAAAAATACATATATTTAAGCCTGGCAAAATGATTTGTGTAGTACTTTTGTCAATAATTCATTTCTATAATGACTTATTTTATAAGGAAGAGAAGCTATAAAATTTTTATTTATTATCATTATTATTTGAATGCTTTATAATTAAATAAAATTTAGCACTCAACAGTATTTAACAATGATTTTATATTTAAAATATTAAAGCTAAAATATTTTGCATGTAATTATCAATTAAATAAATTGAACTGAGCTACAATTTGCATTATATTTTCTGAACATTATCAAGAATATAAATGTATGTGTGTGTAAGAAAGAAA
Organism: Maratus speculifer; assembly: GCA_964019185.1. Lineage (NCBI taxonomy): Eukaryota > Metazoa > Arthropoda > Arachnida > Araneae > Salticidae > Maratus > Maratus speculifer. Next base: position 364,838,675 of record OZ025290.1, on the reverse strand, counting down.
AATACTAATTGAACAGCTATAAAATAAATTACCTTGATATCCATGGTTTAATATTTTAAAAATCTAAAATAAAATTTGAGTAATGAAAAAATATATATTAAATTGTTTGCTTCAAGTTTCAAATTAAATTCATGGCAGCTTTTAATGGTCACATAGTTTGAAAAAAAAGAGGTCATAGTAAGTAAAAATAAAAGTTCTACACAGTATTTTTAGGTAAATTTCTGATAAAAAGCAAACTTAACTAGTTGTAAATTATAAACTTAAAATTCTTCACCTATATTGAATAGGTTAGGCTCACAGCATCATCTATCGCCTTAAAGAAATAGGAATCACTTATGCAATATAGAAATTCCCCTCGATTTCGATAATTAATTAAAAATTTATTTCTTGTATTTTTAATTTAACTAATTAAAAATATAAGAATTTTTCTAATAAAACATTCAAGTTATTTACTGTCAAATTTTTACAGGCACTATCTGGTTTATATAAATTTTCTTCATTTTCCTTTGAGACTAAATGGTTTACTATCTTGATTTACTTATCTTTGCAGTTATTTAACTTTTTTTAAAGAACAATTTTTTGAAATAATTATGTAAGACAACATATTACTCTTAATATGTAACTCTAACTTTATATACATAAAAATTTGAATGTTTCTTTTCTTGTTTTTATTTAATTGAAGCTTTTTCCATTTCCAGTTGTTATGTAAAATTTGACATTATCAGAAGAATTTTAGAAAATGTGTTTAATATTAACGTCTTGCTACTTCTTGGCATCACTGATATTGATGATAAAATTATTAAAAAAGCCAATGAGGTATTTTCATTCTTATAGTTTTACTTTTTGCATGCACATTTTATTTCTTCATATTTATGTTTTTCTTTGTGTGTATTATGCATTATGTATTTCATTTATCATAATACCAAGGATCTATTTAAGAAACCATTGGGTCCTTCAACTTGCTGAATGGTTTGTCCATATTTTTCTGTTTCTCAGAGAAAACTTTAATCTGTTTTATGTAAAAAGTATTTTAAACAGAATTGTATTTCAAGATGTATATCAAATAAAGGGGCATGAAATGTAGTATAGAAGCAAACAGGGAAAGAAAATTCTAATTAAGATTTTTTTTAAAAGCATTTTTATGAAAATGGGAGAAAGCCCTCTAGATAGTTGGAGGGTTAAGACTCCTGTCCCTGCATGCGAAGACACTCATGAGCTGATGCTATTCCTATGGGAGAGGCATTTTTCTAATAACTCTTTTGCATTTTGACATTTTAAAATAATTTTTTTGCATTAGATAGCTGAGGTCCCTTTCAAGATCGCTCCTTGATTACTTTTTCGATTTTGGTCGCAGATATTTTTTATAAAGTTACTTTCACTTTCTGAACTGGTTCCAAATTTAAAAATAAGAATTTTCAAAATACCACTGAAAAAAAATGCTAATTTGGTCAATTAGTGTAAGAAAATGCAAATTTCATCGAAAGATCACACAAAAGGAAACTCAAATTTCACCAAAAGATCATGTAAAAAAATATGAATTTTGTCAAAAATTTGAGGTAAAAAGTGAGAATTTGAAAAATAGAATATTGATAAAAAAACATCAATTATGTAGGGACGCCACTTTTCTGTCAAGCGGCGGATTTCTGCTTTTTAAAATTTTTAGGGAATTTGTGATTTTTGTTAAGTGATCACGAAATAAAACAAAGATTTTCACCAAACAATTGCAAAGAAAACAGTAATTTTCGTCAAACGACCGAAATAAAACAGCGATTTCCATCAAGCGATCGCGAATTACAACACCAATTTTCATCATATGATTGTGAAGTAAAGCAGCAATTTTCGTCAAACAATTGCAAAATAAACCAGCGATTTTCGTCAGATAATCGCTAAGTCAAATGATCATGAAATAAAACAGTGATTTTCGTCAAACGATAGTGAAATAAAGCCTGCAAATTTTTGCTATTCATTTGTGGAATAATCATAGAATGTATTGCTGGGTTATCTAAATTTATTTTAAATGATTCAATGTATAAAATTCCTCTCCTAGCTCACTGCATCTGTTGTTAGATTACCTTAATTGATGCAAAATGCTGTGAATTAAACAAAAAATATTTTTATTTACTCTTATAAGTTTTCATACACAATGAATTAACATCATATTTAAAACTGTTTGGTAAATGCACATTTAGAAAGACTTATATTAAAAATTCACCCCCCCCCCCTCAAAAAAGTTTTAATTATTTTTTAAAAATAGTTAAAAGTAGTTGGTTGTAAATTTAATTCTTTGTTTAGTTTATTATAAACAATATAGTTTGCAAAATTCATGCATAAATATTGTGAAAAAGTCTTAAATTTTATTTACACATAATTTCCTCTTTTTTTTTTATTATTTTCTGAGTAGCATCCCTGATTATGATTGTGGGAAAAAAAAAAGATGTGTATCATTCAATAACTGCAAATTTTGTCAAAGCACTTGGTGTGCTTTGTATGTATATATATACTTTTAATATCCAGTGCTTTTAATTTGAAAATCATTTGTATATGATATAAACCATTTGTTACACTTATTTTAGTAATGTATTTTAGTGAGGCATTTTTTGAATGTTTTTTAAATTGTAAATAAAGATTAATTTAATGCTTCAAATGGACTATTTATAATGTCAGTTTATTAATATTAATACTTTTTGTTTTATTTTTATCTTAAATCTTGCATGAAATTCTATTACCTTTTCTTATAATAATAATTTTGTTATTTCTATGACTTTTTTTTATTTTACTTTAAAGGTTGGATTAAGTGCTTCTCCAATAGCAAAGAAATACGAATTGGATTTCTTTGAAGATATGGATGCTATGAAAGTGATGCCTCCTGCTATTATTAGCCGTGTGTCTGAGAATATTCCCCTCATTATAGCATTTTGTGAGAAACTTATAGAAAAAGGCTATGCATATGTTACTAGTGAAGGTTACTGAAGTTTCATTTTTCTTAGTTTTTTAAATGTAGCATTAACTGAAATAATGCCATGCTTTTTAGTTTTTAATTAATTTATCCTACTGTTCCTTGTCTAGCTAGATTTCAAAATCATTTTGTTTATTATTTTAAATAAAATTATTTCTGCATTGAATAATAATTTGATAGTTTAAAATTTGTAAGTATAATAAAGACTAGTAAAACAAAACTAACGTTATAGTGCATTAATTTGGCATGGGATCTTGATTATGGAAATATGAATTTTTTATTTACATTTAATAGAAATCCCAAAGCAGTGGATTTATTTTTAAAAACTTTAAATTTTGCTCTGTTTCTTTTATAAGATCTGGTAGCAAAATAGAAAAGCTATTTAAACTATCTATTATTTTCTAAATTTTTTCTCTACATATAATCGATTTAATTAATAATCATAGTTAATTTATAAATATTTAAATATATATATACATATGTGTACATATATATAGATAGACATTCTATCAATATATATGTTGCCCTTTAATCCTAAAATCTGCAGCTCTAAAATCCACAAAAGCCTAAAATTTGCATGTCATTACAGATATAAATTTGTCAGATGTGGCAATCCCAAATTTTTCTTCTATCTTATGCATGTTAATACTTCTTGAAAATTGCAACATAGCAGCACTACCAGTTAAGTGGTTTCAACCAAAATCTACTCAGCAACAAATTACGTCAACTTATAACTGAATGTGAAGTTTGATGAAAATCCATGCATCTGTTTTTGAGATAGAGCTATTGCAATGTCTTTTTTTTTTAAATCTGCATAATAGCGCCATATGTTGGATGATGTGCACCAAAAACTAATCAAAATGAATATTTTATCAGGTGCTAACTGAATCTGAAGTTTGATAAAAATCCATGCATTAGTTCTTAAGATACATTTATAACAAAATCATGAAAAATGCAGCATAATAGCGCCACCTTTTGAGCGATTTATACCAAAACATAATCAACATCATGTTATATCAAATACTAACTAAATATAAAGTTTTATGAAAATCCATAAATTTTTCTTGTTATATGGCTATTGAGGAAATTGCAAATAATGCAGCATAGGAGCACCATCTGTTGAGCGATACACTTGAAAAACTAATCAGATCTAGTTTATATCAAAGTCTCACAGAATCTAAAGTTTTGTGAACTTCTGTGCATTGGTTTTTGAGATAAAGCTATTGCAATAATCATGAATAATGCACCATGGCAGCACCACTTGTTGAGCGATTTGCACCAAAACGTAGTTAGCACCATGTTATATCAAGAACTAACTAAATCTAAAGTTTTATGACAATCCATGAATTAGTTCCTGAGATATGGATATTGTGAATAATGCAGCACAGCAGAGCCACCCATTGAGGGACATATGCCAAAACTAATCAGATCTAGTTTATATCACAATCTAAAGTTGTGTGAAATTCTGTGCATTAGTTTTTGAGACAGAATGCTCACAAAATTTTTGTCACATACACACACAGACAGACATTTTGTAAAAACATGTTTTTTGAGTTCTCTGCCCCCTAAAATGTGTAAATCTATTGAAAACCGGATTTCAGAAATTTTCATGAATTCAATACTTTCTTCTTGTAAGATAGAAGATTTAATATGTAATTCTTAGTAATATGACCGAATTTGTGATTTTTCATAAAGAAAGTATAAATTAAAAAGAAAAAAAAAAGAAAAAAGAAAGAAAGAAAAGGAAACAGTATGTTGCTGAAATTACAGTATTAATATGGAAATTACGGTATAATCAGAATATTTTTACCAGATATATTTATTAATTAAGCTTGTTTGGCTGTTATTAAGTCTGATTAAATCTGAAACAAATTTTCTTTATTTTAGGATTTTGATGTGAATTAATAGGGTACCTTTATGAGGAAAGTTTTGTTGAATAATTCAAGGAAAATATAGCTGATCTTTATTATGCATAGTTAATTATACATTGTTAATTATTTACTTGACCTTTTAATAATTTAAGCATTTTTAAAGTTCTCTTATTTTTCATCATTTTAATTTATTACTTTATGTAACTATTTAATATTTTACTGTATTGCAGTTTTCATTATAATTTTGATTTCATTATTACATTCAAATTACTGTTAAAAAATGTAAACAAAGCAATGACCAAAAATCTGCAATATCCTAAAATCTGCACTTCATTGTTATAACTTTATAGCCAGTGGTTTATGTAGTTAGCTTATGTTAGCAAGTGTAGTTTAGCATATAATGAACTCCATTGTGGTAAGCCAAGCTAAATTAAATTAAATACAGTAGAACCTCGCTAATTCGGACCCCGTAAATACGGATCGGTTTGATAAATTTTTTTTTCAAGTTTGAGAAGCGATTTGGCTAATTTCCATAACATTAACTTGTTTCATCATCGTATTCTGAATAAATAAAACTTTTTTCTGAAAACTTTTCAGAAGGATACCTTAAGCTTTCTTATTTAAACTCTTATTTAAACTACATCTAACAAACTACTTATGCTAAAGTGAATGCGTGAACATACGGCTCGCAATAGGTATAGAAAACTGGCACAGCAAAAAATTACAAACTTTTTTATTACAAAGTAAACATTTTTACTGTCTGTAAATAACCAATAGGTTAAACATAAAGGTGATTTTCTGTAAGTATGTTTTATTTTATTTCATTTTTTTCTAATTTTCCGGATAATCCGGTTTTTTGATAATCCGGATTGGGTCTGGTCCCAATTAATCCGAATTATCGGGGTTGTACTGTAACTGCATCATACCGGGTGTCCCAAAAATGACTGATGGATTTTAAAATTCAATTTGCAAACGGTGACAGCTATTTAAAAAATTTTTGCAGGAGGGTTATGTATAATGTCAGGATTTTTTTTTACCATAATTTTTTATTTTAGTTCGATTTTCAAACAATAGGTAGTGTTGACGGCGATTGAAGGCCAAGGCGACGCTTTACTCAGCTCTAATCACCTGGCCTTCAATCGCCGTCAGCGCCACCTATTGTTTGAAATTCGAACTGAAATAAAAAATTTCGGTAAAAAAACTCCTGACATTATACTTAATCCTCCTGCAAAAATTTTTTAAATAGCTGTCACCGTTTGCAAATTATTGAATTTTAAAATCCATCAGTCATTTTTGGGACACCCGGTACATAAACCATAAAGAGAGTGCAAAATAATTCACATGATCCATGAGTAAATTTTCTAAAACTAATTTTGTAAATTTCATACATTGCCTTTTGTGCCAATTTTTTTTCAATATATTATTGAAATGTCTAATATTTTAACAAATTAAACAATTTTTTTTTTTTTTTTTCCTGGCAGGAAATGTTTATTTTATAGTATCAAAAGGTGGTACTTCTGATGTATTACATGAACTTCAAGATGATGTTTTACGAGATGTTCATATCGATCCTTTAAAAAAAGATTCTCGAGATTTTGCATTATGGAAAGCTGCTAAGCCTAATGAACCATTTTGGGAATCTCCATGGGGCAAAGGAAGACCAGGTTGGCATATAGAATGTTCAGCTATGGCTAGGTTTGTTTTATTCTTTCTTCTTATTATTATTATTTATTCTGTTTGTTTCTGAATTGGGTACTTCCCAGTTGTAGGGGTTTTGGCAAAAAGGGGGGGAAAATTCAGCATATTTTATCACACCCAATTCATCAATATTTTTTAGTATTTATAAAAATTATTTAGTATACAGAACTCATTTATCTGTTTCTTAAGTGGTGTAGTTGTTAAAAAAAAAAAAAGTGTATATGCTCTAAGCCAAGGGTGAATCTGGAAAGTCCTAAAGGGAGAGGGGGGAAATGGTTTTTAAAATTCATTAGTGATTTATTAATTTAATAAATGTTGTTTCATATTTAATATGTATACTGTTTGTATCTTGCCTTGATACTAAATTTATAAATCATATTTGAAATAGATGATAAATAGATGATATAATAATATTCTATAGATAATTTACAATATTCTATGTATGAATGCACTATATAATTTTAAAAAATTCTTATTTGTAACTTTGTTATTATTATTTTCTTTAGTAAAATGTTTGGATCAGAAATGGACTTTCACTCAGGTGGTGCTGATCTGTTGTTTCCTCACCATTCAAATGAATTATCTCAGTCAAATGCTTATCATAGTTGCTCTCAATGGGTTCGTTACTGGTTACATGCAGGTGATAATTCAATATGATTGTAATTATTTATTTATTTTGTTTTATTTTTTACATCTCTTACCAATACAGTAGACTCCCTCAAATCTGCAAAGCTTGGGACCAGAGGTTGTGCGGATTTCTGGTCATTGCTTTGTTTATATTTTTTCAACAGTCATTTGGATGTAATTAATAATACAATTGAAACTATAATGGATGCTAACATTATAATGAAATATTAAAATAAGTAATAAATTAAAATAATAAAAATTTAGATCATTTTTTAAATGATTAAAATATTAAAAGCAATGATCAAGCTAATAATCAATAATGTAAGATTAAATATTCATCATAAAGATGAAATGTATTTTTCCTAAATTATTCAATGGAACTAAATTATTCATTCACATCAAAATCATAAAAAAAGGAAGTTTTAATTTTAGGTTTAGCCGGACTTAATACCAAAATAGCTTGATTTATGTATAAATATATTTGGTTAGAAGATTGTAATTATTAGAGATATCAACAATATCTTGAATTTTTTCAGAAATAAATTTATTCTTCCTTCATTTAAAAAAAAAAAAAAAAAAAAAAAAAAAAAAAAAAAAAACGTGAATACAGTAATATTAACAAAAATTATAAATTAAAATATGTATGGAATTGATATAAAATTAAAAAAGTCAATTTTGTCTTTATATCTGAACTGAATGTTTCATTGTTTACATCCATAAATTATGTGTGGATTTTAGGGTTGCAGACTTGAGGGAGTCTACTGTGCTAGTTATCTAAAAAATATTCAACGGGGTTGCTACACCACCTGGAAACATTGGAAAAATGAGGGAATTGTAAAATTCGCCAAATAAGTCAAGGAATTTGATAAAAATTTGGTTGTGATAGCCATGAAAGTATCGCCTTTGGGATACCAGAGATGAAAATCTTCCATACTTTGGCAAATTCCATTAAGGAAAAAAAATTCCATCTGCGCTCTCTGCTATCCACCATTCATCATAGTAGATAATCATCACAAGGCTCTGTCTACCCACTGATGTGTCTGCTTTTTTTCTTGTTTTGCCTCCTATTGGAAATACAGTTTATCTGGATATTAGTGATTTTGTGATACAGTTGAAGTAAATGGGTAGCTCAGTGCACAAATATTGTATAGCAAGTTTTAATAGTTTGTTGGAAACTTATAATGATGATAATTTATTAAAGTGAGTAATTATATTTGTAGTCTTTAGAGCAATTTTTGTGTGTTTGTAGGGGAGGGGGGGGGGCTTTTACTTATCATCAGTATTCAGGAACTTTGAGTGTTAGAGGGATGCAGTATCTAGACACACGGCAGTGTGTCAGCCAAGTTCAAAAAGTAAAAGTCGACACACCGGCCGTGGGTTATATTACCCGAACCATTTCGGGCCACTTTTGACCCCTCAATAACGTAAATTCTATTTGACCTACACAATTGCAATTTTTTGTGTCGTGTAAGACCATCTTCTAAATTCCTAATCCTATAAATTTTTAAAAAAATCTTTTACCGTTCACGAGAAATTGACGTCTGAAAACCACTGTTTTTCCCACTGACTCACTCACTCACTCATAGAAATGTTTGACTACTTCCAGGTGACTTAGGAAATTGAAATTTGATGTGGAGGTAGGTTATTGGATCTATAAATAGGAAAAAATCAGAAATCACCATTAATTAAACATTAATAGTTGTTAGAAGATAAATTATTGGATTACAATGGCGGTTTATGAGAATTTCACAAAATACCAGAAATAGTGCCAAGTTGGCGTCACTTTTGGCGAGTATCGGGACTAATCTCTGAAACTACCGAACCGATTTCAAAAGTAATGGAACCAAAATGATGGTATTCGCCCCGGTTCAAACGCAGACTATATCTTATGTCTGTGCCACTAACCAAAAGAGGGTTCAGAAGCAAAAAACACTCTAAAAATGGGATTTTTGTTTTAGTGAAGGGCCTAGAAGCAAAAAATTTGTCATGTTAATTATTTATAAGATATGAATGATCACTAATGACATTTGCTAAAAAATACCAAATTTAAAAGGGGTGGAAATTCGCGAAGAGCATTCTGAAAACGTTCTGAATAGCGATTTTAAAACAATCTCAGCAAACAACAAACCGATTTTAAAAGTAATGATATCAAAATGATGATGATAGTCCTTGCTCCAACATAGGCTATATCTTATGTCGATGCCACTAACCCAAAGGGGGTAAAAGAACAAAAACGTTCTAAAGATGCGATGTCTGTATGTTAAGGGACTAGAATTATAAAGTTTGGCATTTTAGAGTTCACAGGAATTTCGCGAAATATCAGAAATAGTGCCAAGTTGGCGTCTTTTTTGGCGAGTATCGGAGCTAATTTCTGAAACTATGAACCGATTCCAAAATTAATAGTACCAAAATGATGGTATTCACCCCGGTTCAAGTATATGCTATATTTTATGTATATACCATTAACCATAAGAGAGTGAAGAAGCAAAAAACATTCTAAAAATGAGATTTTTGTTTTACTAATAAGCATAGAAGCACAAAATTCGGCATGTTACTTATTTATAAGATAAAAATGATCTCTAAGGGCATTTGCTAAAAAATAAAGAATCCAAAAAGGGTGAAAATGCACGAAAAGCATTCTAAAACTGTTCTAAATTGGGATTTTTAAGCAATCTCAGCAAACAACCATCTGATCTTAAAAGTAATGATCTTAAAATGATGGTGACATTCCTTGCTCCAATATAGGCTATATCTTATGTCAATGCCACTAATCCAAAAGAATTAAAAGAGCAAAAAAAATTCTAAAAATGCGATGTCTGTATGTTAAGGGCTTAGAAACATCAAATTTGGCATGTTCATTACTTATAAGATATAAATGATCACTAAGAACATTTGTTAACAAATACAAAATTTAAAAGGGGTAAAAATGCGCGAAAAGCGTTCTATAAACGTTCTAAATAGCAATATCAGCAATATTGGAAAGTTAGTGAACCGATTAAAAAAAAAAAAAAAAAAAAAAAGAAAAAAAAAGGTCAAAATGATGGTGGCAGTCCTTGCTCTAACAACAGTATTGGATAAATTGCCAGATTACAATGGGAGTCTATGGGAATTTGGCGAAATACCAGAAATACTTCCAAGTTAGTATCACTTTTGGTGGGTAATTTTTGTCGTCAATTTGGCGATATATCGCCAAGTTGGAGACAAACTTTTTTGGTCGTCGAGATAATCAAGTAGTACCCAATCACATAAAAGAAACATCCTTATTAGTGGAATTTAATGGAACATAAACAATCCTAATGTTAAAAGTTTTAAATTTGATTCAAAGAAACAGTGAATAAACGCAGGAAAAAGCTGTAAGATTAATTAATATTAAATAAAACTAATTTAATATTAAGCCAATTTATTTCAAAAAGGAAACAAATACCGACTTATTTGACAAAAAATAATGATATCCTATCAAAAACATGAATGTGAAAAAATGCCAAGTTCGTTAAAGATTTCGCTAATAAAAGAAGTGATTTGACAAAAAATAATGATATCCTATCAAAAACATGAATGTGAAAGAATGCCAAGTTTGTAAAAGGTTTCGCTAATGAAAGAAGTGAGATCTAACTGCAAACCAAGTTCTTTCGAAGCTCCTTAAATCATAGCTCCTGTCATGCATAATATTCTTCAATTGCTTAAAATGAGTTGGTATGTTACTTGTTATTCAATAGAGCGACTTGGCAAGTTTTCAGCCCCTAACTTGAATGTTTGAGTAAGTACTTAATGTTTGAGTACCTAACTTTAATGTTTGAGTAAAATTTAATCTAGAATCTCATTGGGAAAGATCTAGTCATTCAAATGTTCGAATAACTACATTGAAGTTAAGGTATCGATAAATTAATTAAGTGATCAACTTTAAGTTCTGATCAATTAAATAGAGAAATTTGAATAACAGAAAACTTGTAAGTCGCTCTATTGAATAACAAGTAACATACCAACTCATTTTAAGCAATTGAAGAATATTATGCATGACAGGAGCTATGATTTAAGGAGCTTCGAAAGAACTTGGTTTGCAGTTAGATCTCACTTCTTTCATTAGCGAAACTTTTTACAAACTTGGCATTCTTTCACATTCATGTTTTTGATAGGATTTGCTTTACTCTGAGCATCTCGACTATGCACTACACCAGTAGACTAGAATTTTCTTGAAATGCACCTGGAAACATCAGGGAATTTCATTCTTCTGTATCAGTAGCAACCCTGATTCAATTTTAGATAAGTATTTTTTTTTTTTTTTTTTTTTTTTTTTTTTTTTTTTTCTTTTACAGTTATCTTTTTTTATTGCAAAATAGTAGAAATGATTTCAGGCTCTTTTGATTTTGAGTTGGATGGTTTGAAATCCAAACCCAAAAAAGTTTCTGTCATCTTAGCTAGAGCTTAATACCAAATATAATCACTAGAAAATTGTTAGTAATATGTTTTTCTCTTTCAAAAATTATCTTCTTACTTAGAAATAAGTATTAATACTAAATACTTGTTCATGACTGCATTTTGGGATTTTCATGTTCCTGAAAGTGTGTTTTAAATAGCAAATTCGTTTAATATCTAACCATTGGTAGAAATCTGCATAAGTCACAATTGTTATTCTTTTAAAATCTATAATAGAAATACTACAGTTCTGTTTTTGATTAATTCTGGAAATAAGACTTCAAATGATAAGTGAGAATAGACAAGGGATATCCCACGGCTTCTTTGTGTTATTAATAGTGACTGTGCAATAATCATGGTAATTTCAGAATCAGATGGAATATTTTCTCTTATATTTCATCAACAACATTTAAATTTCCTTTCAAACCGATTTTTAAAAGGATTATAAAACACTTTAAAAGCTAGCACGGAGAGGTGAGGAATTGCCTTTCACATAAAATTTTATGAGCTTGTCAAATATTTTAAATTGAAATCAACCTAGTCACATCCATTGAAAATTTTTCACCTAAGTTTGATACTTTTAAATTTCCATATCTGGCCATTCAGCCTATTTAATCTTTACATCGTCGTGTGCTGAAGCTGGGGGGGGGGGGGGGGAGGGGAGATTCAGGTTTATTAAAAACTGTCTTTAGTCTGCTGGCTTGGTCTGTTAGAAATTTTGGCTTCATCACAGGCTAGGTTGGGTATGGGTCTCGGGTCTGTGCAGATCTCTAACACATATATTTACATAACCTATGGTAACCTTTCCCTCTCTTCAAAAGTCATTTACAGCTGAAAAAGCTAGGAAAAATAATTCTAACTAAAAATAAATCATTAAATTAAAACGTAAGAAAATTCGTTAACTGGGGCGAAGATAAGTATAAATGTGCTGCACAGTCTGATGCTAGGTATCAATAGAAAAGACATGTGCATAGAGATAGTATTGAGCAGTTACAATGTGTCTGAAAACAGGGCTAAAATTTTTCAATACACTCAAGTCAGGTTGGGAGCAGGCTTAAATTTTTTTCTATATACTAGGTGTACATGGCAGGCCGGTAGCAGTTTTAAGAGTCTACTTTAGTTATGCAGAAACACACCATTCATTAATGCTAATCATACAGCAGAATTTTTTAAAAAATCTCCTGTTTATGTTTCAATATTTTTTTTTTTTTTTTTTTTTTTCATTGGATAGGTAAGTTTAATCTCTAGAAAGGCTGTTTTTGTCCCCCTTTTTTTAATTTTATTTGCAGTTATTTTTAATCCACATTTCCAATTTACATTCATTACACTTAACAGGATGCTTCCATCATTCTCAAAACTATGTACAATTATTATTGAAAATCAACCAGACTTCATAATGAAAATGATTAATGAGTTAAAATTCTATAAAATGCATTTATATACCTTTTTATAAATTTTGCAATTTCACTATTCGTAATAAACAGCATCACAGATCAACTATCCATGCATTGAAGACTTCATAGTCCCACTACAAAACTTTGTAGCATCTACAAATCACAATATAGAACTAATAATATATAAACAATGACAAAAATAATAAAATAACACTTATCACACTATATGTGATATTTAAGCTACTAAATAGAAAATGCTATGCTATGTATATTATGGCAATGGACTGTTAAAGGTTAAAGTGGTTGATAAGATTTTCTGTGTTTTGTTATTATCTGTTCATTTGATAAATTATGCAGTATAGAAGGTCTTTATAACACATTTCTATATAATGCACAATTTTTCAGATGTAAACAGTGAATTTGCCTGTTAAGAAGTGTCTGAAACCCACATCTAGAAATATTGCTACAGTCTAGGACTACATTTCATAAATTATTTCATCTTTATATCCTTAATTCAGAGTTTTTTAATGAAAATATTGCTATTATTAAATTAATTTTTTTGGAAATAAGTAATATAATAATTTTATTCCCAGGCACATTTGGATCATGTTTACAAGGTAATTTAAAGAACTAAAAAAGACTGAGCAATGATAGATAATAATTACAAATGCATCAACTCAAATGAATGCATACGAAAAGTGCATACAGCTGTTTTGGGACTTCTAAAATTCAATCATCAGTGTAAAATTAAAAACTAAATTAAAAAAATAATGAGTCTAAGGGGTGCACCTCACAGCTCAACTGCCAAAGGCAAAAAAGCCTTTTCCCCTTTGATGTCGAGCTGTAAGATGCATTCCTCTTACTCAATTATGTTTAGCTTTGATGATGGAACTTTAGAAGCCCAGAAACAGCTGTATACACATTTTGTATATATTTATTTGTACTATTTAACATTGCCCAGTCTCTTAATATATTGGAACAAAGTGCAATCCTTTTAAGTTTAGATAATGTGTGAAATATTTTTTATTGCACAATTTCTAGTCTCAAGGAATGCAGTATAAACACCTTCTACTGCATATTGATATGTTCCTGCAATTTTGCTATGTTTATGAGATAAGCTTTAAGGGGACGGTGGACATTAAAAAAAATTCTCTTAATATTCATAATAGAGATTTGAAATTTTGTGCTAATATACATTTCACTATAAGTACATAGAACATCTTAAGGGTGTTCTCAACTGCTCCGCTCAACAAGCGCAAAACGTTTTGACACATTTACAAAATTCATTTTTAATGGAAAGATATAAAATTGGAATACCTGATTAAGGAAGCGATTTCTAATCGAACTTATTTTTCCATTTTATGGTAGTTAAATTACCTATCCAGTTCTAAGCTATTTCAATCATGTGATAAGCCATTTTTCTCCTGCTTTTCGACCGGTTTTTCTGCTTTCGTCGGGAAATGTGCTCAGAAACGTCAATTTTGAAAGCTTGTTATGAAAAATCTATTGTTTTTTAAAAAACAGAAAATTGAGTGCAATTAGACAGTTTCTGAATAACAATACCTGTTATTTTCATGCATTTTCGAACAAAAATAAATTAATGCATGTGTCACAAAGTGGCCCTTTTTGATTTAAGAACACCCTTAAAAGAAATTTCTAAACTTACTATAAATTTAAAATCTTTTAAAAAATTTAAAATTTTAAAATGCTCCTTACTTTTTAATTTTTTAGATATTTCCTCTATTTTGGATTTTACTCACATAAAACATTATTTCAGACAAAACTGTGCATTGATTTTTTAATCCTTTAGTAAATTTTTTAGAGACTTTTTCTGAATTCCATTTCAGTTTTCATCAAAATTCTGCCTTTTAATAAGTTAAAAGTAAAATTTAATTATTTAAATGAAGTCAAATTCTAAAATACATACGCAATTTCTTTTAAAGTAATATCAAAGTCCTTTCTTATCTGTTTCATGAATTTTTATCCAAAATTAAGTAGCAAGGAGCATTTCAAAAATTTAGAGAAAGCTGAAACATTAGTATTGAAGAAAACAAATTTAAAGTACTTGTAATTTTGCATAAAATCATTGCACATGCATGTGCTTTTTCACAAATGGCATAATACATGTTGGAGAGTAATAAGATACAGAGAAAGAAATGTCGATTTTGGGGTTGATTTCTGTTCAAATAAAGTTCCAGGGTCCCCTTAATGATGCATAAAATGATCTACTACCTATATAATGCAAAAACCTTGCATTTTTTGGTTTGCATTATAAAAATATTCAGATGTATTTGTAAAATTATATTTACAGTGTATAATTTGAGTGATATACCCCACTGTTTTTCTGAATTCTTACTTTAAATTACAATAGGTTTGTTAAATGTGGATGATGATTCTAAAATGTCAAAGTCCATCGGCAATACAATATCAATCAAAGATTTCTTAAAAGAGCACTATGTGAATGACTTCAGAATACTTTGCTTACAGTGTCGATACCGAAAAAGTAAATAATTTTTTATTGCTATGAACTTATATGTTCTTTATTTATATAATGCTTTAATATTAATTTCATAATGCTTGTAATAATAATGATGTAGAGTGAAATAATAGAAAAGTACCGTATATACTCGTATATAAGTCGATTCCCTCAATTCTTAACCAAAAATTTTGAAAAAAAGAAAATTGAATTTTCATATATAAGTCAAATTGCATTTTTGGTAGTATGTTGAAAATAATTTGTAATCAAGGTTGAAAAAAAAAGAAAAAATAATTAAATAAATTTTCATTAAATAAGTAAACATTTTTTTTCTACTTTTCTAATTAGACTTCTTTTCTTTTAATTCAACATTTTAAAACAGTATAATTATGTAAAACTGAAAAAACATAAACATTTTGAAACCTATTCACATCAATTCAATGATACTTATAAAGAATGAATTATTTCAAAAATTTATTTTAGCAGTATTTACTAGAGTGAACGACTTCTTAGACTGCTAAAATAGAGTACTTCTTTGCATTGTAAGACTTTTAGGAGAGATATCTAGAAGCATTCTATCCCAAGAGAAAATTGGTGCAGAACAATTATAAGAATATTATTGTTGAGCTTTTATTGTCAATCACAGGGAAATGATTATTGTCTTCTTTTATTTCTTTCCCTAACCTAAACCCATATGTGACTATTTAAAAGACTTGCCCATTTGCCGTTTAACTGTAATTTTTTTTTTTTTTTTACTACCTTATATGTAAGTTGACCCCCCATTTTCAACTCAAAAATTTTGTCTAAAATTCTTCGACTTACACATGAGTATATATGGTATATACAAAATAATTAGATTGCTATGTTGCTGTTATATTTTTAAAATTTATTCTATATGCTAAAACTTTATTAAATTTGTCTTCATTTATACACTCAAACCTAGTTAAAACGCACTTTTAAGGAAGTATGCAAAAGTCACATATTAAGTGGGGTTCTGTATTAAATGTATATTCACAGGCAGTCATATGTGAACAAATTTTCTCATGCCTGTAACCCTCACAGGATGAACTCCTCAAAATTTTAGCTAATTGTTTCTTCTTTGATTTTGTCCCCCCCCCCCCCTTTCCAAGATTATTTTAAATGCTTTATCTCTCAACATATGGCAGTACTCACTTTATATATTCTTTATATATTTGATTTTAAAATTAGAATGCTTAATTTGAAGGATTTGTATAAGTTAGAAAAAAAAAAAAATCATCAATTTTTGAGTAAATTATCTGAAAACTCTGTGACAATTCACGGATTAAAATACAGTAACATGCACCAAATTTTATTAAAATAGCATTTAATAATTTTTTAATATAGGATAAAAAGATGAATGTTCTAAAAAAGTCCTTTGAAAAATTAAATTCTCTTCCATGTTACAGAAAAGAACAGCATT
This sequence comes from Maratus speculifer, assembly GCA_964019185.1. Lineage (NCBI taxonomy): Eukaryota > Metazoa > Arthropoda > Arachnida > Araneae > Salticidae > Maratus > Maratus speculifer. Next base: position 364,821,799 of record OZ025290.1, on the reverse strand, counting down.
GCAATTTTATTTCTTTAATAATTATTTAGAAAGAAATAGCCATTACCCTGGGCTATGAAAACCTTTTAAACTTTTTTTTTATTCCTAAATTTTATAATATAAGAGATGATTAATAATATAATATGCATCCTTTAGAAGAAAGTCAGACAACTGCCTGGAAAACCAAAAATTAACAGACAGAAAACACATTAAATACTTGATTAAAACTGAATAGTTTCTTTGGAAGATATTGTAGCGAAGTTTCACCATAGGTATCATTCATAAGAGCACTGAAAAAAAATCTCAACTGGGGCCCTGGTGGGGCAGTGCACCAGAACTCCTCAAGCTACTCTAACATTATATTTCTTAAGTTTCATTTCCTGCCATTGTCTTTTTTTGAAATTTATTTAAAATAAATTATATATGTATCTTTGCAGTATTAACTTGCATTATACTGACATGAACCATTAAATTAAGAAGAATGCAATGGTAAAGTCATTTATTTAGAATGAGGAATGACAGAAACACACAGATGATATATGATGGAAAATCAATGGGGAAAAGGAATGTTAGTAGACCCAGGATATTATAGATAAAAGAAGTAGTAAAAGACATAGCACAAAACCAAATTATAAATTAAATCCAAGGATGAAAATTTGCTGACTCAGCTTCAGAATTCTCCTCTCTCATGTTAAGTCTATAGACATTTGATACATTCATATATTTGAAATACCTCTTGGGAAATTTAATATTTTTAACTTTTTTTTTCTGTGTACTCTTCTTTTTTTTCTTAGTTTTCAAAATTTTCTAAAATATATGCTTAATATTTTATGCATTAAAAGCTTATGAATTGTGAGTAAAATTTGAACACTTCATGTATGAAATTAAGCATATAAAAAAAAAGGTACTACTAGGTTATCCCGTCGACCAAAAAATTATCGCCAAATTATAAGATTAAATGCCAGTAATGGATGATCGTGAATGTCACATTCAAACACATTAAATACGATTCACGTGCTTAAAATATCATTAAGTGATTTTTATTTTGACTTTTTATTTGTATTTTTATTAATATTCTACTAATTATTTGTTTTTTCGTTATTTAAAATAAAAATTTTGTCAGTATGTATAATTTGGCTATTAGTTTGGCGATTTGTATAATTTGGCGAAATTGGTCAACAGGATTACAGAGTAGTACAAAATAAATAAATAAATAAATAAATAAATAAAACTAAGAAAAACAGCAACATTTTTAAAGAACTGTATATAAAAAATTGAAATTAAAAATAATTTCCTGAGAAAAGATATTTTAAATATATGAATGCATCAAACAGCCCTAGATTTAAGATTAAGGAAAAGAATTCCAAAGTTGAGTAACCAGCTCCCTTAAGAGAGGCCAAATTCATTCATGGAAATGTAGCACCATTCTCTATGTATGTATATATTAATATGCATTATATATTTAAGTTAAAATATACATTTGAACTAACTCATGACCTACACACTTCAATTCAGTACCCAAGCACTACACACTCTTGCGATTTGGGATTCTGCAACTTCAACTGCATAACTTTTTTGGCAATGTAGTAGTAATGAAATATAACTCATGATTTCTACGCAGAATTTAATTAGAAATGGATCTGTGATATTTAATTTTATTAAAAATGTCATTTTGTTATCGAAAGTACGTTTTCAAAATATGGCAATATTTGAAATTTTGGTAGTGCAAATTGACATGGGCATAGAGTTCACAAGTTAAGATACATTTAAAATAAGATGTTTGTTTGTTGCTATCACTCTTTTGGCATTTGACCCACAGTCCATGTAGAAAGTATTTTTAAATACAAAACTGAGCTTAAAAAACTCATCAGTTATTTTATGTTTTTTTTTTTTCCTGTTCATAATACTAATATTTTTATAAACTAATTTAAAAATATATTATTAAAAATTTGAAATTCTTTTTCTTATTCTTTCAGATTTGCTTTATAATTCTGAAACACTTTCTGGTGCCAAATTTCTGCACAAGAAGATCCATAATTTTATGAATGATTGTGAATCTTATATTTGTGGTGAAATTAAAGGTCCTCCTCTTGAAGAAGATAAATTATTAACAAAGTAAAACTTTGACATTCATTTTATTTATTAAATACAGTATCTCATTTTTTCCTGCATCATATGCATTATTCTATCAATTACAGTAAAATGTTATGTATAAATTTATGTTAACAGACATAGTAAATTAAGGAAAATAAAACTGTTTTCTTTTTTAAAAAATGGCATTATTAAATATCAGATAATTGAAGCCACAGAATGGATAATTTCTTATTGCAATTGTTTTGAGAAAAGAATACTTGAACTAATAATAATAAATATTCTTTCTTTTTAACTACTATTTTGAAATGCCATAATGTTTTAAAATCAGATTTAACTAATATTTTAAATACAATTAATGAGAAATCAATGCTATACAAAATGTTTATTATATATTTTTGCCAAACTAATTTTGATATGTGAAAATACAATTTTTCGCTTCCCAGTAGATTTCATTTAAAGGCTCTAAAAAAAAAAAAAAAAAAAAAAAAACTTCTAAAACTTCAGATTATCTATTTTGGTTTTATGTACTTTGAATAAAGGAAAAGAAAAGTGTAATTTTAAAATATTGTTTTAGCCTTTTTTTTTATAGGTACAAGTTTTAGTTTTTTAATTCTATTATGATTGAAAATATTAATTATCAGTAGTAAGTTGGCTAGTTTGAAAATATTGGGTATGTATCAAAATATTAGATATTTTTGATATTTATGAACCCTGCCAACAATGCTTGATCAATTCTACTATCAGAAAAAGTAATAACCTATAAAAGAAGCAAAATTAGTATTTACAAAGAAAATGTAATAAGAAGATACAATAAATCTAGAGTTTTAAAATCAATTTTACAAAAAAAAAAAAAAAAAAAAAAAAAAGTTTGATTTTTAAAGTTATGTTTATAATCTGCAACATCTACTGCAGTGCGCTGCACTGTTTTTGCTTTGGAAGTTAATTAAATAAAATAATACAATAAATATTATAGTTAAAAGTAGCAATGAACATTCTTAAATAGCATAAAGTTCTTCTCATAATTTTTTGTTAACATGATTTAATAATAAAACTAGTTGGATGTGTCAATCCCAAAACTTTCTTCTATCTCATAAGTACATTTTAATATTTAAAAAAAAGGGGGGGGGGGTGACCCCAAAGTTACCCACTATCGAATTTCCTCGAACATTTGACCTAGCCTAATGAGATTCTGGTATCCGAAAAGCCTAAAACTCAAACTTTAATTAATATTCTGAGAAAAAGAGCTTAATAGTGCCTCATGTTGGGTAATTTATACTAAAACCTAATAAGCATCTATTTATGTCAAGACCTAACAGAATCTGAAATTTCATGGAATTTCGTCCATTAGTTCTTTAGATATAGTTATAACAAAAAATTTGCAAAACGTTGCACAGCAACACCATATCTTGAACAATTTATGCCAAAACGTAAAAAAGCGTCTAATTATGTTATGGTGTAAAAGAATCTCAAGTTTGATGAAATTCTGTGGATTAGTTCTTGAGATATAGCTAGTTAAAAAAAACCGTGTAAAATATAGCACAACAGCACTATCAGTTGAAGGATTTATAACAAAACGTAATCATCGTGTAATTATGTTATATATCATTTTGTAACAAAATATGAAGTTTGATGAAATTCTGTGCGTTGGTTGTTGAGATATAGCTATTGGAAAAATCGTGCAAAATGCAGCATAGCTGCACTACCTGTTGCAAGGTTAATACCAAAATGTAATCAGCGTCTAATTATATTATATATTCTAGTGTAACAGAATCTAAAATTTGATGAAGTTCTCTGCATTAGTTCTTGGGATATAGCTATCGCAAAAATCGTGCAAAATGGAGCATAGCAGCGCCACCTATAGGGCGATTCACACCAAAACCTTATCAGCGGCTATGTATCTCAAGGTATCGCGGAATCTGAAGTTTGGTGACATTCTGTGCATTAGTTCTTGAGATATAGCTATCATAAAAAACATGAAAAACGTGGCATAGCAGCGCCACCTGCTGGCCAATTTACACCAAAATTCAATCAGCGTCTATGTATATCAAAGGGTCACAGAATCTGAAGTTTTGTGCAATTCTGTGCATTAGTTCTTGAGATATAGCAATCTTAAAAATCATGAAAAACGTAGTATAGCAGCGCCACCTGCAGGCCAATTTTCACCAAAAACCAATAGGCACTAATTCATATCAAGGTCTAACTGAATATAAAATTTTATTAAATTTCGAGCATTAGTTCTTGAGATAGAGCGCCCACAAATTTTTTGTCACATACAGACAGACAGACAGACAGACAGACAGACAGACGGACAGACTCACAGACAGACATTTTCTAAAAATAGTCAAAACGTGTTCAGGACCTTCTAAAACGTATAAATCCGTCGAAAACCGGAAGTCGAAAATTTTCATGAATCCAATACTTTCTTCTTGTAAAGATAGAAGAAAGTAAAAAGGCCATATCCTTTTATTTGTCTTGTCACTGCACCATATGTATGTTAAAACGGACATAATTGATTTTATTTCTTTTAAGCTTAGGTTGGTTGTTACAAAAGAACAGGTTATTACATACCTTCAGAATGATTTTAATACAAGTAATGCCCTTTTATGCTTAACAGACCTCATAGATGAAATCAACAAAAATTTGGCAGCCAGTAATACTTCTGATTCTGTGATTCCTAGCAATATTGCTACTATTTCAAGTTGTTACATGTATGTAAAAAGACTTCTGGAGATCTTAGGTGTCATTGTTACTACAAAAAAGGTAACATTTTATTTAATATTTATTGTTTTTGAGTTATTTTTTGTACAGTTTTTGATACATAGTTCATGTGAAAAATAATTATGCATTTTTGATATAGGTGCAGATTTACAGTCACCAGGTGGCAATTAAATTTTTTTGACTTAGCAACTAATTTTCAGCATCTAAGTCATCATCTTTAGCAAAAGTTGAATTTTTTCTTGCTATTTGACAAAAATCATGTTTTTTTTTTGCGATCCTCTGACAAAAATTGCACGTTTTTTTAGAATCCTCTAACAAAATCTCATTTTTCAGAGATTCTTTAACGAAAGTCACACTTTTTAGAGCTTTTTTAGTGAAAGTTGTGTTTTTTTTTTTTTTTTCAATTCTTTGATAAAATTAACTCGAAATTCGATGAAAATCACATTGTTTCTCCGATGTTTTACATTGTTCCTTAATTTTTAGAAATTAAACTCTGGTGTTGAATGGAATATTTGGGTGTAGAAGCTATTGGTTTCTTAAAAATTTTGGGAATCTGCACCTATAATTTTTTATAACATCAGAAGCAATATTTATGTATGGATTTTTTTTTTTTTTAATTTGTATTAAATTTGATTTGTATTTGTATTAAATTTGTTAGTTGTACAAAAAGAAGTGAAAAAGTTAAAAAATATGGGGATAAAATTGTTATGCTCACTTTTACATTATTTTTAATGCATGTCACTGTTCATGCAATAGTATATATTTATTTTTCAAGGAATGTAAATCATATTTTGTTCTAACACAGTGGATAATTTATATTTTATATCAGCAAAAAGTTGAGCTTTTTTGTGTGTTTTTTAATAGTTCTTGCAAGATTTTCTGTAAATTATTCGCTTCCAGAGCTTGAACATCTGGTAAGATGTCAAAAGAACAATTTTGCTCACATTCCATTTTGAAATTTTCCATTCCATTTTTTATAAAAGACTGCCTTCTTATTTAAGCAATAGTGTGTGTGGGGAAAATTTAAACCATTCCTGTTTATGCGTACCTATCGTAAGATCCGAAAGGGATTACAAATAATTTTTTGCATATTGTTCTTGCACCTCTTTAAAATATGGTTAAATTAAAGTATGCTAGTATGCCACTGTATTTACAAAAAGTTTTGTTTAGATTTTTTTTTTCTTTTTTTCATTAAATCTGTAATTTTAATTTGGTTTTGCTGAAAGAAAAAAAAATAATGTTATTTATGGGATAGAAATTATTGCATTAGATTCTCTCTTCCTCCTAAATCATCAATTTAATAGAACAGACATAAAAAATATAATTATAGTTATTCCCAACTTTTATTATTTTTTTCTATTCCTACTATAATCCTGCCCCTAAGTAGATACACAGGACTTGAAATAGGGTATGAACTTTAGGGGGAGATCCCCCCTTCTCTTTAGCTGAAAATATAGAGGAGGTTTTTTAAGTTTAGAGAGATTTATAATTTAAATTCTTAATTATTTCTCTCTTCCTCTCTTTTTGTTTGAGGAAGAGTAGGAAATGATATTATAATTGCATTTTGTATAGTGCAATAATTGCAATGTTGTAAAAGTTATTTACTTTATTAAATTATACAGGGTGTTTATAAAGTCCTGGATCCATTTTGATGTTTAATAACTCATAAAATAATAAAGATAGATTGAAATTAATAATATAAATGGTTAGATAGACTCAAAAAGTTTCATGACCCTTGTCAATGAACTTCCACATGTGCTCGTCTTCGTCGCACGGAGAATATCAAGTCGATAGTCAATTTCATGCCAGGTAGCGGCAAGCAAGTCGACATCTACAGAGGCTATTGCGGTTGTAATTCTGGCTTTTAAGTCCTCAATGTTCGACACTCTCCTCCTGTAAACATTGTCCTTTACAAATCCCCAAAGGAAAAAGTCCAGTGGCGTTATATCAGGTGATCTGAGTGGCCAAGGAATTGAACCTCCTCGCCCAACCCATCTTCCTGGAAAATGGTCATTCAAAAAAATACAAACGATGGTACCCCAATGAGGTGGTGCACCATCTTTTTACAAAAAGACATGTGGCTGAAGGCTGAAGCTCTTCTAGTTGTGGAAATACGAAGTTTTCCAACATGCCAGAATTAGTCAGAATTACAACCGCAATAGCCTTTGTGGATGCCAACATGCTTACCGCTACCTGGCGTGAAATTGACTATCGACTTGATATTCTTTGTGTGACGAAGGGGGCACATGTGGAGGTTCATTGACAAGGGTCATGAAACTTTTTGAGTCTATCTAACCATTTATGTTATTAATTTTAATCTATCTTTATTATTTTATGAGTTATTAAACATCAAAATGGGTCTGGGACTTTATAAACACACTGTATTATTTTCAGTATACTGTAAAAAGTCTGAGTATCTGGGACCGAAGGCTTTGTAGATTTCTGAATTGTACGGATTTTAGATCATTAGTGAAGGTCAAAGCAGAAAATAAAAAATGTTCGTATAAGAATCACATATCTCAAAAAGAATTTAAGGAGGCATTTAAAAATCCTCATAGCTCTTTTTATTATGCAGGATTTATTAATTTTGTGAAATTCCAAATGCTATCTGAAATCTTGCTACTTCTGGTTTTACTTATCTCTGATCTAAGTGAAATTCATTGATTCTAAATTTTTCTGTTGTTAGTCAGACAGTTTTTTTTTTTCCCTCAATTTTGTGTTGGTTCAAGATTAGGTGTTGATTATTGATTGTCTCGTTTTAGTATACAGTCGAACCCCGTTATAGTGTACCCGGTTTATAACGAGCTCCCGGATATAACGAACGAAAATTTTGGTACCGCCATTTTCCTATTGTATTTAATGCTATTTTACCCTTTTATAGCGAACCTCCAGAATATTAAAAATCGGTTATAACGAACTTTTTTTCAAGTCGATCATGATTTTTTTTTCTCATTTTTCTTTTCTGCTGATGTGAAAAAAGGTTTTCGACTCTAATTTTATAAGAAAATGCATGCTGGCTAATAAAACGTGGTGCAAATTAACTATGTCTTTTTATTAAAGAGTAGTAAGACCTGCATTCTTTCTCTTTTATGGTAGCCATTCTGCAGGTGTGATCACGCCCACCCATCAGTTATTTTCCAGTACTCCTGTCATAGCAAATCAGTTACGCATTTAAGCTAACTTATTTAAGTAATGTATTTAAGGATAATTGGAGACATGACAGCATTGAAAAGAACATCTTTAAAGCAAGCAATAATCAGAAGCTTTTTTCCTTAAATTATACTTTCTGGAGTTCACAAGATGATGAAATAAAAAGGAAAATTTAAATGAAAAAACAGTAAACAAACAAAATAAAAATAAAACTATTTTTAACGTGCCAATAATTAGAGTTACTCATCCTAAGTCTGGATAAAGTGTAAAGAGTTTAGTATAGTCAGGATCATTCTTTAAATTGTCTGCTCATTTATCCCAACATTTATTCAAGCTAGGGTTGGTCTCGAATATTTAGATAATCGGTGCTTTACTGTATTTCTATTTGTCTTCCTTTTTAGTTAATTTATTTAGTATTGTGCCTAGTTTAATATTATCAATTTTAATCAATTTAATTCATTAATGATCATATCTAAATGAATTTACGTTTTTTTTCTTAATACATGATTATTGAACAGATAGGTATCAGGTAATTATATACATATTTTGTAAACTAACATTTTTTAACGGTTCGGATATAGTGAACAAAAATTTTGGTCCTTTGAAGGTCATTATAACGGGGTTTGACTGTACTTGATATTTTTCATTAAAAAGTCCAGAATGTTTGTTCATATAAAAATTATATTTCAATATGAGTTAGTAGATATATAGTACTTATTCCTTTACAAAGGATAAAATTGGTATTTTAAATATTATTACAGACTGTTTTTTCATTTTGATCTTCTAATCAGGTTCAGATTAAGGTATGTCAATTATTGGCTGAGGAAAAGTTACTCTACTCTATTTTGAGTAAGCAAAAATTGTTTTGTCAAGTTTAGGTTGAAATTGAAAGGTATTTCTGGGGTTTGAATCAGATTCATTCATCATGCGTAGGGGCATTAGTAGTATCTCAACCACACAAAACTCTTATGCTTTTCATAGTTAAAATATTAATTGTTACTAATCTATTCTTTGTGAATCTTTTTTCGAAGCAGAAAATAAATTATAACAATCCTGAGCATTTTATATAAACTATTTGGTACTTTAATGTTTAATGAAGATTTTGATTATTTGAAATAACTTGTTTGATTCTTATTTTATGATAGTGAATGCTTATTACATATTAAATAATTTTAATATTCTGATATTGCAGAATCTTCCTAGAGGATTGGTATATTCTTTGGATTCAATTGTTGCCTTTCGAAACAAGATCCGATTATTTGCTTTGAATCCAAAAGTTATTGGTAATAATTTTTATTTGTTTTATCATGACATTTTTTTAGAAAGATAGAAACATTCATATTTGTTATAAATGGTTTATTTAATTATTTACTTTTTTCATTATTATTTTTTTTTAATCTGACATTAATATATAAAAAAAAAATATAAATATCTCCCAAAACTTCTATGTATACTAATAAAAGAACAAATAGTTCTGTGTGCGTGTGCGGTAGCAAGCAAAATATACAGCACATACAAACCTCCTTTTTTTTTTTTTTTTTTTAATGTGAAATTAGTCTTTTCTGATGGACCTGAAGCTCAGAATTTTAATTCTTTTGATTAATTTCTGAGATATTAACTATGAAGAATAACTCCTTCTCATCAAAAAGTCAATTCTTTGATGCTTGAAAAATAAAGAAGCTTGCACATGTGCATAGATGCAATTAAGCACCGAAACAAAGGGAAAAAGCATTTTTGACTAAATTTCTGTTTTTGTTTTAATCTAAATTGATCTAACTGTTCAGTACAGTTAAAATTGAAAGACACAGTGCTAAAGATCAGATTTTTACATTTCAAAAGGGACAATTATTTCTTTTAAATGTCGCAGTTAATCCTTTGAAAGAAAATTTTCAAAAAAGGTCTGTTTTCCGAAAAAGTTTTTTCGCCTTATTGCAATGCCCCTCTATGACAGAGATTTAAAAATACTGGCAAACCAAAAATATGCTCATAAATCTAAAACCACCTTCAAAACGATTTTGCAATTTGTTTTTTTAAATATGAATTTTAACCCTTTCAAATATACCATCAAATGCATATCATTTTACGGGTCATGAAGAGGAAATTTTTTATATGTTATGCTGTCTGTTACGTTAATAATTCCAATGCAGATCCCTTTCAAAATGTAAAATACAATAAAACCAGTTTAGTACGAAACACGAACAATCAGTGGTAAGAACTTTTTTTTAATGCAGAATCTTTAAACTACATGATGCTTAATTGCATTTTTTTAGAAGAGGGGGGGAGTAGGGTCTGAAACTTGTTTTTTTCAGTTTATTGTATGATTCCATTATAAATAGGCTTTACTTTATTAGAATATAAATTTGCTGGATAGTGCTTTTTTAAAAAATCTATATAGTAATTTTTGATTGCAATTTTAATATTTCTTTTTCAGTATTACAGTTTTCGATACATTTGTAATTACTTTTTCATTAAAGATGATAAATAGAAATTTTAAATATTGAAAACATAATTAAAGTTTAATTGAAGTCATCAATTAATTTTAAATAAAAGATTTTAAAGTGTGAGACGAATAAAAATTCAAAACCTTAACCTGTAACTGTACACAACTTTCCAACTGAACAAGAGTCAGGCCTAGTAACTTGCACAATCTCTGCACACCTCCCTCATCTTTGTACATAACTACAATACAATTTCAGGTTCATTTAAGAATATTATTACAGTCCTAGACAATGCGAGGCAGAACAACTAGTAAGAAAAACTTTTGAGCATCTTATTTAAGAACTTTCAAGGGTAGTACCTGTAAATTATAAAAATAAAAAAATTAAAATTATGTACAAAATGTTATTCTATTTGAGATAATTTGGATTACAATATTTGTTTAATTTCTTAGGTCTTTTTCTTCTTCATTTTTCTATGCACTTTTAGTTTTTATAGTTGCAGATAAAATAAAATGATGCTTGATAATGCAACAACTTTTTCATTTATTACTAATTATTAATTGTGAAATTATCTCAAAATATGAAAAAGAAAGTAATAATTTTCACTGTTTCATTATTTAATTTATAACTATATGGATATGAATTGGATGTCATAAAAGGCATAGATCACTTACAGCCATATTTTGATATCTTAAAATATTTTTAAGAATCCCAAAATGTTTTCAATAAAATTCTAGGGTAAGAAATTAGATAGAATTAATAAATAGTTGCTTGTGGCAGCCCTTAAAATTTGTACATCTGTGTGGAGGGGGGAGGGGGATAATGATAAAATGAATTAACAAACAGCTTTAAATGATTACAGGAAATAAACTTAAATGTCTTGTGATATATATACACACACACATATATGTATAATTGAAATTGGAAAGTACTTTCGAATACAAACAAATAGATAAACAGAATCATCTAAGGAACTATTGAATAATAAAATAAATAAAGTTAGAAAGCAAGTAAAACTTTTTTTTTTTTTTTTTTTTTTTGATTTACTGATATGTGTGACAGGAATACATAATATTTTAAAAAATTGATGCAAGTAAATAAGATATACCGTATTTACTTGTGTATAGGGAGCACACGTGTATAAGACGCACCCCTACTTTACAAGTAAAAATGGCGATTTCTTAAAATTTCGTATATAAGGTGCACCATAAATTTGATATGCTAATGAAAAATGACCAAATGAATTTCAGTAAGGGGGAAAAAAAAAAAAAGTCAAAACAAACATTATACCAGACCAGAAAACAAGACGAAAATCCATTTTTAGACTTCCGGTTGTAAGTAAATAACGGAGTGACGGTAAGGAGAATTGCTAATTAGCGTTTAGATAATGTCATTAGCTCTGTTGTATAAAAAACTGCAAAGAATGAAGTAAATGTGCAGTAATACTTCAATTAAGTAACATTTTCCGAGTTTTAATGACTTATTTGAATAATTTCTTGTTTCATGTGTATTTTGTTCGACTGCATCCAACAGTAAAAAAATTATTCCGTGTATAAGGTGCACCTAGGAGTTTTGCCCTAATTTTTTGGAAAAAAAGTGCGCCTTATACATGAGTAAATACGGTAACAATTTTTTAATTAAACGAGAAAGTAAACAGAAAATGCAATTTTAATGTATCGATTTGTGTATATTCATATTATTGAAATGGGAAATAAGACTCTGTGATTGGCCATCTTGAATCGGGGTGAAAGTTTTGAATATAAAAGGTTTTGCTCAGGGGCTGTATAGAAATTTAAATTTTATAACTATTTAAAAAATGCCTTTTCTGATATAAATTAATTTTCATATGATCATACAGAATGACACTTGAAACATTTTCACAATTTGAACTATACCTCTAAAACTAAAGGTTTAAGACAATAGTTGTTGGTAAATAAGGGGACAGTCTGTATATGTGTGTGTCTGTATATATAATGCTATACATTTTGTGAATCCTACTTCTTATTAAATTTAGGCATATCATCTTCTAGTTATGTGGACAATATGTATAAAGCAATGCAGATTGAATTTGACATGAACTATGAAAATAAGGTAAAAATATTTTTATGCTATTTTCATCTAGTTAATTTAGTATTATCGTTGATTTCCACAATTAATATTTTACTTCTGTTTTAATATTCAGTCTTATAATAGTTTTGACAAAATTCATAAAGGGATAGCATATAAATTCTATATTACAAAGCAAAAGCATACTTATGAGTAATATTGATATATCAACATTGGCAATGTTCTAACAATCCATCCCCCGTCCCTTTTTTTCACAAATTTAGTTACTTCTAAATATAACACAATTTTAACAAATGACAAGAGAGATTGTACTTTCAAATGCTTTTTTTTTTTTTTTTTTTTTTTTTTTTTTTTTAATAACTAACTTATTTTATAAATCTTAAAAAAATGAGTAAATCAATTTTCAAGCATGAGTTGTTTGAAAATCTATCTCTATTGCATGCAACTGAATTACAAAAAACTAATCTGTTTGCAATTAAAACAATATAAATGGTTCATTATTTTCTGCTAACATTTCATCAATAAGTAAAACAAATAAAACACAAATTTAACAGATATATAAAATTGAAGTAAATGCAAAAAATATTCATAAATTAAAAGGCTTCTATAATTAGCGAAATCTTTGGCAATGTATTTGACTCTAACATGACTCTGATACAAAAGTATTGCTTTTAATAAATTTAATTTAAATACACAATTGATATTTTTAATATAACAATGCTTTTTGGTATTGCCCATGGACAGTCTAAAAAAATATATTAAATGTTAATAAAAAAAAAAAATGGTTTTTATGTATTGTCTCTTGTCTGCATAATAGATAATATGTTATGTAATACTGGGTATCCCAGATTAAATGATCTGTTTTTTATGTTATATTTAAAAACTTCAAGGTTGGCTAATTCGAAATGAGTTGGTCTCAGTCTATTGCCTGAGAATCTGGAACTTAACTTATCAACTTATAACTTACACAGTTTTGATTTTAATATCAGCCTTTCTACTCAGGCTCATTCTTTCTGAAACTGAAAATTTTATTTATTCATGCATAGAAAAAAAACTGCTTAAAAATAGGTTTTCAAGTCATTTTAATTTTATTTTGATTTGAATAATCGGAAAAAAAGATACCATGTTTTTCTATTCTAGTATTAGAATGGTATTTAAAAATATATATTTGTAATATTTGTAGATTTATGCCTGACATCGATGTAACAAATAGACAGTTATGCATATATTTTTAATCAAGTTGGTTATTTTATTTCTTTACTTTGACACCTAACATAAAAAGAACACTTTATTCTGTTTCTAGTCAACCATTATCTTTAAGTTTGAGTTAGCCTTTGTTATTAAGACTGAAATAAAACTTCCTTATAGACCGGGAAGGGGCAGCATAGACATTACCTCATCGAGTTCACGGATGAAAATCTAGGTTTAGTTGAATCTTGATTCACATATTAAAATGCAGTCAGTCTGCCAAGTCATATCTTAGTAGAAAGCATCTAAAAATCTGATTTTAGCAATTTACTCGTAGGTTTACCATTGTGCTTTCCTGCACCCAAAAACATGAAAACATGGAGAATTAGGAGCAGGCAAACATAATGCTAAATCTATGAGTCAACCATTAAAATCCGGTTTTTAGGTGTTTTCCACCAAGATATGACTTGGCAGACTGATAGCGTTTTAATACGCAAATCAAGATTTAACTAATTCTAGATTTTCATCCATCAACTCGATGAGGGGATTGTCTGTGCTGCCCCTCCTAGTTTATTACTCTTTGATTTTAATGTAAATTAATAGAGTATCTTTGTGAGTCAAGTTTTATTGAATGATTTAAAAAAAAATGTATCTGATCTTTATAATGGATATTTAATTATAAATTATTAATTTTATTGATATTTACTCGACCTTTACTTTTAATAGTTTCATCATTTTTAAAATTATCTTACTTTTTATTATCTTACTTTATTACTTTATTTTATATTTTACTATATTGGAACCATTCATTATAATTTTGATTGCATTATTACTTTCAAATTTCTGTTTAAAAATGTAAACAATGCAATGACCAGAAATCTGCAAAATTCTAAAATCAGCACATCCTCTGGTCCTAAGTTATGGATTTTAGGGAGTCTACTGTAATTCTAATATAGTTGTTTTTGATTTGGGAACTACGTAATTTATTACATAAAACAAGTATTTTCTGACTAATTTTAAATTGAATATCATGATATTGCTACTTTGAAAGATTTTTTTTTAAAATTTTTAAATTTTTATTCTTTCTATTCCCTTTATTCTATGAATAAATAATGTGAAATAAAATTACTGTTTCATGTACAAATTTTAATTTATTTCCAACATGTCCATTATAGATATATCCTAAGTTTATGAAGGATCTTTTAGAGGATACTAGAGCTTTCTATGAGAAAGCCCACCAATTTGCTGAAACTTTTGAAACTAATGGATGTATGTATTATTTTATGCTATGTACATTAAAATTATATTTATTTGTCTAAAAAATATATTAACTTTCTAAGGCTTTATTAGCAGATGGAATGACAAATCTGAAGTCATATTTAGATCTAGAATTTTCAAAGTGTTTTAAAAGTATATATATATGTTTGAATAGAAAAGAAAATGAATATAATTAAAATATTGAAAGTTTTCTTTTATAAAATTATTATTCCAGTTGGCATTTTCCTGATTTCAATAATATCTATTGTCTCTGACATATTTGGGTACTTTGAAAAGTTGTAGTTTATGGCAAGATTTCGTGTTGCAGATTTTTCTTTCATATATTGTATTAATGAGAAAATGCATAGAAGCCATTTAAAAGAAGTATAGAAGCATTATTAATTTTTTTTACTCAACCTTTGCTTTTAATATTTTGCTTTATTGTAAGCATTCATGACAATTTCAAAAGTCCATTATTGCATTCAAATTATCATCTAAAAACTGTAATCAAATCAGTTATTAGAAATCCACAAAATTTTGAAATTTGTAAAGCCACTGATCTCAAGCTATGCAGATTTGAGGGAGTCTATTGTATTATCTCCCTTCATAGAAAGTAAAATGTTACAGGTTTTTTACCAAAGAGTACCATATATATTCACATGTATGTCAACCTCCAAACTTTCAAATGCAAAATTTGGAAAAAATCAAAAACCTGCATATAAGTCGACCTTCTAACTTTTTAATTTAATTTTGCACAAACTCAAACCATAGATTTCATTTGCCAATCCGAAAAAATAGTAAGTAAAGAAAAACAAATCATTGAATTTTTTTTAAAGATAAAATATTATTATTTGTATATTTTATGTATTTTATTATTTATACTTAGAAAAAGCCTCAATTTTGCAGTATTCAAAGCTTTTTTTTTCTTTTTTAATTGACTTGTGAATTAAGTTGGACCCATTAATTTGTTTGCCAGAAATTGTCAAAAATTCCTCGACTTATACATGAGTATATACAGTATTTGTTATTTTTTTATTGCATTTTTTTTTTAAAGTTTTGAAAAAACAATTGTATTTTACTCTGTAAATTAAATCATACTTGCAGATTTCATGTATTGTGAACAGACATTTAAATAATACATGGATCTCCACTGCTTTCTTGCCTCCATAAGTTAAATTTATTCCCTCCAATAAATTATAGCATAATATATTGAAAACCTGTCAGTAAAAATTATTAAAAATGTTGGATGTTTTCAAAAACAGAATCCATTTTTTAAATGTTCTTTTCATAAACATAGACTTTTCTTTCTTAATTTTTGTAATCTAGATTCTACAAGAATATTTTATTTTAATTTAATATCAAAGGAAAGCTTTGATGCATAATAATGTATTCTAGTTAACATCCATTGGAGGGGTGAAAAAAAAACTCTTTAGGAACTTTTATTGTTTAATTATCAGTACAGATTGCTTATAAAATTTATTTAAAAATGGAAAATTACTTTACTTTACAGCTCTTGCTTTACTGGATGGGATGACAGCTAAAGAGCAGAAAAAGATGATGGGTCCTCTTTTCGCCTACTGTGATAATTTTCGATCCCTTCTGAATGATAAAGGGATTAGTATCAAGGTTAGTAATATTTTTAGATGCTGTAAATTAGTTACTTAGACAAAAAAAAAAAAAATAAAATAAAATTAGTCTTTTAGGGGTTTATTGGGTTGAGAATATTGGTGTGATTCAATGAGTATACAGTTGAACCTCGAAAAACCGGAACTGTCGGGACCGCGGTGATTTCGGATTTTGGAGGTTTATTAAAAAATCTTTTTTATGGCTAGCGTAAAATACTGTTAATCCCCCCCCCCCAAACGTGACGAAAAATCGTATATTAATTAGAGGGGGACGCTTAAACGGGATTTTTCCGCGACCGTTTCCCAAAATTTGCAGGGATGAATCATGATAAAATGAATGAATCATGAATTTTGATACTTGAAGCAATACTTGAGAAAAATTGTGGTTTTTTTTTTAAAAAAAGGTAAATTCTGTCGAAAAAAAGCATAAAAAAGGAGAAATTTGTAAAAAAAAAAAAAAAAAAAAAAAAAAAAGCATGAAATCACTTGAAAAATCTTGGTAAAACGCACATTTCATCAAAGATTCATGATTCATTCATTTCATCATGATTCATCCGTTCTCAAACGATCCGTTTTCAGCGATTTTTTTTTTTTTTTTTTTTTTGAGAGGGAGGGCGTTTTCTCGGGATTTTTTGAAAATTTTAAATCTTTTATAAAGTGGGGGGGGGGCATTTGATCGGGAAGGGCGGATTAATAGGACTTTATAGTAGTTATCAGAATTTAACTCCAATTGATGAAAATTACAAATGTCTTATTTTAAAAATTAATAAAACTGAAATCGGAAAAATGTCCGGATTTTAGAGATTTCCGGAATTTGGAGGTCTGGATTTTCGAGGTTCAACTGTAGTTGATTTATATCAATATTCTGAACACAGATTATCTTGAACAAATTTAAAACCGTTTCGCATGTTGGTATACAGGTTTGCTCAGACTGGTAAGATGAGGGCCAATTTTCAAATAAGCCAGACCATCTGAAAATTTTGACTTTATTAAGTCAAATTTTTTAATGGGCTAGCCAAGCCAATAAAATATGAACAATTTTCAATGATTATGACTGGGTATAAGTATAAACGTGCAGCATGAGCTAATGCTAGCTTGGCAACATCAATACTTAATATAACATGTCCAGTTCAGAGATCGTTATTTGACAGTTACATCATGTCTGAGCCTGGGCTTACATTTTATTCTCTATAATTGGACAAAGCCAAAACTGTGCTCAAGATCATGCAGAAAGTAACGTTTTTTGTGAAAATAGTTGTAGCGATAATGAACTGAACTTCTGTTAACAGAATCTTTGAAAGTATACTTTAATAAATTACAGAGAAATATTTTCAAAAATCTACCCATTTCTTGTTATACAGCCACAAAAGTTATTTTTAACCATATATATATATTAAATGAATCTTTGTATAAATGTAATAGTCTGTTATTCTGTGTTCTATGGCTTGCGAACATATAGTACCAAACATATAATTTCTAAAATTTTCCATAAGTATGGATGTAATGTTACTTAAAAAAATCTTAATTGTATAAAAAGAAAAAAAAAAACAGAATTTTTGTAGAAACTAAGTTAGTTTATGCCAAGTCATGCCTGCTTTAATTCATTTTTGCATGAGCTTGGCCATGAACAATGAAATCATAAATGTGTTGGGCAAAGGCCAAACATTAAGTTACTTAGTTGAGATAGCTTTTATTCAGGCTATACCTCAAAATTTCAACTTGAGCAGACTTCTATGTTGGTATAAGTAATAGTGCATACTGTCCAGTTAACTTCAGTTTACAATACTTATTATTTTTACATCAGTGATCAGAAACTTATAGGATATTGCTATCCAACAATAACAACCAAACTATCTATCATATGTGCATATTTTGGCATTAAATTAATCCTATGTTAAAAGAAAAGAGGACATATTTTTTCATAATTACCATGGGTGCAAATTTTCTGTCCACAGACAGAATTTCATCTCTTAAAAATTTCCGAGTACGGAAGTGGTATAAAAAAATCTCCGATGCCGAAAAATGATCGCAAAAAAGATGCGCTTTTCATCAAAATATTATCATATAACCATAATTCCTGTTAGAGGATCATGCAAAAGACGCTATTTCTGTCGAAGGGTCGTGAAAAAGATGCTATTTTTGTTGAAGAATCCCGAAAATGACACGGTTCAGTCAAATAATCAAAAGTAAATGCAGTCTCTGTCAAAGAATTGAGAAAAAGATTGAGTTTTCACCAAATGATAAAAAAAAGCCATGTTTTTTGACAAATGGTCACGGAAATATTTCTGTAAGAATTGTGAATAAAGCATGATTTTTGTTAAAGAATCAAGGAAAAGACGCAAATTATGTGCATGCATATGTATTCACTAGCAGGAAGCAGGGGTGCAGAAAGTGTTTCTATTCAACACATTTCCCCCAATCCACATGAAAATTTCCCCCAAAATTTTACGATACGTTATAGGTAAATGCTGTATTACTCTAGGTAGAGAAAATTTATTTTTCTAATATTTCTTAAATTGTGAGAGAAATGAAGGGAAATTCTGGGTGTGTGTGTGTGGGGGGGGGGGGGGGCGAAATTCACAGCAAATTTTCTAAAAGATTACAGCAAGGTTGGGGAATGCAAAAGATATCACCCCCAGCACTTTTTTTCGCAACCTTTTGAAAAAATGTGCGCTTTTTTTAGTGATATTTTGACGAGTTTTGCAATATTTTGAAAAAAATGGCATTTTTTCCCCCCGTAATTCTCGATATTTCGGTTTTTTAGAACGATGCCCTTTTTGGGTTTTTTTAAGTTTTTGGAACCGAATGTCTTTAATTTTCAAAAATTCTGAACAGATATACAATATAACGCCTGATACAGGGTTGCCACAGACAACTATTTTTTTAATTCTAACTGGCAGCACTTTTTCAAAAGAGAAAGCCTTAACACAAACATTGACGACATTTGCAAGAAATATGCATTTCAAAATTCCATTCAGAATAATACTGGTGCGAACAGAATACAAAAATAGTCGTCTGTGGCAGCCTTGCTGATATGTGTACACATTATTTTAAGATCGATTTTGAAATTTTTGCAAAATAGTAAACCTATCAATAGGCTGCATATGGATCTTTTTATGTGTAATGAAATTCTTCTATCTGATGAACTTGTGTAATTCGTTGTTAAATCATAATAAATTGTATATGTTTTTGCAAAATTTCCCCGATTGGTTGAAATTTCCCCCGATCCTAGATCGCCGGATCGGACATATTCTGCACCCTTGGCAGGAAGTTGATTCAAAATATTTTCAGTCCTGGCCAAATTTGAAACTTGTACCCATGATAATTACATAATTAATCACATCTATTATTTCCTATAATAAAGAAATAATATATTTATGTCTTTAGTAGGCTTGTGTTAATCACAAAATTTCTCAAAATCAATGATCAAGAATTTTATGAATCTGGTAAGTTAAAATAAAAAACTTTTTAACACAAAAAATTCAAATAATTTTTAAAATCTGTCAAAAAGATTTAAAAAAAAAAAAAAAAAAAAAAATAGTAATTTGAAATTGGATTTGTTGTTACTATTATGTTTTAGTAACTCTTAGTTTTTCATGCCAAAATAGTTCATAAAAATAAATTACAATTATAATACTTTAAATATTTTATAGAAATAGTATTAAAATGCACTTTGTTTGATAATGATTATTATTAACAAAATTAATTTTATTATTATTATTGTTTTAGGATAGAGGCAACACTTCATCCTGGATGCCTTTGATTGAATTACAGAAAATATTATTTAATTCTTACAATTGTAAATAAATCACTAATAAAAATAATCATTTTTATATTTTATGCATGTGATCTATTATAAAAAAAATTTCACATCTTTCCAATTTCCCATAGTACAACGTTGGTATATTTTAAATATATTTCATTAAAATAATTACATAATACATTCATACATATAGATGAACAACTTAACTACTAGTGGCATTCGCCCGCTACACTGGTCAGTTTAGACAGACAGACGGGCATTAAATAGTTTATTAATTACAGGAATTAAATAGTTTGTTTAGTATTAAATAGTTTAATACTATTAAAATGCATACCAAACAATGTCTCAATATATAAGTATGCAACAGAATACTTTTGTGTGGCCATGTAAATCAATAAGAAATATTATTTGCACCACAGATTGTACAGAATCTATATTATAGTATATACTTCATAGAAGCATATCAACTTTATTATGTTCGAAAGAGTGCAAGACCATTAAAATGCACTTGAAACTTTTTTCCCCATTGACCGTAATGTATTGGAATCCTTTTGATTGTCCCTGTAATTGAACTATGCATCCGATTTTCATAAAATTTAAAATGACTCGACAAAATTATCTAATAATTATATATTTTAAGTTTCAAACGATTTGGTTGAGTAGTTTTTGAGTTGTTATATGCAGACAGACGAATGGGCAGCTCAGGATCCCGGGATTTTTTCCCTTCAATTAAAAACAAACGCGATGTTTCTCCGTTTCCGGGATCGGAGGAGATAGTGTCACATACATACGGTCAGATTTTAATAGTGTAGATATTTAATACGCTTATCTTTTATTGACTTTGTGACAGCTAATATTAAGAGTTGCTGATTTTGGCTCTTTCACTGTCAGGTACAATGGCAACATCAGAATTTCGATGCAGTGGATAAATAATGCATATTAGAAGTCTACATAGGTCAAAGTCTGCCCTAAATCACCTTTAGAAAAATTTCTTTTATTATATTTGGGTCAATTTTAATTTTTGTCAAGATTTGAGCCATATTTGAACTTAATGTTTCTTGGCTTAGGTGTGGACTTTAAATTTTTTCCTGCAGATTTAGAAATGAACCAGCCCAGCATTTTTTTTCTTTTTGAACCGTGACGACTAAGATTTTTTTTTTTTTTTCACATGTAATATTATGGCAATTTCCTTCTATTAATCAGGCATGAAAGAGTTCCTCCTAAAGGAGGAATTCCACCTTTTTTAAAGCAATTTTGGTCATTCTCTAGATTGATGTAAAAAGGCAAAGAAAATTTTGGAAGGATAATTGGGGGGGGGGGGGGGGTAGAAAATTTACTACTTGGACATTTTGTATACTCAAACACTTAGAGTTTGTTCTTGAATTGTTGTGCAAATGAGGCATAAAGTGAAAGGTGAGCTTCTACATATAAGCATCTGAAAGTCATCTAAATGTCTTTCAAGAATTGAATCTTTTTTTAGATTTCTAAAACTCAAACTGAAAGGAAATGTCTTTTTGGAATAGAATATTTTATGATAATCATAACACTTTTGGATGATTTCTGCGATTCCTTTTGTGAGATGTATTTCTGAAGCAAAGATCAATTTAGCAGAAAGATTGTTTTCTTAAAAAGGGAGAGGGAATTTAACAGCTAAACTATACAGAATAGTAATTTTGGAAAATTAATTACTACTTCACATTACTTCATCAGATATATTTGGTTTTATACCTTTAGCGTTATTAATACTTCCTAAGTTGAAAAAGAAACAGCATCATACATACAATTTAATTTTCTTAGATAAGTAGCTGGTAAAATGACACTTAAATTATAAGAGTTTAGTGTCGTTGTATGGATGGGAAAATTTTTCCACCTTTTTTCTCGTTTACCACTTTCATGCCTGTATTAATAGAAAAAGTAAATGACAAAACATTTTTTTTTGTGTGTGTGTGTGTGTGTGTGTGTTTTGATATAGTTTTAAGTGATGATTAATCAATCAAAAGATATTTAGTGCTGTGAATAACTGACTTTTTCATTATCATATTGCATACACTTAAATCTCATGTAAAAATCAGAATAAAACTTGGATCATTAGATAGATGTTTAACCTAACAAAAATCTTTAAATAGTCAGAAAGATATTTTTTTTTCTTTTTATAATTTGTCATTTTTTGTTTTGATAAGCCTTTGACAAACTGATTAAGATAAATGCTAAAAAATAATAAGGAGTAGAAAGTGAGAAGATTTAAATAATTAGTTATATATTGTTGGTAGTGTGAGTAAAAAATAGGGCAGAAAAGGAAAACAAATCCTTACAGCTAAGTCGAAAGAGTAGATTTATTTTTTTCTTAAGTTCAGATACATATATCAGATTTAATACAATCCCAGCAAAATTCTCTTTCTCCTTCCAAGTTTGTTATTTTATTGAGAGAGGGAAATTGTGGATATGTGGCAACTATTTCAAAAATGCCAAAAGCTTTATGAAATCAGTTTAAAATTATACATAGTGTATAATATATTCCAAACACAAAAGTTTTTGATGGAAAAAATTTTGGGTGTCCCCATGAACAAACAGTAATAAGAGCAACATACCTAATAAATTTATCCTAGTAAACTCTGTCTAAGGCAGAATCGACCGAGATTAAGAAAATTTTCTGTAATAGACAATGTTCCGCCTTACACAAATTTTACTGAATGTCTATGAATTTGCAGGGACTTGAAAATCTTTCTGAGTTAGACAGATTTCCATCTTACACAGAGTCCACCTTAGAGAGTACTTACTGCACTTGCAAAATCAATGCAATGTTCCATTCAGATTTGAACTTGAAAGAGTTTTCTATTGACAAGATTCTATTGTAGACATGTTATACTATCTTTTCGTTGGCATTACTGTATTCAATAAAAACCAAAATATAATACATTTATATTGCATATGTTCTGACACATAAAATTGATTTTTTTTTCATTCATTCATTTATACTAGAGAGTTGAGCTGTCTGCAAGGGCCTGTTAAAACTTTTCTGACAGGGTCCCCAGAACTGCCAACAGCTATGAAAAAATCTTAGTTTCTACCATTTAGAACTAAAAACTATGATGCTAAAAAAATCAGTCTAAAACTATAATTTTCTGGGGGAAAAAAACAAACACTGCACTCTCTTTTGGATATATTACACACAAACATCTATGTTTAATTTTATAATATGTATAATTTTTAATCTAAAAGAATATATAGAATTAATTTTTTGAAAAATCGGCTTAACCCAAACTCAATCCATAGAAATCTAAACTTAGTCCAAACTGAAAATAATAAAGTTAACCTGATTTATAGCATAAAAGTAGCAATTAATCAACCAACCTCCAGGTTCATTTAAATTTTGTGAGCTATTAGTTCTTATTTTCAATTGGCAGGTTTGGGTCTTGTTTTTGTGAAATTATGAAGTTTTTTATATATTTTGAAAAATTTAATAATTTTGTGAATTTAAGATCTATGCAAAAATTCTTGTTTATGCATTTAAAAAATATATACATATGTATGTAAAACACTTTTTTTTTTTTTTTTTTTTTTTTTTTTTTTTTTTTAAATATATAAATGTGACATTTCAGATTTTACTTTTAATTGAGTAAATTTGTGAAAAGTTCAATTTAGAGTTTTGTGGCAGGTCTATTTTTAAGACACAGAATTGTGTCATAGGTCCTGTTTTTAATGTGAAAATTTTTGTTAAAGAACCTAATTTCTTCCTAAACTTTTATAACAATAAAATATAAATCATATCCCATGTGTATTTTAATATGTGCTATAAATTATTACATTTACTTTTTTCAAATTTATTAAAAAAAATTATAATTTGATTCTGAATTTCTTTTACATAAAGTTTTGTTTTAAACTAAAACAGAAAAAAAAAAAACCCCCTTCAGAATTTGGAATTATTTCAATTATGACATGTATTAATAAACTAACATTCTCAATGTTGCCAGAAATCCCAATTTTCAAGGGCTCTAAGACCTGTGCCACATAACCAGTACACAGGACATCAAACATTCTGTTTTTTTATGTTAAAAAAAAAAGAAAAAATTATTTTTTCATTTTATTTGTTAGTTTGCATGTGCAAATGTGTAAAATTTATATCAATAATGAAAAAGTTTTATAGTTGTTTTCGAAAGAATATCATACAAATCTATCTGCTTGGATGAAAACTTGTCTATAACAGAATATTTTTCCTTTCTTCATGATCCAATTTTTTGCAAAATTTATTGTTATTGATTCATTAAATCGCATGTAAATGTAACCTGTTTATAACAGGAGACAATTGAATATTTATGTTAAAGATAGGACTCTGTTTTAACAGGGTTTACTGTATTTTTATGTCCCAATTTAGAATCCACTGTCCCACTTTTTATGGCACTGAATCGGACAACACTATTCTCAAGATAAGTATAGGGTATTGAAGTTGTAATAAATATATAGATAAAATAAAGACCCATTTCTATTACAACCAATAATACTTTATTTCAAATATCTAATAAAATGCATAAAAGATTTACATTGAAATACCTAATAACAAATATATAAAACTAATAACAAACAAAATCATTATTTGTTCTTTCATAACAGACAAAATTTTTATCACAAATTTAAAGTACGATCTTAAAATTACTTTACTGTCATTTCATTTCAATTAATATAAAAGTACAATTTTGAATTATCAAAGCATGGAAGTAATTGAGATATGCTGCTGTTGAACATATATTTTGTGTATAAATTAAAAATGACTTTTTTTTCTTTCAAAAATGTATCTACTGTTGATTTTTGTACAACAGTTTGAAAATATGTTTACTAGAAATGTTAAGTATAAAAAAATCTACTAGTTATTCAGTAAAAACTACCTTTAAAAAATTGCATGTGTCACTTATAATAATAAAATTAAATAAAAAAAAAAATTCCTCTAATTTAAAGAGACAGTTATAAAACAGTAGGTACAGGGTTCATTTCCAGTTCCAGAAACTCATCAAGAACTTTAACAGAGATACAAATATAAAATATTTATTATTTTAGTTATGTTAGCTAATAATAAACATAAAAACAAAGGAATTTATTTAATTAATAATCATAACAAAAAGAAAAAAATGGATTAAAAAAAGATCTTTGTCTAAGTTACTATAGAAATGAAAACAGCTAAAATAAATAACTAATTTTTATGTGTTTCACACACATTATAATTTCTCAATTTAGTAATAATAAAACTATGATGAAATAAATTTTAAGATACCTTTATATATATATATATTAAGGTAAAGGCATGAACCCTGTAAACAGTAGTGAATCTATGGACACAGAATAAAAAACAACAAGCCAAAACATAAATATAAAAATGCAACTTTTAAGCACATATATATATTGTGTAATTATCTCACTTACAAAAAGAAAGAAAAAAAAATGATACTATATTTAATGCATGCTAGATATCAAAACAAATATAAGATAATATTTTACAAATAAAAAAATGGTTTGAGCTAAAATAAATTAATAAAGCAGGAATTACATATGCTTGTATAATCATACATTTTAATGTGCAGATGTGTGTACACTAGTAGCTATAGTGTTATTTCTCTTAATGTAATGTGCCTATTCAAATTGCTCATTCATTTAAATACTTATAAATTATTTTTAAGGAATTAGATAAAAATCACATTTAAGTAGTTGCAATCAAACATTTAAAAAATAAAGTATTTTTGATAATAAAGTAAATAAATAAAACAATCAATTAAAAGCGATATTTTAAAATGCAAACTGACCATGAAATTGTTTAAAAAAATGACTGAATCTATATGACAACTCACATTAACATAAATAAGCTTTACACACATACACACAAAAAATAAAAATAAAAATAAATGCAGGTTACAAATTCACAGCACCATAGGAAATGCACTAGAATGCAAAAGCAGTGTTCAGACAATATTGCATTTACAGTTTTTATGTTGCATAGTTGCCTTGTAAAACAAGTTTGGTTATGGTTTATATAGCAATTTAATATTAATCAGAAGTTCTGAAAAAGAAGTAATAATAAAACAAGAGTTTTACTGATATTCCAGCATATTTTATTGTTTGAATTTTTTATTACTGAAGCATCATAATATTACACAGCAAATTTTACATTATCTTAAATAATAATAATAATAATAAAAAATAATAAAATTTAATCATATCAATAGTCACAAAATACTACTACTTCCACTTTATACTGGCTTTGGCATAAAAAGAAAAGGAGTTTTGCTTAATATTTTGACAATTTATTAAATACTGGCAGACCTATCTGATGTTGTCCAGGCCTAGTATCATAATCTTAAAAAATTACCTTACCATTTTCCAGAATTACCTTAAATACATTTCGCTACGTTAATCAGTTTTCCCAAATGAACATCTTTCCAAGTGAGGAATAATTTAAAATAACTTCCAACTGAAGGGTCATATGTGCCATAATAACATTTTTTTTTTTTTTTTTTTTTTTTTTTTTTTTTTTTAAATAAAGAGGTTAATTAGAAAACCAATCATTTGGCTCATTAGAATTCTGCTTCATGTTGCTGTGTTTCAGAGATGGGGGGGGGGGGGGGGGGGAGAATTCATTTCTGTACATAGCCTAAATCCATATCATTTACAAACAGATATTTGGTATGTATGCTTAGAGATAGTTTGTTGTTGTTGATTTCAAGAAAATTTGTTTCCATTATGTTCAATACAAGCAAAAAATATATAATGATTTAAAAATGATTTATTTATTTTAAGGTTTGGTTCAATTCTAACACAGCTTTTGAAATCATAGTATTTAAAAAAGTTTCAAAACTTTCATGTGATATAAAAAAGCCTCAAAGTTTGTCAAATGACACTTTTATGTGGCATTAAATGATTCAGTGTTGCAAGATAAGCTATGAAAAACATAATTCTTCTGCAGTCTTACGCTCTTGAGATAATGACATAACTATACAAAACAGATAAGTATGACAGTTATAATAATAAATGCACTGAAAATTCAGCTTTAAATGCTTTTGATATGTATGTGTATAACTTAGGCAGTGAGATTAAAATTGCTATTTCATAAGTTCATTATTATTCATTAGTTAGCTTTCAGTAGCTGACTTAAAGCATTAGATTGAACAAGCATATTAAGGATGCCAATTTCATATATTACTGTGATCAAAAAGTATCCAGAAAACTTCACTTAAAATAAATCTACAATAGATACTGTCTGCAAATTTTTATCAGGTGATGGGGAATTTGTAAAATTTACTGATTAAGAATTATTTCTCCAAATATTTTAACATCCAGATTAAATTAAGAAGCTATATTAAATTTTTATAGTAAAATAAAATATATGTTTTATTTTTATAGTATTTTTATATTTTCAATCTTTATTTTTTATTTGTTATTAATTAAAAACATATGTAGCAAAATTTGCTAAAGAGACTACCTCTGTAAGTTAATCATATGTCAAACGTGAGCTTATTTTAAAATTCTTCGATAAAAAAAGTTTAATGCAGTGATCATTTAGTTTCAAGATACGATGCAATCTATCACTGCTAATCATTACAAAGGATTTGTAAGAGAAATTTAAGTAAGTAGTAAAAAAGTTTTTTTTTTTTTTTTTTTTTTTTTTTTTTTTTTTTTAACGTAACTGTCATAAAACTTTTGAGATTTTAATGGTAATTCTGTAGTTTAAGTATATGAAAACTCTTAAAATTTAATAATTTTGCAATCATCATAATGTATGTATCATTTATGAGTGCTTCACACACATGAAAAACAAAAGATCACCATTAAAGATATAGTAAGCTCAAGCTTGCTGTGCAAGAAATGCAAAAAACATGAAACTTAATACAACATTATGCAGCATGTATGAGATGCTTTGCATAATACTTTACTCACTTTCTAGTGTGTAAGCACTCTGCAGCCATGAAAGGAGAAAAAGAAAAATAACCACTTTTCTTGGCAATTTTGTTAGGTAGGAATTTAAAAAATGCTTTAGCAGTGATAGATTGCATATGACATCATCATTGGCCATTACAAACAGATGAAAAAATTTTTGGTCCCAATGGAGATCACTGACAGTTGCCACTATAAATATATGCATGTACTAATAATAACAATAAAAGTATTCTCTAAATATCCTACTAATATCTTATTTATTTAATCTCATATTGTAAAATACTAAACTTTTACTTTCTTAATTCCTCCATTGTCTTAAAAATTTTTCTATTGAAAGCACTGGAATAAATTTGCAAAGTATAAAATTCAGATCATATACTAACAAGAAATAAATTCAATCTTTTTTACATTTAAAATTTTTAAGAATCTTTTCACAAATAGTATAAACTGACACATTATACTGTCTGTGGTACGTTATACAAATACATTTTAGTGAACACTTCACAAATTTGACTGATAAATCAGTTTTAATATTATTTCTATTACACCAATCTTCCATTATACCATTCATTCTGACTTCCATAACTGCACTTTCTATCATTAATTTTCTTTAGAAAATTGCAACACAGATAAAAATTAAGATTTCTGAGACAAATATAAACTTGTAACTCATCTTTCTTAATCATTTAAATACCCCCAATTAAATTTCTTCAGGATATATCGTGCTTTTCTTTAAAGATCACCCAGTAATTGAGCATTTAAATTTCATAGGACTTTTGTCTCTCCTCTAGTAACAGCACATATTTTATAATACAGTAGAATCCCTCAAATCCACAATACTCGGGATCAGAGGTTCTGTAGATTTTAGAATTTTGTGGATTTCTGGTCATTGATTTATTTTTTTAGCATAATTTTAATATAGTAATGCAATCAATTTTAATGTATGCCTAAAATATAGTAGATTATTATAATAATTAAGTTAAATAATTAACTATAATAATAAAAATTAAGATGCTTTTAAAAATTATTTATTAAATTATAAGTAAATGTCAAGTAAAAAATTAATGATGTTTAATTAAATATACACCATAAGTTTTTCTTGAATTTTTCTATGCTTCTTGCATCATAAAAGTATGTTACTAATTCACGAGGAAATTATAAAATATAAGGAAATTTTATTTTAGGTTTAGCCAGAATTAATCAAAAAAGCTTCATTAATACATAAAAACATTTGGTAAAAGATTTTGATTATCAAAGATATCATTTTTTTCAGAAATAAATTTATATTTCTTTCATGAAAAAACATGAATTCAATCATATTAATGATAATTACAATTAAAATACAAACAGAACTATGTAAAAAAAAAAAAAAAAAAAAAAAAAAAAAAAAAAAAGTGTAATTTTGATCCTACATCTGAATTGAAAGTTTCATTGTTTACATCTGTGATGATGTGCAGATTTAAGAAAGTCTACTGTACTGTTAATTTGGAGAGGATTTTGATTAAAAGAACACTGCATTTATTATTAATTTTTTTGTTTTTAAAATCTTTTATGAATGTCTAACAAATTAAAGTCAATCCTAAAAATAAATTATCACAATTCTATTTGTTGCAATACATTAGTCTTATTGAGTTTATGTAATTGAATATCCTACATCAGTCTTGGATATTGTGTATCATTGACATGCATTGGTAGGATTAGGAAAATATTACCTTATATTCAATGAGTAAAAAAAAAAAAAAAAAAAAAAGTATTCTGGTATACAATGAAGCTCCAGTGCATAATGTACTAGAGTTCACCCCAAGCAGTTTCAGAAGGATGCCATATTCTGCCAGTCCTTTGGTTTTCAAGATAGCAACCTTCTTGTCTGTCATCCAAATAATTAGCACTCATCTAGTCCATAATTAAAGAAAAAGTTCTTTCTCTTTTTCCAAATTAAAAAAAAAATTGATTGTAAAGTAAAAACTGAGTCATATTGTCTGGGAAAGATTGCATTGATTTTAAAATATTGCAAATGGCTTTAAAAACTAAAAGAATGCATTTAATAATGAAAAAAGTGCCCTTAAGAATTTGAAAAATGCTCTTTTCTCACCAGCAGCTACCTATGCTTTTTAAAGCCTGGGGCACACTCTAATACACATCCACATTTTGAGATTATACGTTATATATTTCTATTTTTAGTTATATATCCATTGCGTCCTTCTTTAAGTTCTATTAAAAACAAAGTTCAAGGGAACCTGAAAGTATATCATTAAAAGCAATAATATTCTTTACAACCTTTCTTCAAGAGATAAGCATCATAAAAATACTATATAGAACTTCAAGTATAACAACTAACACATAGATAGATGAGCAGAAATAAATGAGCAAATGTGAAGCAAGGACACACAATATTGAGCCTATGTGAATTTCAACAAAACATTTGTAATCATATTTTTATTTAACTAATCACATACTTTTCTGGTACATTAAGATAAAAAAACTCAATTCTTATGTGTATATTTTTGAAATTTTTAATTCTTTTGAATTTTTTACATGAAATATAATGCATAAATGTAATAAATGTTGACAACTTTTCTTGTTTTAAAAGTGTGCATTAGACACTAGAACATTGTGCTATTTGTTTAATGAACTTTTTATGTTTCTTGCAAAAGACAAAGAATATTGTGCTATGTGTTTATTGAACTTTTCATGTTTCTAGCAAAAGACAATGCCTAGCGAATTATTTTCATATCTTAGTTGTGTATGTGCTATCACAAAGTGTTAATTCAACCCATTACCAACCTGAATAATATATAGGTTATTGTTTATTAGAATATATTATATAATATCAGTATTATTATAATATATTGTTAACACCTTCACAACCAGAGCCTTTTGCATAATTTTTAATATTTTACCATCAGTTTTTCAAAACACAAAATTTTCTGTAACTGAATCATAAAAATGATCTGATTAAATATGGTAAACTTTACAATAAAAAAAATTGTAAATGTTTATGTATGAACATTTACAAATAATAATAATAATAATAATAACTGTTAAAAATAATGAAGTTTTCAGGACATCTTAAGTGGCACATATAGCAGTCACTTGTCCAAAAGAGGTTAATAGATAACCTACTTATCTCCCAGTATAATGATAGGCTACTGTAACTGCATACACTTTTTAAGCAGAATTTCCATACCAGGATGAAAAACTACTTAATATAAAATGAATTACATTTCCTTCAACTATTTACAATACATAAACTATTTACAATAATACACCAATAGATTTCTATTTATCAAATCTGAAGTTTTAAAACAATAACACTTAATAATAAACATAAGGAGATGGTGTTCTTTATGTCAATATAACAGGTAATTTCACCACACTGTAGCAATGCATGCTTAAAAAAACATACACATATTTTTTATAAATGAATTGAAATTATGACAACGAATAAAAATTAAGTAAACAACATTCTTTTAAAAACATACTCTATTTACAATTTTATGAGCTGACACCGGGATGTAAATTTGCTTATATTAAAATGTACATATTAATATTAATGAAATTTAATTCATTGCAATATAGTTCCAGTTTCATTGCTAAGCTGAGAAAAATATGAGACTAAAATCCATACCCGGGTTAATGTATATCTCAAGTGTTAGAAGTTTCACAATTAAAAAAAAGTGAAAATTTTATAGAAATTTGCCAAAATATCCTAAGTTTGATAATTCTATGAATTTTCTTCAGTTACGCTTAAGGAAGTAAAAAATATCTCACAAAAACACTCAAGTATTACGAATATGACGATTAAAAACAATCTGTTCCTGTAAGGCACAGTGCTTTACTTAACTATCTTGCCTGTTTATATTTATGGCCTATCATCTTTTCTTTTTATTATACCATCCTCTCTATTTTCAATAACTATCTTCTGCATGGTAAACTGAATTATTTTTTCTATAGAACAGTGATCCTTAACTCTTAGTTACTGTTGACCTCTTTTATGAGCCCCCATCCCAGGATTTAAGGCTAAAATTACTGAGCATATTGAATACAGGATATATAAATGCATGATACTGTAGTTTTTAACAATATTCTTAGTCTTTTCATTCATTTTAACCACGAGATTTTTTTAAGGTTCTCATAGACCAGGAGCTGGCAGCACAGACACTCAACCTCATCGAGTTCATGGATGAAAATCTAGGATTAGTTAAATCTTGATTCGTATATTAAAACGCAATTGGTCTGCCAAGTCCTAATCTTGGTGGAAAACAGCTAAAAACTCAATTTTAGCAGATGACTTGTAGGTTTAACAGCATGCTTTCTTGCAAAACCCAAAAGTATGAAAATATGGAACATTGAGAGCAGGAAAACAGAATGGTAAACCTATGAGTCATCTGCTAAAATTGCATTTTCAACCAACATATGCCTTAAGAGACCAAATGTGTTTTAATGCGGATCGAGATTTAACTAATTCTAGATTTTTATCCATGAACTCGATGAGGTAACTGTCTGTGCTGCTGCCTCCCAGTCCATAGGTAAGGTAATATTTTTTATATTGAATGCAAGGTCTTTGTGAAATCCTACAGATGCAATGCAAACCACAGTCTAAAAACTACTGGCTTACAAGATATAAATATGATTTTTTTTTCTCTTTTATATATAATATATATTAAAAAAAACATTTAGATTTACTAATGTTTCAATATGTACATAGAAATTAAATACTCAAAAATTCAACTGAATAAAATCAAGAAGTATGGCATTTGCCATAAAGGTTTAGTGCTGTTGCAGATTATTTTCTGGTTCAAAAGATAATCACTTTTTTCTCTGAAAAAATACCACAATTTACTAAAATTACAAGTTTTAACAAGACTAAATAAGAGTACCCAAAATAACAGAAAAACTTTTCTACACACAAAAATAACTGATATCGACGATCAGATACAGAGAAATTTACAACTTTTAAATTATTAATATATCCACGTACATCATATTTTTACTCACAAGCATATTTTTAAAGCTAATTGAAATACTAGTTTTTAAAAATCTTACCTTTCTTTATGTATAAACATTTAAAAATGAGTAAATCACATCACACTTTTATTAGAAAAGGATTATATTAAATATTTCATACAAATAACATTAATATCACAATTAACATCTCTACTAGAGATAAAAATTCCTAGTATTTTGCACTAATATTTTTTGTCTATGTAAGTATAATTACCTGTAGTAGTTAAATATATGAGACACAGACTAATTACATACTTATCTTTCCAGAAAATTACAAAAACCTGGCAAAAATAAACAAATAAAATAAATTTAAATATTTTGGCAAAATTTATATGCTAATAATTTATTAAGATATTATCAGCAAATTTATAAAGAAACTGAAAAAAAAAAAAAAAAAAACTAAAATAATATGGCAGATTTTCATTAAAGCAGCTCCACTAAGATTATCTTTCATTCATGAGGGCAATTTTTTTTCCAAAAAAATTTTGATACAAAACAGGTCCAGAGCAAAGAAGCTTTATTATTGAATCTTAACTCACATCTATGTACAGAATAAAAGAGAAATTTCTTAATAATATAAGTTAGTAAAGCAGTGCACACTAACTAAAATGTTTAAAAGTTAGGAAAGTTACAATTTCTTCTTAAATTGTATGTTCCCTTAAAGTGAAAATAAAAATCACTTAATGATGTTTCAAACACATATATCGCATTTAATATAATTGAATGTGACATTCACAATCATCCATAATTGGCATTTAATCTTATAGTTTGGCAATAATTTTTTGGTTGATAGGATAACCAAGTAGTACAATAAAATCTATTTCTCTTTTTTTATTGGAAAAGCAAGATTTTTGATGACCCAAAGTTCGAACTTAGTAAAGTCCCGAGGATTCCAGATTTTAGACTTTGTACTGCATTACACAATAACCCCAAAGCAGAATATGCTTAAAAGTGTGACATACGTTGCAGAACAATGAGCTTCTCTGCAGAACATGTCAAGTAATCAGTTAAGAAATTCACCGTTCAATTGAAGAAAAAATTGAGAAATTCACAGGGGTTCCTAATTTTCTGAAAAATTAAAGCAGTCAGTTCCGAAAATTAAAAAAAAAAAATTGATCATATATCCGAAAATTTGGGTAAATAGTTGCCGAAAAAAAAAAAGGAATTTCATGAATTGTGCAAAGAAAAACTGTCAATTTTGTCAGAGGATCGCAGAAAAAAACGGAATTTTTGTCAAAGGAATGCAAAGAAACGCAAATTTACTCAAAAGATTGTGAAAAACAAAAAATTTCATCAAAGGATCATGAAAAAAAAAAAAAAAAAATTGCAAATCTTGTCAGAGGATAAAATTTAAATTTTGTCAAAAGTTCAGAAAAAAAGACAAATTTTGTAAAAGAATCGTGAAAAAAAAAAAAAAAAAAAAAAAAAAGCCTGGCAAATTCAATAAAGAGAACATGAAAAAGGCAGTAAGTTCACAATAAAATAGCAAATTTCACCAAAAGATCGGGGGAAAAAAAAAAAAAAAAAAAAAAAACGGAAAATTTCATCAAAAGATTGTGAAAAAACAGCAAATTTCATCAGATTGCAAAAACCACCACAAATTTTGTTAAAAACGTGCAAATTTTGTCAAAAGTTAACATTATAACCAAATGTTTCATCAAAAAAATACATAAAAATTGCAAATTTCGTCAGAGGTGGGGGGGAAAAACATAATTAGTGCCGGAATAGATTCCCCCCCCCCCCCCTGTAGTAATCTTTCAGAAAATTTACTGTTAATTTCAGAATTCTTTTTTTAAAACTCAGTATCACCTCTGGAATGCTGTCCCTCAATAACTAAGGGAAAAAAAAAATCTCGAAATTCTTTAATCGTTCATTAAAAATTTTTTGCAAAAATCAACAATTGGTCTTGAGAAAAACTGCAGAACATTTTTGATTAGCTAAATTTCGTTGCAGAACATTGTTAAGTATTCTGCTTTGGGGCACAATAATAAATAAATAATAATGCACAAAAAAATCTCTCAAAACTCATTGGTAGAATTTCACCAATATTTCTGAAAAAAATTTCCCTTTTCTTTCAAAAGATAGCTATTCTAATAAAACAAAAATTTATATCTTTACTTTTCTATAGGATAAAAATAAAGTAGATACAATATTGTAAGTTTTTCTGGCCAAAAATGAATTTATAATCACAAATTATTTTATAAATTGAATTAAAATTAATGTTACATGACTGGGATTTTTGTGTTGAGAATTATAGATTTTCCTCAATTCAATTCTATAGTAGCATTAAATCGCTGTACAACATTAGTGGATCCAGTTAATAAAGCATAAATGAAATTTATACTATAGAAACTATAATTTAATATGTTTTTTTTAAACAATATTATGCATAACATACTTGCAATTCAGCTATAAATTATTAAATAAATAACTTACACACTGACTAAAACACTTTTGAAAACTATACCATAAATTAAGATTTATTTACAGTTGATACAGAATGTGCCGATGAACTGGTTTTCATACTAATTGCACTTGATCGTCCAGATGTTGTACTTGAAGTACGGGAAGAAGTTCCTTGCGATATGGACTTTGAAGATCGAGAAGTAGGTCTAGACAAAACTCCTGCTGCTCTACGGTCATAATCACGAAGCAGATGAAGTCGACTGACATCACGAGATGCTTTAGTTGATTCCAAGCGTTTAAGAAGAGCCTAGAATATCCAATGTAAAATAAAATGAAGTGCTTTTATTAGGTTCAACATAATAATCAAAGAAAAAAGTGCTCATTTTAAATATATATATATATAATTTTTTTTTCCCTTCTGAAATTTGGATATTCTATACCAGGAGTTTTCAATTAATATGTACTTGTAGGTGTAGGACACAAATGTTCAAATGAACTAAGCATAATGAGGATTTGTGATTTTTTTTTTCTTTTTAAAAATTTAAATCTGATTAAAAAAAAAAAAAAAAAAAAAAAAGCTTGCCTTTATGTATATTGTATGTAAACCTTCATTATAATTACACCTTGGTATACATAACACATTCAGCTATTTCACTCTTTTTTTTAGTTGACCCTGAAAAATTTTTAGTTTGTTGATAAAAAAATATACAGAACTAGCTGACTCACCCAGCATTGCCCAGGCCCCAGGATTGCTAATTTGTCTACTTATGTAAAAAGTCTGGGATACCCGTAAGAAATTGGACGAAATGAAAATCCTTAGAATTTCCATAATCCAACAGATAAAATTATTGCTTTTATGTAATAGAAATATATTTCTACATTAATTATTAATAATAAACAGTGATTAGTGGAGGGTATACAGGGTATATGCCATATACCTTCTGGATTTTTTAAAGGCACACTGTATAACCTCTGGGGAATTCCATGCTACTGAGGACATGTTAAAAAAATAAATATCATATATTAATACGATTTTGTTCTCATACCCTTATAAAAAGTGTGTATTTTCTTATTCATTATGTTAAAATTTAATAAAAATATTAATATATATTAGGGATGTACCGAATATTCGGTATCTATTCGGTATTCGGCCATGTTACCGAGTATTCGGTTAGGCCGAATAGTATTCGGTTTGGCCGAATCCAATATTTAATAAAGCCTTTTAAAACACATTTAAAAAAACTTTTCACAATTTCTACTTTTAACTGTCAATTTATTAATATATTTAAAATAATTAGAAATAAAATCATATTTAAATAATATAGAATGTTTTTACAATATTTATTTGCTGTTTGTAAAGTTTAACTTCAGAAAATTAACCATGAGAAGGATTAAAATTATGATTTATTATGATTCTCCTTAGGAATAAATGATGCAAGTGCAGATTCAAGTTATTAAATTCTATTTCGTAAATAATCTGTTTCTTGCTTTTCCCAAAAGTCCTTAAACAAGAAAGGAAAACTTTTGAGATTAGTAATAGCTATCAAGGCAGACAATTTTTTGTTTATGAAACCATAATCAACTTATTGAATCATAAATGCATTGTATTTCATCTCACTCTAGGTCAAACTTGTATTTTCGTTTGTTGCATTAACAATAAATAAGATATAACTATGTTTTCAACTCACATGCTTTGATTTCTGTAAAATATGATATGATGGAAAATGCCACTATTCATAGGAAAAGAACTATGAGCTAGACATTCCTTTATTGAGAATTAGGTTGAATGTAGTATTTATACTTTATATTAAAAAAGAAATCTGCCTTGAGTTATTTAAAAAGAACAAATATGAGACTATACAGTTTTTCTTCAACTATTTTTTCATTATTTCTCTTTGATTTCAAAATGTTTGTTTCAATTCGTAGAAGAAATGAAATTTAAAATTTTACTAACTGAAAAAGTCTCATAATTATGCTTCTTAAATTAAAAAAAGGCAGATTTTTTTCAATACTGAATGTTCTTATAAAAAGCTCTTGTTTATCAAAATATAAGTTTCTTTTATTAAATATTATGTAAAATTGTTTTTAAAAGTAACATTTTAATACTTTTAAACTTCGAAATATAAAAAGTATTAGGAAAGCCTAATATTCGGTATTCGGCCGAATAGTTACCATTCGGCTAGCCAAATATTCGGTATTCGGCCCAACAATTACTATTCGGCTAGCTGAATATTCGGTATAGCTGTCGGCCGAATATTCGGCATTCGGCCAAAATCACTATTCAGTGCATCCCTAATATATGTATATATATATATTTTAAAAAATCGTGACATCATTGTTTACTTATGTGAAAAACAGTTTTACAAGGAGAATCAAAATCTCAACTTTTGCAAACAAATCAATTAGACACTTAAACATTATACTTTTTACAATTTATTAAATTATTAATTAACATGTTATAAGAGTGAATAATTAATAAATAAGCTTACATTTATTTTATTTTGTTTCTATTTAGCACTTATAAATTAAACCTAAAATCTGTGTAACAACAGTAACAAAAATGTACAATTGTTTCTATTACTCAAAATATTTTAAACTATAAATGGTAATTAAGATATATTCTCCTTCTTTGTAAAGTTATTAAGAATGTTAATAACTTAAATGGGGTATAACATAAATATATAATAACTTTAAACATATTTAAAATGTGTAACATCAGTCACATCGTAATGTCAGTCACAAAATGTAACATCAGTCACGCTTAATTTTTGTTCTTTTTCATATCTTATTTTCAAGAAATAATATTTAAAATGGCCCTGGCTACAGCAGAAAGACAGAAAATAAGGAGAAAAAACTTAAAATTGGAAAAAAGGGCGAAGAATTAAAAAAAAAAAGAAAGAAACTAAAATAATAAATAAATAAATAAATAAATAAAAAGAGAAAATAGTCTGTCAAAATTACCAAAATTAGTACAGAAATGAATAAGAAAGAAAATGTTAAAAAAAGTGTTGAAAAGTGCAGAAAATTGAAACAGAAAGTATCACATAGTTCTGAGAATTTAAATACTTCTTTTAAAGACTCTAATATACTTTTGGAAAAGCCACAACCTGTGTGAAACGCAGCTTGCTGTCTACTCCTAAGAGAAGAAAAATTGTCATAAGATGACTATTTCAAATAGAAATAAAGATAGCATTATACGATTGTCCACCTGATACTAAAACCAAAAGCTTCCCTTTAATAACAAAAGATTTTGTTGCAGTGTTTTATGAGAGTTGTAGCACAGCATCTGCTGCAACAGCTTAGCTTCAAATGTAAAAGTAAAAATTTGCCTAGAATAATAATATAAAATCATGAAAAAAAAAAAAAAAAAATCTTTTCAAATGCAACTTCAATCGAAGGTTAAAACTCAGTCATTTCTTTGAAGTAGTCCATGGAAAATCTGAAAGATGGTGACTTTCTGATGCATTAAGACCAATCACTTTAACACAGACAAATCAGTCGGTTCTATAGCGTCAGTTGGAGATTGGATTGAAGTAGATTATGACAGAGAACTTTTTCCTAGTGAAGAAAAGTCTATTGTTGATAAAGAATATCTTGCCAACACTATGATCCAAACTGGAAATTATTGGAAGAGACTTTTGAAAATTGATGAGGTCTTTTATCCATAGCAGCGAGTAATACGGAAACTTAACATACCAAATGATTTGAATCCTTGTACCGTATTTTCCTGCATATAATCTGTACTGGCATATAATCTGCAGCCGTAAATTTTTGCCTTTGAAAAAAAATTTCCGCAGATAATCCGCAGCGGCGTATAATCCACGGATTATACGCTGCAAAAATACTAATAAATAAAGTTTCTATTGATTTAGTTGTCCTATTTAAATGATAATTGTAAATAAAATAAATAATTATAGGATAACTGCAAGTTAAAATAATAATCGATAGTAGGGATGCACAACCTGTGGCCCGCGGGCCAAAATTGGCCCGCGAACTTCGTCAATTTACAGCTAGAAAAAATTGCAATTTTTGTGGAGAAGTCGCAGATAAAAATCGTAAATTTCGTCACTTTACCGCGAGAAAATATAAATTCGGCAGTAACTTAAGAATCGCAAATTTCGTAGATCGGGCACGGAAAAATCACGAATTTCATTGATCAAGTGCGGAAAAATCGAACTTTTGGTTCATCAGGTATAAAAAAAATAACAAATTTAACCAATCGGGCACGGAAAATACGCGAGTTTTGTCGATCAGGCACGGAAAAACAGCGAATTTTGTTGGTCAGAAGCGGAAAATCGTACATTTCATTGATCAGCCAAGAACAAAATCGTCAGATTTCTTGATGATGCACGAAAAAATTGCAAATTAAACTCATCGGTTGCGGGAAAGTACGCATGTTTTTTCGGTTTGCCATGTGAAAAAATGCGAATTTCGTTGATCTGACACGAAAATATCGTGAATTTTGTCGATCAGGGGGCGAAAAAATTGTAAAGTTCGTTGATAAGAGACAGAAAAAGCACGAATTTTGTGATAATGCGCGGAAAAATTGAAAATTTCGTTGATCGGTTGCGAAACAATCGTGAGATTTGTAAGATTCTCAAGAGAAAAAAATCGCGAATGCGAAAAAAATGCAGGTTTCATCAGTTAAAGGTGGAAAAACGCAAATTACTTCGATCAGACACGGAAAGATCGTGAGTTTTATTGATCAGGTTCCGAAAATGGCAAATATTTTGTCAGTCGGACGCAGGAATTTTTCGAATTGGGTCGATTTCACGCTGAAAAATTGCAAATTTCGTCTATCAGGCTCAAATAAAATCGCGAATTTCATCTATCCGGTGCGGAAAAGTCCGGAATTTTGTTGATCAGGCAAAGAAAAATCGCGAATTTCGTTGATCGGCTTTCAAAAATCACAAATTTCATCAATCAGTTCCGTAAAAATTGCGAATTTCGTCAATCGGCTTTATAAAAATCGCGAAATTTGTCGACCTGGTATGGAAGAATCGCGAATTTTATCAATCATGCGATGAAACTTGCAAATTTCGTCGAACAGCTTCGTGAAAATCGCAAATTTCGTCAATCGGATTCGTAAAGAACGATAATTTCTTCGATCCGCTTCGTGAAAATCGAAAATTTCGTCAATCGGCTTCGTAAAAATTGCGATTTTTGCTTATCGTCTTCGTAAAAATCGATAATTTCATCGATCAGCCGCAGCAAAGTCGCGAATTTCACTGATCAGCTTCGTAAATATCGCAAATTTCGTCGATCGGCATCGCAAATGTTGTCATGTTGGTTAAAAATAAGTTTAAAGTTAAGTCAAAATAAACAGAACATGACATACTTTAGTTTTTACCCTCTCCAGTGTAACAAAAACTTCGTTGAATCGCCATTGCATTTTAGCCGAACTGCCGGCATGCCGAGATAAAAATACGTGATTTTTGAGTGTTCCAGTGCCGTGATTTATTGAATCACTGGTGATTGAACTGTTCACGTCCGTTCAGGAAACTCGATCGGCGGTGCGTTCGGAAAGGAGTTTCATTCCGATCAACCAATGGCGATTCTACGTTGGTTTTTCTCTTTGAATTGTGAATGGCAACATCTGTGAAGTAGAGTTCTGTTTGTATATAAAGACAGCTGTGTTCGATGTTCTTTGCCTTCATCTTGCTAGCCATTATTGCTGGTTTAGCAGCTGCTGCAGTTTTGTTTATTAATGGCTGAAAGAAGTAATTGAAATGTTTTAAGTTTATTTTATTTTTAAGCATAAGCTATGCTTATTTTTTTCTCATCTGTATATAATCATCTTGACTGTTATGGAATAAACTAAAGTTTGCTGAATCTGCTTTGTCTTCACTCAAGTCTTCCACATTACACTTTTTAAAGACTTCCACTCGCAATTATGCTGATTTAGTTGAAAGTATAGAGCATTTGGTTATGGGCCCAGGCCCGGTAAATAACCATGCTTTTGTTTTTTAATGTGGAAGTGAAGATTTTTTTGGAGTTGAACTTTCTCTGTGCCGATACTTTCCCGGTGTGAGCTTCGTCGACGGCTGATTCTGTGGACTTTTCCTGTAAAAATTTTGCCGATTCCAAAAGTTCTAATCGACGGGGGCTGATGGATGCAGTTCAAAACATCACCCTGCTTACCGGCAACAACTGGGAGACATGGAAACATGAAGTAAAAGTTTTGCTGTTGCACTTTGGCGCTTGGGATTTTATTGAATCTGCAGAGGAAAGTGAGAAGCCTGTTAAAGAAAAGCTAGATTCAGTACCTTCTAAAACCGACACTACTAAGCTTGGAGATGATGGGAAAGAGACACCTACAAAACCAGATGTAGAGGAGCAACTTACTTGGAGAGAAAGGCAGGATCTGAAGTTGAGGAAAAATAGAGCATATACAATAATTTTCCAGTCCCTGAGTACAGAATTTCGGCCATTAGTTTCCAGTACTACAGACGGAGCGAAAGCATGGAGAATTCTGCATGACCATTTTGAACCAACAACGAGGGCTCGTGTGATACAGCTGCTAGATGTGTTCTTCAGTACGAGATATGTTCCAGGTGAAAATTTGGGACTGGTCTTATGTCGAGTAAAGCAAGCCGCCGAGCGTCTTAGAGATGTTGGTCATCAGTTGCAGCCGTTATACCTGGGCTACCAGATGATTCGTAGCCTCCCTGACAGCTTTCAAGCCACTGTGCAAGCAATTTATAGATGGAGCGACAAGGACTTTGTTCCTGATAAAATTGAAGCTGAGCTCTTGTTGGAAGAGAATCGTTTAAAGTTGTCTCAGAAGGATCTGGCTGATGTTAATGTTGCTTATGCCAGCGAGTCTCTTGTAAAACCAGGTAAACAAAAATTTGGTCCATGTTTTTATTGTAAAATGTATGGTCATGTAATTTCTAATTGTAAGCTCAGAATAAGTAAAAATAATGGTCGAGATTCTAAGGTTAATGCTCCTGACACATCCAGTAATAGTAAAAATAATTTTGAAGTTAAAAGTAATTATTCTAGACCTAATGCTAAAAGTAAATTTCAAAATAAATCTTTTAAAGTTAATTCTAAAAATAAATCTTTTCAATCAGAAACCAGTAATATTGAATGTAAAACTACTTTTAATCATACCTTCTCTGAACTGGAATGTAGTTTAATTGAACTTTCTCCCGAACTGTGCGAGGCAAATTCCTCAGATCTGGGCTACGGAAATACCCAATGGGTTTTTGATACAGCAGCTACAGCGCATTTTTGTAGCAATAGAAAATTATTTTTTGACTTTCAGCCAGTATCTGATTTGCACATGTCTCTTGCAGTTGGGGAGAGAGAATGTCCAGTTGAGGGAAAGGGTACAATTCAATTTTTAATAAAATGTAAAAATGGTAAATTTAATCGTATTATTTTAAAAGATGTTTTGTTTAATCCCCATTTAAGAAGAAATTTACTGTCAGGAGCAAAGCTTGAAAAATTAGGACTTAATTTTGCTGGTAAAAATGGAAAAGTTTTTGTATTTGATAAACATGGTAATGAGCTATTTTATGCATTGAGAAAAAATGACCTATATTTTTTAAAGCCCTCTAAGTACATAACTCAATGTGAAGGAAATAACAACTCAGTCAATTTTTCAGCAAATCAAATAGAAAAAGTAAATGTTAATGAATTGTGGCATGAAAGATTCTGCCATATTAACAGCGAATATGTGGTTAACACAAGTAAACTTAAATGTGTTAATGGTTTACCGATGCTATCAAAATTGACTGAGGATTGTATTTCCTGCAAGTTAGCCAAATCAAAACGAATATCTTTTAAACCAACAGGTCACATAAGGTCAAAATTTCCTCTCCAGCTGCTGCATATGGACCTATGCGGCCCATTTCCGGTTGCATCTCATGGGGGTAGTCGTTACTTTTTGTCTATACTAGATGATTTTTCTAGAAAAGTTACAGTTTATACCCTGAAAAATAAGTCTGACGTTTTTGAGACCTTTCTTAAATATCAAAAGAGAGCCGAAAGGTTTTTAGATAAGAAAGTAGTCTCAGTCAGAACTGACGGAGGCCTTGAGTTTTGTAACCAAGAATTTGACAAATTTTTAGAAGATCAGGGAATAAAACACGAAAAGACGAACCCGTATTCTCCGGAAATGAATGGTTCCGCAGAACGTTTCAATTTAACAGCCCTCGATGGAATAAAAACCCTTCTTAACTCTAGTGGTTTATCCCAGAAATTTTGGGCGGAGGCTCTTTTGTGTTTCACCTATGTGTGGAATAGAGTCTGTCACAAAAATTTTAAACAAACGCCCTTTGAATTATATTGTGGGAGAAAACCTTCTGTATCTCATTTTAAAAAGTTTGGTTGTCTAGCTTATGTTGGTATACCTAAACAAAACAGGAAAAAGCTCGATATGAGAGCTAAACTGGGTATAATGTGTGGGTATGCACAAACTACAAAAGGTTACCGCATTTGGCTAATA
Organism: Maratus speculifer; assembly: GCA_964019185.1. Taxonomy (NCBI): domain Eukaryota; kingdom Metazoa; phylum Arthropoda; class Arachnida; order Araneae; family Salticidae; genus Maratus; species Maratus speculifer. The sequence goes on along the minus strand of OZ025290.1, from coordinate 364,777,735 downwards.
GACGAACAAAAAATTTTTGAGACTATAAATGTAAGGTTTGATGAGAGTAAAAGGGGGGTGGATGTCATAAAAGAATCCAGATTTCCATCTTTTTCATATTTTGACTTTCCTGAAGATGGGGATATTTTTCCTGTAATAGATGAAATTTTTGAATCTAAAAATAGATGTGATAGCCTGTCTGAATTAAAGGAAAGTAGTTTAAAATGTCAGAGTCCTGTAAAAATAGTTTCAGAAGTTAAAACAGATGGGGATTTGGATTTAATACCATGTACATCCATTAACTGGGTAAGAAGTGCTATTCCTCGTAAAAATGAACCAAGGACAGACATTTATTATGGTATAGAGGGTACTAGAGTTAAATTGAGGTCCACAAATGATGCAGTTAAGTATTGTGCAGCAAATAACATAAAATTTGATGAAAATTTTTTTGATTTTAGGGGTAAAAATTGTCAATCGGGTAAAGTTTCAAATTTTTTTAATGAAGCAAATTTAGTAGAGGTTAAAATCCCCAGGAGTTACAAGGAAGCTGTTAAAACCCCTGAAGCACCTGAGTGGGAGGAGGCTATGAACCAGGAAATGCAGGTCATGTATGACTGCAATGTTTGGGATTTAGTCGAACCACCAAAAGATGCACAAATTTTGGGTAACAGATGGGTCTATACTGTAAAACGAGATCAAAATAATGAAATTGTAAGATTCAAAGCACGCCTTGTGGCTCAGGGGTATAACCAAATTAAAGGTTTAAGTTATGATGAAGTATTCAGTCCAGTTGTCAGTTTTTCCATAATAAGGCTCTTTTTCAGTATTTTTGTATGTTTTTTTAAATGGTTAAACGTTCAAGTTGATGTAAACAATGCATACTTATATGCAGATTTGGATAAGGTCATCTATATGCAGCAGCCGGAAGGTTTTGTTTTAGAACAAGGTAAAGTTTGCAAATTAAATAAATCTTTGTATGGTCTCCACCAGAGTGGAAGACAATGGTTCTTTGAAATTGACGATGTTCTTTTAAAATTAAATTTTCAGAAACTTAACTGGTGTAACTGTGTTTACATATTAAAAGATAAACTTGTTCTTTTGCTGTATGTTGATGATATTATCATATTTGGAAAAACTGAAAGTGATTTGGAATTTGGTGTAGATTTATTAAAGAAATTTTTTAATTTAAAGGTTCTAGGGAAAACAAAGAAGCTCTTGGGCATAGAATTTGAAGAGGATGGTGATAAATTGTATATACACCAAACTTCTTATATAAATAAGGTTTGTGATTTGTATTCTAAATATAAATTTCCCATAAGCTCTGTACCTATGTCTAAAGGACTTGTTTTGTCAAAATTGGACTCACCTGTAAATCATCAAGAAATAGAAGAAATGTCTAAGTATCCCTACAGAAACCTAATTGGATGTTTAAGTTTTATTGCTGGTCGAACACGACCCGATATAATGTATGCAGTAAATCTACTTTCCCATTCCAATCTAATCCTGGTATAAGACATTGGCATAGTTTATTAAAATTACTCGGTTATTTACAGTATACTAAAGATTTTAAATTAGAATTATCCAGAGCATAGGTTCCCAACCTTTTATGGACCACCGCTCCCCTTTCAAGAAAAAAATATTCCAACGCCCCCCCCCCCCCTCTTTCATAATAGTTAATTACACCAATTAAAATATTGTTGTATGTTATGTGTACCTCTTTTTTGTCTATATATTAAGAAACACAAGGTAAAATTATAATTAAAACTACTATCAAATGTTATAAAAAGCTGTTTAGTAAAAATTTAAAAAATAAACTCAAAATAAAATTAAAAAAAACTTGCTAAAAAAGTGCATTTAATGCGTTAAAGATGTTATGTATTTAAAAGATGTTATTATATATAAAAACACAGTTTTAAAAGCTTAAAACTTCAAATATTATACGCCAAGCACTTTTGATCAGAACTTCATCTTCTTCAGTACAGCTTTGTTTATGCAATGAAATTCCTCTTATGTAACTCGAATGTAAACAAAAGTGTCCCTAGGATGAAACAGTTTTGATTGAAAGCACTCGGCGTATAATATTTGAAATATGTAACATCTTTTAGATTTGTGACATCTTTAATGTATTAAATGTTTCACAAATAATAATGTGCATAAACAGAAAATCAATAAGAAAATAATAAAAATAATGACATAAATATAAAATCAATAATAATAAAAAATATTAAAGAGATCGTTGCCGCTGATCGAATTTCAACAATTTGTTAATGCCGGGTTCCAATTTTGTTAACAGCAGTCATAAATCACCACTTTTAAGGACGTACAGTCTATTTCTTTTTTTAACCAATAAATTAGAAATCGCACTGAACCCACACTTCACTAAATAAGTTTACCGAAAAGCAATTAAAAATTTATGTTCTTTTGCCCGGAACTAAGGGTAGAGAACTGGTATAGATTTCTGAAGCCAGAACTCTTGGTATTCGCTTCAAAATTTTACTTTTAGTTTCTCATTAGTTATGAGTTCTATAAGTCCCTCTTCTAAATTTGATAATTGTGCTGCATCTGCATTTGTGAAAAGATCTAAAACCCAACTTGGTATGTTCATGTTTAAAATGTCCTGAAATCGCTCAATAAAATCATTATGAAGAGCGTCCAAGTGTTGTCAGTAAGTTGGTAAATCTTCCGGCTTTGCAGAGACTGCTGCTAATGTAGGAAAACGGCTGTATTCACTTCTATCTAGATTTTTCTTGAATATAACAAGTTAATGTCATAAAAGCAGCTATGATATTTTTTGTTTTAATTAAATATAATTCATAACCCTGTAATTGTAAAAGGATTTCATTGAATATTCTAAACAGGACTCTCGCAATTTTTCACCTCTGTTTTCAAGGAAGTCCAGTGCTGAGTCAAATAGATTGAAAAAACGATTCAGACAAAATACTTTCGAGAGCCAACAAACTTACGTGTGCAAGAGCACGCGATTGTAATCTTCATCGTTTTCATTTCAAAGTTGACCAAATAATCTGCCATGCAAAGAATTGTTTTTAATCTTATTGATTAATAACCTAATAAAGCGACAAATACAAACGTTCTTTCAAGTTTTTGACAATCAAATACTGACGATGACTAACACAACCGTGAGTACAAATTGCTTCTTTCAAATGTGCTATGAAAAACGCATGATCCCCTGTCACTGCTGGAGCACCATCAGTAGCTGCTGACGAAGTATTCTGAATAGGAATTTCTTTCTCTTAAAGAAACATGTTCGAGCTATTAAATGTCGATTCTCCCTTTGTATCAGTTTCCACATTTCTAGCAAATAATAACTATTAACATTTTTTTTTTTACGAATCGGACATGTGATAAGAGTAGTGCTTCGTTATTTGATAGTGTAAGATTTATCGAGTTTAGAGGAGAATTTTCAAGTCTAAGTAATATTGCTTAGTTGTATTTCAACGTCTTTGGTCATTTCATCTATTCTCCTTTGTGCCAATATAATTACTCAGAGGATTTTTTCTAGTGATATCTGACGGTGTTTTATGATGAACATCAGTTACTATTACCTTTTTTGACTGCCGGCAAGATTAATACCACGCCAATTGTGTGTAGTTTTTCATCTTTTCCGATTAACAATGTTATATTACATGAAGCGCCATCAGCTACCATCTTCTGGTTTCGAAAATAACTCAAAAATTTTGATACAGCTCGCTGTTTTAAATATTTCTTTTCCCGAGTTTAAAAATAAGACAAATCTTTCTCCTTTTTGTCAGCATGCATTTTATAAAAATGTTCTTATAATCCAGAAAGCTTCATAGCTTCATTTCAAAAACTGTTTGACAAATTAAACACATAGGTAATGACTGGTTTGTAGGAAAATGCGTAAATCTATATTTCAAATAGTCCATACTATACTGCCGACATTTCTTCTTGGATTCAAACATTTTAAAATACAAAATAACCACATTTTAAATTTAAATAGCTTCACTTTGCAACAAATTTATAGATATGCATAAAGGCTGTAAATGTCTTTTATAACAACTTTCATTCAGAATAAACGAATTTCTTGAGCAGGTTCAAACTATAGTTTTGTTTGGAAATCCCTATTCAAGCATAAGTCGTCATATTTCCAACTTTTTTTCGAAATACCTGTTTTAAAAAGTAACTAATATACCGGGTGTCCCAAAAATGACTGATGGATTTTAAAATTCAATAACTTGCAAACGGTGACAGCTATTTAAAAAAATTTTGCAGGAGGGTTATGTATAATGTCAGGAGTTTTTTTACCGTAATTTTTTATTTTAGTTCGAATTTCAAACAATAGGTGGCACTGACGGCGATTGAAGGCCAGGTCGACGCTTCACCCAGTACTGATCAACTAGCCTTCAATCGCCGCCTATTGTTTGAAATTCGAACTAAAATAAAAAAAAATTCGGTAAAAAAAAACTCCGGACATTATACATAACCCTCCTGCAAAAAGTTTTTAAATAGCTGTCACCGTTTGCAAATTATTGAATTTTAAAATCCAACTGTCATTTTTGGGACCCGGTAACTATCGTTATCAAATTTTTAGTGAGCTTAATATAGAAAATTCTGAGCTAGAGATCATGATATTATTTTGATCAATGCATTTGCTACTAAATCAGAAGGCTAAATTACATTTTTATTTCATCAAACACAACAAAATCAAATTATTCGTCGCTGCGAGAATAATAATAATAATAAAATAAGCTTTCGCGACCCAAATAGCATATCACTTGAACACAAATAAGCGGCAAAGAAAGCGTCGCACGCAATTAGTTTAAATGGAAAGTTCTCATTTGCTGTAAGCTGCGACAGGTGAAAGCAGATCCCAGCTCTAGGCTCATTTTCGTCGATTTTCATTTAAAACTATATTTAAGGTTTTTATCATCGCCCATGCAACGCCGGGGAGACGGGTCAACTAATTTCATTACATTAATTTCTTAAATAGGAAGGAACATCATGACCGCCCCCCTTGACTGTCATAACGCCCCCCATTTTCCTCTGAACCCGTCAGTGCCCCCCTGGAGAGCTCCAGCGCCCACTGGGGGGCGATACCGCCCCCGTTGGGAACCTATGATCCAGAGTAAATGAACTAAAGCTTTATTGTTATTCAGATTCAGACTTTGCTGCAAATCGTGATGACAGGGTTTCCATAGGAGGTTACATTTTACTTTTAGATAGGGCGCCAATTTCTTGGAAAACCTTTAAGCAAAAATGCATTAGCCTCTCTACTATGGAAGCCGAATATGTTACTCTCACAGAAGCAGAAAAGGAATTGATGTGGATGAAAAATGTAATTGAAAATGAAAGTTTAAAATTAAATTTAATTGAATGTTCTTTATTCTGTGATAATCAGGCAGCAATTTCCTTTTCTAATTCACCAGTTGAAAATCAAAAGACTAAACATATCCACATCAAATATTTATTTCTCAGAAATTAATTTTATGATAAAGTTTTTAAATTAAAGTACCGTATTTTCGGGAATACCCGCCGCACCCACCGTAAGCGCCGCACCAATGACAATCTGTTAAAAAAAAAAAGTACATCGACGTAAGCGCCGCACCCAAGCTGCTGATATTTATACAGTATAAATCTCTAAATTCCGAAATCGTTCGTAGACGCGGCTTTTAGTTATTTCCGAATTTTAGTGATCTTCAAAAAACAACTTTAAAATGTAAGTAAAAATTATTGAAAATCATCATTAAAAAAGAAAAAAAATCACATATTTATAAAAAAAAATCATAAATGGCACATTAAGTTATTTAACAGCAAAGCCAAGCATTTAATCTTATTAAAATTAAATATACACAGAGCATTTTCACGATTACGATTTTATTTATATGTTAGTATTTAGTTGCTTTAATTTAGGCCTACTGGTCATTACTTTTTCCCCAATTACAATGATATTAGCTCAATCTCTGTAATAAAATTCCTTTGTTCCAGGCCTAATATTTTATATAAACTGTTTATGAATTTTTCTGTTGATATTTCTTTGTTTTCTTATTTTACTATATCAAGATAAATAAACTTGGAAATGAATTAGAAGAAATGATTGGTACGGCCATCTGTCGGCAAAATGCAGAATATAATCTAGATTATACTAAAAAGTTAAATACATTTTTGGTGCTGCCATCTGTCGATAAGATAGGATAACTGAACTATATAAATATAAAACATTTGATGATCATTTATGCTATCTGTATTTGAGGTTTCCAGATTTTAGAGACTGTTACAGTATATAAAATATTTTCACTTGAACAGTTAAAAAAAAAATTTTTTTTTCACTTAAGTGCCTAAAAAATATATTTAAAATGTAAAGAAATATCGTATAGAGACACTGACGAAAAAAATAAAATAAATAAAATAAGCTGTTGAAGAAAAAAATCATTGGACGAAAGACACTTAGATTTAATGTATGCAAATGCCTTAAAAACTGTAGTAAAAATATTACTGAAAAATGTGATGTAATAAAGCGTATTGCTATAAGAAAATATTTTTTAAATGCATACTAGTTTATGTTAACTCCTCAGATTACTGCAAAAAAGCAACATTTTGTCACTGGATCAATAACAAACAGAGAAAAATATAATAAATATCAGAAACTTATTTATAATATTATAATCTTACCTGTAAATATTGCAGAATCATTTTTCCCTTGACTGTTGATTTATTATTATTATGTATTTGTTTTTCAATTTAATAACGTTTCCTATCACTGATCCGTTATAAATAGCAGGTATGTAATTTTAATATTAAGATTTCAATTTTTTGTAATATTTATAAAATTTTCTAAAAAAATATTGGATTACATATAATAAGAGAACACTACTTCAAAATATCTTTAAAATATGAAAAATTATTATTGGAATGAAGTGAAAATATAGAAAAAAATATATACAAGATTTTATCAACATGTTTAAAAATCTTCAAATCCATCAAAATCGGAATTTTCACTGTCGGAATTAAATAGTTCTAAAAATTGTTTATCAGTTAATACGTCACAATTTTCATCTTCACTATCATCAGATTCAGATGAATCATCACTAACTGTATTTTCCATGATATTGGCTGCTTTGAAGCCCGACATAATAGTTTTAGCACTAATGTCTTTCCATGCCGATGAAACCCACGACGCTACTTCTTCGTAAGTGGCTTTGCGCATTTTTCCAGAATTTGTAAATGAATGTAGCCCTTCCATCATCCATTTTTCCCACAGTTTTCTTACTTTGGACTTGAAAGATTTATTCACAGCCAAGTCAAGAGGCTGTAAAACTTTAGTTAATCCGCCAGGGATTATTGCTGGCTCGGCTGAGACTTTTTTCAAAGCAGTTTTTACGGAATCACCTTTGTGGGCACTCATTGAGTCCATAATAAGAAGCCCACTAGGCTGAAAAAAAGAATTTTTTCTTTTCCTCCACACTTCCGCCAGCCACTCATACATGATTTCCTCCGACATCCATCCCTTTTCGTTACACCGTATTACGACGTCGGAAGGAAAATTTGCCTTAGGCATAGTTTTGCGCTTGAAAATAATTAGTGGTTTTAATTTGTCTCCATTCGCAGCGCAAGCTAAAACACAGGTAAATGAGGTTCGCTCATTACCAGTTGTTACGATGCCGATTGTTTTTTCCCCAATGGTGTTAACAGTTCTACTGGGGGGGCAATCAAAAGTTAATGGAACTTCATCCATATTAATAATCTGTGCTGTTGAAAAGTTGTTTTCCTTGATTTTTTCAGCGACATACTTTAAAAAAGATGCTTTTGTCTTTTCCCAATCTGCAGGCAGTTCTTGTCCCACAGTTGTCCTGGTTCTTACAGACAAATTATTTCTCGACATGAACCTAAAGCACCAGTTGGGACTACCTTTAAAATTTGTAAATCCCATGTTCGATGCCATAATCCTCGCTTGAAACCGTATCTGAACAGTTGAAACGGGCATTCCTTTTTCCCTTTGCTCCTTTACCCACTTGGCTAAATTTCTCTCCAGATTTGGCCAAACAACAACGCCACTTCTTCGTGCCCTCTTAGATTTTGGCATTTCCTTCAAAATAGATTTTTCAGCTCTCCATCTCCTTACGCAACGCTCATCAACTCCATATTCTCGTCCTGCAGCACGATTACCTATTAGCTCTGCCTTATCAACCACAGCAAGCTTGAAAGCGGCGGTGTAACTTTTTAACTTTTTGGGAGCCATTTTCACTTGAAAAAAAAAATAAATTGCTTAAATAAGAGCGTCAGACAAAAAGAGCAGAACAGTACCGTAAAATAATTCTCAGCTAAAAAGAAAAAAAAAAACGTGTTTGTAGTACGCAATTAAAATCCAATTGGAAATAGGCGCAATTACTTGCGCCAATGAGAGGAGCGCAGCAGGATGCTAGCTTCCTCCCTAGCATCTTTTCCTAGTAGCGTTCAATTCTAAGTGCTCTTTCCACAGACTTCTAGTTCTTTCCACAAAGTTCTAAACTTTTCTTCGAATCTTGGTCATCCTTGTGTAAATGCGGTTTAGGTTCCCTTAGAAAGACCCCCCACGGAGGGCACTTATCCTAGGGCCTATATCCCTCCTGCAGATAATCGGCCGTCATAAATAACACTATTAACACCACAAAGTTCTAGTTCTTTCCAGCAAAAATCCGTCAGATTTTCGATCAAAGACTTTTTCAAATTAATTTTAGTGTAGGATTTTTTTTTTTTTTTTTTTTAAGTTAAGATATTATTTCAGTCACACACAAAGACCTCCTTAATGCTAATCCTATGGATGAAATTTATAAAGATATCGTGTTTGCATTTCAATATTTTTAAATGATTTTTGGGCATTGGATAGTTCAAGTCCATCTATATGCAGATCGTTTTATACTTTTTCGATTTTGAAGATTGTTTTCACTTTCGAAACCGACTCCCAAAATGAAAGTGCCCTCATTGAAAAATACCTGTAAGCAAAAAGCGAAAAATGTTCTTTCTACAAATCTATCAGAGTTAATCAATGCAAAAATCATTTAAAAATATTTAAATTCAAACGAAATATCTTTATAAATGTTTCCCATAGGATTAGCATTAACGAGCGGGTCGCTTGACTGAAGTAGCCTCTTAACGAAAATATGATACAGTTGAACCTCAACATTTTAGAATCAGCGGGATCACGGCGATACCGTATTTTCGAGATCTGTTAAAAAATAATTTTAAAACAATATCATGCCCCCCCCCCCCCCCCCCAAAAAAAAGCAACTTTTTCCTCAGTGTAAAGAAATGACGATCAAGTAAATTGGTGAAGTAAATAATAAAATACGAATTACATTGAAACACAGCACATATGCTAAAATTAAATTACACATGTTAAACCACAATTGATTAATAAATATATATATAACCATTGTATAATACTACAAATCATTATCCACAGCGAATACAATCCACAATTGTTTATCATGCCTGCGGCAAAAAATCGATTCTTAAATAGCTTACAGCACTACAAATTCCTTTATATAAATATATACCTGCATATCTTTATTTAATATTTTAACTATTGATAATTGATTTAATGATTCCTTTTGTGGTAGATTAGTTTATTTTTTATTTGGTACATACGCATCTATCCTTGTTCATTTACAAAAATTTTGTAAGTTTAAATATTTCTTGCTCAAATTTAGACTTTATATTCATCTTAAGTTATTTCGATGATTATATTATGAAGATATAAATTAAGAAAAGAAAAAAAAATCCACAAATCCACTTAGCGTAAAAAAAAACTATTTTCGTTCTTTTTTTTTCTACTGTATTCAAAGAAACAAAACAGAAGCAATGCGATATTAGCCGACTTACGCATCAAGGTCAAAGGGCAACATGTCCGCACATTGAGTCATGAAGAGGATGAGGAGAAAAGGTGACTTTAAATAACCAGTGTCTCTCTCTCTTTTTTTTTTTATTAGCAGAAACAAGAGATAACAAAATTGCACGTTTGCTTTATAGTTATAAATACTTACTTGAGTGCTTTTATTAGGCACTTCTTTAAAAATAAACATAGTAAAAGGAAAAAAAAAGGATAAAATAAGTAGTTTTGTTCAGAACTTTTCGTACGAAACAATTTTTAACCATATCATAGTAAAAATTAATCTATTGAAAAAATTCACTTGGATGATGCGGATATTTTAAATTTTCCGGGTGCCGGATTGTTATTTTTATTTATTAATTATTATTATTATTTTATATGGGCCGGACCGAGCTGATCCCCCCCCCCCCCCTATAGATCGGACTGCTTCACTCAAGTAAAAACATCTACTCGCTAATGTTAATCCTATGGATTTTTTTTTTTTTTTTTTTTTTTTTTTCAAATGCGTTTGCATTTCAATATGCTTAAATGATTTCTTTGTATTTTATATCTGAGATGTTGATCCCTAAGAAGACACCTTTTCGATTTCGTTTACAGATGTTTTTAGTGGTATACTTTGACTTTTAGAACCAGTTTCGAAAGTGAAAGTATACTAATAAAAAAACCTGTAAACAAAATCGAAAAAGTAAAGACTCTTTGTGGAGATTGACTTCCGTTATCCAAAGCAAAAAATATCATTTAAAAATAATGGAATGAGAATGACACTTTTTTTTTCTTTGAGATTAACATTAGTTAGCCGATGTTTGCACGTGGGTGAAATAGCCCTTAAAGTTGCCAAGTTAACATCGACTCGTGTAGCACATTTAAACTTATTCTTGCAAAGTCATATGCATTGAAAATTGTTTATATTCTATTGGCTTCTTTTAAATGTTTATCACGGAAGTCGGCCTTTTATTATTTTTTTATTATTCGCCAGGCCCGTTTTTGTTGTTTATCACCTGAATTAACTCATTTGGGGGAAAAAAAACTTGCTGATTCGACCGGTTTCAAAGTTTGGATTATTTTTGCCGGATAAAAAAAGAGTGAGTTATTGAAAAAAATAAAGAAAAATCTTGCTCTCTAAAGTTTTTACTATGTATAGGAAGTCTATTTCAAAAGAGTTCTATACCGGGATTTGAGCTCTCTTTGGGCAGTTTTATTTTCTAACTGGAAGGAGGATCATTAGAAGAAAAAAATGTGACAGCTGTACATTCCAATATCCTACAGGTAAAATCATTAATAGATGAGGGGAAAATATAATAATTTTTAACATGAGAACCGGTGAGACCAACATTATTTTTGAATAATGTTGATTGTTTAAAAATAAACAACTAACGCATCACGGACACCTGCGGTTGAGAGACGTTTTCAAATGTTTTGATACCAATTTGAGAGCATATAATTGTTGATTAAACGAAAAAAAAGTGTCAAAATCATTTGACAAAATAAAAAAAAAAAAAAAAAAAAAAAAAAAAAAAAAATCATCGTACCCGCCGCCCCGGCGTAAGAGCCGCACCTACAATATTTTATACTTTTAAACTCGTATGCGCCGCGGCTCATACGCCCGAAAATACGGTATATTTCTAGTAAATTAAATTTAGCAGATCCATTTACAAAACCGCAAGTAAAAGAACAATTAATGAAATTTTGTAGGCAAATTTTCAAAATTTAAACTCACAATTATAGTTACTCTGTTCATTGCCATGTCTATGACATGACATTGATCAGACTATCTTTTTTTTTATAAAATTAAAGTTTGTTTAGTGATAGGGAGATGATGAAAAAAAAAAAAGTTTATACAATTTGGTCGTTTCTGATTAGTACCTGGCCGGTGATCTGTAAAATTTCCCCCGACTCGATAGTAATTAGACAGACTGTTTTTTTTTTATTGAATATTGTATTTTTGAATAAGTGTATTTTTGAATAAATTTATGTAAATTTTTTGTAATGCCCTGGAGAGGCTAAAAAGGGGGCTGCTTGTTGTCATGTTGGTTAAAAATAAGTTTAAAGTTAAGTCAAAATAAACAGAACATGACATACTTTAGTTTTTACCCTCTCCAGTGTAACAAAAACTTCGTCGAATCGCCATTGCATTTTAGCCGAACTGCCGGCATGCCGAGATAAAAATACGTGATTTTTGAGTGTTCCAGTGCCGTGATTTATTGAATCACCAGTGATTGAACTGTTCACGTCCGTTCAGGAAACTCGATCGGCGGTGCGTTCGGAAAGGGGTTTCATTCCGATCAACCAATGGCGATTCTACGTTGGTTTTTCTCTTTGAATTGTGAATGAAAACATCTGTGAAGTAGAGTTCTGTTTGTATATAAAGACAGCTGTGTTCGATGTTCTTTGCCTTCATCTTGCTAGCCATTATTGCTGGTTTAGCAGCTGCTGCAGTTTTGTTTATTAATGGCTTAAAGAAGTAATTGAAATGTTTTAAGTTTATTTTATTTTTAAGCATAAGCTATGCTTATTTTTTTCTCATCTGTATATAATCATCTTGACTGTTATGGAATAAACTAAAGTTTGCTGAATCTGCTTTGTCTTCACTCAAGTCTTCCACATTACACTTTTTAAAGACTTCCACTCGCAATTATGCTGATTTAGTTGAAAGTATAGAGCAGCAAAAATCGCAAATTTCGTCGATCGGCTTCGTGAAAATTGATAATTTTGTCGATCAGCCGCAGAAAAATCGCGAATTTTATCGATCATGCGAAGAAAAAAAGCGAGTTTCTCCGATCGGCTTTCTAAAAATTGATAATTTCGTCGATCAGTCGCAGAAAAGTCGCGAATTTAGCCGATCAGCTTTGTAAAAATCGCAAATTTCATCAATCGGCTTCGTAAAAATTGCGAATTTCACCGATCATCTTCGTAAAAATCGATAATTTCGTCGATCGGCTTCGTAAAAATCGAGAATTTCGTCGATGGGCTTGTAAGAAATTATGTTTTTGTCGATCTGTTTCGTAAAAATTGTGATTTTTCTCGATAAGTTTCGTAAGAATCGCAAATCTTGTTGATCACGCACAGAAAGATTGAATTTTCTCAATCAGTTTCGTAAAAATTGTGAATTTTTTATCACTTTTATTAAAATCCCAAATTTGGGCGACATGCATGGGAAATTTTGTTGATCGGGCATTGAAAAATCAGGAATTTCAGTGATGAGACACGGAAAAATCTTATTGATCGGCTCCTTCCCTCTCCTTTGTTCATAAAGATCACATTTTTTTCGGCCCCAGCTACTTATCTTTGTTTTTTTAGCACTTTTAATAAGACAAAATTTACTCTCCTTAATAAAGTCAAGGAATACTATCACATCTTGAGAATAATCCTTGCTATATCTGTTATATACACAAACGTAAAAACTGCTGATACATCCTTACCAACTGGAAAAGGATATTTTGACTGGTTAAACGAAACCTAAAGGGGTATTATCCCACTTCCCTCTGAAAACATATTTTTTATCAGATTATAAGCCACAGGTCACCATCGAAATCGAATTATCTTCCATGTTACTGATGTGGCCCTCGACTGCTCAGACATATTTGTAAGTGGCCCTTCTCTTGAAAAGGTTGTGCACCCCTGATCGATAGTATCAATAATATTTGACGATAGTTTAATAATTATTTCCTTGTTCTTCTGCTATAACAGAAATTCGATTACGGTGATCGATTTTATTCGATCTATTTCTAATAATATATGACAATTGTTTGATAATAGCATGGAACTTTCCATGGATAATAGCAGGTAAAATATTAGCTACTAATAATAATTTTTAGTATTTAATAATAAAATAAGTAAGAGACTCTTATTCTGTGAATATTTTTTTCCTTTTGCCATAATCGAACATTCGATTATAGCAATCGATTATATATGATCTATTACAACCTCTGCCCTTTCTATTACTTCCAGCTAAATTCAGCTGTGTAATTTAAGCAAAATTCTTTTTCCAAGTTACAAATAAAAGAAGATTCAGCTAACAAATGATTAGATTGCAATTTTCGATCGAGATGAACTGAGAAACTCTGTATTCTTCATAGAAGCATGTTGCAAAAAGACTAGACAAATTTTCTTTAAAAATCGGAGGCCACTCCTACTAGAACGGTCACGTCATATGTGAACCAATCACAAGCAGCTCCACGAGCGGTTTCCCAAACAGACAATCATTTGATATGTTTACATTTTATAATTGTTGGTAGAAGTGGGAAATCAGTTCAGCTTGAAAAAAATTTCATCAGATTATCTGCACCGGCAGATAATCCGCACTTGAAAATTTCGAGGTTTTTTAACAGATAATCCGCAGCTTATACGCAGGAAAATACGGTAGCTATTTTAAATTCAATAGCATGCTTTATATTTGAATAATTTGTTTTATATTACCTATTTTGTATGTTACATGCAATAAAAATCTTTGTTTTTTAAGCAATTTGGATGAGTAACATCAGTCACATAACCTTCCGTCTACCAGACAAAACACCCATTTATCTACATTAAATATTGCTGTCGGGTCCAATGGACCCGTCTGGTAGACGTCACAGGTTTAACATCAGTCACAGGTCATTTTTTCTTGTTTGCCATTATTTATATGTTTTTGCATGCAAATTTGTTTTTGTTTCCTATTAATTAGAAGAAGTATTTTATAACTAAGTAAAAGAAACAATACCATTATCAGTGATGCACAACCTTTTAAACCAGAAAATCGTTTGCCACCAGAACATTTGAAAAGCGGAGTTTCTTTTCTTTAATCTCAAAGTTTCTGTCATTACTATAAGGAAAATTACTCTGCATAAAAATAGTGGTATCATTTTGGCCCGCGGGCCAGAGGTTGTGCACCCCTGCCATTATTATTGATAGAGGAAGGAGAATTTCAAAATAAAAAAAGGATGTTTTACTTCATGTCCTTTTTATGTAACATCAGTCACATTTTAATTTTCTTGGCTAAATGGCAAAATATTTTGTTTATACCCATTTTCTTGTTTTCATAATAATATTAGGCTACTAAAGTATAAATCATATCATTTTCAAACAATTAAAAAAATATTTAATCATAGAAAAAAATATAAAAGATTAAGAAACTATCTCAAAATGTAACGTCCGTCACCATGGAATTGCCCCTCTGTCTCTCAAGAAAGCTATAGTACTATACACATTCTAGGTTTATACTCTCTGCTTTGGGCATATACCCTCTGCTTATAGCATATATCTTCTGTTTATTTTATGACTACGCCCCTGATACTGATAATAAAATATATTTTTCAAATTAACCACTTATAATTAAAACAGAATGACTGCATATTAATCATAATATAATAAATTCACAAAGAAAATGTTAGTACAATTAATTTTAGAGAAGTAGAGATATTTGCACAACAAGAAATATCAGCTTCATTATGAGAGAGGTTATAGAAATTTCTAAAAAAATTTTTCTGAAAAAAGCTATAGAAATTTCATAAGTTATCATGTAGCTAAAAGGAGTGAGCGCTTAGTAATGTACAGAGGCCAAAAGCTTTAAAATTATATGTTATATGAAAAAATTAATTTCCACACATGGTGGAAATGCCCCCTAATAGTCTGGGATTAAAAATAGACCTTACCAATCGAAAGGTCAGTGAAGAGTTTCATCTTTGGTCATGCCTTCAAATGAGGTTGTATCTTGTTGTAGCCACATTAGGAGCTAAGTTAGAAAATTGACACCCCAAGGGGGTGGGGTGGAGAGAAATTTGAGTGAGTAGAAAAGGTTAATAATATAAAAGAGTGGCCCGGTCAAACCGAATACTTAAAAAAATCTTTTAAAACACATTTTTAAAAACTTTTCACAACATCTATTTTTAACTGTTAATTAATATTTTTAAAATAATTAGAAACAAAATCGTATTTAAATAAAATAGAATGTATTTACATTATTTATTTGCTGTTTGTAAAATATAACTTAAGAAAATTAACCATGGAGAAGATTAAAAATTAAAATGATGATTAGGGTTTTCATTGGAATTAATGATGTACAGATGAGACTTTCTAAATTTTATTTAGTAAATAATCTGTTTCTTGTTTTGTTTTTTTTCATAACTATGAGTTTCTAAACAAAATGGAAAAACTTTTGATCAGGGTTGGAAAAAAACCTGTTTTTTTTTCGAAAAAAACCCAAAAAAAAACCGGTTTTTTTGGTTTAAACCAGGTTTTTTTGGTTTAAACCGGGTTTTTTTAAAAACATCCTTTTTTATTATATATACATGCATATTTATTGATAAAAATAGATATTGTTGGATTATAAGTAGTATAATTTCATTTTAAAATAATTTAAATTTAATAATTACAGTAAATTTATGTAGAAAATAGGAAAAATTCATATTTTAATTTAAACAGTATTAACAAACAGTCTTACATTCAAAGAATAAACTGCTCTATACAATGAAACATTGATACACTGAGAATTTTTATAAACAATCTTTTGATTACTAATACTAAACATTTAGAAGATGTAGTTTGATAAATATAATATTCTTTTCCATAGTTATTAAAATAGTAAATTTCAAGTATTTCTTAGTGTTTTGTTTTTTGGATGACAATTTGAAGTCAATATTTTTTATCATTAGATTTTGCAGATAACAGAAAAAAAATAATAAGATTGTTATTATTAAAATGACTAGTACCCAATCTTTGAATACTCTCTTATTCAACATCATATTTTCATTTTAATTCTTCAAAATAATCTCCCCATTTTAGAAAAAATTCTTTTACAGTTTGAACAAAATCTTAAAGATCATTTTATTAAGTAAATGTTATTAATTGTGTTAAATAATCTGCACTTTAAAAAAATTAAAATATTTTATACTAAATATTGAATATTTTTAATCTATTTTATATTTGATCAATTAACATGTTTGAAGTTTTTTCTTTAGAACAATAGATATGTTCACCAATGCATAGTGATTTTGATTCTATAATTAAAAATATGACCTAAACCCTTTATATCTAATGCTTATTGCTGAAATAAAGTTTTAAAAATAGAAATTATTCGTATCCAACAATCTGAAACATGTAAATTATAAAGAAAAAAGAGAAAATGTCGTTAGATTATTTTTAAAAAAACCAATTGGTTTTTTTGAGAAAAAAACCATTTGGTTTAAACCATGGTTAAAACCAATTGGTTTAAACCGTGCCAACCCTGCTTTTGGTGTTGATAACATGTATCAAGATGACCAATTTTTGTTCATGAAACCATAATTTCAATCAACTTATTGAGTCATAAATACTACATTGAATCTTATCTCACTCGAGGTCAAACTTGGATTTTCATTTGTTACTTTAACCTTTCTTTTTCTTTTTAAAAAACAAATATCTGCTTTCTTCATTTCATTTTTTTAAGTGCTATCAAATATCTGAAATTTTAATATTAAATCAAAAAATCATAAGTAAAATAGAGATTGGGTTAAATATCACCTCAAAAACAGCAATCTAAGATTCTTATGTTTGTAGAGCGAACAGGGTATAGTGCACAAATATTTTAAATTTAAAAAATGTAAAAGACATACCAGATTTTCTAATTCTATTTGCCTTTGCTGCCTCTGTCTATTAACAGCTGATGACGACATAACTCTTCCAGAGGAATTTGTTCTGGGCTTCTGTCTAGTTTGTTGAGCAACTATCTTCTTCAGCAAAACTTGATTATCGTTATCGATACGTCGAACTTCTTCATTACTGAAAGAGAGATTTTTGCGACATTTGGCATTTTGAGTAATAACAGATGGAGGAGCACTTTTTCCTCTGCATACAGTATTGATATTTTGGCCCATTTCTAATCGTTTAACAGCTTTCAACAATTCATGAATATCTATTGCATCACATTTAGAGCAATCTTTTTTATCCAAATCATCGGGGAATTTCACACCTTCTTTCTTTAAATCTTTTTCAGTAATTTCTGAAGCCTTCATGTGTTGAAATTTTAGCCTATTAGGAATAGGAGAATTACATTTATATGGTGAATTTAGAGGAGTTACATCAGTCATTGAATCAGATTCTTCACCCAATTCAAAAGAATCCTCACTGACACTTGATACTTCAGACTCTGATTCAGACATACTTGATATAGAACTGTCATCAGAAATGTCAATCTCATCACTAAAAACTTTGTTTTTTAATCGAGGGCTTAAAACTCGTTTTCCTTTTTTGGACCCAAGAGGACTACTCTTTCCACATTTGTTATCTTTGTAGTTATAAGGAGTTGGTATCACCGTTTCAATAGTAGTTTTCTGAACAAATCCAGTTGCATCATCGCAAGAAACTGTAATCATTGGTTTATTCAAATAATTACTGCAACTTGATTCCAGAACATTCGCTATATTCAGATCTTGTTCTTTCATATTACTTTTGTGATCAAATGACAGACTGCTGCCGTTTTTAGTTTTCTCATCAGTACTTTCTGATGTTCTTGAAGTTTCTTGATGAGAAGATGCAGTTTTATTTATGGTGCTGCTACATTCACTTTCTTCGAAAAAATCAAAATCAATTTCACCTTGAACATCCAAATCAGCTTCCGATGTGTCTAGACCAACTCGAAGAGACATGATTTATATTCAGATTTATTCTATACAATGCTATAATTTAGAAATCGGAGATGCGTGAAGATTAATTCATGGCAATAGCTTATCAAAACTTCAAAACAAAGATATTTAAAAGTTTTTGACCCCAAGCTTCAGCTGATCGAATTTATCAATTTACAGTACAGACAAGTCGGTCAATAAACATATGTAATTGTTAACCGAAAAGATGATAAAAACCTTAGAGTTTGTCAAAACACATCGATATCACCCAGTTTGTATTTTTGTCTAAAATCGTCGCCACTCTCATATAGAGGCATCCTAGGTTTTGAAAGGATAAAAAGGATGCATGCATCAACTGTTGTCTTGAGTGCTAGGAGATGAGTACTGCATGCACATGTATGTGGGGGTTTTTAAATGCTTTTCTGTTCCTTATCTCCAAATAATTTGTTAGTAGGAATATTGTTGCGGCAAGTTTTGTTTTGACATTACTAATTTTTCGCCTGTTATTAAATTTGAATATTTTTAATCTCGCATTTTGTAGAGTTATTCGAATATAAATAATGGGATTGTTTACATGACCGATGTTTCAAAAACATTTTCCTTTAAATATAAAACTTTTGGAAATTTGTGTCTGACATGGCGGACAGCGCTAGTGAGAGCGACAGTGGTTCGGTTGATGGATTATGTTCTCTATCTATGACTAGAGAACAATATCAGAAACGAATAGATTCCCTTCAGCAAGAAAATAAAGTCCTAAAACTAGAACTTGAGACCTATAAATTTAGAATCAAAAGTTTACAAGAAGAAAATAAATACTTGCGGCAAGTTAGCGTTAACATAGTGAGTATTCAATATCATATATTCTTTAAAAAAGGGCTTAAAAGTTTTTAGATATGAGTTAATGTATGATTAACTCATAATGCATTAAAGTTTGCTCAATATATGCATTTTTTTATTTAACTCTTCGTTTGTAATTTTCATAATTTTGTAGTTAAAACTGGATTGTATAATCAGCTGTTAACAACCATTGTTATGGTACAAGATGTGCAGCAGAATTAAACTTTCTTAGTTGATTATAATTTATATGCTGGTGTTTCTGTTATTATTTGAGTGTTATCATGATTTAGTTTTTCTGGAAATTCCGATGTTCGTATATAAATAAACTTTTTATTAATAAAACATGAAATATGTTTGAGAGCTTTGTTTCTTCGTTAACATGTAATTATAATACAGTTTTCATTGACCAACATAAAGATTTAGTTACTAAAGTTATATATTAACGGTTTCAACCATATGTTTCAAATTTCACAGTTTATATAAGGATTATAAGTTACTTGTTTCAACATAAATAAATTACACTTTTTACAAAAATAAGATTTTTGCATATATATGAATATTTGCATATAGTTCTTGAAATGCAATCAACACATAGGTACCTGGCAGAGTTGTATAATATTGACGCACACCAAAAATTTTATGAACTTTGCAGAAAATTTTAAGAAAGAAACAATTTTTATTTTTGTAACTGTTTTTTAGCACCAAAAAATTAAAAATATTCCCCCAATTTTATGTGTGAATAATTTACTGTTAATGCACAATTAAAAGCAGAGTTCAATTTTCGAGTTTTCATAAATTTGAAAGCATTTGATGCCAAAAACTTAAAAACAAAAATCTTGAAAAAAAAAAATGCAAATTTTGTCAAAAGATCTAAAAAATATTGCAAATTTCAACAAAGAATTGCATAAAGAAGTGCATTTTAAGAAAGAATTGTCTAAAGAACGTGCATTTCAACAAAGAATCATGTAAAAAACGTGCATTTCAAATTTCAACAAAGAATCGTCTAAAAAAACTCTTATTCTGACAAAGGACTGCACAAAATTCAACTAAAGATTGCCCTCCCCCCTCCTAAAAAAATACTAATTTCGTCCAAAGATCACGCAAAAGAAGGTTTTACATGATTTAATTCCTGCCCTTTTAAAAACAAACAATTAAATTACAGAGCTATTAAAAATCTCAGGGATCTGTTTAGGAAAAATTTGGGTCCGTTAACGGACTCTTCACAATTTTTATTACAGTAAAAACGGACCCTTCACAATTTATATTACGGTAAAAATGAACCCTTCACAATTTTTATTAAGTTAAAAACGGACCCTTCACAATTTATATTACGGTAAAAATGAACCCTTCACAATTTTTATTAAGTTAAAAACGGACCCTTCACAATTTTTATTAGGTTAAAAACGGACCCTTCACAAAATATTTTATCTTAAAAATGGACCCTTCATAAATTTTTTCCCCTTAAAAGTAAAACCTTTCAATCACCTTCACCTGAATTATATAATGTTTTTACATATATATATATGTTATGTGTGGTTCATCCAAACATATGAACATTAATACTAGTTTTGCGAAATTTTGTTTTTCACAATTTTACAAAAACAGGACCCTGTCACTGAAGTCCGAAGGGACCTGAATTTAACGTTATTTTTAAATTCACAAAATTAATAATACATTTTTCACAATTTCACAAAAATAGGACCTTGTCTGAAAAGTCTGGACAGACCCCTGAATCTATTTTCCGTGTTAAATATTTCCTTATTCATCTCTGTGCCCCCTCCTAAAAAAATTGTATTATTACTTGAAGTTATATAGTACCTAATCATTACACTTGTAAATCTGTAGGTTACTGGCCTCAAACACTAGTTCTGTAGTTTTATTTTGAAATTATTTTTCATTTAGTATTTAAAATATTCAACTCACAATATGATTTCATTCATATTTATAATATATACTGTGCAAAAAGCATGAATTTTGTCCAAAGATCACACAAAAAATGCAAACTTCATCCAAAGACTGTGCAAAAAATGCATGTTTCGTCCAAACACTGTGCAAAAAATGAGTTTCGTCCATGAATCGTGTAGAAAATACTTTAATTTCGTCTTTTCTTAACTTAATCTGAAGTTTTATGAAAATCCTTACATTAGTGCTTGAGATAGAGCTATTGTGGAGATCATGAATAATGCAGCATAGCAGCGCTATCTGTTGGACGATGTACACCAATAACTAAACATCTTGAGTTTGCATCAAGGTGTAACTGAAACTAAAGTTTTGTGAAATTGAGTGCATCAGTTCTTGAGATAGAACACCCATAACATTTGTCATATACAGACTCAAAGAATGACAGATATTTTCCAAAAACCACCAAATCATGTTCAGGACCTTCAAAAATATACAGGGTTGGAAAAAAACCAGGTTTTTTTTTAAAAAAAAACAGTTTTTTTGGTTTAAACCAGGTTTTTTTGGTTTAAACCGGGTTTTTTTAAGAACATCCTTTTTTAGTACATATACATGCATATTTATTAATAAAAATAGACATTGTTGGATTATATGTAGTATAAATTCATTTTAAAATAATTTAAATTAAATAGAGTGAATTATGTAGAAAATTGAAAAAAAAAATCATATTTTAATTAAAACAGTTATTAGTAAACAGTCTTATGTCCAAACAATAAACTACTCTACACAATGAAACTTTGAAAAACTTTATAAACAACCTTTTGATTACTTATAATAAACATCTGATGTAGTGTGATGAATGTAAATATTATTTTCCATTATAGAAAAAAAAAAAGATACTTCTTGGGGGTTTTGTTTTTTGAGAGACAATTTGAAATCAACGTTTATAGTCATTAGATTTAGCAGATAACAACAGGGTTGTTATGATTTTGCCCAGCTCAAAAAACCCAGGAAAAAACCCGAGTGGGTTTTTTCAAAATTTCAACTTTAAATTACATATATAATGTATTTATATTACATATATAATATATTGTAATATATTTTTTAATATCAGTACACCACTCAAAGTTTATAACCATCACCCCCCCACCCCAAAGAAAAGAAATGTCCTATTTATACCATCACAATTTTTAAAAGAAATAATTGTTAGTTAATCTCTGTAGCACGTGTAAGTAACAAACAATTTTTTTCCCATTAAAAAAATACTTTGATGTGTAATCCGTTCTATGTTATACAATAGAAACTCATAACAAAATACCATATATGCTTAGAATCAGGGTTGGCAAGTTTTTGACAGTGTGCGGTTTTATCCGGTTTAAACCATGGTTTAAACCGTCACGGCTAAAACCTCTTGTCAAAAACCTCGTCAGAAACCTCAAATACTATACTGATCTGTAAAATTTCACGTTAAACATCTGTTACAAATATACAATATTATATGCAATATTAAAATTCTCTTTTACTGTATTGTATATTATCATTTCTGGAAAAAAAAGAAAAAAAATTGTCATAAATCTGAAAATTTGGCCTGCCTCCAAACTTGCTCAACTAGCAATGCTTCTGCTATCAAGCCCTGCTAGCTCAGCACCAATTGAGAGAGTATTTTGTAACTTTGACTTCATACACTCTAAACTCACAAACCATTTGGGTGTAAATAAATGTGCTAAATTGGTTAAGTGCTATAGGATGCTGTATGGTAAAACTGATCCAGATCATTAACAGTACAAAATCATTTTCTTCTATTTGAACATTCTAAAAAACAATGTTTTATTGCAATTAAAATAATTTAATTTTTTTGTAATTATTAAATTACAGTATAATTAATTTTATATAAAAAATTACTCAATGTTTCTCTTTTGTTCTTAAAATGTTTAAAGTGCATTACACATTTTTGACAGTTTAAGCCAGTTTTTGACGGTTTAAACCAGTTTTTGACACTTGTCATGTCAAAAACCAGTTTCTGACGTCAGAAACCCAACCCTGCTTAGAATCCTAATTTAATTAGGCCCCACCAGTGGCCGAGAGGTTCGGACCTCTCAACTGGTAGACGGCAGGTGCTGGGTTCAAACCCAATCGCGGCTGTCGGCCTAACCGTTCGGAGTTTTCGTGGTTTTCTTCAAACCTTGCGTAAATACGGGTTAGGTTCCCTTAGAAAGACCCCCACGAAGGGCATTCCCCCCTGGTCCTATATCCCTAGCGCAGATAATCGGACGTCAAAAATCAATCAATCAATCAACCTAATTTAATTATGTAGACATGTAGAATTACTTGGCTTATTCTATTATTTAGTAATAATAAAAAATACTTTATAAATTATTACTAATAATCAATTTATCACAATTTTGACTACTGTCATTGATATATGTCATATAATTGTAATAATCAATTAGCTACTTTAAATTTAGTAATAAGAAAATGTTTTTTCAAGCATTCTCAACCACCTCTAATAAACCCCCAAAACCTGAAAAAAACCCGAAAAACCCTGATAAAAACCTTGAAAAAACACAGTGGATTGGTTTTTTCCTGAAAAAACCCAGGTATTTAACAACCCTGGATAACAAAGGGGGAAAAATTAGTTTGTTATTGTTAAAATACTATAACTAGCACCCAATTTTGAATACTCTCTTATACAACTTCATATTTTGATTTTTAAAGATTATCTCCCCAAGAAAAAAAATTTCTTTTATAATTTTATCAAAATGTTAAAGATCATCAAGTTTTGTAGCTCCATATTCAAAAAGCTTGTGCATGTTATGATAGATTGCTTTAAATAATCTGTATTTTTTTAATGAAAATATTTTATACTAAATATTGAATATTTTTAATCTATTTTATCTTTGATCAATTCACATGTTCTAAGATTTTTCTTTACAGCAATGGAATATGTTCACCAATGGATAGTGATTTTCATCCTATACATAAAAAAAAAAAAAAAAAAAACCTAGGCCCACTATATCTAATACTTATTGCTGAAAAAAAGTGTTAAAAGAGAAAATATTTATATACAATTTGTAAGTCTTAAATTATAAAGAAAAATGAGAAAATATCATTAGATTTTTTCGAAAAAAACCAATTGGTTTAAACCATGCCAACCCTGAAAATATATAAATCCACCAAAAACTGGAAGTCAAATTTTTCAAGAATTTAATACTTACTTCTTGCAGAGTTTCCCCCAGGTTTAAAAAGGGACAGGGCGCTACTGTTCTGAAAAAAGCACTTTTTACATTCTTCAGGGCACTTTTTTGATTTTTAAGGGCACTTTTATAGAGTTGAATCTAGCGGTTCAAAAAATCGAGAAAAACAAAAAAATTCGCCAAAAAATTGAACAAAGAGAAAAAAAGATAAATTTTGTTACAAGATCCCGAAAAAACGGTCGATTTTGTTAAAATATCGCAAAAAACAGCAGATTTTGTTAAAAGATTGCAAAAAAGGCAGAATTTGCAAAAAAAAAAAAAAAAAAAAAAAATCACGGAAAAACGGCTGATTTTGTTTAAAGATTGATAAGGGGCAAGCCTGATTTATTGAAAAAGACATTTTTTTTTAAATTAATTAATTTATTTTTTTTAAGAATAGTTTTGTTGAATAAAGGGTTCTTTTTGTTTCGTTAACGGGTGCTTTCAGGATTCACATTTAGAAAGTTTTGGGCACTCAAAAGAGGATTGTGAACAGGGGGGGGGGGTGAAGGAGAAGGGCGCCCCGGGGAAATTTAGGCCATTTTTTTGCCAGAAAATTTTTTGCCAAATTTATATTACGCAAACATCATTTTTGGGCTGTCACAAGAAAAAGTTGGGAGGGGGAAAGCCTTTAATTCTAATTATGCCTCGGGTGCAATTTTCTTTTCACACGCCTTGATTGTGAAGCAGGAAAATGTGCTTTTTGAGCATTAAAATCACAATTATGAAGCAGGAAAATTAGTTTTTAGAACAGAAAAATTTACTTCTTTGACGAAATTTGCATTTTTTCGTGATTTTTTGACAAAATCTGTTTTTTTTTTTTGGGGGGGGGGATATTTTGACAAATTTTGGCGTTTTTTCGCGAATTGTTGGCAAAATTAGCCGGTTTTCGCAAAATTTTGGGACAGAATTTTCCTTTTTATTGCGATTTTATTTATTGTGTATGAAATTTGTCGTTTTTCCACAAATCTTTTGACGAAATCTGCAGTTTTATCCTGATTTTTTGACTAAAATTGCCTTTTTCAAGAATTGTTTGACAAATTTTTCCGTAGCGATTTTGTGACGAAATTAGCCATTTTTTCGCGAATTTCGTCGGAAATCAGTCGTTATATCACGCTTTTATTTTGTGAAATTTGACTTTTTTCGCAACTTTCTGACAAAATTACACGACTTGTGGGACGCGTAAGAGCTATTTTTTCGTTTTGTCGCCGATTTTTTACGTAATTTACGCGTTATAGCGCGTCCGCATCATCGCTAAAGGGCTGCGTTTTTTCAAATGTGGGGAAAGAAGGGTTCTATTTTTTGGATGAGGGGCAAGAGGGGCGCTAGTTTTTGGATGAAGGGCAAGAGGGGCGCTATTTTTTAAATTAAAGGGCAGGAGGGGCGGAGTGCCCTCCTGAAACCCTCTGGGGGAAACTCTGCTTCTTGTAAAGTAATAAATGCATGCTACAAATTTTGTTAAATTTTTTATTTTACCATTTCCATTAATTGGCATATTATTGAAATATTTTTGCATGTGAATTCATTTTTAACCAGAGAAGTTGCATTTAATTATATATCTAGATTTTTTTCATGTAAGCCTGTTTTTGTGAAACTGAGAACTTTTTGTATATACTCGTACAAAATATAATCGGAATTTGTAAATTAGAAATTATTACTATATTTAGATTCCTATTTAGACATTTTTAATAAGGTTATCATACATATATAATACTTGATCAGGGTTGCCACGCCACCGGGAAAACACAGGGAATTTCAAAATCCCCTCTCAAAACAGGGAAAATCCAGGGAATTTCGAAAAAATCCTAAAAAACCTGGAAAACACAGGGAATTTTTTTTCCTGTTATATCCAAACATATTTTTTTTCTGCTTTTAAAATAAAATCCTCTTCGCGGAAGAAAGAAAACCCTTTGAAAAGCGGCGCAAAAATTCACTTAAAGCGGCTCTTCCATGTTTTTGCCTACACCCTTTTTTTGCCATGCGAATAGTTGAATCCACACAGCACCTCTCTCTCACGTCATCCATCTGCGACTGCGCGTAATGTTCTTTCTCTTCCGTTTCTCCCGTCGCGTCAATTCAAAACAGGCTTGAGATTCTACCGCATATCGGGGATTTTCCGGGTTTTTTTCATTTTCCGCTTTTTCGATTTTTTATATCATCAAAAGATCGCGTGAAAAAAATGCGATTTTGTCAAAAAATCAAGTGAAATATGCGGTTTTCCCGAAAAGATCGCTAGAAAAATGTAATTTTCGTCAAAAGATCCCAAAATTGCAGGGAAAAAATACGATTATCGACAAAATAATGCAAAAAAATGCTGTTTTCGTCAAAATATTAAAAAAAAAAAAAAAAAAAAAAAAAATTACTGTTTTTGTTAAAAGATTTTTATCAAAAGGCCGCGAAGAAAACAGCAATTTTCGTCATAAAGTCGAGAAAAAAATGACAATTTTTCGTCATAAAGTCGAGAGAAATCGGCAATTTTCTTCATCGAATCGCGAAAAAAACATGGTTTTCATAAAGAAAAAAGCGATTTTCGTCGAAAAAACCGGCAATTTTCGTCAAAAAATCCGATGATTTTTGTTTAAAAAAAGCATGAAAAAACGCCGATTTTTCTCAAAAATTGCGATAAATGTAATTTTTGTGAAAAGATCCCAAAATCGCGAAAAAAACGCGATTATCGACAAAATAATGGAAAAAAAATGCTGTTTTCGTCATAAAAAAAAAAAAAAAAAAAAAAAAAAAAAAAACTGTTCTTGTCAAAAGATTGTTAAAAAACGGCGATTTTTATCAAAAAGCCGCGAAAAAACCGGCAATTTTCGTCATAAAGTCGAGAAAAAATGACAATTTTCGTCATAAAGTCGAGAGAAATCGGCAATTTTCTTCATCGAATCGCGAAAAAAAGCATGGTTTTCTGAAAGAAAACAGCGATTTTCGTTGAAAAAAACGGCAATTTTCGTAAAAAAAATGCGATGCGAATTTCCGAAAAAAAAAAAATTCATCCAGAATCACCCCTAATAAATATATCAAATTAATTAGTTTTATTAATTATTGTCAAAACAATAATTAGACCTGTAACAAAAATAATTAGCACCAGGAAAGAATTTACCACCAAAAAAAAAAAAACTAGACAATATAAAAGTTTTTTTTTTTTTATACACATTTCAATAATTTTTCTGAATTGTTGATAAAAATTGCTACTGTCATTTTTGTTATGTCTGTATTCTGGTAATTCTTTAAATAGAACAAAAATAATAGCAGGTTTTAAGCATTTTTTTCTCCCTTCCAAACAGCTAAACTCCCCTCCATTTGTAAATGTTGGTAGGGAGACTCCCCTACTTCGAAAAATTGAATTTCAAGCCCTGTTACTTATGTAACATTCAAGTCAGACTGCTTGGCCAAATTTGCAGTATTGCAGAGAATAACCCAGCAGCGTGAAAAAAATAGATCAATTTGTCCATTAGTCATGAGAAATTATCTCAAAATTAATCATTCAATTATGAGGGGGTGGGGAATGGCAGTTGGTAGTGGAAAACATTGCAAAATTTATCAACTGAAATTTAATATGTGTTTAAGTGGAGTATATATTGAAAAAAATTTCACATGTATATTGACACATTAATAGTTATTTTATAAAGATATAATAACAATCTGATGAGGTTTTATAAAGGTAAATAAAGATTGTTGTAATATTTTATATAAAATTAAATTTTTACTTCTGATCAAATTTAAAATTATGACTTTCTTATAAAACTAAGTTCCTTAATAAGAAAGTACCTCATAATATTTAGGCAAATTTTTTTTTAGGATTTTGTCTTACAATTATACCAGTTTCAATATTTTAAAACTTTTATTAATTTACGTTTTTTTTTTTTTTTCTTTCTTTTTTAGCAAGCTAAAGCTGAACAAGAAGAGGAATTCATAAGTAACACACTACTTAAAAAGATCCAAGCTTTGAAAAAAGAACAAGAGGCCTTAGCTATAAATTATGAACAAGAGGAAGAATGTCTAACAAATGATCTATTCAGAAAGCTTTCTCAGGTTTGTATGTTTTTTTTAATAGTTGAAGTAAGATTGGCATTTTTATGTTTATTGGTCTTAGTAATTAAAAATACAGGGAGTTCCCGAAAAATCTGTACAACTTCAAAATTTTATTTAAAGAAATTAATGGTTTTATAGCAAAATTAGTTACAACAATTGATAGAATAATTCAAAAATAAGATTTTTTCTGCAGTTTTAGTAAACTTCAATATGAGATCTTTTCATAGCAAAAAGAATATTAAGGCGATATTCAAATTAGATTCAGAAACTGTTTAGCATGCTCACATAAATTATTTGATTTCGATTGACATTAATTGTTGTATAATTTATTTGAGTTTCAATATTGAATTTTGTTTTGATAATCCACTTCACACATTGAGTTTTCTTCAGGGGATCTCAGTTTTTTAATTGTTGAAATCTTTAATAATTGGTTTATGTGGTGTATAGCATTATCTATGATTAGAAACATACTATTGAAAAACTTTGAGTTATTCTATTTATTGTTGTAACTAGTTTTACTGTGGGCCTATTCATTTTTTAACATAAAATTTTGAAGTTGTACATATCTTTTTGGGACATCCTGTTTAACAAATGAAAGGTAATAAGTCCTTGTGTTCCCCTTGTTCTTAATGAATAAATCAAACTGGATTTAATTGTTTGTACAGCATTAAGCAAATTCTTTGAGTCATGAAATGTTTTATTAGATAGCTTTCATTACAAAAAATAAACTACCTATTGCAGTCATACAGAGTAAAGCATTTCTAAAAAAATTGGGTATGTTTTCATAAAACACAACCTGCAGATTTCAAAACCACTTTTTAAATAAATAAATAAATAAAAAGTGTTGCATATAAATTAAAAACTGAAAAATATTTTTTCTTAGAATTTTGACCTTAATACATTGATTTTGGAGCATATTTTGTATCGTCTTTATCTTAAAAAATGGCTGAGATATAGCAGTTTAAATTTCTAGGATATGGCTGAAATTTTGAAACAATTTGATCTTTGTCATGCTGCAATTCTCGTATTTATAAACTGTTTTGGATGAGATTGATTGTATGCATAGTACATACTAATGTCTCAACAAAGTTTGTTGCCCAGATTCATCTGCCATTTTGTTTCAAAATGGCTGTCATTTGCACCATGCAGTGCTTAAGTATTATTAATGTCCGTTAGCTTCAAATCTCGCCAAATTTGGTGATTAAAGATAAGTAAACATAAATGATGCTAACTTGACTAAAGCTCATTAAGTTGGGGAAGTTCTCATTCAAATTCATTGAAGAATATTCTCTTTCGGGTTAGTCACATTTTAGCTTCTTAAAATTTGAATAAAATTAGCTTTGGGTAAAGCTTTCAAAATTTTAAAACCAAGAAATGTAAAATTACCTCTTCCTCTCGGCACTGGCTGAAAGGACTTTTATAATTAATGTTATGCATTATAGAAAACAATGAGTAACTAAAATATGTGTAAATAAGTCTAAATCAGTCATAGCTTGGTATTAATATGTGAATACATAATTTTGAATTTATACTGTCATGACTTTCAAGATTAAATAATTAAATCTTTAAGTAATTTATTTTTTATATATGTTGCAGCCAATACCCGAAATTTCTTTTTTACACTATTAAGTTCTCTTAGAAATAATGGTATATTCAATATATTTAATACAAAATATGTTTTTTGTGATTATCCATAAAACATTTTATCACAAGCCAGTGATAATTTTTGTATCCTGAAAAATACATAAAAAATGTGCATATATTTATATGTACATCTCCCTGATTTTTTGGCTTAACTCTGTATGTAGCTGCCATTTAAAATTTATGCAGCAAACAAGTTGCTGTCGGCAAAATTTTTTAAATTTAAGATCTATCTATTCTAAAGTGAGGATAAAGATTTCAGTCTGAGAGGTACTTTTGATTAATACTAAATTCTGCTTAATATACTTAAAATAATAGCATTTTTTTTTTTTTTTTTTTTTTTTTTTTTTTTTTTTTAACTATCAAGGACTTTTAATCTTTATTTTTTATTGTAAGACATCAATTTTTAGCCAGAATGTAAGATACAGAAATCCTCCAATCCATTTCCATTCGATTATTCTTTTAACCTGTTAGCACACATGCCCCTTTCCATGGCATTACTGCACGTGACATGTGAATTAAATCTCACCCCATTTTGTCCCCCGTTATACTTTTGGCTAAATGCATTTTATTTACAAATCTATTGTTCTATATTGTAAAGTACTACTTTTATGGGGGGGGGGGGGGGGGGGATCATGCTTTTCATTTTTATTTTGAAATTTTGTTACAGTTTCTGTAAAAATCAAGTGTGTTTTAGGAAATATGCAAAAAAATTATTTTGCACCTTAAAAGATGAATTATTTCATAAAATTGATATCAATTACATTTAATACCCTTTCATCAATATACACAAGCAGCTTTTATATTAGTCTTTCATCAAAATTATTTAAGTGTATGTTATCTCATGAGAAATGAACATAGCAAAACGTTTATACACATATGGAATTATTTAATCCCAAGAGGTATATTTCTTCCCTCCCAACAATAAAACAAAAAGATATTGCTTTCATCACTCCTTCTCGACCTTGACCTTGAAAGGTATAAGGCAGATCAGAAGCATATTAAAAAAAAAAAAAAATTATTTTTTATTTATTATTATTATTATTATTATTTTAAGAAAATATGTGATTGAGATTCATCCCATTGCATGGGCTTATGAGTTAATACTATAAAAAGCAGACTTGCCAAGTCTCCTGATTTCAACAGGAAACTTCTGATTGTCAGATGTTTCTCTGTACTCCTGATTTTTGACATATTTCTCCAGATTTTTCACATTTTTTAAATATTCTTTTATTTTACAATCAAATGTGCTGTGATTCAGTGATGAAAACTCTAATGCATATGTAAATGTTTTTTAGTATGATTGATCCGTAGTATTTTATGTGATAACTACATTCAGATTCATTATAAACAACGAATCTGTAAGATTTGATACTGTTACTATTGCTGTGTATTAAATTATTAATAATTTGTCTTAAGACTTATTTATAATCTTTACTACAGTTTTATACAAGTTTATAAGTAACAAAACATCCCCCTTTTTATAGTATTCAGTCAAATTAAAAAATATGTTGAAACATCCTAAATATCATATGCTTAAATGTGTTCTACTTGAAATGAGTACATATTTTCCTTATCTGAGTAAGAGTGACATATTTCTTTTTAATTTTCACTAAAGATGCTTACATTTAAAAATTAATATGTTTTCATTGACAAAAATATCTCCTGATTTTTAGCTTTCAGAACTTGGCAAGTCTGAAAAAACATTCAGCTTTGGCCTGGGGTGGATTGATGTATTTTTGTTTGTTAATGTCTTATTAATCTCATGTTAAAAGTAAAATACTAAGTATTTTCTTCCAGTGATTCACATATTTTAATATAATGATTATTTTGTAGCTTCGTCAAGAAAAAGTTCATTTAGAACAGACTTTGGAACATGAGCAAGAAGCTTTAGTTAATAAATTAATGAGAAAGATCGAAAAACTTGAAGCACAAACTCAAGCTAAACAACACAACTTAGAGCAGTTAAGACGTGAAAAAGTAGAATTGGAAAATACTTTGGAACAGGAACAAGAAGCTCTGGTTAATAAATTATGGAAGCGAATGGATAAATTAGAAGCTGAAAAAAGGTAAAATTATTTGCTTCTATAATTTATATTTTTCATAGAGATGAAAATTCCACAAAGACAATAATAGTTTTATAATTTTTATTAAATGTATTTTCCCCACTTCAACAATCAAAATCCATTTCGAAATATTCAAATAGTATTTTTTTATGTTAATACTTTTTTCTACAAAGATATTTTAGTATTTGTCTTTTAGTCGAGTTTCAGTTTTGTAATGTATATAGATACACATTATGTACAATACAGACTTGTATAAAAACAAAACCTTTCTGTGCACATAACAGGGTTCCCAACATCATGGAAAGTCAATGAATTTCAAAGTAATCACAGATAATCTAGGCAATTTCAAAATATACAGGAAAAGTCAGGGATTTTACAAATATTTTCTAAAAAATCATGGAAAAGTTTGAGAAAAAAAAAAAATGACACAAAATTCATCAAATAGTCTCTTAAAAATCACAAAATTCATCAAACAATTGCAAAAAATTGCTAATTTTGACAAAAGATTGCAAAAATAAGTAGCAAATTTCGATGTATGCCCATTCGGTCAAAGAGTTTTTTTAGATTTGGTCATGGAAAGTCGGGGAATTTTTCGAGATAAGGTCATGGAAAGTCAAGGAATTTGCCAGTCATGTTTTGCTGAGAACCCTGCATAAATATTGTCAAGCTTTCTGCAAATTAATGTTTATGTGTTATATTATTTTGATGATTGTCAATTAAGAATTGTAGTTTAAAATAATTACCATTTTTAAATAAAAAATGAATATTAAAGAATAATTATTTTGGTTAAAAAAATACACAAATCCATAACAGAAGGGGTGAATTTTTATCAATTATTTTGTCATTGCATTTCGAAACAGCCCAATCCTTAATATTGCGACATCTTCACACAAAATGTCAGTCACTCTATTCACAAAAACAATGTGACATTGCTTCTGAGGCAAATGGATCACATTTTGTAAAAAGAGGTCCATTGATTGATATCATCATTTTATGGTGTGCTATTTCTTCTGCGATAGATCTTTATTGCTGTGGTACTCGTAGACAGATTTCTATGTCTATCTTTAACAGTCCTTGATTTTAATTTATATAAATGTTTACATACCCTATAATTGATTCAAATTCTGAAATTAGATGCTAATCTGACATTCTAGGCATGCATCTTCAGATAAAAGCAATTCATATGAAAGAGCTTTTTAGCTTTGTTATTGCTGATTTTTAATTACTTTATTTTTGTTTTAAGCTAAAGAAAAAGACTGTCTTCATTATTGAATCCCTTAAATGTTTTGTTTATTTAATTAAAGTAGTAAATAAAATATTAAACATAAAACTGAAAATATTTTAATTATAAATTTCATATCAACTGAAAAACTCACTTAAAAAAAAAACTTTTAGAGCATAAAATTGAACTTACTGTACAAATACACTTAAATATGAATTGCATTAAATCTTTACAAATATGTATATATTTTTTTTAATACAGAATGTTGCAAGAGAAATTAGAACAACCTGTATCTGCTCCTCCTTCTCCAAGAGACATGACTAAAGGTGACACTGCTGCTAACTTGACATTGCATGTTCAGCATCTCAGGAGTGAAGTAGACAAGTTAAAAATGCAGCTATTGAATGCCCAGAAAGAGCGTAAGTTTAAATTAAGAAACCTTTTTCTTTCACTCTGTTATTTTATATATAAAATGAGCTCTCAGTAAGGTGTCAATGATTTTGATCAGTTGAAATAAATCAGCGATTAAATTGTGATTTAAATCAAGATTTTAAAAAAATCATTGACTAAAATTTAAAAAAAATCTTTAAAATGACATAAGTATTAAAATCTAAGATTAATTTGAATTTTAATACAGGTATTTTGTCATATGAATAAATGGAGAAAAAAAAAAAAAAAAAAAAAAAAAAAAGCTTTAAAGTGTTTTTAAACTTAACTCCTGAGAATTGTAAAACATTAAGTACACTAAGTTTGTAAAGGCATAAAAAAATTTCATTTAAACATTTTATTTTAATAAAATTTATGATGTCATAATTTCCATTAAGTAATCAAATTATTAATTCTTTTTTATAAAATAAACATGGCATGTTAATAAATTTTAGCAAAGTAAGAGAGTAAATAACCAGAATCTTATTTTATCCATAATAAATTTATACCAAATATTTGAGCTAAAAAAGAATGGAAGAATAAAATCTAATCAACAGATTTTCTAAAAGAATGTATAAGAAATAAAATTATAAAAATGTTAAGCACAGCAAGAGATTTTGGTTAATATATACATTCATTCTGTAAATTAAGTTTCAGGCAAATAACATTAGTTTTTATTGTGCAAATGCAAACAAGCTGTCAATATTTTTTAGTTTTGTTAAAGGTGCTAATAATTAATGAAATTACTTACTTGCAGTTTTTGTTAATTTTGTAATTATTTCTTCTATGCCATTTATAAGGATTTTTTTCAAATTGACAAAATGCACCTTGCCTTAAAAATTGAAATTTTTTTATAATATGTTTTTTTAAATACATGTTTCCAAGAGCTTACAAAAATTTTAAAATTTTATTCTTGAGAAAAAACAGGATATGACTAAACCATGTTATTTAACATTAATTTTCAATTTGTAGTTTATAAAATTTTTAAAAATTAAAGATTTGTTTAATTTTTTATAATAAAATTTATGTACTTTTCCTCTTTGTTGTTTCTAAACACATTTCTAATATATTTTCTTATGAAATAGTACCCTTTTTTGAAGCTAACATCCTGCCTTTTTTCCTTCTAAAATGAGTACTAAATTATAAATTGTCACTTTAGTAATTAAAGCATAAAAATGTATATTTCATACCTAATTAAGGATTATTTGTTTAATGATTATTAATTTTAGATATTAACAATTTAATATTAAATGGGGTTACTGACCATTTTTATAAATATGAGTATCACTAGTATTTTATGTAATCACATAATTATTTAATATACTACTAACTAATGAAGCTACTAATTTGCAATTTTTTTTATAATTACTGTAAAATACCGTTAATCCGCCTTTCCCGATCAAATGCCCACCTCTAACTCCATTTAAAAAAAAAAAAATTGAAAATTAAAAAAAAATCCTGAGAAAGCCCCCCCCCCCCACTGCCTTAAAGATCTCTGAAAAAATGCAAATTACATCAAAAGATCGCTAAAAAACAGAAAATACATCAAAGAACAGTGAGGAAAAAGAAAAGGTAATTTTATCTAATGATCGCTGAAAAAAAGTTATAATTCTTTCAAATTAAAATAACAATGAAATATCAGTAAAATATCAATATATAACAAACCATTATAGATTTTAAGAAAATAAGGTGCATTTATTCTTACTATTAAACTATGATAACCAGTGTTTTTTTATTAATTAATTAATTAATTAATTTATTTATTTATTTGCACCTGGGTAAGAATTTTTCGAGAAAAAAATTATCTAAGTTTTGAAAACTTGCATGAGTTGGCATTCTTGATATATGTAATTGTGGGTTACATGTTGATATTTTGCTGCCTGATTTGATGCAGTAATGCCCCTAAAATCAAAACAGACATGACACATGCTCAAAAAGACTCTTGATTTTGCTTGGGTTAGCAAACAATACCTATTTAGATTCTTGAATGTTATTTGACACCCTTGAAGTTAACTAAAATTTTTAGATGAAATAACTGTTTAGTAATACCCTGATATTGCGATACCTGCTATCGAATTACTTTAATTCATTTTTTAACTGATCCTCGAATGAAAGAGAAAATCATGTGCAAAAATCTTAAACTTTGAAATTTAATAAATTTGTCAATTTTTGGGTGACAGAAGTCAAGCTTATTGTGTTACATCTCTTATGATATGTGTAAACTTTTATTAAATATAACCATAGAGATCGGGGGACCATATGAAAAGTTAGTTTTTGTAATTTTTATAAAATTTATTTTTTACTTTAAACAATGCCACAACATTAATATTTACCTCATTTGAAACATTTTTGCAACTAGAGCTATATGTCTACAACTAACGGTTGAGAAATTAAATTCCGGTGATAGATAACATATTGCACCTTGTATTGAAATAACGTCAAAGTATATAAACATAATCTAAACCAAATAATTAGTTTTAAAATAACTGAATAATCACTCTTTCTCTCCAGAAAATAAAATTGAAAAAAGTCTAATTTTTTTTTTCTTAAAATATATTGTTAATATACTTAAAATATATTTTTCTTTAAATATATTGTTCTTATTTTTTTCATCGCTCATCTTTGAAACTTCTCTAGAAGAGTTGCCGCCGTTTCAGCAGCCCCAAACTGTGATTAAAATTTAGAAGTTTACTATATGTAGGGCAATAACTTGTATCTAAGTGATAATAATAGTTGAAGCTTAGAACCAGGGTTGACACGGTTTAAAACAAATGGTTTTCTTTTCTTAAAAAAAAACCAATTGGTTTTTTTGGAAGAAATCTAATGACCTTTTCTCTTTTTTCTTCATAATTTA
Organism: Maratus speculifer; assembly: GCA_964019185.1. Taxonomy (NCBI): domain Eukaryota; kingdom Metazoa; phylum Arthropoda; class Arachnida; order Araneae; family Salticidae; genus Maratus; species Maratus speculifer. The sequence continues at coordinate 364,741,123 of OZ025290.1, read as the reverse complement.
CATGTTTTAGATTATTGGATATAAATAATTTCTACTTTTAACACTTTATTTCAGCAATAAGCATTAGATAGAGTAGCATTTGGTGAACATATCTATTCCTCTAAAGAAAAAACTTCAAACATGTGAGTTGATCAAAAATAAAATAGATTGAAAATATTCAATATTTAGTATAAAACAATTTAATTTAAAAAATGCATATTATTTAATGCAATCAGGGTTCGTTGATTTAAACCAGCTTGATTTTAATCATGATTTAAATCAAGTGATTTTTTTAAAAAAATCATTGATTTAAATCAGTTTTTCTTTTAAGTTATTTTTTAATAAATTTCAGATGAAACAAACATAATAATGTGATATAATTTAGTTTTATATGCCATATATAATCAAACAACTTTCAGAAAGATGAAGTTTAAGCTTAGTAAAAAAGTAAAATAAATGTAAAGTTTAGAAAAAAAAATGCTTTCAAATTTCATTTGAATCAAATTATAAAATAATCTTGCAACGGTAAAGAAATCTAAGCAGAAATCTATTAAATATTTGAATATTTACTCATTAGTATTTAGAAAAACTTTTGCAAGTTGAGGCAAAATAAAATTGTATGACTTTATGTGCTGTACTTTGGTGAAGCCTGCTATATAAGGATTTGAGCAAAATCTGAATCAGCAATTGATTTATTTATTTAATTTAATTGATCGCAGCCCTTTAGAATGGTGGAAGGTATTTTTGTTACAGTTATCGAAAAAGCTCATACTAAAAAGAGAATTAATGATCAACTAGCTTTTTACTGCAATAGATTTATCTGCTTCAATCAAACAAATGTTTTTTGCCTTTGGTTTGATACTTTCAGAAATTAGAAATCAACAGATAAAACTATTAAACTGCTGCCATCGAAATGCTCAAGGCCAGAGGACAAAAATTATGAGGTATTCATTTATTGACTTACTTCTCACTTATGTTGGAATTCACACTAGAAAATTTTGAATAACAATTTACTTTTATTTTATTTGTAAAATATCAATCATCATATAAAACACTGAACATACTGATTAACTTATGATTAATTACTTCTTAAACTTAAACATACAGATGAGAATTTGGAATCCCCCAATAAAAAATATCCAGATGCGGCAACACTGTAGCATTCCTTCTCTGGCTGAATTTTTATTTAGGGATTCCAAGTTCTTATTAGTGAGTTTAAATAGTTATTGTTTTATAAGATGATAAATATTCCACAAGTAAAATAAAATTGCTATTCAAAATTTTCCTGCGTAAATTACAACACTACTGAGAAGTCAGTCGATTAGTGATGACATCTCAATTTGTGTCCTCCGGCCTTAAGTATTTTGATTTTTGATGGCAGCAAGTGATCTCATTTTTCTCAGTCAACACTTAAAAAAAAACAAAAGTTAAAAACTTCCAATTTTGTTTAAATTTTTTATGTGTTGCAGATGTTTTTTATTTTAATAAAAATATATAAGGTTGAATTAATTTTTGACATCTGATTTGTAGTTTTTCATGCATTTTGTGTAATCAAGATTTTTTTCATAGCCTAAAATTTTACCTTGAAATAATATGAATCATTTATGTAAATTGTAATATTAGTAATAGATAATACTTATAATATGCATGTCTATGTATGTAAACTTTATATTATTTAAATTAAACAAAAAGTCATAAAATAATAATAATGTGTGGCAATTTTTTAAAAAATCAAAAAAATCTGATTTAAATAAAAAAAATCCGATTTAAATAAAAAAAATCCGATTGTTTTGATTTTTATTAAAAAAATCAAAAAAATCACGAACCCTGAATGCAATTAATAACATAACACAATTATCTTTAAGATTTTGTTCAAGCTGTACTAAAAGAAATTTTTCTATTGGGAAGATTATTTTGAATTAAAGTCAAATAAGAGAATATTCAAAGATTGGGTGCTAGTTATTGCATTTTAATAATAACAATCTTATTTTTGTTATTTTTTTTTCCCCTGTTATCTGTGGAAACTAATGATGTAAAAAAAATATGATGTGTAAAAATGTTGACTTCAAATTGTCACAAAAAAAAAAAAAAAAAAATCTCAAGAAGTATTTGAAATTTATTATTTGAGTAAATGTAAGAAACAATAATTTATCAAACTACATCCAAATGTTTATTATTAGTAATTAGAAGATTGTTTATAAAGATTTTCAGAGTATCAATATTTCACTGTGTAGTTTATTTTTAAGACTATTTACTAATACTGTTTAAATTAAAATATGATTTTTTTTTTCAATTTTCTGCATAAATTCACTGTAATTATTTTATTTAAATTGATTTTATATGACGTTACACTACTTATAATCCAACAAAGTCTATTTTTATCCATAAACATGCATGTATATGTACTAAGATAGGATGTTTAAAAAAACCTGGTTTAAACCAAAAAAAGAAAACAGTTGTTTGGGATTTTTTGCCAACCCTGCTTAGAACTTATACAATGACATTTATTCACTTGAAAATATTACAGATAATTGGGATTAACTTAAAGGTGATACAGTTGCAGCACGAGCATCATGAGATAATACTTTTACTTTAAACCACTTCAGCAAGATGTTCTGTTGTATTTTGTTAGAGCATAAGTTTTAGGAGATTTTCACTTATAGTAGCTGTAATTCTAGTTTTTCTGCTAAACTATCTTTAGACAGGTGAGCCAAGAATATCTTTGAGTGTGTGTCGAAAATTCAAGAGAGCCATGTAGACATCTTGACCAGATAGTTTGCATTTTTTAAAGAAATTCATTGTCATCTGGACTGGATGTTCAGCTAAATCATTTCCTTTAGGATATAATGGTCTAAATGTTTGATGAAACATCCACTATTTAGAAAATGTTTCAGACTGACGAGGTGCATAATTTTTATAGTTGTCAGTCCCTAGAATTCTCAGTATTTCATGTACATGATTAAACCAGTCCGTTAGAATCTCAATAGTGGATTTAATTCTCAAGTCCTCCTTCTGACATTACCAATTGCAATTAGATTCATATTTGAAATTAAATAAAGTTAAAAGAATAACCTGACATATTTAATAACTTGTATCTTAGTAATTAATAATAGCCGAAGTTTAGAACTCGTAAGATGACATTTATTGGCACAAAAATGAACTTAATAATACAAACAATTATGATTAACTTAAGAATGATACAGTTATAACTACATTTATCACATATACAGTGAAATCTTGTTAATGTATCTGTTTAATCTCTGGTTAATGCAGAATTTGGTTTGTGTAAACAAAAAAATAGCCTCACTTGGAAATAATAACCTAAACCATTATAAAATTCTTATAAACAAATCCATGTATAAGTATAAAAATTATTTTATTCTTTTTTTTCCCCGCTAGATTCAGAAAAAATGGCCCAGTTTGCTATGGAAGAGAAACAAATTCGAGATGAAAATATTCGTTTACAAAAAAGATTACAAATGGAAGTCGAAAGACAACAAACATTGTGTCGCCATCTATCCGAAAGTGAATCTAGTCTTGAAATGGATGAAGAAAGGTATATTTTGCTTATTATTTTGAATCTATTTATAAATTTTTATTTTCTCAGTAAGTAATATAGAATTGTTAATTTTCACTTTCTCTCATTTTCCATTAATTTTGGATTTATTATTTCATGTGTTTTTAGAAGATTTTTTTCTGATATTTTAATTAATTAAAGCCAGAACACATGTAAAAAATTAAACTAATAAAAAATTGCATGTTTTACTGGAAATCGTATTCCTTATTTTCGTTACTGAATGCTATACTTTTGTATTTTTATTTACATTAATTCCTTTATGTATATATGGATATGTCTGTATGCTGTACAATTTTTTCCTCTTTAATAGAAATGATGCACTTAGGATTCGACTGGTTTCTATTTTTATGATCATTGGTCACTGCGTAAAATCTATAGGTAGAAATTTTGTATTTAAAATTATGGAACCATAAAGCAATAAATTGTGACTAGTGATGCAAATTTAATTAATTTTTAATGTAATAAAATCTGATTTTTTCCCATTTCTTCTAAATAAAGTATTAAAATTCAGGATGCAAATAAGATACATAATAAAGTGGCATGCATGGAAAAATATACTTGTCACATTCCAATTTTTTTAATTATCTATTAATGTGTAGAATACAACAAAAAAACTTGCAGTAAAACGAAATAGAGTAATTTTTAAAGTAAATGGTATAACTAAAAGATAAGTTGTTCATTTGCTGTTATATATTAATATATATATATATATATATATATAATGATATGTTAAATATGAAAGTGCTGAAACTCCTGGGCAGCACTGTAAGTATGAATGACTCATGAAAATAATCTGTAAGCTCTGAAAATATATTCAAAGAAACAAATTATCAAAATTAATATTTCTCAGTTGAGTAAACATATTCTGATTATTTAGATAGTCAAAAATACCTAGCATGTATTTTCATTCCAACGTACTTCAGTAAAGCTGGGACATTCTTGATTTTTTTTTTCAATAACCCTTGGTTAATTGTTTTAAAATTTTAATCATAGGGCTTTCATAATTTTATTTAAATGATTTGAAATTTTATATATATATATATATATATATATATATATATATATATAACTAAAACTTTTAAAGCTAATTAAATATGTTTTGAATATTTCTTATGTATTATAGTTCTGTATAATTTTATATTTTAGGCAATTTAGTGAGTATGGACATTTAAACTCTAGATCTGTGCCTAGTCCCATCCCATCTCATTCTGGGATGTCTTCCAATCCTCATAGTCCTGGTATGTTTATAAATATTGCTAAATATTTTGTTGTTGTTGTTTTTTGTTAAAAAAAATATTTGATTAAATTTTTTTCTTCCAAATATGACTTTTTACATACTTCTTTCAATTTTTTAAAATTCTTGTATCATTAGTTTTCAAAGTGTTTTGAAATTTTATGTCAAAAATATAATGGCAGGTAGCGGGGATCTAGATAAGCAGATTTTCTGGATGCAGCAATGCAATGTTAAGGCAACAGAAGGCATTGTTAAGTTCAGCAGATAGTTGCATCGTTACATCAATGTGGAGCTTGCCAACGTGCATTTTATGTATGAGGCTAAGCAAGAGAAAGACTCGCACCCAATGATTTTGAGCTTCTCAAAGGACTATCCTCTATTGTGCATAATGCTACTTCTTCTGTTGCAGGAGTTCTGTGATATCTTACTGTGCCCGTATCATGCCTGGAAGCATAAAACAGTCCACTCTCACACAACTCTCAATGAAGACTCTCAAATGTTTGGGATCCAGCTGAATCCTACCTGGGAATTCTTCCATTTTAATCCTATGAGCAGCCAATCCATTTCCTTGCACAATCCCATACACAAAATGCATGTCAGAAAGCTCTGGATTACTGTAATGATGCATCTTGCTCAAAATCTGTGCAGGAAATGATAATTAGAGCCAACAAAGAACATTTATTTGTCGCACTCACCAGTATCCTTTACTGCCTCAATATTGCATTTTCACACCTACATTCAGGGCAGTCCAAATATAAAAAAGACAGGTTTGTCTTTTTTATACTTGGGAACAGAAAATTCATGGAAAAAATTTAGTCATCTCTTGCTAGACATAATTTGCTTAAAAGTCTGAACCATGAAGATATTGTTGACAGTGATGCATTAGTTGATATTCTTAATGATAAAATACAAAAAGTCTTCTGAAAAAAAAGGGGTTGTCACCTTGCCTTCTGAACATTTCATAAAATACTGTAGGATTCAGATAAATTTCTGACACAATGGATTCAGCTTGATTTGAACACTGGACCTCTAATATTGAAACTGGTGATGCTGTCTTTGATCCACTTTGATATCACTGCAATTTTTATCACTTGTACTCTATCCCATTTTGTTGGTAATTTTCTCTCTTGATCTTTCTGCAAAATAATTTTAAAAATGATTTAGACACCTTATCTGTTGACTGATAAAAATCTATACTTTTTGGAAGTGTTGTTTTTCTATTCTTAATTGTTCCAAACAACAATGCTGTTGAATTTACTGTATATACTATCTACCAATAAGTATTTGCACGCTTTCAACTTTTGACATTTTGTCAAATATTTAAAAATACACTTGACAGAAAAATATATTGATGGGACATTACATGTATTACAAGGACTAATAGAAAGCATGACCGGGGGGGGGGGGGGGGGTGTCACAGCTGTAATTGCCTCTCGTGAAGGATCTATAAACTAGTAAATACGAACCAGGCTGAAAGCAGCCTTTTTCTTTTCGGGGCAAAACGTGGGTTTTGGCAAACCCCCCCCCCCCCCCCCACTTCCTTTGCAAAGTATATTTACAAAGAAAATTTCTCTAATTTATTAATAGCCAACTTATTTTAAAATTTAAAATATGTAATACTAAACAATGTAATCTGCTTTGTTAAAAATTGATATCTTTAAAATCATGAAACCGTATCGAAAAAAAAAATCTGCTTTAAACAGATGCTATCATTATTAAATTCTTCTATGCCTTGGCATACCCCCGATAGGACGATTTTAACAATATCATGCTAAACATAGGCATTAAAAAAATTCGCCAAAAATATCTACATTTGGCACACTTTCGCCTGGGGCACATGCCCTTCTTTCCCCCACCCTCTCTTAGTTTTTGCCCTGAATGTAAATAAAAGCTCTTTTTCTTTTCTATCACAGGTGTCAAGATATTTATTAGCAGCAATATTGTATTAGATATTGTGTTCATTAAATACTAATTTTTTCCTAAAAGTTACTTAATAAAAAATGTCAAAGAGAGCAAAGTAAAAACAGCTTACAAGGGGATCAAAATTCAAAATGATGATAATAATATCATCATTTTGAATTTTCACGATATTTGATTGGATTTTTTTTATGAGTTACTCCATAGAACTGACTATTAAATGATAAAAAAAATCGTTTTTATCATTCACGCACAGCTCAGATAAAAATTATTTCATACAATTTCTGATATTTCATAAAATATTTAATATATCTATATTCCAATTGCGCTATATTTTTTCTCCTACATTTTGCCAATTTTTCTGAAATTCGCGTTAAATTTGGTCAAAACTCCTGCATGATATAAACAAAAAAACATGCCAGAATTTTTTTAATTTTTCAAAAAAATCGCTCGTTCTCCATGAATATTATGCTACTTTTACAAAAATCTGTATACGTGTTATACAGTATCCACATATTTGTATTCCGCAGCGATAAATCGTTCCGTGCATTTTCATTTACAGGGTGATCCTAAATATTTCTATTATTCTTTGATTTTTTGTCGGCCCCCTAATTTCCCTGCTTATCAAATAGATGTTGATAAATATGAGGTCAAACATCATTTTTATAATCCTGAAGTTCCAAAAGAATCCAACAAGTATATTTTTAAATATATGACAAAATGTCAAAAATTTAAAGTGTACAAATACTTATTGATAGATAGTGTATTATGGCACTTAGAATTTTAGTTTTTGTAAATCTAATATGTTTGAAAATTGTTTATAATTTTAAGTCTTAATTTAAATTTCATTGTACTAATTGTTTTAATTATTGTTCTGTCTTGCTTTTTGCAGCAATAGACCTGACAAAAATAATTGTACCCCCTCTCACTTAACAACTACTCGCAAGAAAACTTTATGCATGATAGATTTAATGTAACATGTATGGTATATACTATGTTTCTGTATGAAAAAATACAAAATTAAACTTTTATATGTCCCCCATAGGATAAAAATTCCAATTAAGAAAACTTTCCTTATCTAGTTGTGAATAGGGATGCACCGAATAGTGATTTTGGCCGAATGCCGAATATTCGGCCGACAGGTGAACCGAATACTGAATATTTGGCTAGCCGAATAGTAATTGTTGGGCCGAATACCGAATATTCAACCAGCCAAATAGTTAACTATTCGGCCGAATACCGAATATTCGGCTTTCCAAATATTTTTTATATTTTAAAATTTAAAGGTATTAAAAAGTTACTTTTTAAAACAGTTTTGCAGAATATTTAATAAAAGAAACTTACATTTTGATAAACGAGCTTTTTATAAGAACATTTTAGTATTGAAAAAAATCTGCTTTGAGTTATCAATTTAATTTAAATTAAACTGCTTTGAGTTATTTAAGAAGTGCAATTATGAAACTTTAATTGATAAAATTTTGTACGAATCAAAACAAACATTTTAAAATCAAATAATGAAAAAATGGCTGAAGAAAAATTTTACAGTCTGATAATTGTCCTTTTTTAAAATAACTCGAGGCAAATTTCTTTCAATATAAAGTACAAGTACTTTCAACTTAATTTTGAATAAAGGCATGTTTGGCTCATAGATCTTTTCTTATGAATGGCGGTATTTGCTACCCTTCCCATCATATCATATTTTACAGAAATCAAAGCATGTGAGTTGAAAATGTTATCTTATTTATTGTTAATGTAATTAACGAACACACAAGTTTTGACCTAGAGTGAGATGAAATACAATATACTTATGACTCAATAAGTTGATTATGATTATGGTTTCATGAACAAAAATTGTTTGCCTTGATAGCTATTACTAATCTCAAAAGTTGTTTTTTTCTTTTAAAGGTCTTTTATTTGGGGAAAAACAAGAAACAGATTATTTACTAAACAAAATTTAGCAACTTGTATCTGCACATAATTTATTCCTAAGGAGAATCCTAATAAATCACCATTTTAATCCTTCTCATGCTTAATTTTCTTAAGTTATACTTTACAAACAGCAAATAAATAATGTAAAAGCATTCTATTTTATTTAAAAATGATTTTGTTTCTAATTGTTTTAAATATAAATTTAAAAAATGACAGTTAAAAGTAGAAATAGTTAAAATTTTTATTAAGTATTGAATTGAGCCGAATACTTTGATATTCGGCCATACCGAATATTCAGCAGAACCAAATAGTTTAATATTTGGCCTAACCGAATATTCGGTAACATGGCCGAATACCGAATAGATGCCGAATATTCGGTGCATCCCTAGTTGTGAACTGAACAAAAGAAATTGCATCTTCATATCTGTTTTATAGCCGTTTAAATAATTCATCAGGTTTTGATGGATTAGACATGAAATGCGTGCAATTGAAGAAACAATGTTACTTTAAAAAGTTAAACATGGAGTCTAGGAAACATGCAAAAAATGTATGTATTGAGTTGGAATTTTGATTTTTCTTTTTTGTGATTGTTAGTCATATCATTTGCAAACAAAATGACATCCTAAAATTTCTCATGATATTTGTAAAAATGTCAATTGATTAGTATTTAAAGAACGCAGAAATTAATGTCTGAATTTAACTAATTATTTATTAAAGGTACATATATATTAAGACAGACATAAGCACAATTAATACAATAACCCAACAAGGAGTGAAAAATTAATTGGGGTTAGGAATCTAACCTGAGTCGACAGCATGTTGTGCTGTTGCTCTACCATCTAAGCTACCATGGCGGATATCCTAGCCCAGTAATTTCCCACTAATAAACAATGTTGGGGGATGTCATTGGCCGACAACTGCACTTCATGCGATGACAGGAAATACAATGAATTATGTGAAATTGATAAATTATTGAAACTTATTAGAACAAGTTGGAAATTGCATGTAAAGCGTAGCAAATGAGGTGCGTTTGTTGATAACGAAGTTTTAAAATATTTAGATCTTGCTGATATAGTAGAGCGTACTTTGGATACAGTATAGTGGTCGAAATCTTTGTGTTCTTGTAAATATGCAGGGAGTAATTTTTATTCTACTTCATTAATGTATATCTTATTCAAAAAATGTGAAGTAGTTTAATATAATTAAAACACCCCCCCAAACAATGTTTCCCCGTATAACATTATGTAGTGGAATACATTTGTGTGGCCCTGTAATTTAATAATAAATATTCATTGCATCACAGATTGTACCGAATGTATTTTTAGTAAATATTTCATAGATTCATGTCAATTCTGTTATATTCAAATGAGTGTAACACCATTAAAATACATTTGAAACTTTTTTCCCCATTGACCATAATGTAACGGAATACTTTTGATTGTCCCTGTAATTGATCAATGCATCCGATTTTCATAACATTTGAAATGACTCGACAAAATTATGTAATAAATATACGTTTTAAATTTCAAACGATTAAAATGTATTTGAAACTTTTTTTCCCCATTGACCGTAATATTAACGGAATCCTTTTGATTGTCCCTGTAATTGATCTATCCATCCGATTTTCATAAAATTTGAAATGACTCGACAAAATTATGTAATAATTATGTATTTTAAATTTCAAACGATTCGGTTGGGTAGTTTTTGCGTTGTTATATGCAGACAGACAGACGGACGGACTGAGCGAAAACAATAGGTGCTACGTATTTACATAATTACGAACGCACCTAAAAATGCTTGCAGATGTCATCAAAAAAAAAAAAAAAAAAATGTTAAACTGACCAGTCTCACTCAATGATAGTTATAAAATCTCTTAAAAAATACATTTCCCTGTACTTTGAATTTATCTTAAAGTGTAACGGATGTTAAGTAATAATTTGGAATGGAATGACTAAAATTATTACTTAACACTGATTGTCACTAATATCTTAAAAGTAGTGTTCAAAGACAGTTATTTCAAGTACTGTATTCCCCTGCATTACAAAATTGAGCTACACCAGCATGTCCGAAAAACTCGTATTAACCACATGCCAGAATATATGAGATTTGGGATGGGTGGCTGATTTATTGTGGTTTTTCTAACAACATTTTTCAGTTTAAAGAAAAACATCAATACTAATTTTTTTTCTTTGTCTCTCTCCCTCTCTGTATATATTAATATTTAAGTGATTATTAGGTTTTATTTATCTTATTATGCAAATATGCATGCATAACGTTTCTATTCCAGGATGATGACATTAAGTTAATTAAATTATCCCATAAAATTACAATTTTGATATAAAAAAAGCACATATTTCTCTCTTTATATATTTAAATAATTATTATATTTTTCTTATTTTATATATAATAAGAATATTTCTTTTCATGTAATAATTTATGAGATAATGTAATTTTTCTTTGTAAATATTAGATGGATGCTGGGGAAAACTTTTTTTGTGAAATGATATGTGACACAGGAACAACTTTTTATTCTCTTTATGTAAAAAAGGTAAACTAAATAATTAGAAAAGTGGCAGAAAAAACTATATATTGCACTCTTCTTTCCCAACAGTATAGTCGCTGCTACTGAATGCAGCTAATAATGAACCACATTCCTTTCCGTTCTCGAAGTTCCTCGCTTTTTCTGGCATGTTCAGAAAGACCAGGGACTCATATTTAAAAATCTGGTCTCCCTCAAATTTTTCAGTATGCCAGGTAATGCGGGGGAATACAGTAATTTTAAAGTGCAGGAAAATGTTTTTTAAAAACAAGATATAATTCTAGTATTCTGTTGTACAGCAAAATTAATAAGTAGAATATCATTTATTCATGAATGATTTTATTGTATAATTTTAGAGTTTATCTCCACAACATAAAAAGGATTAATAAAATAGTGTTCCACCTATTTCCCCATTTTAGATGCAGGCCTTGAAAAAAAAATCTGGTATTAAAGCTATGGACTGACCACAGAATACCCATTATCTTAATCCAATTCAAACCTTTTGGCTTCTAATGTGTTCTAAAATTGTTAAAAATAAATAGGATATCAAGATTAAATTAAAGGAAAACATTATTAGACTCTTCTACTGTGAAATCGGACGCCATGATTGCAGAAGTTGATTTCTTCAACATCAGATGCCTGCAAAGCTTATAAACATTGCTCATGGCAAATAAAAAAAAAATATTAAAGTGATCCTTTTATGTATGACTATATCAACATCCATGTAACATGACTCAGTTATATTAAATTTATTATTATTATATATTGCATTTGGAGTTAAATGCTAACTTTTTTAAGTTTTGACAAAATAGTACATTTTTCACTTTTAAAAGTTATTCAATATAATTATGCATTGCAATAAACTAATTTTTATGGCAAATTAATTCAATGTAAGTACATCATCTATTCATCAAACACAAACATATAACATGTTATTTGTACACTTTTCCATTTTTTCACTGGTGCAGTTTTTTTTTTTTTTTTTTTTTGTCCGCCACTGTATTTGCCTAGTGGTAATATTTAAGGAAATGGTATTTTGTTTCGATATTTATGAATAATCCTATATAATATCAGTATGGAAATTTTGTATTATTTTTATAAGTTATTTTCTATCCTGTTCTATAAAAAAAGCAAATTTTTATACGAAAGATAGATACATTATCAACAAAAATAAGAATCGACAATCTCTATGTGTTTAACTTAAATAACAATTAAAACAACAAATATAATAGAAAATGCATTTAATTATTATCAAAATACAACTTTACAATCAGTAATTTTTTTGGAACCGGTGTTTACCTATGCAAACATCTACATCAGAGTTAAAACTGGCTAATTTTAACCGGTACTACTAGGTTATTCCGTCGACCGAAAAATTATTGCCAAACTATAAGATTAAATGCCAATAATGGATGATCATAAATGTCACATTCAATGACATTAAATGCAATTCACGTATTTAAAATGTCATTAAGTGATTTTTATTTCGACTTTTTATTAATATTTTTTATTAATATTCTACTAATTATTTGTTTTTTCGTTATTTAAAATAAAAATTATGTCTCTATGTATCATTTGGCTATTAGTTTGGCGATTTGTATAATTTGGCAAAATTGGTCGATGGGATAACAGAGTAGTACCTTTTAACCTTAAATCATTTTCTAGATGATGATTGTTTCTGTACTTTTTAAAGGTAGTGAAGTTGAAAAAGAATGTTCAAATATGTCATGCATTGAACCCCATCAAGGACATAAAAACTTATTTAGATATTTTTTGATATTGTGCTCCTATGTTCATCCAGAATAAAATTAGATTTTTCCAGTTTTATCATGTTGATTGCAAGACTAGTGACATATCTCCTAACCAAGTCATGAGTTCATAACTTATTTTCAATTGATTGTTTGAAAATATTGTCCCCTCTCGAAGTTTTAGTTTAAGCTGATAGTTTTTATGATTATTGTGGCTGTAAAATATTGTTTTATTGTGGCTGTAAAATGTGTTTTTTTTTATAAAATCTGGATTATTTCATTTTCCACCAAAACACCCGCCACGGATCCATAGTGGCTCGCGATGTATAGGCTGGGAACGGCTGCTCTAGCTATTTGGCTACTGTGAACCAAAGTTTGACAAACACAACAAATCTGCTTTCTATAAATTAATCTTCATCAGAAAGCATTATGTAATTTTGTTGCATATTTGATGTTATAAGAATTATCTAATAAGGTTTAAATGGTTTAATACAAAATGCAATTTTAAGAATTTTATGCAATATTCAAAAGCATTATGTGATGCTTGCGTAAAAATTATATTTTTCCTGAAAATATCTTTCAATGATAAGGAATGCAAAATATGTAGAAATAAATTGCAACATAGATATAGTCGACAAATTTGTCTATTCATTTAGCATTTTTATTAAGCATACTCATAAATAAAATTCATTGTTTTATTATGCAAGTTAAAATATAACAAGAAAATTTTACATTGAATAAATTTTGGAGATTGATAATATGATAATGCATTGTTTACATGGAATAAAATATGAATATTGACTGCATCAAATTAAAATGTGTTATAAATTTTATGGTTTTTTTCAGCCATGAATGTGTCTGGCAGTCGTGATACTTTCAGTCCTAGTTCTAACCGTTGTCACCATTGCAACCAGTCTCTCTCGCAATTACATGTGATACCAAGTCCATCACCTCCACCCATATTTTCTCCAAGTTCTGTGAGTACTTATACTTAATTCTAGAATTTAGTTCTTTATTTGATTCCATAATAGAATGAAAGATTTTTTTCTCTGTATTTAAGAGAATAGATTTCAATTTTAGATCTATTTGAGATTTATCAATTTTCCAGTATATAAAAATTTATATGTGCAATTCATTCTTAATATTTCTTTCAATTTCATATAATGCATTAATACTTTAAATATATTAACAACTGAACTGCAGTAAAAAACTAATGAAAAGAAAAAAAAAAAAGCTTGCATTGCATCTTAGACAATAAATATTTTCAATTAATGTAATTCAATTGGGGTATTCTTCAATTGGCAATCAATACATTTAGCCTCATGATTGTTTCTACTTTAAATTTTGTGCCCTGGAGTAAATTAATTTTTTTTAGTTTACATTTAAAAAAAAGTTAAACATTGTATCAAAAATAATTTCTTTTGTTGATAAATTTGAGTTAAATCTATTTATTTTTTATTTTTTTTTCTTTCAGAATTCCTCTAGTTCAGTACAGTCTAACAGAGGTAAATCACCATCACAAGAACGGTTCTTAAAACCAGCTGCTCCTCCACCTCCTTGAAAATAATGTAACATAACCAAGATTGTGTGTGGAACATTGCCTTTTCTTATGTTTTTATTCAAAATACATATAAGACACAAAAACTGTCACTGAAGTTTGCTTTCACATTAACAAAGATAATATGGCCATTCCTGTTTTCTGTTAGAAAGAAAAGCTCACATTCCAAACTCATTCTTATTATAACAGTATATTTGTTTGTTATACAATTCATAAATGAGACTAAATGCTTAAAGCAAGACTTCTAGATTTCTTATTTTTCTTCATTTTCATATGCTGTATAAAGTTGACTTCAAATTTTGAGGTTTGTTCAATTGCCATGAACTTATAGTCTGGGTACGAAGGATACTAGCTAAAAGAAATTTTGTTGTATGTTATATTGAAAGTTTTATATGTGTAATTTGATTTCATTTTTCCCTGCAAATAGACAATTCATTCTAATTTTGGTTATATCTTGCATTTCTCTCCTCTTTCAATGTTAGTTTAGAGTTCTGCATTCTTTTTCTTTGTGTGTGTGTGTGTTTGTATTCCTTCTACTTTTTAAAAGAGAAACATTCCTGATGGTAAGCAGGGTGGTAGAATTGAATGAGGCATTATATTTTTCTTTTGTTGTTTGGGAATGTTTTGATAACTGTTTAGAAGGTACTATTAAAAATGCTAAGAGCTAAAAATAATAAATAATTAGAAATGTTTATTTAAATAATTCTTTGACCGTTGTTAAAATTGGTGTGTATTATTTGCATTTTTATGTTCATCTTGATATGACATATATATGTAGTTCAATTATTAATTTCTGTATCATTCTGGAGACTTAAATTAAAGTTTTATATCTTGTAACTATTTGTGTTATTTTAGTTTTTTTTTTTCCTTGGGTTTTATTTATTTTTGTGTATTTTGGAGTTAAACTAACATTTTTTCTTGGAATCAAGCTTTTCAATTATAACCTTTTTGTCAATAACAAATTCTTTATTTTAATTATAGACATTTTCTAATGCTTGTTCAGAATTCTGTGCAGCTAGAATTTTGTTTGGTGCTAATGTGGTTTATACTATGCCTGGTAAATTTACTTTTATACATAAAGTTGTAAAATGCTTGCATTTGAAAATTATGCCATTAATTATATTTAAGTCAATACATTTTAGTTTTTATATGCATTTTGTACTTACATGTACTCTAGTTTGAAAGCGAGCTTTTAAATAGCGCTGTTTTTAGACACTCTCCAAAATCAAAGCAGCAGTTATGTATAAGTTCAATTATTTTATATGTATTTTTGAAATAAAGCTCTTGTACTTGGATTTTGTCTGGAAGTTATTATAAATATGTGTAAAATCAAGTAAAATGGATTTCATAATAAATTGCACTCTTTGAAATATTTCTGCAGTAATATTTCAAATATATCCAACTCAGATTTGAAAATTAAGGAGAATTAGAAAATTATTCAATACACAGAAATTGCACTTTTCTGCCAAATTGCAGATTTCTGCTTTTTTTTTTTTTTAAGAATTTGTGTTTTTTGTCAAGTGATCTCAAAATATAATAGCGGTTTCTGTCAAGCGATCACGAAATAAAACAGCAATTACTGTCAAATGATCAGGAAATAACATAGCGGCTTTCGTCAAGTGATCATGAAATAAAACAGCAATTTTTTGTCAAACAATTACAAAATAAGACAGCAATTTTTCGTCAAAGGATCTCAAAATAAGATAATTTTTTTCGTCAAACGATCACGAAATAAGACAGTGATTTTCATTAAACTATTGCAAAATAAAACTGATTTCCATCAAATAAACATGAAATAAAACAGGAATTTTCGTCAAAAGATCACTAAATAAAATGACAATTTTCTCCAAAGAGTTGCATAAAAACCCAACAAGTTTTTGTTATTCACTCATGGAATAATAATGTAGTGTTCACTCTAGAAATAAAAAAGGCATGGTGCTATTCACTAAAAAGGGCACTACTGCAGCAAAAAAGGGTACTATTGCAGCAGAAAAGGTCACTTTTGCAAGAAAGAAATTATTATTACCTTCAGAAGGTGAAAAAAGAAAGTGGGGAAAATACATAATTTAAGTATGATAAATTAAATAACATTAATTTTGAATGATTTTATGATATAAAAATTAAAAATACAATTAAATCAAAACATGATTGAATAGTTTCATGTTCTTTTTCTTTTTCTTAAAGAAATGAAAAAATTCTATCATTTTTGGGTACACAAATTTGGAAGTATACTATGGAATAAAAAAATATTTATTAAAAATCTCTAGGCAAAACCAGTGGTGCATTTTACTACTTTTAAAAAGGGCTGGGTGCATTTTGTAAATTTTAAAAAGGGCAGGGTTCTGCACCCTTCAAAAATGGCCTAGAATGAACACTAAATAATGAAATCTATTGTTGGTTTACCTCTATTGATTTAAAATTATATGAAATGAAATTCCTCATGGAACTTAATGCATTTGTTGCTGGATTATCATAATATTGATACTAAAACATACTGTGGAACTATAAAAAAAACATTTATATTCACTCTTATGACTTTTTATGCATAATGAAATTGCATCATATTTCAGATTGTTGGATTGATACAGTTTACTTTTAATTTTCACTTTATGTGTAATTTCCTCTTTATTGTTTTCCAAGTGGCTACCTGAATATATATGTTACTTACGTATAAATTTTTCCTAAGACCCTAAAGTTTATATTGAAATCTTAACCCTTTAATACCCAAACAGTTTCAAAAGATCGCAAGATAAATGCAAATTTCATCAAAAGATTAGAGGAGGAAAAAAAACTCAAATTTTATCGAATCATTGTGATAAAAACATGAATTTTGTTAAAGGATTTAAAAAAAAAAAACTATTCAAAAGATTTGGGGGGAGTGAGAAGAATTGTGAAAAAACTCACAAATTTTGTTAATAAAAAATTTGATAAAACCCACAAATTTCGTGTAAAATCGAAAAAAAAGAAAACCTGCCTTTTTTTTTTTTTTTTTTTTTTTTTTTTAACTGCAATTTTTATCAAACGATTGCAAAAAGATGTAAATTTAATCAAAAAATTGCAAAAAAAAAAAAAAATTGTCAAAGGATTCTTTATATATATATATATAAAAGACAGGAGGAATGCTCCTCTCCTTTTCTGCTTTAACTTTTCAGAAAATTTACTGTGGATCTCAGAATTTTTTCTTTTAATTCTCGGAATCATCCCTGAATAGGTCTCAATAACTGATTAGTATTGTAACACGAACTGAAGCTGAGGTATTATTTATATGAACTTGGGCGTTAATGGGTTAATGAGCTGGGAAAAAGAAAAGGTAAGGATATTTGTATATTATCTTTATCGTTAAAATCCTAAAAGTAAAATTTTACATTGTATTCCAGCTTCTCAACAAACTACCATCCTTATCCTTTGAGACCTGATGTACATAATTGTGCTGGTCAGTGGTTCCCAACCTGGGCTATGCAGAAGTAGGTGGCGGGCCTGGTGATGTTACTTAAAAATAATGTCGGTAATGCCAGAAATTGTAAAAATGGTTAAAAATAGTCAAATAAATGTTAGAAATTACAATGTAATTTGTATCAATTTATTATATGGTTACAATAAGATTAGCAATGAGAAAAAAATCATGTTTGTGTGTCTAATTAAATGAAGAGAAGAAGGTGGACATGTTTATGAGAAACAATGGTACTCTGAAATAAAAAGCCTGAGATTTGGTATATGAAGGAAAAAAGGTTGTGAAGCATTGATGTAAGTGATGCTAAAGTAAAATTAAAACATTTTTCTCTTTTTGTGCGATTTTAAGTCGAGCTTGCATCCACAGAATTACATGGATCCTTCTTTGGCATAACTTAACACTAGGCATTTTTTAAAATATTTTTCAATCAAATATTTTCCTCATTAATCAGGGCAAACCAGCAAACTTTACATTGCGACCACAAATTTCAGATCTTAAAGGAACATGGTAGTCACTAAGATGTGTTAACTTATAAATTTCAAACTATGAGAATTCTTGAACATGTTTTGCAAGACAATTCAAAACACCTTAAGTACAGGTACATTTGTAAAATGTAATTTGACATCAAATGAATATTGTTTTGTGTTTTAACAAACTCGTCAAGGTTTTAATGCATGATTAATATTTAAAAATATCAGGGTATAAATGGAAACAAGTAGAGATGCACCAAATAGTGATTTTGGCCAAATACTCGGCCAAAATAGCTGAATATTCAGCCCGCTGGCTATCCGAATAGCAATTGTTCGGCCGAATACCAAATATTCGGCCAGGGTTTGAAAAAACTCGATTCAGGTGGGGTTTTCTGGGCTTTATTGATTTTTTAAGAGCTGAGGGCAGGAGAAATCCTTTATTTCTAAAAAGTATATATAATGAAACTCGTTTAAGATACGAATCAAGGGACCGAGAGCATTTCGTATCTTAAGCGGGATCGTATCTTATCCAGATTTCACAGATTCTCGGATAATAATGCATATAAAAACAGTGCACATTGTTATTAACGCATTTTAACCATTTATAACTCTTATTTTACCTATTTCTAACAAATTTTAAATATTCTAAAAAATTTGAGTTTAAGATATTGAAAAAAAGGATAATTTTATTTTCTCCAAAATTTTATTCAGTAACTGTTTGTACAGTAAAAAAAAAAAATTGCTTTTATGTAGTACTTTCTGCCAAATTATAAATAAAAGACAATAAAATGAAAATTTTGTTAATTTTTAGAAAAAAAGTAACTAAAATACATTACATTTAAAGGGGAAGAATAACAAATTTTCATAATACATTTTTGACAGACAAGCTAAATGTATGCAAGCAATAATAAATATTCGATACATTGTAAAAATCATGATGTAGTTTTAGTTTGTTGAGAAAAAGTCGTTTACCTTGGTTTGGTGCAACCTAGGACGAGATTTTATTAGGAAGTTTTCTGCCTTATTGATGTGGTCGAAGAAATCTTCAACGGCGACACCAGCATCCATTGAAGAGGCATACAGTCAAAGTAAGCTGAACGAGCTCATTACAGATGCAAATGATGGTATGACTGGTACATCTGTTTCTTCATCCGCGTCGTCTTCTACTTCTTCTAAAGGGCTAGATTCATCGGAACTTTTGACATCTGCAATTATATCTGTGATAGACCGAACTTCACTTGTTACAAGTTGATCGTCAATTTCTACAAATAAGTCCCAATCTTTGCATTCTTCTTTATACTGCTCCTCTTCTGTGATGTCAGCATCTTGCAAAGTGCCGTCAATATCAAAGGCTTTAGAGAAACAGTTCTCAATGGTGGTTGATGTTACGTCTTCCCAGGATGCACTCAGGAAATGCATGGCGTCCAAGAGATTAATAGGCTTACAGGTTGGGCAGGATAGATCCTTTTCGCGATGATCTATTTGGTGTAGGTAACGTACAACGACACGTCTTTTGTATTTCAATTTCAGAGTATGAATTATGCCCTGATCCATGGGTTGAACCACGCTAGTCACATTGGGTGGTAAAAAGACTAGTTCGATGTTTTGTAAACCTGGGATATCCTTGGGATGGGCAGGACAGTTGTCGACGAGACACAATACTTTTCTAGACTCCTTTTTCATTCGTTCATCGAATTTGCGGATCTACTTAACGAATATATCACTTGTCATCCACGCTTTGGCTTGACTTTCATAAAGGCAGGGCAGATTTCTAACATTTTTAAAACAGCGAGGATTCCGAGATTTGCCGATGACGAGGGGTTTCAATTTATCTGTTCCACTCATATTTGATCCAACGAGAACCGTGATACGTTCTTTGCTTAGCTTACCATCGGAACATTTTTCACCTTTAAATGCCATTGTTTTATCCGGCATTAATTTTAAAAAAGACCCATTTCGTCTACATTGTAAATATCGCATCTTGAATATTTTTTCAATAGTGGCAATAGCACATTATTTTTCCAACAATTGACATCTATATTCACAGATGCCGACTCTCCGCATATCTTTCTGTAAACTATGCCGTATCTTTGTCTGAAACGGTCTAGCCAACTGTTGCTAGGCGTGAAATCCACTCCAAGATGTGTAGCAATTTCGCAGGCCTTTTCCTTAATCAATGAACCGTTAGTTGGGATATTCGTCGATCGGGTTTGAGTGAACCATTCAAATAAAATTTTCTCCAATTCTTCGAATTTGGCCACTTTAATTTTCTTTCTACCAGAACCTCCAGCTGATACAATATTTTCCAGTTTCTGTCTGTTTTTTAACAGAGATCGAAGTGTTGACTCGTGTATTCCCACAGATTTAGCAAAAAGTGTCTTGTTCATCACATTCTCGGCGTCATATTTCCTAAGAACATCCAATTTTTCAGTCAAGGAAAGTGATTTTCTCTTTAAGTTGTTTATCCATTATCTATTCCTATCACTATTCAGCGGTTAAACAAAAGACTAGATTTGCGTAATGTCCTTTTGAGCAGGGGCGTGCCAGCAGTGCAGTATTCGGCGCCTGTGTGCAGAATGGCATTTGGCACCCTGCACCCCCCCCCCCCCCCCCCCCCCCGCCCATCCAATCGCCTGCAAAAATAAAACTTTATCCCCCTACCAAAAAAAAAACAAAAAAAAAAACAATAAATGTTTATAAATGTATAGTTGCCATTCTTTTGGAGTTTTTGAACCAGAATTTTTTTTTAATAAAATATGTCTTGTTTCTTTACAGTTCGTACTTTATTTCATTAAATAAATAAATTTCTGTTTCCAAACATGCTTAAATTACTTGAAAATAAAGAAGGATGGCAGCTACGTAAATGAAATTTGTAACACAGTAAAACCTGTATAAATGAAAGCACTCTCTATCAGAATAGTGGGTTACGGTAAAATTTCATCCTGGAGAAAATAATTTAATGCAATAACAATAGACTGCATCTAAAAGAAAGAAATTTGTTTTTACGTTGCATGTATTGGCGATGACTAAGAAAATCTACCGCACATAGAGATCTGAAAATTTGGATAAGGATTGATGATGGTAGATGCACCGTGCACCTGACACTCATTTTTTTTTTTTTATTACCCGAAATATTATATTAAAAAATCCTTAATGATCATCGCAAAATGGCGATTTTTTATTCCTCAACGAGATCATGCTTGTGTGCTTCCCCAAGCAGTCCTTCCCACTGACCAAAAGCGTAACGTTTGATTTTTTCTGCATTTTCAAATTGGGATATAGTGAGAAAACAGTAAAATTACAAATAAATAAATAAATAATAATAAATAAATAAAGAAAAGCGATTTCAATAATATTTTTAATTACTATTTCAAAAAACCTTTTTATTTGGCAGCGATTCGCATCAGTTTTCAAGTTTTCCATTTCTCTAAAGTTTCAAACGTAAAAAAAAAAAAAAAAAAAAAAAAAAAAAAAAAACGAACAACAACAAAAACTGTTGATACATTCACGGTATTTTTCAGGTTCTAATAATATATCTAGTGTGAAAATATTAATATTTATTGTTCAAAACTTTTTTTGAAGTCATTTCAAGGATTCGCCAAACATATTTTTTGACTCGCTGCAAATTATCTCAAGATATCATTTCCCAATTAAGAAATATGTGATTTGAATATCATTTCGCATTAATAAATAAAAAAATATGTATGAGGGATTGTGCGCATTTCCATTATTTATTTTATCAATTTTTTTTTGTCAAAATTGAAAGTTTTATATCTAAATGTCAGAAAATAAATACAAATATGACGGTTAGCTTGAAAAATCAGACCGGAACATGAATAGCACCGCCGGTGTACTCTACTGAAGGCAGTGGGAGATCAACTCGAACTTCGATTGGATGGATTTTCATTTTAAAAAAGAAAAATCATACAAATTTCTAGATTAACACTGCTAACAATATAATTTTCGTTCGAAAATATTTTTATTCAAAATTATAAAGTCAAACCAACATGCTGCTGAAGACATAGCCCTCCCCACACCCCATATCTACATTCGTTTAGAAAAAATAGCATTCAATATTTGACTTTAGAATATTTAAGGTTATTGTAATTGGTCTAGGTGATCCGAGGCGGTTGGTAAGTAGGACATAAAGTGCACAGGATTTTAAAACACTTTTTTCATAAATCTATATTTTTCCATTTATATTAACAGCCATCATTGTAGCTTCTAATTTATTTATGTCTAAATTGAACTTTTTTTTTTTTTTTTTTTTTTTTTTTTTTTTTGCCATTCTAGTCTCTGTAACGTCTACTGTTATGTGTAATGCTAATAAGTGGTCTTATTTCAAAAATTCGATTTTATGTTTGGAAAGGAAATGTACAAATCTTACAATCATTACAATAATTTATGCAGTATTTGAATGGACACGAGTGTACACAGGGAGTGCATGGAAAGGCTCCCCCTTCAACCTTCGAAAAAAATTAGAAAATTTGGTCACCTACGGCCAAATTTAGTCTATCTTCATCAACTCTCCCCCTTTTTCGCTATCATGATAATTCCATAGTACTAGATAGGTAAAAGATAGATAAAAAGTATTTATTTCGCTCAAAAATTTATGGTGTGAAAAAGAAAAATACTTTTGTTTAATACATGATAGTTTCCACAGAAATTATCATTAGTAGAAGTGCTGAGCAAAATTATTGCTTTGGTCGCTTAAAATAAACTTTACTCTTTAAGTGTGAAAACCAGTGTTAAACCTAAACCTACGGAATGCCAACAGCTTCACAAACGGCTGATGCTCCATTTTTACCAGTTAAAATTTGTCCCAAAGCTGACGCCAGTATCTCCCATCAAAAATCTGTACACTGAACAGAACAAAGAACACTAACATACAAGAGTCTATACAAATGTAATGAACGTAATCAACTTTTTGGCCATTTCTAGACCCCCGATACCCCTTACGATATCATCTGTTATCATTCCTCAATAACATTTTCTTTTCTTTACTGGTAAACACAATTATTCTTTCAAACATACTTTACACCTGTTTTCTTAAATGCAGATTATATATTTTCATACACATAACACAGGAGAATAAGAATACCAAACATTGAGATATTCAATATTTTGAAAATAAATAATTTTATAGTCATTTAATTATTTTAATTTTCATTAATGAATATTTTCATAAAAATAGTTAACAAACAAATATATATATATATTGCAGACTATTTTGATGTAACGAACAAGTTATAAGTAAAAGGAAAAAATTTTTTAATTAAAAAAAAAAAATGGAAACAGAAAGAGAAAATTTGGTTGGATCATTCAAAAACGATAAATATATCAAGACACCCCACCCCTCACTAGAGATATCTGCCGATATAATATGCCAGATCCCCCCACTTCTTCCCCCTAAAGTGATAACTTTATGTATGCATAGCCAGTGCCGTAGCTAGAAGTGAATAATAAGAAAGGGGGGGGGGCTCATATTTTCTCTCTTTCTCTGTGTGACGCAGAAAGATAAATTAGTACATGTTCACACTGTAATTACTATGTTTTTCATTAAACTCTTGTAAAAGTTTCATTTTACGCTAAGAAAATAATAGGATGATGAAAAATTCGAGTGTATAACGAGTGAAATCTTAAACAACTTGTTAGCTTCATATGTGTAAATAGGATGAGCAAGTGTTGACACACTTATTTTAGTTACAATTTAGTATTTCTGCGAAAACTATGAAAGATCCTCAAAACTAAATCAGATTTTTAAACAGAATTTCATTTGAATTTTTGGAATAGAAATTAATTTAGTGACCTTGGAATCTTTTCCAGGGAGGCTCAAAATGTTTTAGGGGAAGCTGAGCCGCCCATAGCACCCCCTTAGCTACGGCCCTGTGCATAGCCCCCAAGTTCTGGTTTTACATTGTTTCTGTATTTAGGATTCTCCAAAACGTCCCCCGCAGACGCCACGATTGCGCTCTTAGATTTTCTTGGCACCCATTCGAATATATCTTCTTACTAGCTATTTTTAAGATTAAAAATCCATTTTAAGGGATACATTTTTAAAAAATATATATTTGAATAGTTTTCTTGTAATAGTTATCAATGACCTTAAATAAGTTTTAATTATTTAATGCTATTAAGTTGTTATTCAGTGATTAAGGTTTCTATAGCTTCTTCATCTACAAAACTTTTAAAGATAGATTGCCCTCTGAGAATCCAATTTTAAATTTATTCTGAATTAAATTATTGCTGCAAATTATTTTAAAATACTTTCTGAATCATAGGGAACTTATAGCTATCAGCGTGAGATATACACGCATTATATAAGACGTTTCTAACATGTAAGGCTACCTCTATTCATGGACTGATATTGCAGGAGAAACTTTTACTAGTATTTCCGAATGGTAATTTTCTTCCTATTTATGATAAATTCTGAAGTAAAGTGACAATTGTTTCTTATAAATAATAATAAAAAAAACAAGTGAAATTTAACTGCTATGGTAATAAAACTATATATTATGCTTTTCCACCGCAGTGAGATAATAGTGTTGCCAGAGCCTGATTACTAACGGGACACTCTCTCACCAGAAAAAATTTATAGAAATTTTCGTCTTCTTTAAACGCCCTTTTCATACAAGATTACTGTCATGAATAAAGAAAAATTCTTTATTTCTTTTTCCTGGTGGGAGAGTGCCCCGTTAGTAATCAGGCCCTGAGTGTTGCATATTTTCAACTATGTGAATTACAGCGCCTTTCATTATTTATAGCTATATGAGGTGCGGCTCTGTTTATAAAGGTTGGACAGGTCTTGTCTAAATGATTTATTAGGGGACTCATAAGTAGAATAAAATAAAATTTTAAAGAAAGAAATGAATATTTATAAATAATTTGTATAAGGTAAATCTACGAAAGATAATTCAAATGCCAAGGAAATATAATACATTTTAGTATGAATAAAAGGATTTTTTTTAATTATTATTATTTGCTTCTCAACTGAAATCTTTTGGCGCCTTTCCTGCTTCGGCGCCTGTGTGCGCCGCACACTTTGCACACTGGGTAGGAACGCCCCTGCTTTTGAGAGCTTTACCTGAACTGAGATTTCAAAGGCACACTATGGAGTTGTATCACATCACATGATTATTACGTAAAGGAAAACAGTCTCCGAACTACTGCTAGAGCGAGGGGGGAGAAGAAACGAAAAGGGGGAAAGCAGCATGAAACATTTGAGCGCAATTCAGTTCCTCTTTTTACATATTCTTGGATCTTGGACGAGATAATTTATAGAATTCCAAAGTAAAAACAATCTTTTACCTCCAGTAGGAAAATGTCTGCAAAAAAATTAGCTCATAGGTGACGAATATACCTAAAATATCCAGGCCTGGCAGAAAAAAAGCAAGCGACAAGAAG
The DNA here is from genome assembly GCA_964019185.1 of Maratus speculifer. Lineage (NCBI taxonomy): Eukaryota > Metazoa > Arthropoda > Arachnida > Araneae > Salticidae > Maratus > Maratus speculifer. The sequence continues at coordinate 364,715,317 of OZ025290.1, read as the reverse complement.
AAATTCATAAAAAGGGCAACCCTGAGGATGATATACAGTGATAAAAAAAATGTAATAATAAAAAGCAACTAGATAAAAGGTATAAAAAAGCATAAAAATATAGGCCGATTTCATCTGCAGCTTTCTCATCCAATCAGGGAAAGGCGTTATAAAAAAAGAAATAAAAGTGGTATTTGTTTTTGTGTTTTGTTGAAAAAGAGGGAGCCAATCAGAATTCAGCCTGCAAAAGCAGCGGAAAAGGACATATTTGTGAAAGAAAAAAAAAGATAAAAAAAATAGCATTTTATGAAAAATAAATAAGATTTTACATATTCTATTCTAAAGACACGTGATGGACGGATTAATTTAGCACCAATTCATATATTAAGCGGGTTTTTTGACATTCAGGGACCAATTTTCTTCGTATATTAAACGGGATCGTATTTTATGCGTACGTATATTAAGCGGGCAATTTTACACAGGTTTTATAGGCAGTTTTCAAGGGACTGAAGAAAATTCGTATATTAAGTGGGATCGTATTTTAAGCGGGCGTATCTTAAATGAGTTTCACTGTATTTCATTAATTAACTTATGTATGAGTAATTTTCATAGAAATAACACAAATATATCAGTGTAAAAGGCTGTAAAAAAAGTTTACTTCTGACATATGATATTATATAATAATCACATATTTATAACTTACTTTTAATAATTTCTTATCTATATTAGTGTTCCCGCTAGGCCATTTTTGGAGGGCGCAGCACCCTGCCCCTTTTAAAATCGGCAAATCCTGCCCCGCCCTTTCAAAAATCGGCAAAATGCGCCCTTCTTATATTAAAAAATAGTCAAATGTGCCCAGAATCTTTCCCAGCAATCGCTGCGATTGTTCAAGGTTTTCCTCAATCCATGAATTAGAGAAACTCCACTTCAAAAACACCCTGTTTTTTCCCATAAACTTGTCATAGCTTCCACCTAAATTACGTATACTTTCTATTTTACTAGTCCCTTTTTTCTGGTGGATGGAAACAGCGCCGAAACTAGCCTTTTTTGCGCCCGGGGCAAACATGGATTTCGGCGTCCACCCACCCCACATATATGCATTCTTTATGTCAAACACACCAAATAAAATCTTAATTTGGTGTCCCCTTCAGCTTCTGTTCTGGCGGCGCCCGGGGCACGTGCCTCCTCTGCCTCCCTCTAGTTTCGGCCCTGGGTGGAAACCAATGACGGAAACCCTGGGTGGTCAGAGAAAGATTTGGAGCAGAACGGAGAGAAAATAAGATATCTACAGCAAGTTAGAAATGGACAATAGCATTGTTTGAGCTGAGCTATGCCCCCTGTTCCTTGCACTATGATGCTATCTTTTGAAATCCAATTCAGTATCCTTATTTTACAACTTTTCTTTTTTATGTCCGTTCTTTTCTTTCCACCGCTATTTCAGGGAGCAAGATAATGCATCGATTCTGCTATTGTACAAGCATAAATCAACAAAAACAAACAAACAAACACACACAAAAAAAGAAAAAATCGTAGGTGACGACATTTTAATTCCCGTCTAGAGTAGTTAAACTCCCGCCATATGCAGGAGCGTGCGAATAAAAAACTGCGCCCGGGGCAAAGTTTCAATTTGCCGCCCCCTACCCCACCTTTTTCTTTTAACAGCCCCAAAATGACACTAGTAGTATAAATTTGGCGCCCCCTAAACTTCAGCGCCCGGGTAAACAGCCCCCTTCGCACGGCGCTGACCATTAGCCTAATACATACAAGTAATTTCGAAGAATTATGCAAACATGCCAAACTAACTATAATTTTTTAATTATCTTTGTTATGCTACTACAAGTGAAGTTTTAATCTTTTAACCACTGAATAAAAAATTCAATGTATACACTATTTAAAAAAAATATATATATATATACACTATTTAAAAAAAAAAAGAGCGATGCGGTAATTGACAGGAACCCTCAAAAAAGTTTTTTTCAACCTGCAACTCATTATACTTTTACTGTTTAAACTGAACTCAAAAAATATTCTCTCTCTCCCCCCCCCCCCCATCTCCGAAAATTAAACCAAAAAGTGGATTTTCCCCCAGCCCCTCGACCTTTTGCTGGAAAAAAAAAAAAAAAAAAAAAAAAAAAAGACTAAAAGGAGAAATATGGACATCCTTCTTAGCACCCTCGCCTAAACTCCGACAGTCATATCATTCCTTAGTATTTCAGAAAAGCTAAATCTTTCTTTTCATTTTAACTAATAAAACTGTGTGTAGTGTGTGTGTATATATATAAGTGGAAAAGAAAACTTACTTCCATCACAATCGCTCAAGTTTGAGACAATAAATAAATAAATCTTCATTCTTGCCTTTTTAATTTACAGATTGACATATTATACAAACATGGAATACATTATTGAATTATGTATAATGTATGTTACCTTACTTTTGAACGCAATCAAAATTTGACATATGGGTAGAAAATACAGTTGTTAGATTGTTTATATAAGAAACAAGATATGCCTTATTTTGATAAACAACGTAGGGCCAAAGTGGCACAACTAACACATTCAACTTTGCAGTTTGTCGATGCGTCAGCAGTTTTATCGTAATTAGCAACTTATATTTTATTTATGCATTTACATACATACATTTAATGGCGCCGAATTAGACGTCTACATGAGCCAAAATTTAATCAATCGGGTCCACCGGCCCGACCCATCGAAAAAAGTGCAGCTCGGATCAGGCCAAAACAAATAAAAATAATAATGGACGATATGAAAGTTAAAAGTTCAGTTATGTCCATACAAAAAAAAAAAAAAAAAAATATTGGCCATTTACAGTATTAAATTAAAAGTATGACACGAAATCTAGAGTTCAGCACGGACCTGGCCCGAAACCCGTACCCAGTCCGGCGAAACGTATGCGCATTTTTTACAGGGCCAGGCCAGCAAAAAAAATTAAACGGACTATAATTGCCGGGTCGTTAAAAAAAAATTAGTGGTCCAACCGGCATGATATAAAAATTTAAGCAAAGGCGATTAAAATGAGCTATTTCCAATGAATATGGCTTTAACGAGAATAAGTATAAATGTGAGTCACGAACCGATGCTAGTTTGACATTATCAATACAGAAATGCAACTTGTGCACTGTAGAGATCGGCATCGGACAGTTACAATATGCCTAACCTGGACTTCATAATTTTTTAGCAGACTCTTACAAGGCCAAGTTCAGGTTTGCATTGTTTTTCTAAATAGTCGAGCCGGGCCGGAACTGGGCTTAAGATGTGTAAGGCAGACATTACATTTTGTAAAAATATTAATAGCGTTAATGAACTTCTGTTAATGTAGTCTTTGGAAATATATTTCTTGGTGGTTTTTATAGGTGGTTCTTAAATTCACCACTCAACAACGCAAAATTTTGACAAATTTTCGGACCAATTTTTAACTGTAAAAGTATAAAACTGATAAGCCTGACTATTAAATGGATTTGAAATCGAATAGCGTTTTCCATTTTTGATGAATACGCTACTTGTCGAGATATAAGAGATTTTTCTTGTGTGACTGTAGACTATTTTCCAACGGTCTCGCTTTCGGAAATTCGATTCAAAATGCTAACTTTGACAGCATTTTCTTTAATTTCTTTTATCAAAAAATGGATGACGTCATTTAATTACATATTTTCTGAATAAGAACACCTGCTAATCTTATGTGATTTCGAAAAGAAATGAATTCAGAAATGTAGCAATAAGTAGTTCCTTTAGATTTGAGGAAATCTTTAATAAATGAAATCAAAATATTTTCATAAATCTTCTCTTTATTATACAGCTTCAAAAGTTATGATGTTTTAAACTTTTTTTTTCGTTTATTCCATATCATATTCTTTAATTAATTCTTATTTCAATGTTCAAAGTCTAAGAATCTAAGTAATCATTAATGTTGCTACTGTGTATTTTCTGTAAAATACGCTGTAAAATCATCCCACTAATATGTGTGCAGTATTTTTTAAAGGAATGGTAACTATATGATACAAATTTGAATTTCTTCTAAATAGTAGAAATTGTGTCGGGTCTAATCGGGCCGAGCCTGTTTTTCACTAATTTCTTTATGGACAAGGACGGGCCTAGAAATGTAAAAATATAAACAGACCGGGCCGGGGCCTAGAAATTCTCGCACGTGCAGACCTATAAAGAGACCGGCCCCGGTGGAAATATAAATTAAAATCTTGGCTCAGCTGAATTTCTGGTTTTAATTCGATATGGTTAAAAATTTATTCGTACGAGGAATTCTGACCAAAAATATTATTTTTAACTTTCTTTTATTTATGTTTTTATAATATTCATTTTTAAAGAAGCAATCAAAGCTGCGATATTTATTATATATTTAGGATAAGTACTATTTTTCTCGCTTATTATTACATTCATTTTGCATGGATCAACACGTTTTGCTGCTTTAGAAGCTACTCCAGTCACGCGAAAAGACCCACTTGCTAATGTTCATTCTGTAAAAGAAATTTTAAAATATATCTCGTTTGAATTTCAATATTTTAAAGTGATTTCTTTTTCCATTCCACAGTGGAGATCTCTCTCTAAAAAGGCTCTTTTTTACTTTTTTTGATTTTATTTTCAGGTATTTTTTAAAAAGGACACTTTCATTTTAGGAACCGATTTTGGAAATAACACATTCTCATAAATCAATAATAAAAAGAAAAGAAAAAAAAATGGAAAATGCCTTTGTAGTGTTTGACCTCAGCTATATAATGCAAACGAACAAAAAAAAAAAAAAAAAAAAAAAAAAAAAAAAAAATCAGTTAAAAATATTGAAAAAAAAAAAACCTTTAACTTTTTTCTCTATAGGATTAGCAATTAACATTAGCGAGCGGGTCTGTTCGCTTGATTGACCGTCATAGGCAAGTTCGTTTTCACACATTTTACTTTATTTTAAGACTATTTAAAAATGTGTGTTTTATGCCAAAAAGTTTGTGCCAAGCTAAGTTTTATCGATTTTTGCATGGACCAGGCTGATAAAATGATTTTCACACGGGCTGGATCGAGACCGGAAGTGAATTTTTGTGACATTCTTCTATTTTACACAGTTTAGTTTTTTTTTTTCGCTTCTCCCTCGCTTGTCATGTTTGTTTCTTTTACCTCATCAGTTGGTTCTGATCCGGTCAAAGAGAAAATGCCTCCTCGCTTCTTGAATAGAGAATGCCCCAGGAAAAGTTCCTGATTAATTAAAATCTATTGGGACGGGGCAGTTTTTTGGTGAAAGTGAAGGCGAGGGGGGGGGGGGGGTAGTCGTCACCAAGTCTGATCCAAGTACATTGCATCTTCTTATATGTCAATAGATCCTTTTAAAGGAAGAAAACTAGCGACTGGGTTGACGGGGACTGAGGCCAGTTCTCAGTCAGTATAATTCTGCTGCTCTGAAAACGTCTGTACATCTGGTAATTCCGTGCTTGTTTTTCCAATGATAAAAAGCTGAAATGCCTTGTGATAAAGAAAGCTGTCAGCAAAAAATGCTTTAAACAAAGATAAGTTATTTTTTCTTTTACTAAATAGTTACCAATGTTTTTATTGTTATATTTTGATTTAATGGTAGAGGTAGTTAAAAATCTCGACAATGTTAAAATTTAATGAAAATTTTGAAGCGTGCAGATTTTACGGACCTCGTATGCTGATTTATATCGGTGCATACGAGGTCATCATTATCAATTTTTCGTACTTCATTAATTATGGACATTATCTTGTGATTAAAATCGCTATAAATAAGAATGCTTCTTAAATAATTTTAATTGTAGGGTAGTAATGCTCAAGAAATATTGGCAACTTGGTTTTTAGAAGGGTTTTTTTTTTTTTTTTTGGAATGTTGAATCTATTTAGTATATTATTCATTCGGCAGATTTTCTTTTTCTGTCTTCGGCAGTTTGTTTTAGAATTTCAGTTGCATAATATTTATTTTAATCGGAAATTAAATGTTGATAATATTTTGAGATTTGTGAAAATCGTTATTTGCATCATGATTCGATCAACTGGTTAAGATTTTTTATATATATAGGGTAGATGTGCCAGTAATGGGCCACCTTCCAGTAATGGGCCACCTCGCACTTTTTGGTTTATAAAAAAATAATAAATAATAGTTAAGCTTTTATTATTTTTTTCTGAACTCTACCTTGCATGCTTTATAAGCTGGATTAATTTTTTACACTTTTCGTCAAAACAATTAGGAAGCAGAAAATAAAGTTTCACAGTTTTTCTGTTTTTCACTGAAAATCTTAATGAACATGCTAAGAGCAGACTTTACTTACTTAGTTTTATATCTTTTTTATTTTTCCGTAAAAATTGAATGTTTTTGTTTGGTTAGCAATATAAAACATTGAATTTAATATACCAATGGCCATTTACAAAATTTTATTTATTTTTAAGATTTTAGGAGGGGTGGTCCATTACTGGATTGCTTATTTCGTGATTTGCCAGTAATGGGCCACCCAAGTGACCAATACTAAAAGTGTAATTTCAGTAGTGATAAAATATTTTGATTTAACTGGAAACTAAATAAACAAATTTAATACTTAAATTTTACTTACTAGAATTTAATAAAGACAATTTCTTTATAAATACAGTCAAGTCTCTCTATAACGAAGCTCCATACATCGAATTTCTCTATATAACGAATTTTTAGTAGGAATTTTCCCCTTTTCCCATGATTACATTAAAAACAGTCTCTATATAGCGAAATATCTATCTCCATATAACGAATATTTTCATAAAATGTTCTTTATTCAGTTGTAAAAAAATACTTCGAAATCGCATGAAATCAAATTTCCATCTCTTATTCCTAATTTATCGTTCAGTGCTGAGTTTTTTTTATATTACTCCTCTGCTTGAATTTTCTTGTTCCTTAAGTCCAACAAATTCATCAACCCCCTCCTTTCACACACCTTTCAACATCCTTCTCAAAACAGTGTTAATTGAATAGTTATACATATAAGAACGGGATCAATGGGGGTAATTGAAGAAAAAACAATTTACAATTGCTTCAAAAAGGCCGAATTTTGTATACAAGAGGATAATGTGGATTCTGAGGAAGAAGAAGATGCGACTTACGCAGACATAAAAAGAACAAGTTGGAAATTGCACGTGAACGTAGCAAATGAGGTGCGTTCGTACGATAACGAAGTTTTAAAAATATTCAGATCTTGCTTTTATAGTAAATAGTACTTCGGATACAGTATATTGGTTGAAATTCTGTAAATATACAGGAATAGTAATTCTTATTACACCTCAGCAACGTATATCTTATTCATGAAATGTGAAATAGTTGAATATAATTAAAACACATACCAAACCATGTTCCCCCGTATAGCATTATATAGTGGAATACTTTTGTGCAGCCCTGTAATTTAATAATAATAATTCTTTGCGTCACAGATTGTACAGAATGCATATTTTAGTATATATTTCATAGATTCATGCCAATTCTATTATGTTCGAATGAGTGTAACATCATTAAAATGCATTTGAAACTTCTTCCCCATTGACCGTAATGTAACGGAATCCTTTTGATTGTCCCTGTAATTGATCTATGCATCCGATTTTCATAACATTTGAAATGACTCGACAAAATTACACAATAATTATGTTTTAAATTTCAAACGATTAAAATGCATTTAAAACTTTTTTCCCTATTGACCGTAATGTAACGGAATCCTTTTGAATGTCCCTGTAATTGATCTATCCATCCGATTTTCATAAAATTTGAAATGACTCGACAAAATTATGTAATAATTATGTATTTTAAATTTCAAACGATTCGGTTGGATAGTTTTCCGTTGTTATATGCGGATAGACAGACGGACAGACAAACGGACAGATAGACAGACTGTCGGACAAACGGACAGATAGATGGACAGACAGACGGACTGAACGACAATTATAGGTGCTACCTATTTACATAATTAAGAACGCACCTAAAAATAATTATCTGTTATTTTTTGTAGGGTGGCCCATTACTGGAACATAGGCGGTCCATTACTGGAACATAGGTGGCCCATTACTGGGCATTTGGGTGTTTAGACATATTTATATTATTTAAAATGAAATTTTTATTTCAATTGGGAAATGTAACTGTGGGATTAGTTAAATATTGTTGAAAGATTAATCTAATATGAAAAAAATTGGAATACAATAATTATAACTATTAATAAAAAATTATTTTTTAGAGAAATTCCTTAAGGTGGCCCATTACTGGCACATCTACCCTATAATAATAAGAGATGTTAAATAATCTCCAATTTCATTTTTTATTACAAACTTTAAGAAATTATTTATAATAATTTCAATTCTTAAATCTGTAAATAAAATATACTTATCATAAACCCTTAAAAAAAAAAAAAAAAAAAAAAAAAAAAAAAAAAAAAAAAAATCTAAATTAAACTTATATTAAGGAAAGAAGTTTGGCTATCAACATATCGTGTTTTTGAAGGGAGGGGGAAGAAAAAAACGGTACACACAGGACTATAAAATTTGGTAGGAAGATAATCCCTGTGAATGTAGTTATGCCCATCAAAGCTCGACTTTTGATTTGATTTTTTTTTTTTTTTTTTTTTTTTTTTTTTTTTTTTTTTTTAGCCTTTTATTCCCGTTTTGCACGATTTTTTTTTTTTTACATTATTAAAATGAATCGTGTCTTCTAGCCCAGTATAGTTAATTTTGCCCTCTTTCCAATAAAGTTTATTTGGAATTTGTACAGCAATTTTTGAATTTTTCAATGCGATTATTAATTTTTCGCATCCGGCATCATTTTTTTTTTTTTTTTTTTTTAAATATTGGTAAAAGAAATTATATTTTAAGATTTTAGCCTAATATAATAAATTTTGTCTTCCGCCATTTTTTAATTCATAACACTTGTTATGAATTATTTCAAATTAATTTGAAATTTTACTTTTAACGCGATTTTTGGCTTTTTTTTTTTTTTCGCAAGATTTTTTATGATTTCAAATAATTCACACTATAATAAACATTTTTTTCTATTAAGATCTATTGAGCTTTTCAGTCTTTCATTATTATTATTATTATTGGAATGATAATAAAAGGAATTCAATTTCAAACTTTTACCAAATATAATAAATTGTGCCTTCTAAATTTTTAGCGATTTTAAAACTTTTTTTTAAAAATCCATTTTTGTTAACGAATTCAGTTTTAAACGTTTAACTTAATGTAATTTGCTTTAACCTGTTTTTTAAGTAACTTTAAATGAGATTTTACAGTTTTTTCGCGTTCAGCTGCGATTTTTTGACATTTGTGAAAAGAATTGGGTCTTGGACTTTTAGCCTAATATACTAACTTTTGTCCTTTGCGATTTTCAAAGGTTTTTTTTTTCCTTTTTTTAATTGTTATTTTTATTGCAATGTAATTTTGTTGTAAAAGGAATTCGGTTTAACATTTAGCATAATATAGTATTTAATATCTTCCGTGATGTCTTAATTTTAAGCAATATTTTATATTTCACGCCGACTTTTTTTTTTTTTTTTTTACATTTGTGAAACAATTTCTGTTACAATGTTTCAGCTACTATACAAAATTTTGTTATCTGTGATTTTTTAATAGAATTTAAGTTTTATGGCGATTTGCTTAATGAAGTGTAAATTTAGTTCTCTTTTCAATAAAGTTCATTCGGAATTAACGCAGATAAGATTTTTAAATTTTTCGCGATTTCGTAACCGGTTTGGGCAACCTTGGGTTAGTCAGCCAATTTAACAAATAAAAACACAGTTTGCATTCATATTTTTGCCAAGGTGTATGCCTCCCTTCTCAATTCCCCAAACAAAGGGGTAATTTCTAGTCCATAATTTATGCAAAGTCTGCAAAAAATTCTCGCTTTTACATTTCTATTATTTCTTACAATATGATATAAAACCTTTTGCATTTTAACAGATTTCTGATTCTTTAAATGTATGTACTCCCCCTCCCCCTTTCTGAAATTTCTTTTCTTCGTTTTAATCAGCTCCACAATTCAGTTAAATGTTTAAAATTATTTACTTTATTACTTTCTCTATTTTATTAGTTTTTTTTTTTTTTTTTTTTTTTTTTAATTTAAGAAAATTTGAACTCTTAAAATGTAACAATTTTTTCTATTCTAACTGTCAGTTTTAATATATATATACCGCTTCTCCGTCTTTTCAAGCACATCAAATTTAAAGTCTTTTATTTTTTAATGTAATTTTTTTTTTTTTTTTTTTTTGTCTTAATGTTAAAATTTTTACTAATGATAAATAATCAATGTTCTTCCTCCTTGCCTCCCTCTATATGAAATAAATTGCTTTTATCTCTTTGCTCCCATTTCCTCCTATCCCTCCACAGCTCATAAGGCTTACAATCTGTTTGGTGATTTACAGTAATACTAATTAACATCTAAATTTTATTACCTCTTAAAATTTCTGTCATATCCATAAAACCAATAGTTTATGTGGCTAAGAGTCTTACATTATGGGTATGTGAACCAAAATTATTTACTAGATCATTGAAATATTCAATTAAGAAAAAATAGCTGTAATTTATTATTAAATGTGATTATAAACAATGATGAGTATGTAATGTAATATTTTTATATCGATTAAGAAGCTGTACATTTTTTAAAGAAACGATGCCCTTTTTTGCTGAGAAAAGTGCCCCTTTTCAGGTTCAACTGTGCCCTTTTTAGGTGCGTTCGTAATTATATAATACGTAGCACCTATAGTTGTCGTTCAGTCCGTCCGTCTGTCCGTCCGTCCGTCTGTTCGCATATAACAACGCAAAAACTACCCAACCGAATCGTTTGAAATTTAAAATACATAAATATTAGATATTTTTGTCGAGTCATTTCAAATTTTATGAGAATCGGATGGATAGATCAATTACAGGGACGATCAAAAGTATTCCATTACATTACGGTCAATGGGGAAAAAAGTTTCAAATGCATTTTAATCGTTTGAAATTTAAAATACGCAATTATTACATAATTCTGTCGTGTTATTTCAAATTTTTTGATAATCGTGTGCATAGATCAATTACAGGGGCAATCAAAAGTATTCAATTACATTATGGTCAATGGGGAAAAAGTTTCAAATATATTCTATACGTTTGAAATTTAAAATACATAATTATTACATAATTTTTTCGAGTTATTTCAAATTTTATGAAACTCGGACGAATAGATCAATTACAGGGACAATCAAAAGTATTCCATTACATTACAGTCAATGGGAAAAAATGTTTCAAATGCATTTTAATCGTTTGAAATTTAAAATACGCAATTATTACATAATTCTGTCGAGTTATTTCAAATTTTTTGATTATCGTGTGCATAGATCAATTACAGGGACAATCAAAAGTATTCAATTACATTATGGTCAATGGGGAAAAAGTTTCAAATATATTCTATACGTTTGAAATTTAAAATACATAATTATTGCATAATATTTTCGAGTTATTACAAATTTTATGAAAATCGGATGCATAGATCAATTACAGGGACAATCAAAAGTATTCCATTACATTACGGTCAATGGGGAAAAATGTTTCAAATGCATTTTAATCGTGTTACACTCATGCGAACTTAATAAAATTTATATGCAACTATAAAGTACATATTATAATATACATCTTACATAATTTGTGGTGCAAAGAACATTTGTTATTGATTTACAAGGCCACACAAAAGTATTCCATTACATAATGGTATAGGGAGAACATTGTTTGATGAGCGTTTTAATTGTAGTTCACTATTTACAATGTTATGAGATTGATATATGAACGTAATATTTTTAAAACTTCGTTATCGTTCGAACGCACCTAATTTGCTACGCTTCACGTGCAATTTCCAACTTGTTTTTTTTGCTAGCACCCTGCCCTTTTTTTTTCTAGAGTGAACACTATCTATATTATCCACTAAGAGAACATTTTTTAAACAAATCTTTTATCAATCTAAGGAGACTTGATAATATTTTCAAGATATCTATGATTCACTGTATAGAACAGTTTATTCTTTGAACATATACAAAGCTGTTACTAAAAATATTTTATAAATGGTTTCAATGATCTACAAAACACTAATTATTTAAATTGAATATTTTGAAATGAAGTTAAAATACTTTTATAACATCCAACAATGTTTATTTTTATCAACAAACATGGGTGGTACAATATGTAATGGGAAATGATATTTAAGGGGGGAAAAACAAATTTGATTGATAAATTATAATAAATAATAATAAATTTTCTGAGGAAAAAAAAGGACATTCAGTTTTAAAAATTAAAAAAATCGATCAGTCTGAAAATTCAGACATAAAAAATATCACAAATGGTCGCCGAAGAAAATGCATTTTGTCAATTGCTCACAGAATAAATAGCCAATTGCTACAAAGGATTATGGAAAAATCATAAATTTTTTCAAAGAATTGCAGAAAAAATACAAATTTTTTTAAAAAGGTTCGGAAAAACAAATTTTGTTTTCTGCAAAATTGCAGAAAAGAAGCAAACTTTGTTAGTTTTTTTTTTTTTTTTTTTTGTATATATACCAATAAAGCAATACAAAAACACAAGATGTTATCAAATCACATAAGAACGATTTTTTTTCTATGACTTTTTGGTAGATGGAAAATCCTATTTTCAAAAAGTTATTAGATTTATTCATAAAGAAATCATCAAGGTGCTATTTTGACAGCCTCTAAAAGAAGTGAACTCCTGGCCACTCAATAAATTTTGAAGTGACCCAAAAAAGTAAAAATCTGAGGTTATACTTGGTGAATACCTTTAGTGATTCAAAACATATGTTTGTCCTTTGTAATATAGATAAGGTAGATATAACTATATGAGAAATGGAATTAATTTAGAAAGGAAGAAACTATCACCTTAAAAAAAAAAAAAAAAAAAAAAAATCCTTTAGGAAAAAAATAACTCTATAAATGATAATGTCCTCAAGATGTTTCATTTTTATTTAACTTTAAAATAAACATGTCTTGTTTACAAAAAACTGAGGATTTTTCTTCTTCTTATTATTATTTTTTTAAATACAGAATTTATTTATGAGTCTTAAGTTTTAGTCTTTGAAAAAATCATTTTCCAAATAATTGTTGTAATTTGTTAAATTACTTTTTATTATTTTTTTTATATTAATTATTTGTTTAAATTGAATATGAATATTTATGTTGATAGAATTGGCAAATTTATTGCATAGCTGCCAAATCAGAGCCCAAGCAGTCATTAAATCTGCAGTTTAGCAATAAATGTAAAATTAAATAAAACAAACATGCTTTTATTAAAATTCATAAAAATGTAGAATATATGTATGTACTTTGGATAGGCTTAATCAGAGAATTAGTAGAAGGTACACAATCCATTTAATTTAAAATAAAATTTTACTCAGAACAGAAAATAAAAACAATATTGAACACCATTTCCATAGGTACACAGAAAATATCTCAGCCGCATTGGCTGCAGAGATTATTTTTCCGACAGTGTGAATGGCACCGGCATAGCATTCTGCCAACTGGAGTTTTTACAGACATGGTTGATCAGTATTAGTGCCATAAGTTTGCCAACCTTGTTCTAGGATATTTTTTAAACGCTACTCTAAAACCTAAAGCATGTAAAAAATAATAACAATAAATAAAGAACAACAGAAAAATCTTAAAATTTGATTTATTAGCATCCTCTTTTTTTTTTCTTTCCTTTTATTTTACATGGGCTGCAACAAAGCTAATATACATAATGATTAAACTTTACATAATAAATAAAATGCTTTCTGTAATGAACTTTGTAAATTGCAAAACTACTAAAACAATAGACTATTTATCCAGAACAAATGAGATTTTAAATATGATTTGAATGTTACATATTTTTAATTTGTTATGATAAAATGTTTCATATATTTAGCATTTGTTTAAATCTGTCTTTACTTGACCACAGACAATATGCAGTTGATAAGCCTAAACCTAAAGCTCCACCAATGCCACATTTTCTCAGTCCAGCTAGAAAAAGAGAAAAGAATATTATAATAAACAACTTAACTAAAAATTACTAAAAGAAAACATATTGATTCTAGAAAGTTATTAACTCTAAATACACCTATAACTAGTATTATTTAGGAACTTTATTGTTGTTATATATATTTTCTTTCTTCTGAATCTTTAGGAACAAATAATAAATAGTCTATTTGGAATTCTTAGGAAAATATCTAACATGCACACCAATAAAATTTATTACCATATTGGATTTCCATTGGTTTTGAACATCTCGCATAAATTATTTCTTTGAAAATAAAATTGAAAGTTTCTTCCTTTCTTTTTGTTTGATCAAAAATGAGCTTAGTCATACCTGCTTTATCTGCAGTTCAATTGCAATTATCTGTGACTTAAAATCAGCTACTCTCCATTGTAAACCATTGGTAATGTCAAATAAAAAATACAAATTATTATTGGTTATAATACATAATAAGACATCAGAAAACATGATAACATGCATAAGGGAAGGAGGAGGAGAATATTTGATTGACAATCTAACAGTCCGGCAAAATTATAAATTTATTTTCTGGATTTAGTTTTAAATGCTAACAAATAAAATAAAATAAAACAAAATGCGAATAGTTTTTGAGAGTATTGATCATGGTTTAATGTACTAAAAATCCATTAAATAAATAGAATTACATTTCTATAAATATTGCTTGTATTGCAGTGAAATCTGGAACTTAGTGAACATATTAACAAGGCTTGTCAGTAAGAGAGTTGAAGAAAACCATAAGTTAATTCTTATTGTTGATTTATTCCTCTACATTGCAAAATACTAAAATTACTTTTAAACAATCATTTGTTAATCTGATCAAAACAACTGACAATAGAGTAGCAATTATCAAACTTTATTGGTACACAACCCATCTTCAAGTAAAGAAAAAAAAAAAAAAAAAAAAAAAAAAAAAATGTGATCTATCTGACATGAGGATGTATGTAATATTAATATGGAAATTTTGTATGACTTCTAAAACCTATGTAAAAAGGTAAATTTTTGCATGAAGGATGTACTATCAGTAAAAGCAAGAACTGGTAATTGTAAGTTGAATAATTAAAACAACAAATGTAAGGAAAAATGTTTAACTATTATAAAACATAGCTTTACAACTAATGAGATATCTGACATGGCTGTTTACCAATGAAAGCATGATATATATTCATAGTTAAAATTTTTAATTTTACCTTAACTGATTTTCTTGTTTCTGTACTTGTTTTTTCAGAAACAACAAAGTAGAAAAAGTATGTTCACACAATAATGTTGTGTTGAACACTATGAAAGATCTGAAAGCTAATTTAGATATATTTTTAGATATTTTGTTATGTATATGTTCACAAAAAAAAAAAAAAAAAAAAAAAAAAAAAAAAAAAAAATTAAGTATTTTTCTACGGTTGCTATAACGACTGTGCAACTATTGATATATCTTGATATATCTCATAACAAGCAGGGATCACTCTAAAGGTTTGGTGGGGCAGCCTGCCGATATATATATTTTTAGCACACATTTTTTTTCTTTCTTTTCTATCTTTATCGGGATTTTGAATAATATGAACAGGCACTTAATAGCAGTGTCCTACTGTATTAATTATTTATATTCATTTTATCAACATATTAAGTAGTTTTATTAATTATATAATTTATTCAAAAAATTTACTGTGATTAACAATATGATCAAAATATCTTTTGAACTTCCATTTGAAGCAAATCTGTCTGATCTCTGATTAATGCATTATTTTATTAATACAATTATGTGTATGTTTTATAAAATAATGTAATTACTCAAGGTTGGTATTAATGTTGGGACTATGAAAGCTAATTTATTTCATTCAGACTTACTCCAAATAATTCAAATTAGAAAAAAAAAAAAAAAATCATTCAGCCAACTTTGCCTTCAAATGTTACAAATATCAAATGGATAGATTGTCTTGAAGAATGGTGTCTCAATAAAAAAATAAAATATTTCAATCTGAAAGTTTTATAAGTGGTGTTCAAAATGTGAACAACCTTACAATTGCTCTAAACAACCAATAACCATAATTAATAAAACTTTAATAGTCAGTTAAATTAATCATTTAACATATAGTAAAGAATTAAACATTAACTAGAAGTACAAACACATGTTTATTTGAAAAAAAAAGGGGGGGATATAAATTAAGCAAACTATTATTTTAATGGATTAAGAAATAAAATGCTTAATTTGTACTGCTTATAATAAGATTCTTGAAATGATAAAGAAAGACTATAAGATCCATAATATGCTAGAAATCACTCATGACTGTTCCTGCACAATTTGAACAAAATCAATGCTACTAATCAAGCAAAAAACTTACCACATACAATTTAAAAAACATGTACAACTAACAGCTAATATAACTAAGAACTAATACATATCTTAGTGACTGCATAAGTTTCCTATAAGTATTACAGTATTGTTTTAAAATAAAAATTCATAAAAATCTCATCTTACCAGATGATTTGTATAATAAGCCTGTTGCAGTACCAGCAGCAATGGTGTTCACTTCATCATCTACACCTCTCACCCAAGAAAATATTACACCAAATCCACTGTACATAACAGCTAAAATTAATAATTTCAAATTGTTACATTATTCAATGAAATTTTTATGAAGAAAACAATTTTTTAAATCAAAATTACAAAAATATTTTTAACTGAGTAAAATAGTCATAACCTTCAATTAACTCCATAAATAAAGCTATAAGATTTACACTCTTAAAAACAACCTATAGAATCTCCAAGCATATTTCATTAATTATAATATATATAAACTACAAATATTATACAAAATATTACAACACATTTAAGAAAATAACATAAGAATTATATAATTTTATTTTAAATTTCACCCCCTTTTTGTTGTGTGTCTAAGTTTGTTAATACCAGAGGATCCAATCCAGGTAACAGAATCCACTTTTAACTGAAATCTAGCAAATTTTGCATTTTTTTTTTTTTTTTTTTTTTCTTACAAACACTACCAAAAAGCAATTTTATTTGAAAAATTATTTGCTACATGCCAGTGAATAATAGCCAGATGTTTCACTATTTATAGCGACCTTCTTTTATTGTGGATTATTTAAGTGTTTAAGTTCATAGTTTGATTATATATCTGTTAAACTCAAGGTTGTAATAGTTTTAACAACAGAAAAAAAAAGGAAAAATGTTTTCAACCATTTTCGTTAAAATATGTTTTGACTATCAGTAGTCAAAACTTAATTTTGATTGGGGAAAGAAAAATTTATTTTGTTAAATGATAAATTTAAAATGACATTTGAAGGATTCAAAATAGTTTAAGAATATATTCAATATACAGTCGAGTCTCTATATAACGAAATCCACCGTTCCAGTAAAAAATTCGTTATATAGAGAAATTTGATGTATAGAGAATGATGCTAAAAATAATGTGTGAAATTTGAACAAATGTTATTTTTGATCTTTTGAATTAAGAATTTGAAATGTTTAAAAGTAAATATTAACCTAACATTTTATTTCTTAATTCTTTAAGCTGTTTCAAAAAAGAGAACAGACATTTATTTGAAAGCTTAATGAAAATCAAATAAAGAAGACTTGCATTAATTTCAGACGAAGAAATCTGTAATTTTTTGTTGTTTTGATTTTAAAATTGTTACGCTCTCAAAAAGAAAAAGAAAAAAAAATGCTCAAATTTTACCAACGAATGAAAAATTGTAGTTAACATTTTCCTTCATTTGAAGACCTCTCTTATGTGCCCCTCATTGATTCCTCTCTCACATTCACATGTGTATCAATCCAATTGACACTGTTTTGAGAAGGATGTGGAAAGGTGTGAGGGAGGTGGGATGAATTTGTTGGATTTAAAGAACAAGAAGAGAAGTAATGTAAAAAAAAAAAACTTAGCACTGACGATAAATCAAAAATAAGTGATGGAAAATTGATTCCATATAATTTCGAAGCTTTTTAAAACTGAATAAATTAAGGCCAATTTATGAAAAAATTCATTATATGGAGATAGATATTTCGCTATATAGAGACTGTTTTTAATGTAATCATACGAAAAAGGGGACCGTTCCTACTAAAAATTCGTTATATAGAGAAATTCGATGTATGGAGTTTCATTATAGAGAGACTCGACTGTATTTTGAAACACAGTAAACTATATGTAAGATAGAAATCTGTCCAATTTGGAAAGATTTTCAAGCTCCTGCAAATCCATAGACAGAGTAAAATTTGTCTACTACAGAAAAAAATTTCTGTCTTGATCGATTCCACTTTAGACAGAATTTTCTGTACAAGGGTTATTTTAAAAGTAAGTTCCATTACAAAATATCCATTTAAATCTTGGACAATTTCAGCAAAGCATATGCATGCAAACACCTGGCATCACTTGTACTATAGCAGAAGCCAGTTGTACACTTATGGAGTCAGTATGTTGCTTTGAGTTGATTGATCATCCCGTCGACTATTCAATACAGTCTTTAATCCGAATTCTCATATCAAAAAACATGACGACAACAGCAAACATATATGACCATATCTGTGAGGTGAATGACCTTAATCCAATGAATGTCCTACACTGCTGCTGAAGCAGAATCTCTCATTCAATATTTTGGGTGGCAGAAATTTGGACACTTTCCATAAAGTCCTAACACTATGAAGAGACTATCAACTTTCTGAAAATGCTATTTTCGACGTCATTTAACCAGGTTCATACTTATTTTCCAAAAAAAAAAAAAAAAAAAATCCCCAGAGAATCTCTTAATATATTTTTCGGGATAAATGATTTTTTCACGTGAACATTTAACGACATTTTAAAAAATCAGTATCATGCCCACACTCACCCATAGAACAATAAAGAGTTAATCAGTAAAAGTAAAGATTATACATCGGATAGAATTAAAATTTATGTTTATCTAAAATTAATATGCATAACTTAAAAGTGATCAAGTTATTGAGATAAGATATGGTTGTCTATTGCATTTGTCTTAAAGAAATTATTTGCAAAATATTAGAATAGAAATTATTCTTGGTAAATTCTTAGCTTTTAAATAATTTATTTTATTCCAATAATATTTCTCTTAATCAATAAT
Source organism: Maratus speculifer (assembly GCA_964019185.1). Taxonomy (NCBI): domain Eukaryota; kingdom Metazoa; phylum Arthropoda; class Arachnida; order Araneae; family Salticidae; genus Maratus; species Maratus speculifer. The sequence goes on along the minus strand of OZ025290.1, from coordinate 364,696,228 downwards.
AGATGGCAGTACCATAAATATATAATTTAATTAATATATTAATCAATTAGATGGCAGCACTAAAACATTTTTTTTGTGGGTTTGTACTTGAAGTTGTAGTAGCATTTTTTAGTTAAATAATTAATACAGTAATATTAATAATTGTTCAAAAATATAGTACCTCTAACAGTAGCAATTATTTTTTTCTAAATGTAGAATGAATATTATAGTATAATATATGATCTACTAATTTTTTAATATAATTATTGTTACAATTTTAATTTTATTATCTATATGACTTTTAACTGAGACTGTAACCTTACCTGTTACAGAGTCGCATGTAATTTATATCTACTTTAACTCTTAACTGAGATTCACTTGAACTACACATCATGCTAGATACAGGTATGGTAAATATTTTAGTATATATATACTTTTTTAAGAAATATTATATTATTTTTATTATGTCATATTGTTTTTATTTTCTGCAATGAATATCTTTTTTCCTAATTTGTAACAGTAAATAAAGTCCGACCAGTCGGGTGCATTGTGGGATGAATTTCTTAGCTTTTAGCACGTCCCATAACAGAAACTGGTTGGATGCTTTTGCTTTTTTATTAAAATATGCACCCCTGATGAGTAGTTTAATGAAAAAGCCTTCTAATGTCCATTTATCTTTTATTATTTTGGTAATCTGCCTTCTATTTCACTTCAAACTTCAACTGTTTTCAATAAGATGATTGTAAAAATACTGGTTTCATTGGTTTATTGAATGGTAATATCTGAATTTGGTTATATTTATAAAAGTATTATATATATACAGTCCCTGGCCAAATTATTAGACGCACTCATATTTTCTTGTGTCGAATCATATTACAAGTTTCATAGAGATATTACTATGCCAATAGTTACAATTTATTATATACATCATCTATAGGATTATAATAAATTAAAAGCATGCCCATGACTTTAGAATTATTTATTTTTGTAAATTAAATTAACAATTGCTAAAATTGTAAAACTTAAAACATGAAATTAAAAAAAATGTCAATATTTTTTGGAGTCTCCTTTGGCGGCAATCAGTGCCTCTATTCTTCAAGGTATGCTGCTAGTACAAAATTGAAATGTTTTTTGTATGTGTGAGTGATGTTTCCAGACAAGGATAAGTTTTTCTATGAGCTGTGTTTTGCTCGTTATGAGCTCTTTGTCCAGTTTTTTCTTCATCAGCTCCCAAACATTTTCAATTATATTCATGTCTGATGAATTACCGGGAGCAGTTCAACACAGGGATATTTTTTTATTGAAATTAGACCTTGACGGATCGTGCTATGTAACAAAAAGCTTTAACTTGCAAAAAATACAAATGGTTCTTCATTTGGAAACCATCATTTTAGCTTTAGAATAAACCGATTTCGAAAACCTCTTTATATTGGTCTGGAGAATTGACTAAGAAGTCATAACAAACAAAACCCAACTCATAGAAAATCTTATCCATATCTGGAATTGTCACCCACGCATACAAGAAACTCTTCAATTTTGTATTAACAGCATGCCGCGAAGAATAGAGGCACTGATAGCCGCCAAAAGAGGCCCCAAAAAATATTGACATTTTTTTAGCTTCAAGTTATAAATTTTGCAATTTCAGCTATTTTTAATTTAATTTGTAAAAAGAAAGAGTTTTAAAGTCATAGGCATGTTTTCTATTTATTATAATCCTACAAATGATGTGCATAATTAATTGCAGTTATTTACACAGTAATATTTCTATGAAGCTAGTAATATGATTCGACACAAGGAAAAGGGAGTGCGTCTAATAATTTGGCCAGGGGCTGTATATATATTGCCGAGTCTCCCTATAGCGAAACTCCATACATCAAATTTCTCTATATAACGAATTTTTAGTAAGAACGGTCCCCTTACCCCATGATTATGTTTAAAACAGTCTCTACATAGCGAAATATCTATCACAATATAACGAATATTTTCTTAAGATGTTCTTTGTTGATTCAGTTTTAAAAACGCTTCAAAGTCGCATAGACTGAATTTTATATCACTTATTTCTGATTTATTGTTCAGTGCTGAGTTTTTTATATTACTTTTGTCATTGAATCTTCTTATTCTTTAAATCCAACAAATTAATTCCCCCCCCCCCTTCTCCCACACATCTTTCAACATCCTTCTTAAAATAGTGTCAATTGGATTTTAAACATGTGAACAGGGGCATGCGAAAAGAAAACTGCACCCGGGGCAAAGTTCTAATTCGGCGCTCCCTCCCCCAACTTTTTCTGGTTAACAGTCCAAAATTGACATTGATAGTATAAATTTGGCGCCTTCTAAATTTCCGCACCCGGGGCGACCGTCCCCTTTGCCCTCCCTTTTGCATGCCTCTGCATGTAAGAGCCGGATCTACGTGGGTAATTTTTTAATTGGTGGTGAATTTGTAATTTTTGGAAGGTAATTGCTAAAATTTGACCATTTTTTTGAGAATGTAACAATTTTGAAATCGGAACAACAAAAAAATAGATTTCTTCGTTTAAAATTAGTGCAAGTCTTCCTTATTTGATTTCCATTAAGCTTTCAAATAAATTAAAATAGCAAATAAAGCCTTTGTGCACAAATGTTTAAGGATTGAAAACCAACGAATATAAATGCACAAATAAAGTATGAGAAGGTAGCAAATAGCTATTTCGAATCTACTAACGAGATTCTTCCTCAGTGCAAAACTCAGCGAGCTAAAAATAGCAAAACTGAGCAAAGTCAAGTTTTTAGTCAATGACTTATCTAGTACTCCTTATTTTCCAAGTATTTGGAAATCTTTAATTTAATACCTTTTTTTTTTCCATTCGTTTTTTAGTTTTTGTTTTGCTTGTTCTCCAATAGATGTCGCTACTTGTCCACCCATTGGTTTTGGCTGCTTTCTTCTCATTGGTTGCTTTTCTTTAGGCGTTTTTTGTTCCTATAGCGGGTATATAAGCCTGCGTCTCTCTGTCTCTTTGCTCAGTTTTGCTATTTTTAGCTCACTGAGTTTTGCACTGATGAAGAATCTCGTTAGTAGATTCGAAATAGCTATTTGCTACCTTGTCATACTTTATTTGTGCATTTATATTCGTTGGTTTTCAATCCTTTTTCAAATAAATGTCTATCCTCTTTTTGAAACTGTTTAAATAATTAAAAAATAGAATATTATCTTAATATTTATAGTTAAACATTTCAAATTCTTAATTGATAATATTTGTTTAAAATTTATACATTAAATAAGAATTTTCATTCTCTATACAAAGAATTTCTCTGTATAATGAATTTTTAGCTAGAAAAATGGATTTCGTTGTATAGAGACTCGACAGCATATATATATACATATTATATTATATTATTGGACTATTAACATTGATTTTTTAAAAAGAAAAGCATTTAAAAAAATAAATTAGTTAATTAATAATAATATTGAAAAAAGTTTAAAAATTCCTTCAAAAACCACAAAATTGGTCTTGAAAAATTATAGTATTACATTCACATTTTTGGCAGGTAAAAAGTTGGATTTCTTTTAAAGCAGAGTTTTCCAGCAACCCTAGCTAAATATCATAACTTTTAGTGTGTAAAGAGAACAATGCTTTAAACTTCGGTAGAAAATGTGATGTTTGATCTTATTAAGCACGGAGTATTTTTTATATTTTATAATAATATGTATTAATTTATTTTATGATTATTTTTATCAAAAGACAACATTTAATACAATAACATTTCATTTTAAACATTCAAATTTTTATTCCATCCAGCTTCAAAAGAAAATATATTAAGTATTTTGTATTTCACTAAAAAAATAATTTTAAATGATATTGAATGCTTTTACCAGAAAAAAATCTATTATACAGTTATTGTTTGCACACACACACACACAAAAAAAATCTAGTTCTTGTTTCATATCCTCTCAATTATCAAAGAAATCACTATATGATAAGTAGCATACCGTACATATATTCCCAAAATAAGGCAAGCAAAAAATTTATAGTGCCATATTTGGCAACTTTACTCCCTTTTGACATAAAATATACAAAAAATTCCATAATAAATAATTAAAAGTATAAAAAAATTATATAAAATATGATTTTAACAGAGAATTTTTATTGATAAAGCTACGAAATGCACCAGGCCTCGATTCTAGGTGTAAGCAACACCAAAAGAGATTCCTTTGTTAGTAAGGGAGATTACAGAGGGGATAAGACAACTGCAATAATTTTTTTAAAAAGCTTTATTTTTAATTTATGAACCATCCTCCAGATGAAACAATTATTGCATTATACTTTTTGCTTTAAACTTTTTAAATTGCAGGCATCTATAAGTTTGTGACTAAAAAAGTCTATTTTACAACATCAAAAGTAAATAACTACTCGGATTTTTAGTGTAAATTTTCAATCTCATTTTTTGTTGCTAACTTAATTGCTTTTAATATTTTATGAACACAATAATATGTATTTTATAAATGAACAGTTAAGTTTAGCCTGAAAGTCACATACTTGTTGTAAAAACCTATTTTTTTTTAAAAAATGTTGTTCAAAAGGGAGGGACAGGGCATGTCCTATCTCTCCAAATGATACTTCGATCTAAAAGTTTATCTTTTATTACATAATATTTTTTGGTGTTTTGTATTTATTAAACTTTTTTATTTTGGAATTGAATAGTATGACAAATTTATAATTTTGCAAATTAAAAATGAATTTGAACTACTTTCAGAATTCTTAAAACAAATATGCATTGAAAAATTAAAGCCAGTGCAAATATTTCTTTTCTTACTCTTACATTATTTATCAATATCAATCCTTAGTATTAAATATTTATATTTATTTCATTAATATCAATTTCCTTAGTTGTTTTTAAGATGAAATATTACTGTTTTGAAATAATTATTTAACTCAAACTGCAAAATTTTATTTTTCTTTGGCAATACACTATTTAGGAGGAGAAATGGAAAAGAACTATTATCACATAGAATATTATTTGTAAGAGTTTTTATACTTTCAGAGATTAATTCTGAATTAGATTCAGATACTGAAATTCTATTACAGAAAAACGAGCCAGAAAAATCTGATGAAATCAATATTGTTGATTACAATGTCCAGACACATGGATTTCAATGTTTATGTAGCTTGAAATGAAACAGAATGGAAGCTATTCAAAGCTACTTCTCTTTCAAGTTGAATTTCTCAAATATTATGTGAAAGAGCAGCTGTGCTGATTTTGTATAACGAAAGTTGGGGAATCTGTAATAAGCTCCTGCTTTCTTTTTGTGGACAAATTTATTTTAGATCATATAAGAAAGTGTATTGAAATAGAAGCAGGGTTGGATTTCTGATGTCAGAAACTGGTATTGGGCATGACAAGCATCAAAATCTGGTTTAAACCGTCAAAAACTGGCTTAAATTGTCAAAAACATATAATGCGCTTTAAAACATTTTAAGAACAGGAGGGGAACATCGAATAAGTCTTAATGATTTAAGTAATTTTTTATTTAACATTAATTACTGTAATTTAATAATTACAAAAAGTTAATTTATTTTAACTGCAATTAAATATATTTGTTTTTTAGAATGTTCAAACAAAAGAAAATGATTTTGTACAGTTAATAATCTGGATCAATTTTACTCCACAGCATCCTATAGCACATAACCAATTTAGCACATTTATTTACACCCAATCGATTTCTGAGTTTAAAGTGTATGAAGCCAAAGTAAAAAATACTCTCTCAATTGATGTTGAGCTAGCAGGGCTTGATAGCAGAAGCATTGCTAGTTGAACAAGTTTGGAAGGAGGCCAAATTTTCAGATTTATAAATGATTTTTTTTCCCCAGAAATGGTAATATACAATACAGTATTGGTGAATTTTTAATATTACATCTAATGTTAGATATGTGCAACAGATATTTAATGTGAAATTTTTCAGATCAGTGTAGCATTTGAGGTTTCTGACGGGGTTTTTGACATGACGGTTAAAACCATGGTTTAAACCGGATAAAACTGCACACTGTCAAAAACTTGCCAACTCCGAATAGAAGCCAAACAAACTCTGCAAGTTGATAGCTAGATTCTGCCCATCAATAAAATTAACCTTATCCTTTAATGTTATATGCTAGTGGAGTAAGTGGTGCTAAAAATATTAAATTAAAATCCCTATGATCTGATTCTTGGTGCTTTGATTTTTGTAAGGAAACAATGACAAGAAACAAATTTCAAGAAATATCTCAATTTTTGAGATTCTACATAAAATCAACTCATTCAAAGCTATTTGAAGTAAATAAATTTGCAATGATTTTTGAAGTTTGGTATATTTATGGAATTTTTATTTACAGCTACAATCCTGGAGATGAGTAGGAGTTCATAAATAATCATTTCCCAGTAAAACATGATGTTCATTTATTCAATTTATAGCATCTAAACTAAATAAATATGGACAGCAATATTGGATTGCTGTTGATTTAGAAACAAAATGAATTTTGAATGGATTTTCTTATTTGGGGGGAGCTTATTAATGATTAGCAGAATTCATAGTTCTGAAACTAATGGAACCATATAAAAAATAAAGGTCATAATGTGACAATTTATATATATATTTTTTACTTTGCTGGAACTATTAAAAGAATTAATAAAACGTAAAACAAGTTTAGTAGGAACTGTGAATTAAACTCAGAGAGTAAGAGAGCAGATTTCCTGAAAAATAATAAAGACAGTTGATTTTACAAATATATATAAACATGAAGATACTGGCATCATAATTATGTATATCAAGGGGGAAAAAATGGAAGAATGTTGTTGTACTGAGCACACTTAATTCAAATGCTACAAATGCAAATTATTAAACATCAGAAATTGTGACATTCTACAATGAAACCAAATGAGGTGTGAAATACAGAAAATGTGAATTAAAATATGTAAAAGCAATGTCAATGACAAAAAATGCTCTTCTTACATGAAGGTACATAGAATATGTGCTGAAAAAATTCCATATTACTGCAAAAATTGTAAAAAAGATAATGTATATGATATAAAATATTTTACATAATGTCAATATATGTTTAAAGATTATAATGTGAAGAAAATTAAAAAATCTATTTCTCTTTTTTTTTTTTTTTTTTTAAATCTGTTGTCCTTTCCTTTTATTGTAAATTTAACTTCATTTAATGTGTTTTTCTATAAAATAAATAGTCATTCTTTTTTGAAAATGTAACAATATAAGCTTAATTAAAGTACAACGATCTAATATAATGTTAATTTTGAATTTGTAGCATCTATTTTGCTTAATTTAATTAGCGGTGGGTGTCAAAATAACACTTGCGGATGTTGAAACTGTCAGACATTCTAGTGTTAAACTAAAATAATTTCATAGATTATTCTGAATCTGATCAAATTTGAAAAATCAGCTTTCTATTCATGAAGAGTTTGCATAATTATTCATCAAATTTATTTGTAAACTAGGACTTCCCTCAAAGGGATTAGTCTGAGCGATATTGCTTAGAACAGAGTTTTTAAAATAATATGCTAAAAGTAAAAAGAGATTCTATCTTTAATTGATTATATATTGTCACAAATTGAAATGATAAAAAAGAGCAAGGTGAATGGTACATTTGCAAAATATTACATACAAATTCCTATACACGGTTAAAAAAAGGGAAATCAACTATACAAAACAGTCACGCATAAGTATAAATTTTGAAGGATACAGCTAACAAAGTGCTAAAATATCTTGTATCGGAATTTAAACTCTTTGAAATGACGTAAAGAATATACACATCAATTTTAGTACCTAAAATTGGCGCAAATCATGATGGTTGAGTAGAAGGGGATTTTTTTATATGGTGTGTAGTGCCCTTAAATAGATAGAACAAAATAATTAATATATATAATAATATAATATCTACATCTGTTTTCAATGTATGCGATGAGGTTTTCGATAAAAAAATGGGTTATTTTCACTTAAAAAAAGATACATAAAAATCCCGAAAATGCCAACAAAGGAATACAATCTGTCGTTTCGAGTGTGTTCCAGATAAACTCAATCTGACTTAAATGGGTCGTGCATGCTGGCCACTACATACGCTGATTTGTTTTCGTTTTAAACCCATTCCCATGAAATTGAGCTGTATTTCGCTTTAGCATACATAATATAAAATGAATCGGCAATCATGAATGTAGTAGAGAGTTTACAGAGGTATACGCTGCATACTTTTTGGATTTTTTAAGAATCACCTTATCTCCTTCGCCCTCTTTCCAGGGACGTAGCTTTAGGGGGGGAGGGGGGGGAGCCTCCCCTCCCAATATGTTCAGGTAGTAGGGCGCCAAAAAAGGTTTAAGGGCGCCGTTAGGCTCCCGGAAAAAAGGCTTTGTTGGTAGTAATAAATTATTATAAAATAACTGAATTTGAAATGTAAAATTACAAAATAAATTACTATTCACTTACAAAACATGAAAAAGGCACTTAATTTTAGACTTGTTACTACCTCTATTCCTCCACTCCTATCCCGAAGAAAATTTATGCATCCAAAATAAAAAATTTCAAAAACAGGCTTGTAATGAATTCCAGGATAAATGTACAGTTATTTCCTTCTTATAGTAGTTGTTGGTCACCCTTAGAAATAGATAGAAAGGGAAAAGAAGTGTAGAAACGACTGTAGTGCGTTTGAATGGTTTTATAATATGTTTTAGTAGTAGGGCGCCACAAAAGATTTGGAGGTGCAGTGAGGCACCTAAAAAAGAGGGTTTCAAAAAGGGCGCCATGGAAGGTTTAAAGGCGCTGTTAGGCACCTAAAATTTTTATTATATGGCATTCTTAGATTATTTTTTACACACACACACAAAAAAAGGAAAAAGAAAAAATAATGAAATAGAAGTAACATGATTTGGAATTCATATTATTGTAAATTTATAAGAAAATAAATTATGGTTTCAAAAAAATATAGGCAATCCATTACATTTGAGACATTTTAAGATCACTACTAGGCGCTATCCCCAGTGCGAAAACAAGAACACATTCCGGAGATGGACATTGTTCGATCACTACATGTAATGTGATTTTTCGGAGAAAAGCTCTCCCGTTATTCCAATTCAAGGTTGGTGGTCCTCGACAAGGACATCTGACCTTAATTATTTTAACTCTCATCTTATGTGCTTCCTTGTGTGAGGTTAGATAATTTCCGGGCGTCACCTACATACATCTTTGTTGTCCAGTGTCTAGTGTTGTCAGATTGTACTGAAGCTAATAACGCGACTTTTCAAAATTAGAAATTTTTTTCGTTCAATTTTTAAAATAAAAATAAAAAGCTGTCTTTCGTAGTCGTCCAGAGAGAAGAAATTCAGTCATGAATGATGACTGAAATAAAACATAAAAATAAAAAACTAGGAACAAAAGAGAAAAAGAAGTTATGAAGCGGAGAAATGACGCAAATTTATGAAAAAGTGGATGAAAAACGATGATGCAGTCGAAGGTAAAAAATGTACATATTTTCCTTTAATTAAGCATGTTCTTAAAGTATAATGTTTATATTTCTGACGCAATTGTTAGTTAATTTATTATCAATCATTGCTATTATTATAGGAAAAAAATCGAATAGCATTCTCAGTTTTCCGGTAAATTTAAGTTTTAATGATTTTTATTATTTATTTCCTAAACAGATTGCTATTTTTTGATTAATGGTGATTTCTGAAACTTTTACATCATTAATAATCGACCTAGTTTTAACCCAGGACTGGGCAGGAATGAAGCTTTCCCCCAAATTAAAAGAAATGTATGTTTAAGGATGTACTCGAAAACATGCTTTTCTACCTTCAACACCTCGAAATTTTCTGATAGAATTTCAGACTCATTTTTAAAAATAGAAAAATGAAACTTGCTGGAGTGATTTTTGAAGAGATGTACAAGGTGCCGTATGATCTTATTTTTCGCTCCATTTATTAGAATTTGATTGATAAACAATCATTGCTTCAGCATGGTTCTTTTTTTCGTCTCCAGGTCTTCCGCTTCAGAAATTTCGGTTCACAACGCTCACTTTGACAGCATTTTTCACACTATTTTCTGCCTTTATCAAAATATCGAGATTTACGGCATCTTGTATAGTTTCTGAATAAGAGAATCTGTCAGTCTGATGAATTTGAGAGCAAAAATAAATTCAAAATTAAATGCGAAAATAAGCAGTTTGGATCGGAATACACCATTACTTACAAATGTTTTTCGAAAAAGCAATCGAACATAGTAAGATGCAATCGAATGGAACCAAACAAATATTCAGTTTTACATGATTTATTATTATTATTATTATTTAGGTTTTTGGTATCCACATATTGCATTTTCACAGATTTTATTTTATAAAACACTATTTAAAATTGTAACATTATAGTTAAAAATGTATTGTTTATGATCAAGTGGTACTGATTTCATTCTTGCAAGGGTTAATGATCATGTGGTAAAAAAAAAAAAAAATTTCAAAAACATTTTCAACTGAGCAATATTTTTTTTTGTTTTTGGCTCTATTTTTGTTTTATAATATGATTCCTAAATATAATTTTGTTATGTTTTATCAATTGTACATATACATTTCAAGTTATTGTTACTCTTCTGATAGGTCTTTTTTTGCCTTGCGGTGGACATTACAGCTTAAGGGTATATTTCAATTCATACTGCTTATTTTCCGATTTATTTTTTAATTCATTTTTGCTGCCAAATACACCAAACTTTCAAAATCTCTTATTTGGAAAGTACACAAGGTGCCGTGATTTCCGATTCTTTCATAAATGTAGAAAATATTCCAAAAAAAAGCAATCGAAAACGGCATTTCGAACCTATTTTTCCGAAGCGGTAGATCTGGGAACGAAAAAAAGGGTCATACTGATAAGGTTTGTTTATAACTCAAATTCTAATTAATTGAGTGTAAAAAGACATCACACGACACCTCATACGTCTCTTCAAGAATTCCCTCAGCAAGTTTCATGTTTCTACTTTTAAAAATATGTCTGAAATTGTATCGGAAAATTTCGAGCTGTTGAAGGTGGAAAAGCGTTTTTTCGAATACGCCCTTAAATTTGATTTATCTGAAAAATAACAGATTCAATTAACTCTATAAACATCACGATGTACCGACGTGCAAAGTGAACTCTTCTATCTGAAATTCCAAAATATATGTCTTTATTTTAATTCGAGATTGAATGTAGTGCATGTTCTATGCATCTGAGTTTTTTGCGTCGCTAATTGCAATTGTGATAAATTACTTTTGACGAAATTTAATGATATCCGGTATTCAGCATACTATTGCTAAATTGAACATGTTGCTTAAGGGGTTAAAAATGTTTTTTTCAAGTGATTGGATAAAGGGATTTGGTTGGTTGGTTGATTAGGGTTTTATGGCGCAAAGTCCCTTTAGGGACATGCTGCGCCAAAAAGAGATTTGGAAATAATTGATTTTTGCTTTTAAAGTAGCCATTGTCAAAAGAAAGAATTAAATTTATTTTGAACGACTGTCTTTTAATGTTAAAAAGTAACAGGAAAAAAAGTGTAGAACCCCGATAATCCGGATCGGGTTTTTCACTTTTTTTTCAAGTTTGAGAAGCGATTGGCTAATTTCCATAACATTAACTTGTTGCATCGTCGTATTCTGTATAATAAAACAAAAATTTCGTCAATCGCTTCTTAAAGTTGAAAAAAAAAATGAAAAAACCCATCCGGATTATTGGGGCTCTACTGTATTCGTTAATGTACTGTATAATTATAGAATAATCGTGCAACCGATTTAAAAAATGCACATTAGAAAAAAATAACTATAAAGTTTTGTGTTACAATTGCAGTACAATACAGGTTATTTTTTACTTATCTGTATTTACTGGGGAACTTTGAACTAAGGGAAAACATGTTATTTCATTTTACAGAAACTGGAATATTCAGTATATTTGGTATATAGATCACCGTTACTTCCTTGAAAAAGGGTTGAATGTTCATCCAGAGATTTAACTTTTCTTTTTTTACATAGTTCCTTTTTTACTACTATCACTACTACTATCACTATTACTACTGTCAGTACTATCACTCCCACCACATTGGTGGGAGTGATAGTAGTGGGCCCGATCTCGGAGGATGTCACCAGAAAAAATTGAAGGCTAAATTCAATTATATTGACCAGTAAGTTTCGGGTGGAAGCTGCGGCTTTGAAACCACTATAACTCTATTGTAATTAACTTTGTGTTCTGTATTTTTTTTTCTTTCAAATACAATTGTTCTTATCATATCAAGAAAATGAATTTAAGGATCCAGGATTCGGATTCTCTTCAAACATTCTACATTGCCTTTTTAGACCTTGAAAAAATAAGAGCTGGGAGAGATATTTTATCAGCACATGTGCATGCACGCTGGAAATGGAAGTTTAATCATGGCTACATCACTTATATCACCTAAATAATAGATGCCATTGCCATGAATAATTAACTAAACATAAAAAGTAGCATAACTACCCCCCCCTCTCTCCTAAAAAATGTGCAAATAATTCAAGGGCGCCAAAACATTAAAAGGCACCAAATTTTGGTTCTCCTCCCCCAATAAAAATTTCACGCTACGCCCCTGCCTCTTTCTCAAAAAGCCGCAGTACATACATTCTAGGATATATTCTGTAACTTGAACATATTCTCTATGCTTAGAGCGTATATTCTCTATCTTTTTATGATTATTCCACTGTTGGCAATGCCAATAGCATAAGATATAAACGAGATCTGAATATCTCGTCTGCATAAGCTTTGAGCCGTCAAAGTGTCATCACAAGTGATTTACAAATCTGAACATATTTTTTTCAGCATAACATGCTGGCTCAAATACGCCAATGTGAACTCGATCACGCCGTTTTACCGGAAAAAGGTTATTATTTAAAAGGCCTGCTAGTGGCAATTGAGAAAATGATTCTATGATAAAATTCCTAAATTAAATTAGTAAAGCTGAGAAGTTAATGTCCCACTCCTCATACTATTTTATAATGGAATTCTTTTGTGGCGACGAGTAAATGAATAATAAATATTTTTTGCATGGCATGTTCTACAAAATATGTAGTCTAGTGCTCTTCATAAATGCATATCAATTTCATTATGTTTTGATGGGTTTAACATCATTAAAAAGAGCTTGGAACTATTTCATCCCATCGGTCGTAATTTAACGGAATACTTTTGATTGTCCCTGTATTCGAATTTATCCGATTTTATTAAAATTTGCAACGACTCAACAAAATTCGACAAGAAATAGATATTTAAAATTTCAAACAATTCCGTAGGATAGTTTTTGTGCTGTTATATGTGGAGATACAGACGAACGGATCAGACGGCGACTATACTAAATATTTTATATTAATTAGGGACACACCTAAAAAAACAGTTAAATTTAAAAGCGCACGCCGAAATTGAAAACGCATTTCCAGAAATTATTGCTCTAAAACAGTATTGTAACCGATTTCTTTTGTGTGTCCTTGTAATTAGATTAAAAATGCTATGAATATCCTGTTATAACATAATCGTAGTGAAATTCAGTGGTTTATATACGTTTCGTAAATTTGCAATACCGTAATTTCATTAAAATACTCTGCAAAGGATTTCCCCCAATAGACCATACTGTAATGAAAATCTTTGGGTGCCCCTGTAAATAAACTATTAATCCCACATACTTCATATACAATATCAAACATGCCTAGGAGACCCTAAATAAGGTTTCCAATTGCATATAAATCGGTGTATATTTACGGAGTGTGGACAGACGGATAGACAAACCGAATGCATAAATATTTTTCAGCTTTGTTGGAAAGTGCAAAAAAAAGCAACCTCACAGGCTGAAGATCACAACAATATCAATTTATTTAATGGCAAAAAAAGGTGCTTTTTGTTATACTGTCGATCAAAAAACTATCGCCAAACTATAAGGTTACATGCCAATACTGGATGATTGTAAATGTTACTTTCACTTGTCATTAATTACGATACGCGTGCTTGTTACGTCATAAAGTGATTTTTAATTCAACTTTTAATATGTATTTCTTATTGCATTTTAAAAATATATTTATTCTTCTGTTATTTAAAATACAAATTAGGTTAATTTATGTAATTTGACAAACAGTTTGGCGATTTGTGTAGTTTGGCGCAATTGGTCTACAAAATAACCAAATATTACAAAAAATAGCTCGCTAAAAAATTTAGAACAGGGATTGCTTATTTTTTCTATATTTATATAACCTAAATTTAATCGTACTTTTTTTAATTGTTACTTACTTTTTAAAATAATCGACATTCATTCAAAAATGATTTTCGCGAAATTTGTGCCAAACCCGATGCGTATATGATATATCTGATCTAATTTCATGATACTTTTCAAATAATATCTTTCTTTACCTTGGCGTTTTTATAAATCATGGTCCAGTTTGGGCTTCAGAAATTGAGATTTCAAACCTGATGATCGTATATGCTTATTTTTACTCGTAAATATGGCACAGATGTCATATTTATGAGTAAAAATATAAGTTACATGTTAGAGCGATTTTTTCCCGCCAAATTGATGAAAACATTGTTTTTGAATATTGCTATAAGTGTTTTACGATTTATTGTGATATTCATATTTTTTATTATATTTTTTATTGTGTTTATTACTTATAACTGTTTATTCTTCGCTTCAACTATAGTTCCTTTTTTGACATTACTTGATTATCCTGTAGACCAAAAAATTATCGCCAAACAATAAGATAAAATGCCAATCATGAATGATCGTGAATGTCTCATTAAACAATGTAAACATGTGTTTAAAACGTCATCAAGTGATTTTTTATACCGCTTTTTATTTGTATTTTTATCAATGTTTCACTAATTTATTTCTTGTTATGTTTCACTAATTTATTTCTTCTTACGTTATTTAAAATAAAAAATATGTGAATATGTACAATTTGGCAAAATTGATCACGAGATAACGAAGAAATACCAATGTTTTATTTCAGCACATATTTTATTTAAACAACACATAATTGTTTCCAATTTGCATGTGGGAAGTGCGAAATATAAAAGATGCTAATGGCGGCTATTAAGTGCTATTATAAAAATTATCGCAAAAAACATTAATTATAAATAGAAGTTTTCTTATACGTCCATTAAAAACATTTCAAAAATATGCATTAAAATATTTACAAATGAAATTAAAAAAATTTCATTTGTAATAGTTTATTGTCATTTTCCATCTTTGTGTTTATTTGTATTTTGTTTTTCTGATGATGATTGAGTAAATTCAATTGAAACATTTAAAAATTATTAAGATCTTTTAATGTTTTTATTAGTATTTGACGTCCTTTATAGCAATTAAATATTTTAATGCATATTTTTGAAATTATCGCAAAATCTCAAATACTAATACTAAGTTACTAAGAATTAAGACTTTTTTCTTTTAAATTAACAACAAGAAAAAAAAATTCCATTTGTTTCTTAAATTTAAATATAATTAATTGTACTTAAAAATTGTTTGCGTATTTTCCTTGCTCCATGTGCTTAAATTTGGGTATCTAACGAAAATATACAACCGATAAAAAGTGACGCACACAATAATTCTGTGACGTATGCAAATGAATTGGGCTTTTTATCAGTTTTTTAAAAATAGTTTTAAAACTATTTGGAACTAATTTTTGAAAGTAGGTGCATTCAGTAGGTTACTCTCATAGGTAACCTTTGGTACAATCAGAATTGCAATCCGATGTGTATTTTTCAAGATTTGCTTAACGAAAGAGTTATGCTTAACTTTTAATATCGTTACGTACTATGTGTATTAGTCTTCGCTTCGTCAAGACAACTATTTACTCCATGCACTCTGATTCGGTTGTCTACGAAAATATCCAGCCGGTGAAAAATGACGCACACCAAGTTTCTGTGACGTATGCAAATAAATTATGATTTTTTATCAGTTTTTTTAATATAACTTTTAAACTATTTGGAACTAATTTTTCGTAGGTGGTGCATTCACCAGATTACCTCCATAGGTACCTAATGGTACAAACAGAATCAAAATCCGACAAGTACTTTTTGAGATTTGCTTGACGAAAGAATTTTTTTGATTTTTAATATCGTTACGTACTCTGAGTATAAGACTTCGCTTCGCTCAGACAATAAGGATCCTTGGAGGAATAGGGATTCTTAATCTTTTTAACTAAAAAAAACACAAACTGTTCATGACAAAAATATTCAAAATATTTCCTCTGAATACTTTTTTTTACAGGCAATAATAAATAAATGATATAGAGATGATGACATACTTTATTGGTATTTCATCTTATCTATTATGATATTAAAGTAATAAATTATGATATTTAAATGGTCATTTACTTTTAAATTTCTTCAATGTGTACTCCAATCAAGCACATTTTGTGCACAACAAACATAAAAATCATTTTTCTATTTTTGGTACGCACTTTCTATTTTCAAATCATACACATTTATTTTTCTTTAGGATAGCTCATCAATTGTCCTATGCAAAGATAAAAAAGACAATGGATCACAGTTTCTTTCATGCATGTTTCTCTTGCATGCATGATTTACGTATAATAACATATATATGCAATCACTATATTAAATTTCACTTTTATAAAAAGGTTAGTTTTTTTACATTGTATTTTTTTCTATATTGATGAATTACTTGAGCTAAATTGTAATACAAGATCTATTCTAACTCAATCTAGCAGTGCTTATCAAAAACCATTTAATTAGAGGCAAGAAACATACAAACAGAGAAAATTCAATAATTATAAATATTAATAAAACTAAATTTATTTCGAAATAAATATGATACATCCATACCTAATACACCAAGAGTATTTGCAGTACCACTTCCTCGTTTAACAATGTGATTCAAAAGCCTTAAAAAGAAGAAATGTTTTTAAAGCAATTTGAAACACTTTATTTATACACATTACAGTGGCGGACAAAAAAAACTACATCACCTGTGAAAAACATGCAAATAACATGTTTTAAGTTTGTGTTTTATGTATAGATTACATTACATTATTACATTAAAATAAACTTGCATCATTAATTTGCAATAAAAATTGGTTTCTTAAAATGCATAATTATGCTGAATCACTTTTTAAAGAGAAAAATGCACTATTTTGCCAAAACATGGAACAAAGTATTTAACCACAAATGCAGTAGATAATAATAAATTTCACATAATTGAGTCATGTTACATGAATGTGCATGAGACTAATACATAAAAAGATCACTTTAATATTTTTTGGATTCTCTGCAAGCAGCATTTACAGCCTTGCATGTGTCTGGTGCTGAAGAAGTCAATTTCTGGATGAAATGATGCCTGGTTTAATAATACAAACCCTAAGAATCTTTTCCTTTAATTTAATCTTGGTAGTCTGTTTCTTCTTAGCAAAATTAGCACTCATTACAAGCCAAAATGTTCGAATTTGATTAAGATTAGTGCTCTCGATTATACGTTTATACATATTATACGAAATACGGATTTGCTATACGTATAATACGGCATTGGCGATTATACGTATAGCACAAAAGAGCATATACGGTACATCGTATATACGGATCTTATGCAAGCGGTTAAATGTATAAACGTTTAAACGTTTTTCGTTCAAGGTATGAAATTTGATCTTTTAATGTTTTTCTGCGGATTAACGACATTGAGAAATATCCGGTAGAGTATCCTCATCGCGTTTCTTTGTTCAAAGAACTACGATGTGTTTACTTAACTACTACTTGTTTTGCAGGCACTTAAAAAAATCTGAATACGTTCCTCAGTTTAGATTTTGGTTTTTTCCCCCAAAAAAACTAAGTTATTTATTATGAAATGTCTTACATTAGTTGTGGTAGAATCAAACTATTCTTTGGAAGATCTGTGGCGCAGTACTTACTTTTTTATATTTTCTTGTATCTTTACAACTAGAAAGTATTTAATTAATAAGGGAAAACTTTCGACGGGCTTACACATTTTAAGGGTGAGAGAGTCCGAAAAATATGTTTTTACAAAATATCTGCCTGTGAGTTTGTGACTTTGTCTGTCTGTGTGTGTGTGTGACATGAGATTTGTGGGCACTCTGTCTCAAAACCTAATACACAGAAATAAGAAACATATATGGGGGAGACTGGGGCACGTGTGAAAATGGGGCGTATGAGAACATTGCTATTTTTCACAAGTTATTGTATGTTTTATTATTTCAAAAAATTATCAAAGATAGTAGCACCTATAGACATTTGGAAAAAAATTGTTGAAGTTCTTCGACATTTTGTTTGTCCCCAGGAGCCAAAATACTGCTTAACTGAACTCAAAAGTAAAATCTCCAACTTGCTAAGAGAATAATTTTATTTATTTATTCATTTTTAAAAAAAATTAACGTTTTAACATAGGGTAACACCCCCAGTAATTGGCATGCACCAGTGATTGGCACATTTTACAAACATGTCCTAAAAAAGATTTATATCCAGTCTTTTAAAAATTCAAGACCATATATCAGTTATATGCTCATTTACGTTAAAGATTATAACTTTGATTTATTTTACAAGATGACAATAGAGCCTAGGAAAGAGAAACAAATCTGGCTTGTATCAAATTAGCCATTTTGTTTCAAATTCTTGTTCTTTGACTTAAGGAAGGCATGCTTTTCAATTCATTATTATCTGATTTATAATATATTTTAAATTTTAATTGACAACAGTTTTGTTTAGTTAAAAAGGGTTACTTTAATTGTGTAAAAGTATTTTCGACACAAATATTTGGATTTCTGAATTAATGGTAGTTGCCAATTAATGGTGCTTCAATTTTGCTAGTTCCAAGTAATTGGCACCTATTCCAATTACAAGGAATTCTCAAGGAATTTGAGATTAAACCATTTATTTTGAAAATATTTTTAAAATTATAGACTAATTTTGTTTATCATTTGTTTTTATTTGAAAATATAAATTTTATCAGTAATTGGAATCCATTAAAGCTTCATATGACAATTACTGGGGACAGCATGACAATTACTGGATATTAAAGTAAGTATATTGTATTGTTTTAAAGTGTTCACATTTCAGATTAATATGCTGATTTCTTACTCTCAAAAACCTGAAATATGGCATCTTCATCTACAGTAAATTAATTTAAAGCGATTAAACCCAATGCAAAATGTAAAATTTTTTTTAAATATAAACATATGCCAATTACTGGATCACAAGCTGTCATAGATTGGTGCTCTAAGTGCCAATTACTGGTGATTTCAGCAACTTTTTATAAATATATTTTTATAAAAATACTTTTTCAATTTTTTTTGCTTTTAGTGGGCAAAATAGATGCACAGATATGCATTCTTTGATTTAAAAATATTTCCAAGTAAATAGCTTATTTCTTTGTAATGAAAATTTAAGTAAGTTTAACGACAAATTCTTAATGTGCCAATTACTGGGGATGTTACCCTATATTGTGGATACTAATAAATATTTACGATAATTTTTTTTGCTAAAATTGAAAAATTTTAAAGATTTGTCATTTTAACTCTTGTGGGAGTGTGGGGCACTTATGAAGAGTCTAGTTGGAGCAGATCTGAACACGGCATTAAATTCTCGAATAATCATTCAGTTATTCTGTTCCTTTTAGTTAACTTCATGAAAATAATGCCAGCTCCATTATCTATAATTTTATTGAAATAGAAGACATTTCTGTCTTATAAACTTGATTTTGTATAGAAACTTTTACAAACATATCTGTCAGCAAATACATATAAAGCAACAAGCTCGTTTATGTTCAATTGTAATTTAAATAAATTTAATGTTTTCTAAAATGCAATAAATGTTATATATTATTTTATTTAACGGTTTTCAATACTATTTTTTATGCATCGTTAATGCAAAAAATATTACGTTTAACAACTTTGAAAATTTTTCTATTTCATTTGTTGCAAACTTGTAGTATTAGTTTACTTCCATTTCTTAAACAGCTATGTTATTTGGTGCTTTGAAAATAAAATTATATTTTAAGAAAATAAAATTTTTAAACTACTGTGAAATCTTCATTATTGACTTCCACCCCCCCCCCTTTCTTTTAAAAGCAAAATAAAATAAATTTGGAGGAAGCTTATAAACGGAAAACAATTTTTTATCCTTAATTTATAGGCAAATATAGGAATATCTTTCGCCTTTCGGTAGATTTCCGACAAATATTATCCAAATGCTCCCTCCCTAGAATCTCTCTAAAACAAAAAGCCCTAAGCAAAATTTAAATTCTATTATTTTCTCAAGTTTACTTCTTTAAGGTTTTATTTTATTGCAACAATATTTTATCAAGTATCTAATCCTCCCTCCCCCCAAAAAACACAATCTATTTATTTTTATTTTATAATATTTTGCTTAAACATATCACTCAGAAACTAAATAAATATACATATATTTTTCTTTATGGTGAATTTAACAGATAGTACAACTAATGATTATGGTAACATATGGAAAAGACAATAAAAAACGTGTCAAATAATTATTTTTCCTTGTGTTCACATGTTGCCCTTGTGTTTTACAGCTGCCCCTTCGTTGGGGCACATATGAACTTTTTTTTGAATTCATAAAATTATTAAGAAATGTAAGAAGAGCTATAAAAATAATTAAAAAAATTACCATGCGTAAAAAAAGTACTGTTTACTATATTGAGTAGTTTTGCTTATAGAAATTAACCCAGTTATGAGAAAAAAGCTATGTTCAAATGTGCCCCAGTCTCCCCTATATTTTCAGGTAGTGCCTGATAGAAATTGGTGCTGATTAGTTTTGTGTGTAAATCGTTCAATAGTTGGTGCTACTATGCTGTCTTTTTTACAATTTCTACAATCTTGGTCGGACTCCAGATAGATATTTCACTGTTAGTGAAACGAGATTGGCCAATCAGGAGTCTGATTTTTTGTGAACTTTTTGCAAAAATTTTTATAAAGTATACGCTTTTTATTGCTCAATCTCTTATATATAAGACACACTATGCGGATTCCTGTCGTAACACCACCGATTTCCAAATTATTCTCAATTCAGTGACATACGACTGATGAAGTCTACTATTTAAATTAGATACGATACGTGGAATATACATATACTTTAAATATACGTATTCTTAAATATACGTTTAGTTGATACGCATTATACGTGTCCGGATACGTTTAAACGTATATTCTAAAGTATCCGTATAGCAGAAAAGCGTATTATACGGATATACGTATATCGTTTAAACGTATAGCTGCTATACGTATCCCATCACGAGCACTAATTAAGATCAGGACTATTCTCAGGTCAGTTCATAACTTTAATACTACATTTTTTCAGATCGGATTGCACCTAAAGAGGAGAAATAAGCTGAAAATTATTTCATTAATTTATGTTATGAAGATAAAAACTTGCAAATGACACAAAAATACCTTTTTTGAATAAATTATGTTAGATTTAACAGTTTTGCCATATTAAGTCTTGTTAAAAAATGCACTTTGAAATTACTTTGAATTAAAACTGATTTTAAACACTCATTTAAATAACAGTGAAAACTGATGTTAAGTAACAATTTAGGATGGAATGACTAAAATTATTATTTAACACCAGTTGTCACTGATATCTTAAAATTAGTGTTTAAAGTCAGTTATTTCAAATAATTTTAAAGTGCAGGAAAGTGCATTTTTTACTACTCTATTATATGGCAAAATTGATAAGTAGAGTATAATTTATTCATTCATAAATGATTTTATTGAATAATTTGCAAGTTTGTATCTCCACAGCATAAAATAAAGTAATAAAATAATTTTGCACCTATTGACCCACTTTATATGCAAGACTATCTGAAAAAATCAGGTATTAAAACTATGGACCAGCTTGAGAAGAATCCTGATCTTAATCCAATTCAAATTTTTTTAAAAAGAAATCAACTATCAATATTAGACTAAAGGAAACATTCTTAGGATTATGCATCTAGAAATCTGACACCATTATATCCAGAAGTTGATTTTCACCCCATCCTAGAACCCCTGAGAAGCTGTCAGCGCCACTCAAGGAAAATCTAAAAAGTATTAAAGTGGCTTTTTTAAGCATGAACACATTAACACTCATGTAGCATGACTCAGTTAAGCAAAATTTATTATTATCTACTGCATTTGTTGTAATACTTTATTCCATGTTTTGATAAAATAATGCATTTCATGAAACTAAACTTATGGCAAATTAATACTACAAGTATATCATAAGGTTATAAGATCATTTTTACATAAAACATGATATAAAACATAAAATCAAACTTGATATTGGCACACTTTTTCAGTTTTTTTTTTTTTTTTCCCCACAGATGATGCAGTTTTTGTCTGCCACTGCATATAATGCATATTTTAATATTAGTTGTAATAAAATCCTGGACTGATAAAAAAATATTCAAATATTTTAGATTGCTGCACTTTGCTTTTTAATAAAATCACATAAATATGTAAAAAATTTAAGATAAGACTACTTAGGTTTATGAAGTTAGTCTCATTTTTAAGAAGTTTATTGCTAGTATAAATTATTTCAGATCAAATAATTATTCTTTTTAAGATTAATAGAGATTTATAATGATCAGAAATGATTTACACACATTTAAAAATAAATCTAAATACTTAAAATAATAATAATAATACACTGTAATCTGATGTAGGGAATCAAAAGAATGGGGGGGAAATTACTATTTTATTTTAAATTTATTAGCTCAATTCTTTATGAAATAAATAAATTGCAGCATCTGTAATTAGTGGAGAATTAAATATTCAAACATCGAAAAATTCACTACTTTAAAATCTTTTGTTTTGATATATAAACACCAGAAACTTCATAAAGATTTGAAAGTAACATTCAGCCATAAACCATGTTTAAGGTTTCACATAAATAAATTTTTCAAAGGAAAAAAGCTTTAATTAAGCAGCACCAGATAAAAGTTTTTTTTTTTTTTTAACAATTAGATTTATTATTATTATTATTATTATATGTATACACAGTCAAACCTCGTTAACATGAATTGTTTTCACAGTCCCCTATAAAAGTAAATACAAAGAATTGATACTGATAACATGAATTACTGTTAACATTAACAAAATTTGGATTCCCCTTGAGGTTCATGTTAACGAGGTTGGACTGTATATAAAACAAACTTTTAAAAACAGAAGGCAGAAAAAATATGAAAAATTAATTTCACTGTAACTTTTTCTTAAATATTTCCTACTTTAAGATTTTTAATCATGTAAGATACTTCAACTGCATACATAAAAACATTTATATTTATTAACATGCAATATAAAGTAAAAGTATATTTTATTCAAAATGTAATTATGAAATGAAGAATTTCATACTGTGTTCTTTTTATGCTGGCTTTTTGATCAATAGCACCCATATGTTTCCATCCACTATAAAAACCTTGAACTCCACCCAAAAAAGCACCTAAAACAAAAATGATATGAAAAGGAATCAATGTTATATAGTAACAGTTAATATCAAAAATGTTGGAAATATAAGTTAATTTAAGTTTATTTTTAGTTTCCAACTATTTCTTTAATATTTTTAATCCCCATTTAATCTTTTCGTCCACGTCTGCAGAGAACAGCACGCTATCTTTTTGCCGCGATGTAATGTTTACGTTTTTCAGCTATCGTGCAGAGTTGAGTTGTCGCGCGCTTGCTTTTCAGGAAGGAAAACTTCCATTTTCAGAATCTATAGGTGGCGCATGTGTTCCGGCGGAGCATGACGTATTTTCAGTTTGTGACGTTTGCAGTACTGTGATTCGTTCAAATCAGGTAACTGTTCGTTTCGCGGTACATTATGCAAATATCTTACCTTTTGATTTCATATATATATTTGTAAATCTTACAGACAGTCATGCATGCTTGCTTGCTTGCTCTTTGGCATGCATCGTTGTGTTCGTTCTTTGAACGCCTATTATGTTTCAGAAATTGCCGATGCTAATGTTTTAGCTCCAGTAGAGCTCTTGAAATTATACTATGCTTTGATTTTTTAAACTTTAAATAAATTTGTTATGTTTCTTTTTAAAAAAGACTTTGTCATATTTTTTGCACACCATCTCAATTTCAGTTTCTATTTTATCTAATCTAAATTTAAGACCTCACTTTTAATTTGGGTGAAGAGGACAATGTTTAATAAAACAAAAATAACTTCAAATTAAAAAAAAATATCCTAATGCAATTTCTAAAAAAAAAAAAAAAAAAAACCATTGTTAAAAAATGAATGTTTAATAAGTGACTATCACATTGCATGTTAAGCGCAGAACCAACTTGAGTGAAAAATATCCAAGCTGAGGATCAAACCCGGAATCCTTGAAATAGTGCTCCAAGTGCTCTACTATGAGGACTATTTAAGTTATGAGGACCATGCCCAGCTTGGCATTCTAACTCAAGTTTTATTAAATTTACTAGCGAGCTACGCCCGCTAGCTGGGCCACTTTTTCCAAACGAACCTCGATATTAAGCAGTATATAATAAGCAAAAAAATTCATTTAATAAGCAAGTCTTGGTGTTCGAATCCTCAAGCACAAAAAAAGTAAATTAAAGAGCTATGGTTGTTATGCGCCCATTATCCCGTTAAAAATATGTGATTTCGCACAGTGGGTGCTACGCCCCCCCCCCCCCTGTGCGAAACCGGCCCACCGGCGCTACGCTCCATGGTCGCCATCGTCCTGTTAAAAATATTTGGTTTTGCACGGTTGGCGATGCGCGCCCATAAGACATTTTCTCGTATTTTTTGGTTCATCAGAAGCAGACTTTTACGCAGATTCTGAATATGTAATCAGTTTTTTTCTACTTTAAAAACTGTCTGCATGATGGTTTAAGAAAAAACGTGCAAAAAAAAAAATAATTTCATCAATATCACAACAACATAACTAACAAATAATTTTGGCAGCTCGTTTTCCATTTGTACTAACAGAAATTAGTATTAATTGCGTAAATCTTAGGTTACACAATATTCGTGTATGCTACCAAAAAGAAAAAGTATGAAAATGAGCTACAACGATTAATACTCACATACAGAATAAATATATGAATAGCCAGTTACATCTGAGAAACTCAAAATATTAATTAGCAACACTATTACCTCTTAGTGAACATATCTTGCTGTGCTTAAATAGTTGTACTTATTATATTAATTAAACCGTGTTTAACATTTTTTACCAATTAGTTCTTTTTCTCTTAAACATTCTTTGACAAAATGATGGGAGAAAAAGGGGTTTTTGGCTGCTTCTTCTTTTAGCCAAAGGGGAAAAGTTCTAGTCGATCACCGCAAGGTGGCACAGTGTTCTGCCTAAGAGCTCCGTTTGGGAAATGTCACGTTTTCCGTTCCGATTCCCGACCCGTTTTTAATTCATAACTTTTTTAATTTTGGTCCCACGGTCTCGAAAATACCCGAAATGACTTTCCCGGAATTTTTCGAATCGAAAGACACCTCTCGCGACTTCCAACTCGCCCGCGTTGCGAACTGTAATCGGCTTCAAGCAGACAGACGGACAGACAGACAGAGGTGCACGGATTTTATTAGTATAGACTAGCGAGCTACACCCGCTAGCTGGGCCACTTTTTCCAAACAAACCTCGGTATTAAGCAGTATATAATAAGCAAAAAAATTCATTTAATAAGCAAGTCTTGGTGTTCGAATCCTCAAGCACAAAAAAAGTAAATTAAAGAGCCATGGTCCCGTTAAAAATATGTGATTTCGCACTGTGGGCCACGTGCACTTGAAAAAAAAAAGATTGTGGATCGGAACTATGGTCGCTTCGCGCCCATAATCCCGTTAAAAATATTTGGTTTTGCACGGTGGGCACTACGTGCCCTTAAGACATTTTTCCGTATTTTTTAGTTCATCAGAAGCAGATTTTCACGCAGATTCTGAATATGTAATCAGTTTTTTTCTACTTTAAAAACTGGCTGCATGATGGTTTAAGAAAAAACGCGCAAAAAAACGCAATTAGCGCCGGTAGAAAAAGCGGTTTTCGGCTGTTTCTTCTTTTAGCCAAAGGGGAAAAGTTAGGTTCTTCACCGTAAGGTAGCGCAGTGTTCTGCCTCGGAGCTCCGTTTCGGATTTGAGACACTTTTCGTTCCGATTCCCAAGGGGTTTTTAATTCATAACTTTTTTAATTTTGGTCCCATGGTCTCGAAAATGCCCGAAATGACTTCCCCGGAATATTTCCAATCGAAAGACACCTCTCGCGACTTCCAACTCGCCCGCGTTGCGAACTGTAATCGGCTTCAAGCAGACAGACAGAGGCGCACGGATTTTATTAGTACAGATATTAAAGTGATAAAAAAGTTCTTTTTCAAAAATAAAAGTACATTATGATACCCTCAATATAATTAATATCTTGTTATCCAAATAAATAAAAAATTTCATATTATACAATACCTGTCATAACTGCACCTCCAATCTGAGAAAATGCTAGCTCAAATCTACCTCGCTGTCTAGAAGCTCCTTCAGGAAAAATCCATTCAGGACTAGCCTAAAATTTTTATAAATTGATAAAAATCAACATATATTTATCTAAAATATATTTTGAAATACATATGTAGTATACATACAATAACACGTAGACCTGTATTTAGGATGCACGGCATCCCTGCACAATTTTTTATTTTATGCCACCCACCCCTCTTCCCTCAGCTAATCTTCAGCATAATTAATTATTTGTTGTTAGATTACCAAAAGTAAGTTCTAACACTAATATTCAATAATTTGAATTGAAACATTTAAATTTAACTAAATACAAAATAAACACATAAGTAAAAAAATTAGTAATCATTCTCTCAGAACTCAAGGTTAAATGCATGATCATCTTTACTAATTTCATGTAAAACTATTTGATTTGACTCAAGTCCAGCCAAACCATGCTTTGATCCCAAAACCTAATTTTAATAAATTAAATAAAACATAAACCACTGAAACATACATAATTTTTCATTAGAGACATTTTCTGGTTAAAATTTGCTTATTTGAATATGACTTGTCTCATATTTTAACAGTTCTACATGTTGATAAATAAACAAAAAATAAAAACATTTTAAATTAAATGGATCAGTAAAAAATGTCATAGAAACTTAAATTTGATCCAATAAAAATGTGCTACAAAAATACACAGAAAGAAATTACAATTTTAATGGCTTACATAAAAATTATTATCAAATTGCCAAATCTAATCAGAGAAAATTTATATACAGTAAAACCTCCATTAACGGTCACCTCTAACAACCGTGCATTTTTTCATAGAACGGAACGAGTCGTATTGAAATAATATTAGATCAAACCTCCGAATACCATCACCACTGAAAACCGGCCGCGGCCAGGGAAATTCACTCTGACATGGCCACTGAAAGAAGCCAAGAGCATTGTAAATTGCGACATTACACCTATTCATCCAGTGCCGTGCGAAGAGGGCGGTCCCTCCGGGCATGGAAATTTAGGGGGCACCAAATTTATATTACCAATATCATTATTTGGCCTGTCACAAGTAAAAGTTGGGGTAGTGGGTCGCAAAAATATAACTTTTTCTCTGGCGCAATTTTCTCTTTGCACGCCCCTGGGTTCATCATTGTATTTCTTTGATTCTTGATATTTAATAAAAGAGATATAAACGATTAAATTTTCAAAATTTATGAGGTTTAATTTACTTTTTAGAAACTTCTAAATGTCGGTAACATCAAATAATAATATTAGCGATAGTGAATTAAACGTTATTTAAAGCAGCATATTTATTTATTTTATTTAAAGCAGCAAAAATTACCGTCATAACACCAGATGAATTTATTTCTATTGATAATCATTTACTCATATCCACTTACGAAAGCATACCGGAAATGGTTACGATTTGATGAAAGAAGGGGACGCTGAAACTTTAAAAAGAAACAAAATAAAATCTTATGAAGAAGTTCCTTGCAAATGTTCGAGACATTTAATATTTTGCTCTAAATAAGAACGACGAAGACTTGTACAATAAAACTACAGATATTATCCTGTCGATTGGAAAAAAAAAAAAAAAGTTCCAAATATACAAAATATATGAAACTAACAGATTTCTTTAATGCAAAAAATAGTTAAAAATTTATATATATATATATATATATATATATATATATATATATATATATATATATATTTGAAGTATTTTATTGAATTAAATAGTTTTGTTTGATTTTTTTAATAAGTTGAAGCAAAACCTCTGTACACCGGTCACCTCTAAGAAGTGGCCACTTTTACTCAGTCCCAACGCTGGCTGCTCTTCGGAGGTTTTACTGTAATTATACATTATTAATAAACTATTTGACCTTCATTTTTAATAATTTAATCTTTTTTTTTTAATTATCTTACTTTTTTATTGTTTTAGTCTATTGCATTATTCCAATATTTTACTATAATGCAAGCATACATTATATTTTTGATTGAATTGTTGCCTTTTAATTACAATTTTGAAAATATAAACAAAGCAATGACTAGAAATATTCAAATTTTAAAATTTGCACAACAATTGGTCACAAGCTGTGGCTATCAGAAAGTCTACTGTACAAATAAAAATTGTATCCCAGCTGATTATAACTTGAGTTTTGCTGAATGGATTTTATGGAACTTGCACTGTTAGATAATTTTCCAGGGAAAGTTTTAATTTATAATATAATTGCTCATTTTCCAAATTATCATAGAAAAATATTGTATAATTATTCTATGTTGCTTAGTTATAGAATTATGGGTGAAAAATCTACAATCAGAGAAACTTGATTATAAAAGCTTAACATTTTTAAAAGTTTTAATGAGTTGCTTTTGATGAGACTTGCACTGTGAGATAGGTTATTCTTCAGGAAAGGTTTTAGTATGTAACATATCATTCTGCGTTCCTTAATAGAGCTAAGTGAAAAAATTTTGTAATCAGTTGAAAAATTCACCTTTTTAAAAAGGGCTAATGATCGATTATTTATACATAAACTATACAAAAATCATATTCAAATTTTTCACTCCAAATTGCAAAACACACTTCTTGTGAGCAAATCCACAAGTAAAAAACTACTACAATAGAACCTTGCTAAACCAAAGTTCCAGTTAATCCGAACCGATTTTATTTCCAACTTGCTTTATTCAACTTTACTTTCATTCTGCATAAGGAACATGCTGAATTATGAAACTTTTCGTATTACAGGAAGAATGTCAGGAAAAACATATAGAAATTAGAATTAAAAAAAATACAGCAGCAAAGCATATTTTTTATTCTTTAAACAGCTTGAATAAAATAAAATAAATCATTCAGTAATGTAAAAGTACAACATACGCGCACAAATATAAAATGAAACATGCACTCTAGGCCTATTTATAAAAGCCATTTAAAAAAAATCTTAGCTGTCAGTTTGTTTACCGGTCACTATAAAATAAAATTCTTTTCTAAAATGTAAAAAATATTTAATTCAGATGATAAAAATTATTTTTCTTTTCAACAATTTGCTTTCACAAATTTCTACAGAAATGTTTCTTTTCCCTCTTTGTGGACATGGTGACTGAATTATTTATAGAATCGCAATTTTGAACTGTTTGTAATTGTCTGTTACGTAATACCTCATTCTGATTTTGAAATTCCATTCAATTACTATACAAACATCAGAAGTGATTAAATAAGGAATACTACAATTTTTTTCCGAAAGTCGTGCTGAATTATTCAGCATGCCAGACCTTACAAGCCAGATTAGATCATGTTTATTGCACTACTAAATACTTATAACTTACTTTTTTTTTAAGATTCAAAATTCTGATAAAAATTAAAAAGAAAATGATGCATCATTTTCTTTTCTATTTTTAACAGAATTTTGGGTAATCCAAACAGGCATTGGTCCCAATTAATTCAATTAGTGGGGTTCTACAGTATGTGAATAAATATTGATGACGGAAGTTTTTATATTTTATGTTCAAAATCCAAAAGTTGAATTAAAATTTTGCTCATCTTATATTCATAGCCCAGTGTTCTCGCTGTCGCTCGCCACTGCGCCAAATTGCGACTAAATTCTTCATTTGGCGAGTAAACAAGCGATTAGATTCGCCAAATTGCTAGTGCTCAATTTTTGCTTTTTCTTTTTTGTTTTTCATACTTATGCATATATATATTTTAAATATATTTGTAGCGAATAGTTGAAATTAGATTAATAACAATCATTGTCGCAGTTATGAAAACTTCGGTTATTTTAGAAGATATTGAAAAAAAGGGAGTACATTAAAGGATTAAGGACGATTTTTTTTGTGCTACACGGAGAATCTGTTTGGCTAATACTTTTTTCATTTGGCGAATGTTTTTTATTTTTAATTAGCCAAATTACTAACGTTGGTCAAATGTCAGCGAGAACACTGTCATAACCTTTGGACTTGTTAGCACTTATTAAGAACATACACATATATTTGGGGCATTCATGTTATCTATTTTTTCTACACAGCCAAATATTGCAAATGTAGTATTCATTTCTCTTAAAAATTATGTTATATGTAATGCACAACTGATTATCTCAAAAAACTTACTTGATTTAAAATAGATGGATCAACATTAAGGTAAGGAGAGATGCTTTGCATATTTGTTGAGCCATCTGAAAGAAAAAAATATATATATATATAAATCACTACATGAATTTTATGTCTATTTTATAATTATTTCATAAATATGACAAACAAATTTATCATAAAAATATGCTTTTCCACAGTTTGATCCAGTAATATAGAGGTGGTTATCAAAATAATGGAAACTCTTGTGAATAAAAGTGACGAATAAAAATTTTAAGCTTTGTAAGCATTAAAATACACTATACGGCTAAAAATGACCCACTACTTGTGATTTTAGACATTTTGGAATTATCCTGAAACTCCAGGTGTGTAAATGTATTAGTACAGGTCATATTACTATGAAGATTTTTTTCCAAACTGCACAGGAGACTAACAAATTGAAAAAGAATTAATATCTTTAGGATAACCCTGTCAAATTTAATATAGCACAATCATTCAAACTGTAGATTATGATTAAGTAGTTTATTGTAATAAACTGGGTTCATTTTTATAAAGACAGCATGTATACTCACAGAGAAATCAAGGTTTTTTATAAAAACAATTCCAAAATTGCCAAGATTTTCCTTATAATTTGCAGAGTTCTTAATATAAAAAAAAATGTTCTTTTCAGAAAATATGACAAACAAAATTGTACAAAAGTACCCGTAGTCAGAATTAAAAAAATACAGTCAAAGATCTATAATCCGCACACCCATAATCCACTGTTTTCTATAATTCACATTATTTTACGAATGTAAATAATGAAATAAATGTTAAAAAATTCACAAATTAGTGATCCCAAAACGATTTTTTTCAAAAAATTTTAAAAAAATGAGAAAACAGTGGATTTTGGGTGTGCGGATTATAGATCTTTGACTGTAATAAAATTTGTATGAAAAATGAGCAGGTTTACTGAATGTTTCACTGCACATGCATGAATGCTATCAAAATTTCATTTACATAATGTGTTAGAGCTAAATGTATAGAGCAACTTTTGTGAAAGTCTCAAAAACATAGCTTAAAAATTCTAAAAATTACGATTGATAGAATGTAGAATAAGCTTAAAATCCATTACTCCCAAAGAGAAGCAAAAAGATGAGGGGTTGTAGCCAAATATATATGCATAATATACAGGGTTGTTAAATACCCGGGTTTTTTCAGAAAAAACCCAACCCACTGCGTTTTTTCAGGGTTTTGGGGGTTTTATCAGGGTTTTTCGGGGTTTTGTTGGTTATGGGAGGTGGTTCAGAATGCTTGAAAAAAAAAATGTACTTATTACTAAATTTAAAGTAGCTAATTGATTACAAATATATATAAATCAATGACAGTAATCAAAACTATGCTTTGCTTTTAGATAAATTGATTAGTAATAATTTATAAAGTAAGTATTTTTTATTATTATTAAATAATAGAATAAGCCAAGTAATTCTACATGACTACATAATTAAATTAGGATTCTAAGCATATTTGGTATTTTGTTATGAGTTTCTATTGTATAACATAGAACGGATTACACATCAAAGTATTTTTTTAATGGGAAAAAAAATTTGAGTTACTTACACATGCTACAGAGATTAACTAACAATTATTTCTTTTAAAAATTGTGATGGTATAATTAAGACATTTCTTTTCTTTGGGGTGGTGGTTATAAACTTTATGAGTGATGTACTGATATTAAGAAATATATTACAATATATTATATATGTAATATAAATACATTATATGTGTAATTTAAAATTGAAATTTTGAAAAAACCCACTTGGGTTTTGTCAGAAAAAACCCACCCGGGTTTTTTGGGCTGGGCAAAATCATAACAACCCTGATAATATATAATGTATGCACAATATTATGTATTCTATATTGACACTAATCAATGAATAAATGCCATTCATCTTTTTGCTTCATTTTGGAAACAACGGAATTTGAATTGCACACAGTGCAACAAGACAAGCTCAGCAAAGCAAAATTTTGCACAAAAGGAGAAGCATAATGAAAGAGACCCACAGATACTGATCTATTGAAATAAATTTTAATGTCTAAAAAGAAAAACACTGCAGCAAAAGTGACCACAGTGGCATCCTGATTCTTTAGTGTCAGTAATTACAGTTAACAGCCAGCATCATAATCAGAGCTGCATTACCAAGCCTCCATGGCTGCAGACTTGAAATTTTGCCAGGACTGAAAATATTTTGAATTACTCCCCCCCCCCCCTCCCCCCAAGTGAACAAATATGCACGTGCATAATTCACGTTTTTTCCATGACCGTTTGCCGAAATTCGCTTTTTCCCGTGATCTTTTGACAGAAATAGCATCTATTTAGCAATCCTTTGACAGAAATGACGATCCTTTAACCATAAATCGTGTTTTTTGTGATCTTTTTAAAAAAATACGCAACTTTTTCGTGATCCTTTGACAAAAATTCTCGACTTTTTCATGATCCTTTGAAAAAATTTGCATCTTTTGCAAGATCTTCTAACAAAAGTCGCGTGTTTTCCTCGCTCTTATGACAAATAAATCACGTTTTCTCTGGAATACTGACAAAAGTACCGTTCTTTCCGCTATCATTTCACAAAACTCGCATCTTTTTTTGCGATTCTTTGAAAGAGACTGTGTCATTTTCATGATCTTTTGGTAGGAATCACATTTATTTTGCTATTCTTTGACGAAAAACACTTCTTTTTTTGCAATCTTAAATAGTGCTTTTTTCCACAATCTTTTGATGAAAAACACTTTTTCCTCGATCTTTTGACAAAAATTGCATTTTTTCTACAATTCTGACAGAAATAGCATTTTTTCTACGATCATTTGAGGAAAATCTTGTCTTTCCGCGATTCCTAGACAGAGACTGAGTCATTTTTGCGATTCTTCAGTGGAATTAACGTTTTTTTAGAGATCTGTCGACAGGAATCACATTTAATATGCAATTATCTAACAAAAAACGCGTCCTTTTGCTATCTTTTGAATGAAATAGCGCTTTTTTCTTCTATTTTTTTGACGGAAAAATAAGCCCTTTTCCACTATCATTTGACAAAAACCACGTTTTATTCATAATCTTTTGATCAAAAATCGTGTCTTTTTTCATGGTCTTTTGGCAAAAAACCTGTCATTTTCGTGATCATTTTTCGTCGTTGGAGATTTTTCTGTCCCGCTTCCATCCTCGAGAACTTTTAAAAGATGGAATTCCGTCCTGTTGACGGAAAACTTGCACCCATGCAAGCCTCTTGTCATAGCTATTAATGCCAAACGTTATTTACAGTGTAAACATGAAAATAAGCACTTGTTAGTCATCACTTGGCGATTAAACTAAAAAAAATCTGTCAATTAAGAATATGGAAAGAACCGGTCAAATGCAGGACTTTCCAAAAGAGATTTTGTCAAAAAACACATTTTGTCTAAAAAATCGTGGAAAAAAAAAAAAAAAGCAAATTTTATCTTTAAAAAAAAAAAAACTGTATCTTTTGTCAAAAGTTCACAAAGAAACACCACTCAAAAGATCATGAAAAAAAATGTGAATTTTGTTAAAAGATTGCAGAAAAAAAAAAAAAACCAATTTTGTCAAACAGCCACAAAAACCCCCCACATAATTAGTAGCATCTGCTGTAACTTCTTAATTCTAGGCAATTTAAAAAAATGTGCAATGCATACTTTTGTCGTTGGCTGTATAAGTATCAATGCTTAATGTAGTGTTTCTTCCGGAAGAAACTGGAAGAAATTAACAGAAAACAAAACATGCTCAGAATTAAAGTATATTAACTATATCTAAAATAATTAAACTAAAAGTATAATTATATGAAATTTAAATTAATATTTAATTAATCTTAAAAAATATAATTTTTGGGAAAATATATATATTTTTTTTTAATGACAAACTTCAGGCTCAGCAGACATTTATGGGTGATGGATTTTATAACTTTAAAGATAGAGGGATGTTTTTTATGTATTAATATGCCCTTACAAAATGTTTATTTTTCTCATAAAAATACATTACCGAAAACTGTGCAACACAGTAAATATACAAATTTGCAATTATTTATAATGATATCTGGTATGGCATGCATATCTGAATGCTGATTTAAAAAAACTATTTATCTCAAAATATTTATGGGCTGGGGTATAA
The DNA here is from genome assembly GCA_964019185.1 of Maratus speculifer. Classification (NCBI taxonomy): domain Eukaryota; kingdom Metazoa; phylum Arthropoda; class Arachnida; order Araneae; family Salticidae; genus Maratus; species Maratus speculifer. The sequence goes on along the minus strand of OZ025290.1, from coordinate 364,661,568 downwards.
AAATCTAAGTGTTAGTGGACAGTTTTTAACCACAAAATTTTATTCTTCATTTTTCATCTAATTTTTTTGCAATTCGAATAAAATTTAAGTGCAGAAAACAAATAAAACTTATAAGTGATAAAAGACTGCCCACTGCCTAGATTTTTACACCCATGTTTATGAGTACGTCAAAATGTTTTTAAACTCTCCAAGTTTTTGATAGGACTTTAAAGTTTTTTTCATTTAATCTTTTGCATTCATCCATTCTAAGTTGAGAAACTGATTGCAGCATTCTACTGCTAATTGATTTTTTTTTTTTTAATATTAATACTTTGCTGTAATAAGGAAAATGAGGATTTTAATGAATTTATTTAATACAGTAATTATTGTACTATATTACTTACTATAATGAAATGGATGTAAATTCAAAGCACTGTCTTTTATTTAAATGAATTTCATTCTACTGTTAGTAAAGGATCTATACTATTTAAGAATAGTTTCAAAAGTTTTAATAGCTGAAAAATGCACTGGTTAAATTAAGATGGATAACATTTAATTGATTTTGTGCATTTTAGATAAAATTCCTTTTCTTCATTTAGCCAATGGTTGAAGATCTTTAGACATGTCATGTAATCTTGACTTAAAAACTGATGTAATTATTAATTTAGCATACAATTAATTAAATTTGTATAGATCTGATGGAATTAATTTATTTAAGGTTAACAAGAAGACATTTATTGTTTCTTACAAAGTTTTAAGTTATATAGTACAAGAAATTTGTAAAGAATAACAGTTTCTTCCACTCCGGAAAAAATTGCCAACCCTGGCTTAGTGGGACTTATGTTGGTAGTTACATAAGCATGTGGCTTGTAACTTTACTGTTAACTAGGGTTCAAAAAATTGCATTCCCGGGCAACCTAAAAATTATTTCTAGGAACATACATTTTTTCACTCAGGTTCCTGGCCGGGAACCTAATAAGTCCCCTTAGCCGGCAGCAATGCCACAGACACACTATAAAGCAAAAAATCAGAGATGAGGTGCCAAAAGTAGCTCTTCATTGGCCCCTAGGATGTATAATTTTGTCAAAATATTACACAAAAAGTTTGAATATTGTGAATAATTTTTGTTAATATCACGGGGAAAAAGTCAAATTTCATCAAAGGATTGCAAAAAAAAAAAAAAAAAAAAAAAAAAAAGGCAAATTTCATTTAAAAAATTGCAAAAAAAAAAAAAAAAAATTGTTAAAAAATTACAAATAAGGGCAAATTTTGTTAAAAAATTGCAAAAAGCAACAAATTTCGTCAAAAAATCATGAAAAACAACAAATTTCGTCAAAAATCAAAAAAAAAAAATCCCGGCAAATTTCATCAAAAAACACTGAAAAAAAAAAAAAAAAAACCAACAACAGTTTTTGTCAAAAGATCACAATAAGAGCCCAAATTTTGTCTAAAGATCGCAGGAAGTAACGCAAATTCCATTAAAAAATCGCAAAAACAGTAAGTTTTGTCAAATAAATAAATAAAAAAAAAACAAGTTTCATTAAAACATTGTGTTAAAATGACAGGCTTTGTTAAAACATCCTGATAAAACAGCAGATTTTGTCAGAAAATCGTGAAAAGAAACAGCAAATTTCGTTAAAATACTCACACATTTAAATTTTTCTGGGAAGCTATACTTTTCCTATAGGTTCACAGCCAGGAAACTTAAAATTTTTAGAGTGTTCGAACCCTGGTTAATTTAATTTAAAATAAACTGGAAATTAATATCTGAAGCATGTTAAAAAAATATGAATTTTTAAATATTTTTATTTAATACATAAATTACTCATTTGTTGTAAACTCATATTTTTTTATTTAAAATATTCAAAAACATAAACATACATACTGGCACTTGACTTGTACAAATCCAAAAACTCTATGGACACATAAATATTGGGTCAAAAACTTTCTGCAAATTAATTAAATCTTTAAGAAAATTACATGTTCATACCTGCTAACCTGAGAAAATTCAAATGTGTAAAACAATATGTGAATGCCATTTTTAATGATTTTTTATAAAATAGCATATTTAGTAAGACAATAATAACTACGTTTGCTTTACTTAAAACATCATTTTCAAAAATAATGTTAAAAGAAATACTGAATATTTGTTTATTCAGTTATTTGGTCAAATCATTATCCATTGCATCACTAATTTTTAACAGATCTTCAATTCTCACTTTTTAATAGAAAATACAATCTTTTATACACAATACAAATTAAAAATTCTATATTTTTTAATAATGAAACAAGCTCATTTTTTAACCATACTTAAATATACCCGCTAAAGTATTTATAATTAAAAGCAATCAGAAAATAATTCATAATTTAAGAAGGGAAATGGAGCTTGGAAAAAAAAAATTGCAAAATGTGTAAAAAAAGTATCCTAAGTGTAAAAGTGTAAAAAACAGCCCAAAAGTGTAAATTTTACACCTAATGCGTAAAACTTGGCATATATGCATGTTATATAGGGGTGATTCTCAGTAAAAAAAAAAATAATAATAATAATCTGAAATTCAGAGCAAATTTTCGCAATGGTTTCTGAAGAGAGTAGGTGTAGGTAGGAGGGCATTCCTTATCGTCGCTAAATACAGGCCCTTATTTGCATGGGCAAATCGGGACTTCCCTGGACCTTAAGGGGCCCCCAAATCCAAATACATGCTTTAAATTATAAAATATTTAATTTCTTTTTCCATTTCCAACTCTTCCATATGTTGATTTTATTAAATTCACCTTAAAGTAATATGTTAAATTGCTAAATTTATATAAAAGACCTTTGTTCTGTACAAAGGAGAAAAAAGGGTGTACTTTTATTAATTAAGGTTTTAATTTAGAATTGAGCAAGCTAAGAATTTTCTTCTATTTATATCCAACATGTGAAAATTTGTTTATGCATTTGCATTACACATAAATATATGAGTGACCATCAGTTCTATTTGAATAACTTTGCATTGACTCAAAAGGGGCCCCCTAATTTATTTTTGCCCAGGGCCCCAATTAGTCATAATCGGGCCCTGGCTAAATACGAGTATTTTACCTGGTCTTTTGATGAAATTTTCTTTTTTTTCCATGGTCATTTCATGAAAATCACATCTTTCTTGCAATCATTTAATAAAAATTGTGTTTTTTCACGATCCTTTGATGAAATTTGATTTTCTTCCCCTGATATTAACAAAAATTATTTACAATATTCAAACTTTTTGTACAATATTTTGCCAAAATTACACATCCTACTGAAAAACAAACAAAAATTATGTTTTTCTTTCCTAAATATTTTTCTGTAAAGTTCTGAATTTTGCCGAAAACTTTTCATGCATGACGTGCATCCATATTATACAACTTTGCTAAATACGTGTATTTTACCTGGTCTTTTGATGATTTTTTTTTGTGATTTTTTGACAAAATTTGCTGTTTTTTGTGATTTTTTAATGGAATTTGCGTTACCTCCTGCGATCTTTAGACAAAATTTGGGCTCTTATTGTGATCTTTTGCAAAAACTGATGTTTTTTTCAGTACTTTTTGATGAAATTTGCCATTTTTTTTCGATTTTTGACAAAATTTATCGTTTTTCATGATTTTTTGACACAATTTGTTGCTTTTTGCAATTTTTTTTAACAAAGTATGCCATTAATTGTGATTTTTTAACGAAATTTGTTGTTTTTTGCGATTTTTTGAATGAAATTTGCAAATTTTTTGTTTGGCAATCCTTTGATGAAATTTGATTTTCTTCCCTTGATATTAACAAAAATTATTCACAATATTCAAACTTTTTGACAAAATTACACATCTTACTGAAAAACAAACAAAAATTGTTTTTCTTTCCTAAATATTTTTCTGTAAAGTTCTGAATTTTGCCAAAAACTTTTCATACATGGCGTGCATCCATATTATACAATTTTGCTAAACACGAGTATTTTACCTGGTCTTTTGATGAAAATTTCCTTTTTTCCATGGTCATTTCATGAAAATCACATTTTTCTTGCAATCATTTGATAAAAATTGTGTTTTTTTGCAATCTTTTGATGAAATTCCCGCTTTTTTTGCGATTATGTGACTAAATTCTCACTTTTTTGCGATTCTTTGATGAAATTCCTATTTTTTCATGATTTTTTAATAAAATTCTTGGTTTTTTTTTATAAAATTTATGCTTTTCTGTGATGTTTAGATGAAATTGAGAGTTTTTTCATGATCCTTTTGTACAATTCTCATTTGTTTGGGGCTGTTTTTACAAAATTTGCATTTTTACCTTGATGCTTTGAAAAAAATTCTGACTTGTGAAGAAATTTGCATGGTTTCACAATCCTTTGACAAAAATCCAGTTTTAGTCAGGTTCTTTTCTCAAAATGTATGTTTTGTTTTTTTCTTTGCAACCATTTAACAAAATTTGTATTTTTTTAAAGCCTTTTATTGAAATTCATGTTTTTTATGCAAACTTTTGGCAAAATTTGTATTTTTTCTGCAATCCTTTGACAAAATTTGCATTTTTTCTGCGACCCTTTGATGACTTTAGTGGGGTTTTATTTGACGAAATTTCCATTTTTTCCATCATTTTTTGACAACATTTAGGATTTTTTCTGCAAAAGATCAAGAAAATTGATTTTTTATGGTCACTATTTATCAAAATTCCAAACTTTTTTGGGTATGAATTTTCAAACTGGTGTGTTTTTAAAATTTTCGAAACCAAATGCCTTAAATTTTCAAAAAATTTGTTGAGCAGTAAATAAATTGTATGTAAAGTTGGAGAATATTTCAATTTTAAATTTGTAATATTTGTAATTAATAATGATAATTTGTAATTTATAATTAATAATGAATTTTCAAACTGGTGTGTTTTTAAAATTTTCGAAACCAAATGCCTTAAATTTTCAAAAAATTTATCGAGCAGTAAATAAATTGTATGTAAAGTTGGAGAATATTTCAATTTTAAATTTGTAATATTTATAATTTTAAATTGTAATCAATTTTAAAACAAACAAAAATTATACAGTAGAACCCCGTAATTTCGGACCCCGTTAATCCGGATCTCCGGATAATCCGGATTGATTTGGTCATTTTTTTTTCAAGTTTGAGAAGCGATTGGCTAATTTCCATAACATTAATTTGTTTCATCATCATATTCTGAATTAAAAAAAACTTTTTCTGAAATCTTTTCGAAATAATTAAGCAAAGTAAACATTTTTACTGTCTGTAATTATTCAATAAGTTTAATATAAAGGTAATTTCTGTAAGTATGTTTCATTTTATTCCATTTTTTTCTTATTCTCCGGATACTCCGGATTTTCGATAATCCGGATTGGGTCTGGTCCCAGTTAATCCGAATTATCGGGGTTCTACTGTATTTTTCTTTCCTAAATATTTTTCTATAAAGTTCTGAATTTTGCAGAAAACTTTTCATGCATGGCGTGCATCCATATTATACAGCTTTGCTGACTACTAAAGAAATTATTCTCATTAGTCAGTAACAAATTACTAAAAAATAAATAAAAAAGCAGCCAGGGCTACTAAATAAAATTCCTTATCTTACTTTATTTCTCATGACGACATTTCTGTGGCCGTCAAGTCTTAAAAATTATATTAAAATTCTTAAAAACATTTCTAAATCATTTTATGCATTTATAAGAAAATGAGAAACATTTCAATTTCTCCATATCCGAATGAAATCTGTGTAAATTATGTATTTTTAGAAATACTAACACAATTTTTTGTATTTATGAATAAAAATTAATTAAGGAAAGTATCAGAAAAATCATCACTTTTAATTTAAGAATAATCATCAATATACTAATTGATTATGAAGTGATGTGACCCCCCTCCCCCATCTAAATTGAGGATTGCATCTGCCATTGTATAATGATGAATGATGCTTTAATGATAAATGTTCTTTTTTTTTTCTTAATTTTTTGTCGAACCTTCTTTAACTGAATACTTTACTTGGCATAAATATAAATCACAGTTTGCTCTATCATTTGATGCTTCAGAAAAATATGTCTATAGTTTACTTTTTCTTTCCATAATAAAAGCAATAAATGAATCAAAAAGCACATACTGTTCATACAGATATTTTTCAGATGAAATTTTAGGGTCATTCCATGCCAAATCAACCAGTGACTCAACCTGACCCTTTCAGATTTTGATAAAATTCTCAGGAATCGTTCTGCCTGATGATATAAATGAGAATATATATTCATAATTTTTTTTTTTTTTTTTTTGCATCAAAATTTCATATATTTAATTATTTAAAATTTAAAATATCATCATTTTTTGGCTTGCTTACATGTTTTCAATTTTAAATTTCTCAAGTTCTATCAAAGGTAAAAATTTTTATGACCACTCATTTCAAAGAGGAGTTTATAAGATTTAATTTGATATGCAAGTTGACTATGTATAGTTAAAATAAATAAAATTTAAAATATTTTAAAATTAAAATTTTTTTAGATATAGTCATTTTTATAAATTTTGAAATAATTGTATGTTTGTTGTAATATTATAAGCTTAAAATTCTGAAATTTTTAGAGTGGGATATCAATGGGATCAGGAGTTATGAAATAAAAGATGAAAATTACCATTAAAATAGCAATTTAAACCTGTCTATTTTGTTGTTTCTTTATGATTTGTATGGTAATTTTCAGCTTTTATTTAATAACTCCTGATCCCATTGAGATCCCACTTTAAAAATTTCAGAATTTTAAGCTTATAATATTCGAACAAACATACAATTTTTTCAAAATTTTTAAAAATGACTATCTAAAAAAATTTTTAAATTTTATTTATTTTAACTGTACATAGTCAACTTGCATTTCAAATTAAGCCTTATAAACTCCTCTTTGAAATGAGTGGTCATAAAAGTTTCTACTTTTGATAGAATTTGAGAAATTTAAAATTGAAAATATTTATGCAAGTCAAAAAATGATGATTTTTCAAAATTTAAATAATTAATTGTATGAAAATTTAAAGCAATAAACAAAATATAAAAATATGCTCTAATTTATATCATCATAGAGAATAATCCCTGGCAGTTTCATTGAAATCAGAAATGGTCATGTTGAATATTGAATTTTTTTGGTTGATTTGACATGGAATACCCATCAATATTTCTTTTTATTAAAAGAATAATTCTAGTTCTAACGAGCATATTTTTGTATTACTTAAGGATAGATTTTCTATAAGAAAATACTAGCTTAAAAAATTTCCTGGTCGTGAAATTACAGGATCCATACTAACCCTGCCATAAGAAATCCAAATCATTACAGATTTGAGAATAGCTGATACAAACAGAATGATACGCATACACTGGAATAGATATGGAAACAGCTGACGCCGAATCATCTAAGTTCGAACATAATTTCACATCTTCTACTGCACTTGACTGTCTGACAGCATTCATGAATTATACAAATATAAGCAACGTTTGAAGTTAGTTTCGCTTTGCTTGGTTGCATATTGACACATACGATTAATGAGTTGTATTTCTAAGTAACGATTCAGTATTTCGTATGGCAGAGAATACCCATTTTTTAGAAACTAATATGTGCACTTTGCAACAGCTTTAAAATATACACCTGGCACTAATGATGTGTTTTTTCCCACAAATTTTTTGATGAAATTTTCGTTTTTCCTTTGCAATCATCCGATGACATTTAGGGAGGAGGGGGAGTGATCCTTTAATGCAATATGTGTAGTAATTGGAAGCAACATTTTTTAATGCACACATAATAGTTCTGTTTACATTGCTTGGCAACAAATCTCACGATTGCACCGAGAAATTTAGAAAAGTGCTAGGACTGTATAATAAGGAAGTACCAAAACAAATGTTTGGTTATAAACAACGTTGTAGTTGTAAAAATATCAGAGGATATATGCTAAAGTAATGAATGCCATACCTTGAGTACCGCTATAGCTTTATTTGATAAACAAAGAATATGCAGCGTTTCTTAAAAAGAAATCCAGAAGGTGTGCAACGTATATCTGCCTCCGTAGACCCTCCACAACAACCCTGGTTATGAATTATTAAATTTCAGGTCAAAAGCAAAAATCTGATTCATCCTATTTTATGATGCACATGAAACCAATATTTTAAAGAATTTTATTTTATGAAATTGACTTTTAGAGCTAAGGTTTCTGGTTTAAATCATAAGACAATTTCATTAAATTGTAAATTAAGAATCAATTAAGTTTATGGTAATGTAACTAAGAAAAAGCGTCTGAAAATGTAACCTAATGATAAAAGACAAGTGTGCTAAAATATGAATTCTAACTTAAATTTATATCATTTTATCTTATCGAGTCAAACATTTTCTGAGGGGTTTTTCGTCTTTTTTAAGCATCACGACACAGTTGGAAACACAAAGTAATATTTTCTGAAACTGGATAAGGATACATTTCAAAATAATAGCTGCAAAACACTTTTTGGATTTATATATTAATCTGAAATCGGCTAAACTAAATACTATTACATCACCATCACTTACACATGTTAGGATCTACTCCAGGAAATACATTTAGATAACCACTTTGACGATCCATTTTTTATTGAAATATATATAAGTATAAAATTTTAAACAATAGGGGAGAAAATATTTAACAAGCTGCTAGATAAGATACAACCATCAAAAGCAGAAATATATTTTCATGTTTTCATTTTCTATTTGCGCACATGTTAAGAGAAGTTGCCACAGAGAGAGACTAATAAATAGGCAATGTCAAACGTAGAGGACATTTCGAGAGACATTTTTTCCGCTTGAAATATGCATCTTATTTTAGATACTGGTATTTCCTCGTAAATACTTATTAAGTAAGAAATCAAATGAATTTTAGAAAATAAATTTAATCCACCATAAATTTCTTTACCATCCTGTAAATAAAATTTTTAATAGTAGTGTTTGGCAACGGTTACGTAGCGTTGCTTCTGCTGACATAACTGTTGTGTGTTGTATGTTTTTCAGCGCGCGAATTTTTTACTCGTATAATTTTAAATTCAAGATATATTCATACACAAAATAATGGTAAGTATTTGTTTATCTAGAACACACAATTATAATCATTAAAGCTTCGAGTTCAGAGATAAAATATATTTCTTTACTTTAGGCTGGAGGAAAAGCAGGAAAAGATTCGGGAAAAGCTAAAGCCAAAGCAGTTTCTAGATCTGCAAGAGCTGGACTACAAGTATAACAAAATTATTTAAATGTTTACATTTAGCTTTGTTATATGTTTAATAATACTGTTGTGACAGTTCTGTGCAATTTATTTATATTTGTGCAAGTGTATTTTACATATTTTTTTTCCTTCAACTTTCTTAAGGTTGACTGTTTTTTAACTGGTGTTAGGGTGTCAATGTACTTGATATTTCATTTGTGTATATATGTGCTTTATAGTTTTACTTTTATACCTGTTGATATTTTGTATTAATGTGAATTTAAAAAATGTAATATTAATGTTAAGTAATTTTTTTTGTTAATTACTATTATTTTTCAAATTTATTATTTTCCCCAAAACAGAATACTTTGCAATATTCTGCAACGATATTTAGCTGATCAAAAATGTTCCGCGGCAATTGTATGAGTTTTTCTTATAACCAATTGATGATTTTCGCAAACTTTTTAAATGAGTGATTAAAGAATTTTGAGTTTTTATTTATTTAATTTTGTCTTTTGCGGAGGGGTGATTATTCACAACTTTCCAGAAGTGAATCAGAATTATGAAATAAAAAAAAAAATTTCTAAAAGATTGCAACCATTTGTCGAAAGTCACAATATATTTTCGGATATAAGATTGATTTTTTAAAATTTTACGAACTGATTGCCTTAATTTTTCTGAATCCCTGGGATTTTCTCAATTTTTCCTTTGATTGAGTGGTGAATTTCTTAACTGATTATTTGAAATGTTCTACAGAGAAGCTCGTTGTACTGCGACCTATATCACACTTTTAAGCATTTTCTGCTTTAAGTAAAAGAAAGATTGATGATTTTCGACTATTATTATTTTTATTAATATGAATGGTCATTGTAAAAGTACTAAAAGAATATTTTGGCACAATCTTAAAAGAAAAGAGACACTCAATTTTAGCAGGGTTCGTTGATTGAAATCGGCTTGATTTTAATTATGATTTTAATATGTTTTTCTTTTAAGTTATTTTTAAATAAATTTAAGATGTAAACAAACATAATAATGTGCTTTAATATAATTTAGATTTTTATAATATATGTAATCAACTTTCTAAGCTTACGCTTTCTCAAAAAGTAAAAGAAATGTAAAGTTTAGAAAAAAAAAATGCCTTTAAATTTCATTTGAATCAAATTATAAAATAATCTTGCAACAGTAAAGAAATCTAAGCAGAAGTATTAAATATTTGAATATTTGCTCATTAGTATTTAGAGAAACTTCTGCAAGTTGAGGTAAAATAAAATTGATTTTATGTGCTGTACTTTGGCGAGGCCTGAACAAAATCTGAACCAGTCATTGATTTATTTATTTATTATTAATTTTTAATTTAATATAATCGATCTCAGCCCTTTAGAATGCTGGAAGGTATTTTTGTTAAAGTTATTAAAAAGGATGATACTAAAAAACTTAGAGAATTAATGATTAACTAGCTTTCTACTGCAATAGATTTATCTGCTTCTGTAGAACAATGTTTTTCTGCTTTGGTTTGGTACTTTCAGAAATTAAAAATCAGTTGATGAAACTGCTAAACCACAGCTATCGAAATGCTCAAGACCAGAGGACATAAATTGTGAAATATTCACTAATTGACAGACTTCTCACTTGTGCTGGAATTCATACCAGAAAATTTTTAGTAACAATTTTATTTTATTTGTGGAATATTTATCATCATATAAAACAATGAACTTACTGATTAACTTATGATTAATTACTTCTTAAACTTACTGATGAGAATTTGAAATCCTCCCCCCCCCCCCCCCCCCCCGGAAAAAAAAAAAATCAGCCAGACGCAAAACACTAGCATTTCTTCTCTGGCTGAATTTTTATTTAGGGATTCTAAGCTCTCATTGATAAATTTAAATAATTATTGTTTTATAAGATTATAGGTATTCCACAAATATAATTGCTGTTCAAAAATTTCCTGTATAAATTCCAACACTACTGATAAATCAGTCAATTAGTGATGACATCTCAATTTGTGTCCTCTAGCCTTAAGTATTTTGATAGCAGCAGCTAAACTCATTTTTCTCAGTCAGCACTTTAAAAAACAAAAGTTTAAAACTTAGTTTGCTTCCAATTTTGTTTAAAATTTTATGTACTGTAGATGTTTTCATTTTAATTAAAATATTGAAGGTTGGATTAATTTTTGATATCTAATTTGTAGTTTTTCATGCATTTTGTGTAATTATGGTGTTTTTCATAGCTTAAAATTTTATTTTGAAATAATATGAATCATATATGTAAATTGTGTAATATTCTTAATAGGCAATACTTATAACATGCATGTCTATGTATGTAATATATATTTTTTTTAAATTAAACAAAAAGTCATATATAACAATGTGACATTTTTTTAAAAAATCAAAAAAATCTGATTTAAATAATAAAAAAAAAATCCGATTTAAATTTTTAAAAAATCCGATTTAAATAAAAAAAAAATCTGATTGTTTTGATTTTTATTTTAAAAAATCATGAATTTTAGCAATTTTTTTTTTTCATGCACTAAGCAACCACCTCGCCAACTGAGAATTCAGCAACATCAAAATTCACAATCACAACGCCTGCTTTTTGACACACAACTAGGTACAACTTAATTCCAATGAAAATTTCTTGTCTAAAGTAAACATAAAAAATAGTGATGCGATTTTATATTTTTTTTATATTTTCCTGCAGATTTTTTTAAATTTTACAGATTTTTATCTCCAGATTTTTTGATTTATACAAATTTTTAATTCTGTGTTTTTCGTGCTATACAAATTTTTAGCTCTGAATATTATTTTTACAAATTTTTCCTTTTAAGAATTTATTTATTTTTCACTTTTATCATTTCTGATATTTCATTTTTAACGATTTCTCGCTCTGAATTTAAAAATTTACATTTAAAAAAAAAAAAAAAAATAGAATTTTGCAATATTTTTTTTTTTTTTTTTTTTTTTTTTGTTCTGGTTATCTTATTATTTTTTTTTTTAATAAATTTGTACTAGATTTTTTTTATTTTAACAAGTTTTTGCTTCTTTTTTTAATATATATATATACATATGTATAAATTTTTAACAAACATATACTTACCAAGGGTGATTGTGTCCGGGTGTATCCCGAATTTTTTTAATCGATCCACCCAGGTTTATGATATCGTTATGTTTAGTAGAAAATTTGGACATTAAAAACTATCATAAATTTCGGAAAATCGCAGGAAAAACAAAAATTTCACCAAAGAATAACGAAAAACACATAAATTTCTTTCAAGAATCTGGGAGGGGGCAAATTTAATTAAAAAATCTGGGAAAACGACCAATTTTGTCAAATAAGGCCAAAAAAAAAAAAAAAACAGCAACTTTAATGAGAAAATGGCAAAAAAATTGCAAATTCCATAAAAAGATTGCGAAAAAAAAAAAAAAAAAAAAAAAATTTTGTCAAAAATTGCAAATTTAGTCAAAAGATTGAAAAAAAAAAATTGCTGGAGCAGAATTTTTTTCTATTCCAAAAACTGTTTTTGCTGCTTTAAAAACTGATTTTGTTGTTGATTTATTTATTTTATTTATTTATTTTATTTATTTATTTTTATTTTATTTATTTATTTTATTTTTTTTAGCCCAAATGCCTTAAAAATTTCGAAACAGAATTACTCAGGCTTTTAGTTGCATGTGAAACAGTAAATAAATCATACTTAAAATTTAAGCATATTTTTAAAAAAAATTTGGAAATTTTTAACATTTTTAATATTTTTCACAAGGTTACGAATTTTGTAGAAATTTTTCCGCACATGCGTGTCTTATTATACAACTTTGTACATTTGTTGCATAATAGATCTCAGCTGTGTAAATTTTTGAAAAATTCTTTGGTAGCTGTATTAATGATTTTTCTTTCTTTTTTTTTTCATGTTTTTAGTTCCCCGTTGGTAGAATACATCGTCATCTAAAACATCGAACTACCAGCCATGGGCGAGTAGGAGCAACTGCTGCTGTATATAGTGCTGCAATCCTGGAATACTTGACTGCTGAAGTAATTGTTTTTAAGTTTTATTTTGTTTTTGATTAAAGTTTAAAAGATAAAAGTGTTGTGAAAATATTATTTTTGCAGAAATGCAGAAAATGTTTTTATTCCTAACATTTCTCCCAATCCATATTAAAATTGCCCCAAAATTTTACGATTGTTGTAGCCTTTCATAAACTCTGTATTATCTTAAGTATAATTTTCCCCACCTCCCGTGCCCTTCCCCCTGCGGGTTCCTAGATCACTGGATCAAATATTCTGCACCCTGGGATTAACAACTGTAGTTATTGTCTAACTAAACCAATCTAAAAAATATACTGTCCAATCTAAAAAATGCATTGCACATTAAAAATAACTACAGTATGGAACCATTTATCCGGAAACCAGTTAACCGGAAAACCAGTTATCCGGAATTATATTTCTAACAGACTGATGTTAGAATCTTTTTGGAAAAAAGTGTCTTACACAATCATTTTGTATATACATTGCTTGAAACAATTGTATAGTTTGATGACAGCATCTAGTATTTGGAATAGAAGCATATAATCATATTATAGATTAATAAATAATATTATAGATGTTTTCATTTTTATACCGAGAAAACAGAAGAATTTTTATTCAAGGAGTTCCCATAAATTATCTTCTTTCAAACTCTAACAATTGATCTTACTTGCATCAGATTCTTGGTTCAAGTAATCTAATAATCAACTTAAAATTAGAAGTAATATCACAACTACATATGTTTCACAAAACTTATCAAATGGATGCTGCTTCAATGCCCAACCAGTTAACTGGAAAAACCAGTTATCCGGAATACGTCTGATCCCAATCATTCCGGATAAATGGTTCTGTACTGTATTAGTTTGTTAAAATTTTTTTAGAGGGAAGGGGGAAGAGTATCTATATTTTCTAATCTGGAAAGCATGAGTTAAATCCCCTTGTATGTTGTATTATTAAATTAGATGTATATTAGCATTGTCAAGCAGAGAAAATAGGTGAATGCTAATTGCAGCAAGACTGTAACCTGCTCCAATTCCAATCCAGCTCTCCAGTTGGTATCTTCTGGAGAAGCAATCCATCTCATGATCATTCTCTTACAGTATATCACTGTGATCATCATGACTGTCAATTTTATCATTTTATAAATTTGATTAAGTCTAAGAATGTCAGAAAGTTGATTTTGAAGGAGGGAAAATAAGGACAGACTTAAGGGGGATCAGGAGTTGATCGATATGGAAAAACATGAAAACAGAGCTCTCACTTAGAGTCCATATAAAAACAGAAGTATTCAATGTAATTAATTTAAACTTTCGGATATTTTAAAGGTATATTTGTAGTCTTATAAAATTATAAAATGAAGTACTTCAATGTAATATAATAAGAAATATAGCAAAATTTATGTAACACAATTTTTGAAAAAAAAAATGTGTTATATCACCAACACCAAGATATCTTAACGTTGAATTGACTTAAGAACCTAATTTTTGCTTTAAAATGATCTGGAAACTTTACTTTATAGAATGAATTAAGGATCTAACTATCACTCAAAAACAACATTATTAAAAAAAACTCAAATTTTTGAAAATTTAAACTCCTAAAAAATACAACTTTTTTTTCATTAAAAATACTCAAAATATTAAACTACCTAAACTATATTAATTCATTCTATAGATTATGATGTTGTATGCATGCCAAAAAAAAAAAAGCCATTCCATCAAATAGTTTTTTTTTTGTTAAATCTTGGTGATAGTCTCCAAAAATCAAGTTTTGAGAAAACGCGACTTAAAAGTTGAAATTATATGGGTGCGGCTTTGAAAGTATTGATACATAAATGCTTATAACTCTGTTAAAAATTCAAATATTTTTATGCGGTTTTTTTGCATTGAGTTCAGAATTAATTGAATTATAAAACTAGATCATAAAAAAAAAAATCTATTTTTTGAAAAGTTTTCAAACCCTGAGCCCCCTTAATACTAGTTTCTTTTAGGTTCTCTTGTCGCAGGTTTTACTGATTTCAGTAAGCAGTGTAAATTTTTATATAATAAAATAAATAATACTCGCTATTTTTTTCTTTAATGCATCATGCAGTAATACCTGCTATGTCAGAATCACTTGAAATTGCAGAAAAAGTTTGATTTTCCGTATAGCAGATGAAATTATATTATTTTCATAATAATAGACCTGGGATGTTTTCATTAAAGATAGAATTCCAATTTTGCAAATATTGTAATTTTTATTATATTGTAATTGTTTACACAAATTTAAATTACAGAAAATATTCATAGTAAGAAGATTCCATTGTAGCTCTATACAACAGTGACAAATTTTTTCATTGTTGTAGTCTTGTGATCATGTATTTCTCTTTGTGGTTTGTTTAAATGACTAGCTTTAAATTTCATGGAATGGCATTTCATGTTAGAAAATACACCAAATATATGTGTAGTTACTTACGATGATTGATATCCCTTTTCTAATGAGTAACAAATACTTCTTAATGGGTAGCGAATTTAAAAATAACAAGCAACAAACACAAAGAGGCATTTACCGCAGTAGACAAGATATAATTTATTCAAAATGAAAAAAACTATTCAAGTGCTAAAAGGGAAACAAGTACATTTAAAGGTATATAAATATTTTTTAATAATCTTATCTACATGCTTCATATGCACAATCAGCAACTCTATCAAAATCAAGATTGATAAGAAAAACTATTTTCAGAAAATAATACTAAAAATATTAGTATTTTAAGTTTATTTATCAATGTTGATAAAGTCGCTGATTGTGCGTACAAAACACATAGTCAAGTTATTAAAAGGTATTTATATGCCTTTAAATATACTTGTTTTCACTTTTAACATGTTGTAACTTTAGTTTAATGATAATAAGTGGTCTTAGAATGATGATAAAATAATTAAGAATAATGATGGATATAATGAAACACATTATTAACTAAATATTGATTTCAGGTATTAGAGTTAGCAGGAAATGCCAGCAAAGATTTAAAAGTAAAAAGAATAACGCCGAGACATTTACAGCTGGCCATTCGCGGTGATGAAGAATTGGATTCTTTGATTAAAGCAACCATTGCTGGTGGAGGTAAGAATTGTTTTACTCGGATATTAATAACTATTGTTATTATATTGGACTTTTTAATATTTACAGGATCATCATCAAAGTTCCTTTAAGTTACTTATAGCTAATGCTATGGTTCATTTAGAATTGAAGTTTACAAAACATAGTCGGATCTTTGCGTCACAAATATATAAATCTCAAAGTATTAAGAAAAGACAATTGTGATGCTTCAAGCAGTTTTTGTTTGTATTCCTATGCTTTTTTGCTGTGATAGTTACATCTCAGTTGTGCATATAATTCCAAATTCATCTTTAATTTTGTTTGTGTTTTTAGAAAATCTTCCTTATGTAGAATTCCATAGTCCTGAAATAATTTTATTACAGTTTCTTCATCAACAGGTAATTCATGGGTTATTCTGTTTCGTAGTTTTCGATATAAAAAAATCGCAAATTTCAACAATTGTCACTAGAGAGAAGAAAAAGATAATTGGCCACTGATCACAGAAAAAATCACCAGTTTCAAATGACTGCAGATAAACTCTAATTTCACAAAAAAAAGTATTTAAAAAAATTGCCAAAGGATCAAAAGAAGAAACACCCCAAATTTTTTTTTAATAATCACGAAAAATCACAAAATTTGCCAAAAGATTAGAAAAAAGAATTGCAAAATTTGTCAAAGGTTTATGAAAAAAGTGTGAAATTTGTTAAAAAATCACAGGAAAATTACTAATTTCTCCAAACAGTAGCAGAAAAAATGCATAGTTAATGACCAAACAAGTGTCTCCTCTTCTCTGCTGTAATCTTTCAGAAAAAAAAATTTCTTACCCAGAATCATCCCAGAGATAACTGCCAAAAGGTAAAATTTCTCTCAATGTCATCGTAAAATGCAAGTTATAACTTTATACAGTACTTTTGATTGAAAAAATAAAAAGTCTGTGTTTTGCATGGTTACAGGGATGCCGCAGACGCGCTATAACATGTAAAATACGCAAAAAATCGGCGACGGGACACATAATTTTCGGCCACAAAAAAAGCACATTTCGTTCAAAAATCGTGAAATAACGAATATTTTTCGTCAAATTCTGTCAAAAAATTCACGAAAATTGGCTAATTTTGTTACAAAATCCCAAAAAATAAGCAGATTTCCTAAAACAAATTTTGTCCTAAAATCGTGATAAAACTGCAAATTTTGTCAAAAGTTTCGTGAAAAACGGCAATTTTCATCCGGATAAAATGGAAACTTTTGTCAGAAGATTGCGAAAAACTGGCACATTTAGTCCGTAAATTGCGATAAAACGGCAAATTTTGTCTAAAAATCGCAATAAAAAGGCAAATTTTGTGAAAAGATTCGTGAAAAACGGCAATTTTTATCAAATAATCATGATAAAACAGTAACTTTTGTCAAAAAATCGCGATAAAACGCAATTTTCGTCAAAGGGACATGGAAAAAAGTTAATGCCAAGATAGAATTTTTCTGTTCTAAAAACTAACTTTCCTGCTTCCAAATTTTTTTTTTGCTCCAAAAACAGATTTTCCTGCTTCACAATCTGTTTTTGATTGTTCCAAACTAGGGATGCACCGAATAGTGATTTTGGCCGAATACCAAATATTCGGCTAGCCGAATAATAATTGTTGGGCCGAATATCGAATATTCGGCCAGCCAAATAGTTAACTATTCGGCTGAATACTGAATATTCGGCTAGCCGAATAGTTAACTATTCGGCCGAATACCGAATATTCGGCTTTCCAAATACTTTTTACATTTGAAAATTTAAAGGTATTAAAATGTTACTTTTTAAAACACTTTTACATGATATTTAATAAAAGAAACTTACATTTTGATAAACAAGAGCTTTTTATAAAAGCATTTAGTACTGAAAAAAATCTGGCTTGAGTTATTTAAGAAGTGTAATTATGAAACTTTAATTAATAAAATTTTCTATGAATTAAAACAAACATTTTAAAATCTAATATTGAAAAAATAGCTGAAGAAAAATTTTACAGTCTGATAATTGTCCTTTTTAAATAACTTAAGGCAGATTTTTTTCAATATAAAGTACAAATACTTTCAACTTAATTCTGAATAAAGGTATGTTTGGCTCATAGTTCTTTTCTTATGAATGGTGGTATTTTCCACCCTTCCCATCATATCATGTTTTACAGAAATCAAAGCATGTGAGTTGAAAATATGTTATTTATTGTTAATGTAATAAACGAACACACAAGTTTTGACCTAGAGTGAGATGAAATACAATGTACTTATGACTCAATAAGTTGATTATGATTATGGTTTCATGGACAAAAATTGTCTTCCTTGATAGCTATTATTAATCTCATTTTTTTTCTTTTAAAGGACTTTTATTTGGGGAAAAGCAAGAAACAGATTATTTACTAAACGAAATTTAGAAACTTGTATCAACACATAATTTATTCCTAAGGAAGAATCCTAATAAATCACCATTTTAATCCTTCTCATGGTTAATTTTCTTAAGTTATACTTTACAAACAGCAAATAAATAATTTAAAAACATTCTATTTTATTTAAAAATGATTTTGTTTCTAATTATTTTAAATATAAATTAAAAAAAATTGACAGTTAAAAGTAGAAATAGTGAACAGTTTTTAAAAGGTTTTATTAAGTATTGGATTTGGCCGAATACTTTGATATTCGGCCATACCGAATATTCGGCAGGCCGAATAGCTTCATATTCGGCCAAGCCGAATATTGTAGAATATTGCCGAGTAACATGGCCGAATACCGAATATTCGGTACATCCCTATTCCAAACATTTCTGAGTGAATGTAACTTCTGAAAACACCATTAAACAAAAAATACATCGTTCATTAAATAAAAAGTACCCCTTTACTCAACAAAAGTATTCTTTTTTTCAGAAAAAATGTCTTTTTCAATAAATCAGTTTTGCCGTTTTTTAAAAGAAATGCAAACAATATTGATACTTGTTATCTTCTACACTCAAATAAGTATTATTTTTAAATTAATTTGTATCTTGCACATTTATTTTTAAAAAAAGTAAAGAAAATGTCTCTTAATAGTTTTTAAAAAATTAATATTAGCTTTAATTATTTATACATTATTATTAAAGCAATAATTATTGCATTTAATTTTTCTTTTGCAAATGAACAAGTTCAATTTTTGCGTCTAAAAATATGACTTATTATTAGTGGGGACCCGCTTTTGTAAAAAAGGGACCCAGAATTTTAGAAGTCCTGGGTCCCCGGGACCTAGGATTTTTCAAGTCCAGAGACATCACTGTGGTTATAATCAAATAATTAAAAATATTTGCACTCCATAAACAGCAATTCGCAATATGTAACACAGTTGCAATAAAAGCGCTTTCCACGATCGTAGTTAATAAAATAAATGGCCCATAAGTATATATTTTCGCATGGTATTGGTATTAGGGATAGGACGAATAGAGATTTAGACGAATACCGAATGTTCGGCCAAATTTTAGGCCAAATACCGAATATTCGGCGGCCGAATACTTTTTTCCAATAGAGAAAAAAAAAAAAATTTGATTATATATAATTTCAAAAATAGGTGCTCATTAATAATTATTACTCTTAAATATGCTTTTAAATGTATTTTTAAATTTGAAAAACTTATTTTAACACAATTTTTTTTTTCCAAGCCCAAGCTCGCACTCTGATTGGTTGTTGCTCTCGGCACTGTTTTCACGTAACTTGGCGATAACCATACTTGGCAAAAAATGCTTCGCTCATAAGTGAACGAGTAAACCTAAAACCTAACCTACTCATTCTTATTCTTCCTTCATTCTTATCCTCGTGGTCTTGTGCTCTTGTGTGTAAAAACTTTTAAAGAGTACAGCTTTCTGTAAGACACGTTCCATCCAATCCAATGCTGCAAGAGAAAAGTTACTTTGTACTGGGTTCGGAAGGAAATCAAACTCCTTGACGGAAGCATCTATCGCTATGGCAAGTATGATTATCGCCAAGTTACGTGAAAACAGTGCTGAGACCAACAACCAATCAGAGTGCGAGCTTGGGCTTGGAACGACGAAGGTGCTTGGAAAAAAAAATTACGCGAACGAGACTGTTCTGAAATTAGTTGCCAAGCTTTAAATTACAAATTATGTTAAAGCCAAAGGTTATGCTTAAAGTAGAATTAATATGTTAACAAAATCTTTGACATTTGAATTGGTGCATACAATATTCAACTTCAATATTCCACGTATTCAACAAGTATTAAAAGGATAAACAGAAATTGATAACAACATGAATGAAGATGCAAATTAAAAATATATACATAGTAATGTTACATATTTAAGTCAGTAATTATGCAAATAATTATTTAAAAGTAAAAACTATAGAATAAAAGAATATTTTGTTCAGTATTTAGAATTTTTGTTTAAATATTTTTAAACTATCTTCATAAAGCAAGTTGTGACATCTAATACGTATCTAGTTTGACACCAGTTCTGTTTTCAGATGTACCATTGTATTTGGAATAATGATATTTGATATTTAATTTTGAAAATGAATATTCGTTAATACACCTAGTGAATGAAGTTTTTTATTTCTTACTTTATAGAAAATAAGTTATGAATTTCATAAGAGCCTTTTTTATATGTGCATGGAATTTGCAGACAATAACAAATATTTGAGTGTTCTAGAATAAGGCATTTTTTTTTTACTTGTAAAATCTTGAATTGTAATATATCACTCTCTAATGAAGACATTTTCCATACATTTAAATCTCCAACTTGGGCAACAATTTCTAAAATATAACTAACTTTTATAGAAAATACAGAAAGGTTGTATATTTTTTAGTATCTGAATAACTGTATATTTTGTAAGTAAGAATGAGAAGGACTTCATGAATGAAGTAGCAAATTTGGATTAGAGAAAAAAAAATAGTAAGAAAAGAAATTCTTTAAATTCTAAATTTATTTGGCAAGATATCTTTCACTATTCGGCGAGATATCTGTAAATCTCGCCATCTCGCCGAATATCTGTAATATTCGTCCCATCCCTAATTGGTATAACGGAAAATTACAAAATAACTAATTAAGATGTTTTGTGGGCGATGATTAAATAATTTAAATATATATACTATATGACCAAATATCAACAAACTTGATTTTGCACCTTTTGCATGTATCTAGAAAAGTATTTTCTTCTAGAACATAAAGAATGTGTTTACTCTGATATTTTTCAATAAAGTTTTAATCATTCAAAAGTAATTAACTCTTCTAAGGGCAGTGGTCATGCGACATGACCACCTAATTTTAATTCCAAAACTGACACATGTTGCCAGGAATATTTTAACATTTTTCCTTTTATATTGAAGATGTTAAAAAAAAAAGTTTTTATTTTCTAAAAAAATTAGTTTGTAAATTCTGGTGTCAGATAAATATTTCATCATTTTTACAAGACTCGGGCCTCAAATCGATTTAAGTTTTAAATGGATTTAAAGCTTACACCAGAATCTTATTTAACCATTGGTCTTAAATCAATTTAAGTTAACATAAAAAATCGTGACTAGCCAATGTCTTAAATCACAGCCAATGACTAGCCAATGTCTTAGTTAAATTTAGCTGTAAAAGCACCTATTTTTGCGAAAATGAAGATATCAGTGATTTTACGAGCTGCAAATTTTATGAATTTTATATGAACAGAATGGAAAGTTGAAAAATCCCAAAACACATTTAACAGTGTTGAAGCCAAACATGAGATAATTTTGAGTGGTTTCAAAGAAACTTATAAATATTGTGACTGAATGAGCTGCCTTCTATCGGTTGTATTATTGTTTTATTCAAGAAATAGTTGTATGGTATTAAAGTGTTTTTTTACTATACATACTGTACATTAAATGTAAAAAAATTTTTAGTCTTCAATTAAGAGTTTGTATTTACAAATATTCTGTAACTTATAAGATCCTCTATTTATATTAAAAACTTAGTTTCTGTATTGCTAGTTTTCAAGTTTATTTTTTAATAATTTAACTATTAAAAGTAAATATCTTGTCTTCTTATAAAATTTCTTTTTTCTTTAAATTTATACAAAAGTATCATTAAAGTTTTTTTAATTAGCTACATATATTTCTTTATATGCTGTAGTATTAAGTGATCTATGCTTAATCTGTATAAACCCACAGTAATTTAAATTTTGATGTCTTGTATTATTGGACAGACATAATAAAAAAAATTAATTTTGAAGAAGATTTGAGGGGCCTAACATTTATACTTATTCCTGTTTCAGTCATGTCCATTTAATATTTTTACCAGCTTGGTTTGAATGTTTTACATTTTATATAGAAAGACTTGGCTGCTTATTTTTTTTTTTCTTCTTTATCTGCTCAACTGGCTTGTTTATGTGTTTTTGTATCAGTCTGGCTTGTTTCCTTATTTTGCTGGGCAAAGATATTGGTCTTAGGGTCCATGCGGATCAGGGTTCGTGGATTTTTTAATAAAAATCAAAATTGATTTTTTTATTTAAATTTGTTTCTTTTGATTTAAATCAGATTTTTTTTATTTTTTTAAAATCTCACACAGTATTATTGTTTTACATTACTTTTAGTTTAATTTAAAAATATAAATTATACATACTCACACATGAGTGTTATAAATATTACCAATATGTATTAATAATGTTGTGCAATTTACATAAATGATTCAAAGGTAAAATTTTAGGTTATGAAAGAATCTTTATTACACAAAATACATGGAAAACTACAAATCGGCTATCAAAAATTAATTCAGCCTTCAGTATTTTAGTTAAAATAAAAACATCTGTAATACATAAAAATGTTAAACTAATTTGTACAAATTTGTTACCTTTTGTTTTATTTAAGTGCTGGTTCAGAAAATGAGTTTAGCAGCTTTATCAGCTGATTTCTAATTTCCAAATTTACCAAACATCTGTTCTATTGAAAGAGATGAAGTTTTTGTAGTAAAAAAGAAGTTCATTGTGAATTCTGCAAGATTTTTAGCATTAGTCTTTTCGATAACTGTAGCAAATACCTTCCACCACTACAGGGCTGATATGTGTACTTAAATTCAAACAAAAATTCATTGAATGGTTCAGATTTTGCTCAAGCCTTAATATAATGGGCATCACCAAGTAATAAAATTTTATTTTACCCCAACTTGCAGAAGTTTTTCTAAATACTAATGAGTAAATATTACAAATATTTAATATATTAATGCTTGGATTTTCTTACTGTTGTGAGATTATTTTATAATTTGATTCAAATGAAATTTGACAACTTTTTTCCCTTCAAAACTTTACATTGTGCTTTACTTTTTGATAGAGATTAAGCTTTATCTTTCTAAAAGCAGTTTGGTTTTCTGTATTATATAAAAATTATATTAAAGTACATTATTATGTTTGTTTATATCTTAAATTTATTTTAAAATAACTTAAAAGAAAAACTGATTTAAATCAATGATTTCTTTTAAGAAATTGATTTAAATCAACGAACCCTTATGCAGATATCTAGGATTAGATCAGAGGATGTTCAAATGTGTAGTATTGTAATGTTAAATGTCAACTGTTTAAAAAATATATTTTGCTTATCTTTTTATTTTCTTTTCTTTTAGGTGTCATCCCACATATCCACAAATCTCTCATTGGGAAGAAAGGAACCCAAAAGCCACAATAATTTTGTTCTTGATATTTGTTTTGTTTTACTGTATGACATTGCAATTATACTCTTAAGTTATTGGTATTTTAAAAATAACTGCCTTATACTGCGAAATATGCAAAAGGATTTTATGGATGTGTTAGTTATCTTAGTGAATATGTATTTAAGTATTATTATGTTTCTTTTTTAAATCTAGAAAAGAGTTAGTTGTTTCAATGGATTTTGTACAGATAAATTTTGTGGATACATCAATTTTCATAAACTGACATCAGATAAATCATTTGAAAAATTGTTCTACTAAAAAAGAATCATTTTCATAAAAGCTTAGTCTATAGTTTTACATTTTTTGCACTGTAAGTTACTCATACATTTTCTTATGGATATTCATGACGAAAACTTTGCATTTGTGTAGTTTGAACTGTTTGTGTAAACATTGATAGCTCTCATTAATAAAATGTAGTTTATCTAGTTTTTCTGTATCTTCTTTTACTAATTGTCTGGTGCTTTTATTTTATGTAAAAATGTAATTCCTGGATGCAAAACCTTCATTCATGAATGAAATAGTGTTTCTTGTATTGAAATAGTAGGAATTTTACATGCAAAAACTTTTATTCACTTTCTTTTATTTTGAAACAAGATAATTACAAGACATTGAAATCTCCTTTTTTAATTGTATGCGATAGTCATCAAACATTTTTAGTCTTTGCTTGGATGGGTTTCTTGCATTAATCATATAACTTAATTATCTACTTCATCTGCTGTTTAATGATGTATATCCAATATTTATTTTCAAAATATCGTTATGCATGATTTATAGATATTGTCATTTATTGAAGTTATTCATTTACCCTTTTTTTAGATTTAAACTTTAAATATATATTTAAATCTAAAAAAGTGTAAATGAATTTTTCAATTGTTATTGCTTCTGTCATTCTGTAGATAATGTGTTTAATGCTGAAATTTTAAATGCCGAAAAATAACTATGTAGATAATTACTTATGGACGTTAGCTATCATTAAAAGATAAACTGCTAATTTAGATAGGTCCTCGTGTCACCTGGAAGAGACACTAAAGAACACCTTTTAAATCTATTTAAAACAATTGTTAAATTTACTTTTTAAATAAATGCAAGCATATCATAAGCATCGATAAATTGACTGATATATCTTTGGAAATATTTTATATCAATTTTAAACCAATTTTAGTGGTCTTGTAATATTTGTCTCAGGAGTATGAAATTGGAAAAACATTTTCTTGTACAACCTCATGTTTTTATTTTTCAAAATATAAAAAGTAGCATAGAAAATATTGTTAAGAAATGATATTACTTTTTGCATTGCATATGCATATGTTATGCATTTTTAAGCATGTAAAAATACATCGTAAAAATTGTAAGGATTTCAAAATTGACATGTTGGCAGGTATGTTAATGTAAAAAGGGGGATTTAATAACAAGTGTAATAATTAAAGAGCTTTTTATTTGCTCATAATATATAATGTATTATATTTGCTCAATTAGTTGGGTAATGATAAATTACAAGGTAGTTAACTGACATACATATACGCATACATTTTTGCAGACTCAACGTAGAATAAATGCATTGCAGTACAGGGAAAACACAGAGAAATTTTTTTTTTTCAAGATTAGACTGGCAACCCTGATATTTTAATCAAATACCACCATCATTTTTGTAAAAAGTAGCAAAAGCATAATTGCCAGCCTTCATAATTGATTTAATCAATAATCTTTAAAAATTTTGAAGATATTTTTTTATGAGGCTCTTAAATTAATTCTAATTAAAATAAACTTTATTAAATCAAATGTTTGGTAAAATTTGAATTTTATGAAACAAAGCTTGGCAGCTATATCCTTGCTTGAATATGGAAACTAAGCCAAGACTTTTGTAATGCAGCAACTAAAATAATCCATGACAAATTAAAATATTTGGCACAGTACAATATTAGCAGATAAAACAGCATTTAAGTAGCTGAAACTTTTTAATTAAATGCAAGCTAATTTCAGTAGCATTCAAAATACATGCATTAGCTTAAAAAAATGATGGAATTAGCTACAAAAACTAATCTCTACAATTAAATAAAAAGCTCTAGTCTTTTTAAAATGTTGTTTTTCTCTGCATATAAAATAATAAGTAGGAAAGAGGCAGCAATTTTAGGATCACTATTGTAAGATTTCAGTCATGCTTCATGAATTTTCTGACATTTACATGGAAAATCCAAGTAAACAATAATTCTGAATGTCAAACTGTATCTGTATGTTGCTAACTTTTTAAAAAATGATTTTGGTAAAAATTAAATGAACAGTTTATAAAAAGGATGAATAAACTTTTGCATCAAGTAAAATTTTTCATCGGGAAGAGAAGAGCATAAACATTTATTTCCAATGGTAATATAAAAAATATTTTATTTTTTGTATAAGACATATGGCTCTAAACACTTACACTATTTCTTGAATTGTTACCAATAGAGTTATACATAACATTCTCTTTATATTTTACATAAGTATAAAATATACCACCAAAAAGGTTTAAACTAAGACCAAAACCATTTAAAATGTTAAATTTTATGCCACCAAATGTAAAAATTCCTATAACAGTTTGAAAAACACTTTTTAGTACTCCAATCAAAGTAGTTGTTAATGCAGAGTTCTTTTCAGTACATAAAAACACACTATAATTAAGCACTACTCCAATAATGTTTTGTAGCATGAAACAAAAGACAAATGAAGGATCTGAAAGGGGGGAAAAAAAGATTAAGCCATGATTGTGAGATTGTATTGATATGATAATTTATTATTAAATAAGCATACCTGAAAATCTGTTGGCTAAAATTATCTTTTGATACTCCAACAACAGACTTGAAGAAGCAAAAATAAGAATGGTATTGTAACTACTAAGATATAAAACATCTAATGCAGTCATACTTTGTAAACTTCTCTGTGCCAAAGTCAAATATAGAGCCAGAACAAATACACTAACAGCTCCATATTTGTAAGCTTTAATATCCAAGTTCAAATCTCCAAAACCTAAAATTGAAACAGCAATAGTTTTATTTGTAGTTTTGGTACTTTCTTTTCTCAGTAACCTTAGATCTGTTCTAACTTAAGAAGTGCAGTTTGCTACCAAATAGCTAGAAAAAAACGGAACTGATGTAAAATTAATTTTAACACAATTATTTTAATATGTAAATAAATTACACAAGATGTAATTTTCCAACTGGGAGGAAAATGTTTGACCTAGGGATCTCGACTGAAGTTTGACCATCTGAGTTGCCTCAAATAAATCTGCAGGACCTAATTTTCCCAGCTAACCTTATTGATCATAGGTGTTCTTTTGAGATAATTTAAATATCTGACCAGATGCTATGATCAATAAAATTAGTTGGATGAATAAAATCTTTCAAATTTGCCTGGGATACCTTAGATCAGGGCATGAAATTTCAGCTTAAAAGATACTCGCCAGGTTAAAATTTTTACTTGTCACTATTTTACATTCATTCCGACAACAACGTCAGCCCTCTCACCTGCTCAGAAAATGAAATATGACAAATTTAAATTAAATTGACGATTGTTAGAAGAAGCTGTTTGTTAAATCCAGAATATTTTACATTTATGGAAAATATAGGACGCTTAGGTGACGAAACACGGATCTCTTCGCGCAGGAGTGAAAAGCAATCTAATTCGGTATTGGCACGTGCGCAGTACGAAAGTAAGGGAGGGGATGAATGCAGACAGGGTAATTTCATTCCACCATAGGAAAGAAGAAAAAGTATGTGACGGAGCATTTTTACTTTTTTTTTAAATATAAATACTATAGCTTCATTTTGAAATACATCCGCATGTCGCTGTGCTTAGTTTGATTTGAAGCACAACATTTTAAAAGACGAAACTTACTCGCCAACGATAAATATTTACTCGCCAATGGCGAGCTGGCGAGTGGAAATTTCACGCCCTGCCTTAGATGGTAGAGCATTAGCAGCTTCAAGCCAGAGATCCCTGGATTGGGCATTTTTCTCCCAGTAGGAAATTTGCATCTCATATGATTTATTATCCAATTAGAATAATTGTTAAAATTAATCTAAGCAATAAGGTTTTACCAGCTCCATTCTTGTAATTATTTATAAATTTGGTAGCAAGCTGTATTTCTTAAATTGCAACAGATCCAATGTTACTATGAAAAGAAAATGCCAAAACAATTTTTTTTTTTTTTTTTTTTTTTTTTTTTAATGAAAATTTTTAAAATTGTAAATATTGCACCCTTACTTTAAGAGTGGCACAGCTCAAAATTGGGAATTTGAGTTATGGCATGTTTTTTACGCCTCTATCAAACATTTAAAATGTCAGATAGTGCACTGAAAATCCAAGTAGCAGTCGTGTTTGCCTCATGCAAAATGGCCATTAACCTTTCACAACCGGGAAACAGTTTTTTGCATTTCCTAAAAAATGAAATTTCTTGAATTGGCTTTTTTTTTTTTTTTTTTTTTTAAGCAAGGGTACAAAAGAATGAAAATGTAGGGTGTTCATATAAATTATTTCAATGTTTGTTACAATTCCAATATAAGGAGGCCTTCTGAACTTTTTTAATATAAATTGATGAAAGAAGACATCAGTGAATTTTAGGGTTTTTTCCTGCAATTTTATGATTTTTTTTTTTTTTTTTCCTTCAGGGCGCAATCTTTTGACAAAGATTGTATATTTTCCATAATCCATGTACAAAGTTAGTAATTTCTTCATACAATTTGCAGATTCTTTATTTTATTTTATTTTTTTTTTTTTTAATTTTTTGATAGAATTCACATTTTTTTCTCCAATCTTGTGATGAAATGTGCATTTTTTCTGCAGTCCTTTGACAAAAGTAGCATTTTTTTCTGCAATTCGTTGATGATATTAGTCTTACGATTTTTTGCCGAAATTTGCTGAGATATTTTTTGTTAACCTTTGACAAAATTAGCCCTTTCCCCCCCCCCCCCCCCCTCTCTAATTTTTTGACAAAAATTGCATTTTTCCATAATTTATTTGCAAAATTAGTGATTTTTTTTTTTTTTTTTCATAAAATTTGCAGTTTTGTTCTTCCTTTTCGATCTTTTGATAAAATTTGCATTTTTTCTATAATTTTTTCACAAAATAAGCATTTTTTTTTTTCAATCTAATAAAATTTGCATTTTTCCACAATCTGTTTATGATAATCTTTTAATGATTTTTTTGATGACATGTGCAGGGATGTTTTGGTAAACTTTGACATTTGCTTTTTTTTTTTTTGGAAACTATTTGTTGAAATTCTTGAAATTTTTTAGCAATATATATATATATAGTCTGAATTTTTGGATCTGAATGCCTTAAACTTCTGTAAAAGTCAGAACAGAATCCCCCTCTAATAGCCTGAAGACGTTTTTTCTTTTATATTCTTAGAAAAACTAATGCTTGAACTGTATTTTGATTTTTATAATGCAAAATAATCTTACGCATTCTTTTTTTTTTTTTTTTTTTTTTTTATGTGTGCTCCTGTATGACAAAATGAAAATAAGAAATATTTTTCTAATATTCCCCACTATCATGATTGCTTAGCTATTTCTGTTTTTTTTTTTCCTAACCTTTATCTTGCCAAACTTTATCTACTGACTATACATAGCTTCAGACTTATATTATATTTAAATTATGTCTTAATGAAAAGAATTGTGTGATTAAAGGAAAAATACTCATTTGATGTAATTAGTCTTTTTTTTTTTTTTTTTTTTTTTTTTTTTTTTTTACATGTTTAGATTATCTTTCAGCTTGAGTTCCTGAATTTTTCCCCCATGTAAATATTATTGCTTTTATGCATTTCTTTCACAATGTGGCGACTGGAATATTTGGGTTAAGAAGTCACTGGCTCCTTAAAAATTTTGGGAATCTACACCTACAATAAAGTAAACTGATAAAATTTTGACACCTATGGAAGGTTTGTTTATTTCTTACAGTTGCATATTTATTTTACATGTGGAAAGGGAAACATAAATGTATCCACCTGTATGTTACTTTGTATTTGCATTTTTTTTTTAAATTTTTATTTATTTTTTATTTATT
Organism: Maratus speculifer; assembly: GCA_964019185.1. Classification (NCBI taxonomy): domain Eukaryota; kingdom Metazoa; phylum Arthropoda; class Arachnida; order Araneae; family Salticidae; genus Maratus; species Maratus speculifer. Next base: position 364,631,621 of record OZ025290.1, on the reverse strand, counting down.
ATTTTTTTATTTATTTATTATTATTTTATTTATTTATTTATTTATTTAGCGAGTCAACAGGTATTTAGTCTCTGAAAAATTCTTGAGACCGAAATATAGATTGAAAAATGTATGTAATTTTCTTTTTTCCCATAAAAATTTAAAGAGTAATTTACACCTTATATGAAATCTATTTTATTTTTTTGCTTGTTTATTATTGTGATATCTACTTCATTGTAAAGAAAAGTGAATTTAATTGAAATATGAATTTATCTATACCTCCAATTTTGAATAACAATTTTAATACAAGTTGGTTTTCTTCAATTTTTTATTCAAATTATAAATGTTGTACCATAATTACATATATGTTTAATGTGCATATTTATGATAAGTTAATAAAAAAAGGGGGTAATTTAATAAGCGAATGCTTTCAATGGTTAATTTTTATTTTAGGGTAGAACAAATTTTACAGGATATATAAAAAAAAATTCTAGTTTACTGGGTTCACCTAGTACTCTGAAAATATTTTAATCATGGTTTGGATAGTGCTGCTTGCACTTATAAATATTTGTAATTTAATTAATCAAAAATATGTAACTTACTTGCTAGAATGCATCCAAAAGTAATCAGTATCACAGATAAAATCAATTTCAAAGATGGACATTTTTTATGAAGAAGTATCGAAGATACAAATACAGTAGACTCCCTCAAATCCGCACTCCTAAAATCCACAACTCTCTAAAATCCGCACATACTTTACAGATGTAAACAATGAAACATTCAGTTCAGATGTAGGTGCAAAATTTGACTTTTTTAGTTTTATATTAATTCCATATATTTTTTGAATTTGTAATTTTAGTTAAGGTTATTGAATTCATGTTTTTACATGAAGAAAGAATAATTTATTTCTGAAAAAATCAAGATATTGCTGATATCATTGGTAATCAGAATCTTATCAAACATGTTTATGTATTGATCAAGCTTTTTTAGTTATTAAGTCTGGCTAAACCTGAAATAAAGCTTCTTTATTTTATGATCTTGATGTGAATTAGTAATGTACCTTTATGAGGCAAGTTTCATTGAATAATTTAGGACACACACATTTATAATGAATATTTAATTGTACATTATTGATTATTAATTTGACCTTTGCTTTTAATATTTTTATATTTTTAGAAACTATCTAAATTTTTATTAATTTAGTTTATTCCTTACTTTAATATTTTAGCATAATGTAAGCATTCATTATACTTTTGATTTCATTATTAATTACATTTAAATTACTGTTTAAAAAATGTAAACAAAGCAATGACCAGAAATCCGCAAAATTCTAAAATCCGCAAAACCTCTGGTCCCAAGCTGTGCGGATTTGAGGGAGTCTATTGTAGTGTCAGAATAGGTGTACATCTTCTAACTGCATCATACATAGGAATAGACATACCAACAAGGGCTTTTAATGCAGTAAAGTAATGTAGTGCATAGAACAAGGATGGCCATATAAAAGATTTTCCTGTAAAATAATAAATGGTACTGAATTTTACAAGATATTTTATCTATGTGCAATATACATAGTAAAGTTTGTCTATTATGCAGACATGTTACTTTTCTGCGGAAACATGGAATTCTGCTTTTTCGGCAATGAATTTTTTATTATCCCTGAGATCGATACAAATATGCATTAAAATTTGTTATTTTTTTTGGGGGGGGGGGGGGCGTAAAGGATGAAATACAAAAAAAATGCAACTACAAACTACACCAAATTAAACAAATTTCTTCAAAGAATTAAAAAAAACACAAATTTCTCAAAAAAAAAAAATCAAAAGACTGCAGAAAAAATACTATTTTCTTCATAGAATCGCGGGAGATAACACTATTTCCATCAAAGGACTGCGAAAAAACGCGATTACCGTCAGATAATTGCAGGGAGAACGCAATTTTCATGGATAGGTTGCAGTAAAATACTCAAGTTTCATCGAAAAATCGTGAAAAATACCCAAATTCTATCGAAAGATCATGGACAATACTCAAATTTTGTTGAAAAATCATGCGAATTTTGTCGAAAGATGGGTAAAATATGCGAATTTTGTTGAAAAGTTGCAGAAAATAGGCAAATCTTATAGAAAGATTGTGGAAAATATGCAAATTTTGGCAAAAGATCATGGAAAATATGCTAATTTTGTCAAAAGATTGGAGAAAAATCGAGAATTTTATTGAAAAAACGAGGAAAATACACAAATTTTTTCAAAAAAGTGGTTCAAATATGCAAATTTCTCGAAAAATTGCAAAAAATACATTAAATTTGTCGAAAAAGGGTGAAAAAACTGCAATTTTCACTAAAGAATCATGGATAAATGCAAATTTCAGGGAAAAGATCATGGAAAAAAGTGCAATTTTCACCAAATAATCGCGAAACAACACTAATTTCGTTAATAATTGCTGGAAAAATGCAAATTTCATCAAAACGCTGCAAAAAAAAAAAAAAAAAATGCGAATTTCATCAAAAGTCCATTATTCTGTGAAAGTTCAGCTTTTTTCTTGCTGAGCCTGTACCATGTCTGATTATGATATTGTATTGATCTGAAGAAATACAAGGTAGCCCAAAAATCCCTGATACATTTTAAAATTCAATATAAAATTATGTAATTGTCATACACACAAGAGTGTGGTTTGGACTAAAATGCTAAAAGTTTTCTTCTGGGGAATGAAAACAATTATTTCCAAACTTCGACTATACATGATGCCCCTTGTTTCTATGTTTGGCCACATTGTCTCCAGATTTAATCCCACTCAACTTTTTCTTATGTGTTTGTGTCAAGGACAAAGTGTATGTCTCTGCTATGGCTGACATTGTAATGCTGAAGTTCAAAAATTATAAATGTGCTTCAATCAATTCTGCAAATCAATGCTTGTGAATACATGGATTGAACTGGAATTCTGCTTGGATGTGGCTTAAGTTATTAAGGGTGAACATATTGAATTATGCTAAAGAATTGCACAAATTATTGTCCTGTAACTGCTTTCACAAAATAAAATTATCTGTAACTGACTGTCTTGCGCTTTTGATAATTTAAGATACAGCACCATCTATGGGTATACAGCACCATAAGTATTTTAATCCAAACCTAACTCCTGCACGGTAATTACTTGACTTTACATTGAATTTTAAAATGTGTTGGAAACTTTTGTGAACTCTATATTTTAGATACAGTCAAGACAGCATGGCTGAATCACTATATAAATTATACTAACATTTGAGATTTTATGCTTTTAATGGTCAAAAAGTGCAATTTCTCCCTGGAACTCTAACATGTCCTCTCCTCCCAGAGCCACCGAAATTTCTTCTGCAGAAAAATATCTTAATTCAACATTGCACACATCCGAAAAAGATTTAGCATTTTTTGCTCATTAATCTCTAGAAGTACATTTTTTTTTTCATCTGCAGAATCCCATAATACATACATCACTTTCTCTTTCGTTTCGAATTCGCGTAAGGTAACTTCGATTTTCTTTTCGTAAGAATGTAATAAGCAGTAAATTAAGGCATACAAATTTTAATTCAGTTTTGTTGCTTAAAAAATAATTTTAATTTGATTAATCATATAATAGGGATTTTAGGACATATAAAATTAATTAATGAAACATTGAGCATTTCTTAGTAGTTTTTGAATCTCTGAGGTTTTTCCAATAACGGACAGTTTCCGCACTCCCGAGGTGTCCATTATTTAGAGGTTTTACTGTAATTAGCAGAGATTCTAATTAAAGGGATATAATAAATGTAAAATACATATAGCTATTTAATATTGTTTATTGTAACATGCATATATTTTTTTAATTTCTAGTAATAATAAATTACACACAGAGATGAATTTTTACTTAATAAATCTCATGTTTTTCTAATTTAGCTACTATATACATTTGAAAGTGCTAATGCTTCCGGGTTTCTATATTTTTTTACATATATAATTCAGATTTTTGTTCATTAATAAAAAAGGAAACTTCTCTTTCAAAATTTTATTATTCAAAGTTTACAATATAAAGTAATCTGTATTTTTGCTTTGAATAATATTTTCAATTCTATTTTGTTGAATTTGAAAAATATATTTTTCCCCACAATTTTGAAACATATTTTCAAAATACTTTAAAGAATTCCAACCCACATTAAATTGTTTTGAAAGCTTTAATTATTTATGTCTCTTAGTAATTTATATTTGCTATTAAAAAGCAAAATATATCTGTTAGTATTTCTCAATATAAAATATGAAAATACCATTTCCTCCACATCTGCATATTTCAGTTCACAATCCATAAACAATGAAGAAACTGCATTTCCCTCCCCCCCCCCCCCCCCCCCAATCTTTTCATATTGTGTAGTGCAAGTGTAATCCTGAATTGTTTTATTGCATCTTTTTTCTTTATATTATTTTAGACACATTTTATAATTTCAATTATCTCTTCTAAACTTTCTTTTATCTTGCCAGACATAGTGAATGTACAAAGTGTTTTAAAAATCAACATGCAATAAATTTACATGAAAAGCAAACATCAATAACATTTGTTTAAAAATGCATCAGCAAATTAATAAAAAGTTATAATTCAGTTTAATAAACCCTTTTAGGTTACTTTTTTTTTTTTTCAATTCTGAGAAAAAATTACTTTTACGTTAATAACAATAACAGTAGCTATCCAAATAGGTTAATTAGTGTTTAATTGATACTTCATTGTCTGAAAGATAACAAATGTTGTTGTTTTGTGTACTATTCAATTAATAATCATATGACAATAATTTAGGTTATTTTTGGAGATGTTTAGAAAATATTGTATTACAATAAGATTTAATTTATATTACAACTTTTTAATAATTTTTGCACTTTATTATGATTCCTTCAGGAAAGTAAATTTTATTTTAAATTTAAAGAGTGAAATATATGTTTAAAAAAGGAATCGCAGATGGCACAAAATAAAGCAAATAATAATTATTATTGTTATTACTAAATGCCTAAATATAAATGAAGTCATACAGTAAATACATAGACTTATACTAACATTACTACATATAAATATAAGCAATAATATTTCTTAAAACAAAATAATATTCCATTAAAAGACATGTACTATTAATAGTACACCAGACCTGAAAGGGTTAAAGTGTCGCCCCTTTACTTTTAAAACACAAATAAACCACCATTTAAGATCTCTTAAGGAAGTGTCAAATATGTGTGATAGATCAGAGAGAATAAAATTGAAGTTTATGAATTCTTATAGCAAGTTATCATTCAATTTATTTAGCTGCCTCATTTGAAATGTAACAGATAGTTTCACTAAATATTAAATTATAAGAAAAAAGGAAATGTCGCTATTATCATATCCTCGTAAAGCAAAAAATTAAGTAAATAAAAGAAAAAAGCATTAAAAAATATGCTTCTTAAAATTAAAATGTTTCATATTGTCTTTATATTTCTCTAGTCATTGCCTAATCAATCAATGACAAGAGACTTTGCTAAACAATTTTACACAAAAATCAGAAAAAAATAAAATAAATAAATAAATAAATAATGTTAATTATCATGTTTTATACCCAAGTTCTTCGAATATGGACAAGAAAAGGTTTATCTGATGTATACACACACATGCAAGAAAAAAATATATATAATTTCCATAAATTGATCTATATAAGGCATAACATTTTCAATCTCAGCATACCAACAAAACAATGAATGAATTTCATATGTTAATGATCTATAATCCTAACTGACAGGAAAGAATATATGTATATATATTACAGCTCATATGAAACATTGTCAAATAAAAATCAATTTTTATGAATAATAAGTTTTAAATTAATCTTTTTGTGAACTTAAATAATTTTTTTATTATTAAAATGGCTTATTATTATTTAAATGACTATGAAAAAAAAAAATTACAAACCTGATTTTAAAGTATACATGGATATTGATATAAATCCAGATATTCTAAATATCTCTAATAAAATGATGCATACAGACATTTGAGTGGTCATGATAAAGAGAGGAAAGTCAAAACCATATGATGAAATAACTGCTTTATTAAGAAAAGCCAACGATATCGAACATGTACCATACAGCAGTGCTGACCCTATACTTTCAAAGTAGCATATATATTTCTGCAAAAGAAATGTGTGTGTTTATATATTGATAAACATAAGTAAATCATGTATGAATTATGTATGTAAACTACAGCTATAATAAAGATAGCTTTAGTTTTATGAAAAAATTAAAAATATTTTGTGTCTCTCTCCTACTTAAAGAAATCTTTAATCATTTCACCTGCAGCAGAGATGAGAAAAAGAGTTGTTACCTCTGACTTATCTTGGAAGCTGCCATTGAAGTGTAGTATTACTTTAATTTATATTCAGTATAGTTCCCATATAGAGAAGAGTGCCATTATTGAACAAGTCAGGACCAACCCTAGTTCTGATAAGCAAAAATTTTGATAAATAGATAATTTTGACTATATGCTAAAACCTTCACACTTTATTTAAGCTTAGGACTGCTTGCACCAGTTAATACTGGTGTGTTTAATTTTATTATTTGTTTGTTTGTATACTTTTTTATCATTTAAAATTTTCTTTTTTTATCATCTTCTTAACTCCAGAGATTATAATTTAAACAAAAAAAACTTTCAATTGTTGCTTGCTTCAGAAAAGACATTCTTTACAATGCTGTTATATCTTGAATTATTCTTAAATATGTTAGTTGAATAAGGCCAATATTCTTCTAATGTTCAAGCCATTTCATATCTGCTTCCAAACATTCAAAGGCTACATTTTGTGATAAAGTTGGGTCATTTTCAGAACTTTAATTTTCTTCAGTTTATTTTTTGTTGCTATTGCTCCAATGATACACTAATCATGGATTTGATTTTGCATGCTAAATCTGAAAAGAAAAAAAAAAAATGAGGGAAACAGGGTGTTTGGATGATTGGAAGTTCAATTAATTATTTTTTTAATTAATTAATTTATTTATTTTGAGAGAAATAGACTTCAGATAGTCAGAAGTTTGGTTAATTACAGTTCCAATAATCAATGCTCTACTGTATATTTTTTCCCTTAATATTGGCCACAAGTTTTTAGAGTAAAACATAGGATTTTATCTTTGTTAAAATATGAAAACGATTAGTAAAGTCCACATTTTTCAGAATTTAGTAGGTATCTTGCTTCATAGGCATAAAAAAGAACCAAATAAGACATATGATATCAACATTACAATCTTAAATTTCTCCAACCTATTAAATGATGCTAATTCTTTCAAAATAAATTTTTGTTATGTTTTGTAAAATAAGATCTAATCAGAAAATCAGCTAAAGTATTATTTTTCATGATTCTTATAACATAAGCCCTATTTAAAAAAATAAGTGGGTGTTACCTTTTAGATAACAACTAAGATATCACATTGGTTCCAAAATGCAAAAAAATAATGATTAGAATTGAAAAGAAATAAAACTTTATTCCCAGGTTTACCCTGATTTTTTTTCTTTTCCCCCCATTCTTTAGGCATGAGGAAAAAATTTACGGGGATTCAATATTGCTGTGCATCATTAACAGGTTTCATAGCCAAAAAATATTTATTTAAAAAAGCTTTATTCCTGGATATGAGAGATAAGGGTTAGTAGTTTTACAAGAACATTAGAAAGAGCTCAGTCTGAAGCATCAATATTATACATGCATATATGTGCACATATATTGTATAAATATACATGTATATAGACATATACAGGGTGATTCCAAATTTTTTTTACAATAAAAGAGGGGTGATAGTACACATCAAGACAAACAATATTAAATAGGAGACTAAGGGTCCAAAACGTTTTCCTAAGGAGATAGCCACCATTAAAGTTTAGGGACCAAAATTTCAAATAAACATAAAAAACGGAAAAATAGGTCGATTGATTTGCGGTTTTCACTAAAATTATTCTTTATGTCGGCATTTTCTTGAAATTAAATTATAAAGATAAATTTCAAAAAATGCCGATAGAGGGCGCTTTAGACTTTGGAGTAACGAAAAACTATTTTTTGCCGGTATTTTTTGCATCTCATTAAATGTTTTCATAGGCTTAGACTCAAACTTAAATTTTGAGCTCAAAATCTGTAGTTGGGAGTGGTTAAGTAACATAAACTGAGCTGTGTTCAGAGGGTTCAAATTTCAAATGATTATAAAAAATGGAAAAATTGGTCGATTGATTTGCGGTTTTCACTAAAACTATTCTTTATTTAGGTATTTTCATGAAAATAAATTATAAAGATAAATTTCAAAAAATGCCGATAGAGGGCACTTTAGACTTTGGAGTAACAGACAACTATTTTTTGCTGTTATTGTTTGCATCTCTTTAAATGATTTCGGAAGCTTAGACTTAAATTTTGAGCTCAAAATCTGAATAGTAGGGAGTGGTTAAGTAGCACAAACTGAACTGTGTTCAAGGGGGAGGGAAAGGTTCAAATTTAAAGTAATTATAGAAAATGGAAAAATTGGTCGATTCGTTTGCGGTTTAAAATAAAACTATTCTTTAAGTCAGTATCTTCTTGAAAATAATTTTTAAAGATAAATCTTAAAAAATTCCGTCAGAGGGTGCCTTAAACTTCAGAGTAACCAACAATTCATTTTAACCAATATTTTTTGGTTCTAATAAAATACTTGCAAAAGCATTTTAAATGTTCTCGGAAGCTTAGAAGCTTAAATTTTGAGCTCAAATCCTGAATCGTTATGAGGAGTTAAGAAGCGCAAACTGAAGTGTGTTCAGGAGTTGAAATTTAACCCTCTTTCCTCCTCCAACACAATTCAATTTTTCGCTACTTAAACACTCCCAACGATTCAGAATTTCAGCCCAAAATTTAAGTCTATGCATTTGAAAGCATTTAATGAGATTAAAAAAAATAACAGTTAAAAATAGTTACTCCAAAGTCTAAGGCGCCCTCTATCGGCATTTTGTGAAATTTATCTTTAAAAATTATTTTCAAAAAAAGACTGATTGATCAAGAAAACTGCTGATTTAAAAATTAGTTTTAGCAAAAACCGCAAACGAATCGACCAATTTTTCCGTTTTTTACAATTATTTGAAATTTAAATCCTCTGAAAACAGCTAAGTTTATCTACTTAACCACTCCCAGCTATTCAGATTTTGAGCTCAAAATTTAAGTTTAAGTCTAAGCTTACGAAAGCATTTAATAAGATGCAAAAAATAACGCCAAAAAGAGTGCTTCGTTACTCCAAAGTCTAAAGCGCCTTCTATCGGCATTTTTTGAAATTTATCTTTATAATTTATTTTCACGAAAATACCTAAATAAAGAATAGTTTTAGTGAAAACCACAAATCAATCGACCAATTTTTCCATTTTTTATAATCATTTGAAATTTGAACCCTCTGAACACAGCTCAGTTTTTGTTACTTAACCACTCCCAACTACAGATTTTGAGCTCAAAATTTAAGTTTGAGTCTAAGCTGACGAAAACATTTAATGAGATGCAAAAAATACCGGCAAAAAATAGTTGTTCGTTACTCCAAAATCTAAAGCGCCCTCTATCGGCATTTTTTGAAATTTATCTTTATAATTTAATTTCAAAAAAATGCCGATATAAAGAATAATTTTAGTGAAAACCGCAAATCAATCGACCTATTTTTCCGTTTTTTATGTTTATTTGAAATTTTGGTCCCTAAACTTTAATGGCGGCTGTCTCCTTAGGAAAAAGTTTTGGACCCTTAATCTCCTATTTAATATTGTTTGTCTTGATGTGTACTATCACCCCTCTTTTATTGTAAAGAAAATTTGGAATCACCCTGTATATGCGTACATAACACTGGCATCTGGCTAACTGAAAAGTACCAACTATTTTTAAATTCATCTGTAACCAACATTTTTTTAATGTAAATTTAAAAAATATATTTATCTTACAAATGTTGTCAAAGTATCTGTTAAGAATTTCTGTTTTGAGAAAATGGTTCCAGTTAGAATTTAAAAAATAGCCACCTGTGGCAACCTTGCATTGACTGCCACATGATTCAACCAACATATTAAAAAAATATATAGTATTAATTATATTTGACTCATACAGCAATTTAGATGATAAAATACAAATTTTGAAAGCATTTTGTAAAAGAAAGATAAACACTAGTTAATTTCTTTTCACTTGAATAAGAATACCACAAATTATATGCATTCTCAAGAGAAATTGACTTTGTCAAAGTACTGGATTTGAACTTTAACAGAACCATTTTTTGGAATAACAGAATATGAACAATGATCTCTTCTTATCCTTAAGAAGACCTGTACAAATGAACTAAGTTGCTTAAATTTTACATTTAAAAAATGAAAAGTAATAATAAAAATGTTTATTACCTTCATGCAGTAACTTTTCATGACAACAGCGAGTCATTAAAAAATTTTCATTATAGCTTTGAAATGATTTAAAACCACTCTGCATATTTCACTCAGAATAATATTTTTCACAATGCCTCAAATCTGAAAGAAAAAAAATCTTCATTATAAAACTAGTTGGATGTGTCAATCCCAAAACTTTCTTCTATCTCATACGTACATTTTAATATTTTTTAAAAATAGTTACTCATTTTAATGTTTTAATAATTTTAATTCAATACTTTGGTTTTCATCTTAAATTTCTGCTTCAACCAATTAATTGGAGTAAAAACGAATGTCCGTCTCTACACGAGCCGATGAACAATAGAGAACAATAGGCAGATTTTTTTTTTAATTGAGGGAGGACCTATTTGCCTTATCAAAAAATAATTATATACAAAAATTTTAGTTCAGTTCTAGGACTAACTTCATACACTTTTAGGCGGTGCAATATTGAAAATGGCATAAAATTGCCTATTGCAGTGCCAATATAAATAATCAGCGTTTAATTATGTAACATATTCTAGTGTAACAGAATCTGAAATTTGATGAAGTTCTCTGCATTAGTTCTTGAGATATAGCTATCGCAAAAATAATGCAAAATGTAGCATAGCAGCGCCACCTATTGGGCAGTTCACACCAAAACCTTATCAGTGGCAATGTATCTCAAGGTATTGCAGAATCTGAAGTTTGGTGAAATTCTGTGCATTAGTTCTTGAGATATAGCTATCATGAAAGATGTGGCATAGCAACGCCACCTGCAGGCCAATTTACACCAAAACTTAATCAGCGTCTATGTATATCAAGGTCTCACAGAATCTGAAGTTTGGTGAAATTCTGTGCATTAGTTCTTGAGATATAGCAATAATTAAAATCATGAAAAACGTAGTATAGCAGCGCCACCTGCAGGCCAATTTACACCAAAAACCAATAGGCTCTAATTCATATCAAGGTCTAACTGAATATACAATTTTATGAAATTTCAAGCATTAGTTCTTGAGATAGAGCGCCCACAAATTTTTTGTCACATACAGACAGACAGACATTTTCTAAAAATAGTCAAAACGTGTTCAGGACTTTCTAAAACATATAAATCCGTCGAAAATTTTCATGAATCCAATACTTTCTTCTTGTAAAGATAGAAGAAAGTAAAAATATATATATGAACAATTCAAACAAATAGTAAAATATTCTAAATTTTGCAGCACATAATTACAAATTATAAAAAAGCTAAATTTGAAAGCAGTAAATTTAATTGAAATTTTAGATTTTATTTCAATTTTCTTTTCATTAAAACTGTGACTGTTTTCATTGTACATGAATTTAGCTAACACTGATTCATTTACAAAAAAAGAATATTTTTTATAAATTTATTAAATTAAACACAATACTCATATTTCAGTTCTGTATGATTTTTTTAACTGATCGCTAGTTCAGCAGCAGAATTTCCTGTGTCAATCTGCAGCAAAATATATAGATATATATCTATGACTAAACATTATTCAACCTATCACACAAAATTATATTACTCATAATAATACTGATAATTTAATTATATAAAAAAGGCAAAATTTGCATCTATGAAGAAAGTATTCAGAAGATACAAATAAGCTTAGAGACAAAGTAAATTTTAGTAATTTTCTTAAGCCCAGTATTTTTTTGTAAATCTTTTATATTAATCTGAAAAGTCTAAAATAATCTGCAACACCTGTTTCTGTACTACACCATTTCTGCTACTGGGATCACTAGTAAAATATACTCTGCTTTATACAAGCACATAAAACTACAACATAAATAAAAAACACATTTCTATGTTACAATCATATCTACTAGACTGTTTATATTTGTAAGAAATATTTTTTCCTTTAAAAACATGTTGATATTATCAATATGATAACAAAATCAGTACTTAATTATTATCTGGATATGAAGTATACCTACCAAAATATACCAAGTAGCAACACATATTGCTGTACTACCATTTCTGCTACTGGGATCACTAATAAAATAAATTTGTTTTATGCAATCACATAAAATTTCAACATAAATAAATAACACATTGTAAAAAGATTTAGTATTTTGGAAGTGTCTGGATTTCAGAATTTCGAAAGCATAGTGACATCATTGTTATTCTTACCAATTGTATGCATTTATGAGAATAGACAATTCTGCTAATTTGTCATAAAACAGCTAGTTTGTAGTTATGGATAAGCTTAAGATATAAAAAAAATTCTGGAATAGCGATGTGACAACCCCATCTCTTGAAAAAAGAAGACATGACCTTCTCTCCCCATTACTCACACCTCTAAATGGATACAGTAGACTCCCTCAAATCTGCACAGCTTGGAACCAGGGGTTGTGTGGATTTCTGGTCATTGTTTTGTTTACAAGCCACAGGGTATACACTCTAAGCAGAGGGTATATGCTCAAAGCAGAGAATATATCCTAAGATATATATACAGTACAGAACCATTTATCCGGAATGGTTGGGGTCAGAAGTATTCCGGATAACTGGTTTTTCCGGTTAGGCATTAAAGCAGCATCTATTTGATAAGTTTTGAGAAACATATGTAGTTGTGGTATTACTTTTAATTTTAAATTGATAATTAGGTTACTTGAACAAGAATCTGATGCAAGAAAGATCAATTGTTAGAGTTTGAAAGAAAATAATTTATGGGAACTCCTTGAACAAAAATTGTTCTGTTTTCTTGGCATAAAAATGAAAACATCTATAGTATTATAATATTATTTATTAATCTATAATATGATTATATGCTTCTATTTCAAATATTAGATGCTGTTATCAAACTATACAATTGTTACAAGCAATGTATATGTCAAACTGATTGTGTATGACACTTTTTTCTAAAAAAAATTTCTAACATCAGTCTATTAGAAATATCATTCCGGATAACTGGTTTTCTGGTTAACTGGTTTCCGGATAAATGGTTCCATACTGTATATATACTATGGCTTTCTAGAGAAAAGGGGGGTATATAGTATTCCCTAAAAAAATCCAGAAGGTATATGGCATATACCCCCGTATATCCTCCACTACATCCCTGGTCCTTACCTAAATTCAGATATTTATTTTTTTGAATAACTTAAATTCTGATTTTTCAGCATACATTTGGATCAAGTCCATTGCTGTAATGGTTACCGATAAAAACAGTGCAGAATCTAAGGGAGGTACAGAGGAGAGCATATGTCCCAGGTGCCAAAACAAAGGTGGTGTAAGGTGAAGGAGAGTGCCACATGAAGATTTTGTTAGTCATTTCATATAATATATATACAGTGAAACCTCCAAATAAGGGACACTCGTGGGACCGGAACTTTTGTCCCTTAAATAGAGGTGTCCCTTATTCGGATTTTTTACATTTTTTTAAATTAACCATTCATAAGGACATAAAAATAACAAAATATTAAAATTGAAGTTTAAATGTACCCGAAGGTTATAAATTACATTAATTAGACACAAAAGTAATAGGTAATTAATTATTTTTTAATTGATTTGTTGAGTTATTGATTTGTATTTTTTACGTAAATGTTTCTGTAATGCAAAAAGTGCAATAATATTTAAAAAAATCTTTCTTGCGAAATAATCAATAAAAAAAGTGACTATTTTGCAAATTTCGATTTTTCTACTACTAAACTTTTCAGATATTCATTTACCACACTTATAACTTTTAGTCCTTCATTATAAGCAGTATTTACGAAAAAGTATTCAACTGCTTTGCATATTTTAAAGCATTTGTGAAGTTCTTTATTTCACAATTTTCCTTTCTCTTTCATTTTCAGAGTCATCCCTCACAATTTTCAGCATTCTTTTCAATATAAACTGTGAGGTGGCAGCATAGACAATCACCTCATCAAGTTCACGACAGAAATTCTAGAATTAGTTAAACTCAATATGCATGTTAAAAGGCAATCGGTCTACTAAAACACCTAAAAATCTGGACTCTGAAAATCTGAAATTTGACTCGTAGATTTACAATTAATTTTCTTGCATTCAAATCTATGAAAATATGGAGACTGACTGCAGGATACTTTAATGATAAACCTATGAAGTAACCACTAAAATCAGGTTTATATGTGTTTTACACATAGATATGACTTGGCAGACCAATTGTATTTCAATATGTGAATCGAGTTTTAACCTATTCTGAAATTTCAGCTGTGAACTCGATGAAGTTATTGTCTGCACTGCCACCTCTGTCTCTAATAGGGATAAACGTATTTCGATGTCTTCACCTGAATTGTGGATAAATAAATACTCATCAGTTGAGTTGCATACCTCTGTACCAATATAACTGCCTATCTGATAAGTTCCCAAAATTCTGTATTTTCATTTTCATCACAGACTATTTCATTATCTCAAATGCAAAATTCAACCACTTTAACATTTTGCACTCCTATGTTCAGTATGACTGGACAGAATTTTTCTTTGCAAAATTAATTTTTGTCATACCAGTAACAAAAGAAAATAAAATTTGTTATTTAATTAAATTTTTTTTTGAAAAAAAAAATTATGTATTTGAAGGAAACTTTTCGAGTCAAAAGGGTTAATCTCATTTTCAAGTGTCCCTTATTCAGAGGTAAATACATTACACTTCCTATATGAAGGGACTGGAACCGGAACTTTTGTCCCTTAAATAGAGGTGTCCCTTATTTGGAGGTTTCACTGTATATGAAATACAAAGTGTCATAACAACCAATTTCCTCCCTCGAATTTTGTACAAGATTAGTATAGAAAGAAAAGGAGAATTAAAGAGAATGGGGATTAGGTGTTGATACATGTATGGGGGAGAGGATAAACAAATGCATTCTTTCAAACATTATTAATGCAATGATAAGTTTATTAAAAAATATTGTTATAGCAATCACATGACTTATTTTTTTTTTCTTTCTGTAATTTTTTAAAGAGAATTTAGTTCAGAAAGATTCAGTTTTGTTTCTTTTGAAACCTTTGAAAAACTTTTGTTAATGAGTAATATTTCTAAGCGAAAGGATTTAAGCTTGAAGGAAAAGAGTGAAATTTTAGAGAATCAAGATAGTTTATCGAAATGTAGCCAAACATGATTGGGACCATCAAGAAAACATCATTAGTGATTGGAGGAAGTAAAAAATTTTGCTCATAAAGGAATGAAGAGTCTTCCTGTTGGCTACTGCAACAATAAAAAAACGTGTATGACTTCTCCAACTTTCATAGATTTTCTTGTGCAATGGGACAAAAATATAGCCTTGGTTATATTCAATTGCGCTGGACATCCTTCAGATTTAACATTGAAGCATATAAAAAAAAGTGTTTCCTCTACCTAACACCACAAGTGTTATACAGCCACTTGATCAGGGAATCATCAAAGCTTTTGAATGTTATTATAGGAAGGAATTGACCAAAAAGGCAGTAACAGAAATCGAAAAATATGATTCATCTGAGTCTTCTTCTGTAAGCTCCATAGTAAAATCTATCAGTCAGCTGGATGCAATGCATTACTTAAATTGTCTTGGGACAGTATGACAAAAGGTACGATAAAAAATTGCTTCTTGGCTTGTGGATTTAAATCAGATGAGTTACAAAAAATTGCCGCTACTTCTGAAAATGAGGAAGAATTTGACGAGGATTTTTTTCAATATGCTGAAATTGACAAAAATCTCCCAACCTCCAGTGAAATTTGATCATTGACATTGATCAGTTTTTCACAAAGTCCAATAATGTAACTAATAGTGCATAATTAAATTAATTCTATATTTAGTAAGTGTTTATAAATTTTATACGATAGTAGTTATTAATTTTGAATGAATGATTAAGTAATTTTGTATAAAAAATAATTAATTTTGTTTCTTAATGTCATTAGATGTCATATTTTATCTTTTCTTTTCAAATTTGCAGGGTATCACCATCATTTTCGGGTTCTGGAATGTTCACCGGATATAAAAATCAGCCGCTTATTAAAATCAATTTGGCTCAGTACAAATATGATTTTATTAAGCAGCAGTTACTGTATTTATGAAAATTATCTAAATTCAAATTTAAATTTTGGATCTAATTAAAAAAGATGACTACACTTCTGACTGGTTATATTCTTTTGTAATATGCTAATTTCGTTTACTTTATTATAAGAATAACTACAATAGCTTATATTATTATTACTTTTAAAGACAGAAGAAAATTAAATTGTTCAAAATCTAGTATTCAGAGAAACTTAATGATATAGAAATGACTAACTGGACTTCTACATTGTTGCAGCTGTATTTACAGTAATTCAGAAAAAATTAGTTTTTTGAAAACTAATTTGTTTATTCTCAGTAAAAGAACTATAATTAAACTCCCAACTAAAAAAAAATTAAATTTTTGTAAAAAAAAAAAAAAAAAAAATCTTTACTTTTAATAATTTAAAAAAATTGCTGATTTTTTGTTCCTTTGTAATTTTTTTTTTTTTTTTTCTAATCACCAGCATTAATTGACACAATTATTTCTTTATTGTTAATATTACCTAAAAGTTTTAGAATTAAAAAAAAAACTATTTAACCGAAAAATAAATAAATATGATAAATACAGCCTGGTTTCCAGTTTAGTAATAATTCTGTACTTAAATATTGTAGTAATTTATAGCAAAAATCTTAAATATTAAAAACTCAAAAAGATCGTAAAAAAATTGAATATTTGCATTCATTTGTACATTATTAATATTGTCCTCTTTCTATACGATGATCTAAAATGTACCAAAAAGAGAGCCAGTGTGACTTGGACAGTTAAAATATAAAATAAAATTTTGAGTTTAAATTTATGAAATTTATTTACAAATGCATTATATGTAAATAATATAACAATGGATAAGTTTCCGTCGGCTGAAATATTTGTAAATACTAATGAAAATTTTCACTCAGAAAAATGAAATGTGATGTTGTATTTTGTAAACTATTACAATCTAAATTGCAGTTACGAACCACTATTTTGTAAAGATGATAAGAAAACTTCAAAAATCAGCATAAATACCTAGCTGCCAACTCTTCCGATTTTTTGGCCAGGAAAAATTTAATAGAAATTTTTGGCTTTTGATCGGCAGATTACGGCGAGTTGAAATGGTAAAATTTCTATAAAATTTTTCCAGGCCAAAAAAGCGGAATGTTAGCAGCTAAGTAAACACACAAACTTCGTCTGTATACTACATAAACATGTATAAACTGTATACATAAACATCATGACAATCGTGACTAAACCCGCCCTCACGTCTCGATTATCGAGCTCCGTATCCATAGCTCCTCCCTATACATCGTTGTCATATTATTAGAAGGCGGAGCTTTGTTATTTTTTGTGTGTGTTGCGGACATTCAACCTTTTCGATTGAGCTTCGATTATACTTTCATTCGATTCATATCATAATCATAAATATATTTAATTTACCGTATTATAGAATAATGCTCCGTGTTAGAAGAATTTAAATGTTTTCTGTATTAAAAAATCAAATGACAAAAGATTTTCTGTATCATTTTAAGAGATTATTCAATATCTGTGAAACGTATTTCTGATAAAAAACATTCGTAGTTGTAGAAATTGTATGTTTGTAACAAATTGTTGTAGTATCTCATTTTCTAGTTTCTTGGAATAAATAATATTGATTAAGAAGCTTAGAGAGTAAGACTACAGATATATTTTCTTCAAATATTTATGTATTTGTATTTTAAGCATCTGCTACATTGTACAAGTTTTATTTACCACTACTAGTGAATGTCAATATACAGTTGGCAAAAAAAGTATTTGTACACTTCATTTTTTTAAATTATAATGAAATTAAACAAAAGATTTAAGCAAAAAATACTGTAATACATTAATTTAATGCATTATAATATTATAGAAGCAGAAACAAATTTAAACGAATCGATTTTTTACATTATAATAAACAAATATACAAAATTATAATGCAAAAAAAGTATTTGTACACTATCTTAATGTAATATAATTAAGGAAAATTTAGTAAAATGATACAAATTAATATTTTGTGCGAATTCATTTAGCGTTTATGACTACTTCTAGATGGTATGACATAGATTCCACCAACTTTTTTGTAGTGGTCTGGTTAATGTTATTCCATGACACAATAAGAGCTTCTTTAAAACTGTTTTTTACTAATACATATTTTTTTTTCGGATTTTTGCATCCAATAGCATCTGCAAATTTTCTACTGGATTCAAGTCTAGAGATTTTAGAGGAATTACCAGTCGTCTTCGAGTATTGTCGTAAGCATGTGCTGGTGATCACAGCAGTATGCTTTGGTCATTATCCTGCAGAAAGTGAAAAGCTTCCTCTATGCATAATTTCTTGGCACAGTTTAATAAATTATGGCGCGACACATCACTGTATGTTAAACCTGTCCTTCCATTGTCAAAAAATTTTAAATGTCCTGCTCCATTAGAAGCTATACACCCCAAAAGTATAATATTCCCCCCAACATGCTTGATAGTTTGATGTATACGTTTTGGATCTAGAACAGTTTTATTTTTACGCCAATTTTTTCGAATGCTTGATGGTAAGAAAATTCCGAATTTTTCCTCATCAGAAAAAATTACTGTTTTCCAAAAATCCAATGATTTACTTCTGTATGCGAAAGCGAATACTATGCGTTTTCGCCTATTTATTTCGTTGATGAATGGATTTTCCCTTGAGGTTCTTCCTTTTAAATCTGCATTGAGAAGAATATTTTTTATTGTTTGAGGTATTACTCTGATGCAAAAAGATGTCGCAAGGTCTCCAGCAAATTTTTGAACCGAACGCACAGGAATTTTTAAAGCTTTTTTAACAACACTCTCTTTTTCCCTCATTGTTAGTTTGCTAAGAAGTCCTGGTTTTCATTGAATTTCGATTCTTTTAATTTATTCATAGTTTCTCACTATACATCCAATAGTTGTAAATGGTAATTTAATAGCTTTTACAAATTCTTGTTGCGTATTTAAATTTTTATTATGCTCAATCATAGGATTTCATATATCTAGAGGTGCCTCTCTAGTATTAGGTTCTATATTCAATTACTTCAAGAGCAAATTAAATTAAATGTCAGACAAATATAATATGAACTTAAAAATTATTAACAGCTTCTGTAAAAGTAGTCCTTTGAACCATAAACACTATAAAACACAGTACATATCAGGATGGAGAAATGTACAAATACTTTTTTTGCAAGAAATTTTTAAACTTTTCCCATTAGAAAATTATTTTACATCTTTATCGAAATTTTCTGTTGTGTAATTTAAAACGCACGGTAAACAGACTGTATTAAAACTATTTTTGACAAAATATCTGTTTTTATTTAGTAAAAAATTAAAAATTTTAGAGTGTACAAATACTTTTTTTGCCAACTGTATTGTTAACATTTTTGTGTAAGTCTAGTTGCATTGAAAGAGAAAATTATACAGAAATGTGAAAAAACATTTTATATGCTTGTTTTAACAGCCTGTTTGAATATCAGTTAGCAAGAGTATTGGTTTATTTTATATTTGTTGATAGAAAAAGGTTCCAAATTTGTTTCTTCATTAAGTATTAATAAATATGCTGACAGTAACGTGCTTTATTTAAAAAAATTACAAATTCTTGAAAAATGCGTCAATGGATTAATAGAATTACAAACATGAGAGGCAATTTATTTTATAGGAGTAGCTATCATTGTGAAATTGTTCATATACTGCCAGTCATGTAAGGTTCATTCCATGATAGCTTATGTTACATTTAGAACAAATTAATGCAGTAATTTTAGTAATATAACATCAAAAAAATATTCAAAATGTAAAGTCGACAAGATTTTTTAATTTAACCTATCCAAAACTCAGTTTGGATGATAAGTAACTAAATATAATGTTATATTTTGAACTCTAGCAATTATATTTATTATGGTAACTTACGTTCATTTTTCAGTAATTTATGTTATTATAATAAATATAATTGACAGATTTCAAGAAATTGCACTATATTTAGGTAATTTTCATACAAATTGGCCTTTGGATAGGTTTAATTATGAAATCACATTTAATCATATAACATTTTGAATATTTTTTTGATGTTATATTACTGAAATTACTGAAGTAAATTATTCTAAAGTAACATAAGTTACTACAAAATGATCCATAAGTTGTTCATTTGGAGAAAAAAGAACATATTCATTTTCCATAAATATAAATATTCATTGTGTACAATTTTGACTTGCGTGTAGCCTAAATTCAATAATTGTAGATTTTTATACATTTGTGATAATTTTATAAAGAAAAAGGACAAGAGACTAGCCAAGCCATCAATAGTTTAAGATCAATTATAGATCAATAGTAATTATTTAAAGAGCAAATATACTAGTGCAGTAGACACCCTCAAATCTTTAGAGTTTGGGACCGGAAGTTGTACAGATTTTAGACTTTTGCTGATTGCTGCTCATTGTTTTGTTTACATTTTTTTAAACAGCAATTTGAATGTATTAATGCAATCGGTTATAATAAACACTTGCATTATAGTAAAATATAGTAATATTAAAATAACTAGGTACATTAATAAACTAAAACAATAAAAGTAAAATAATTTAAAATGTCATTAAATTATTAAAAGTAAACATTAAGTAAATAATTAATGTTTAATTAAAATGATGCATGATAAATATGAGATACATTTTCCTTGAATTAATCAATGAAATTTTCCTCATAAAAGTATTCTATTAATCCTCCAAAAAAAATCATAAAGAAATTTTTATATCAGGTTTAGCCAATCTTAATTACCAAAAAATCTTTACTTGATAGAGAGATTGTGGTTACCAGTGATATCTTTATTTATTTATTTATTTAGGTAATAAACTTATATTTCCTTTATGAAAAAAATGAGTTCAATCATACTATTGGGAATTACATATTAAAATATATACAGAATGATATAAAAAAAAAAAAAAAAAAAAAATGGAATTTTGCTCTTACATCTGAAATAAAATCTTTATTGTTAACACCTGCTATAGGCGTAAATTAACGGTTACCACTCGCCACATGGCAATTAAAGTTTAAAAAGTGGCGATTAAAAATCGGTCATCAATCGCCAATTTAATCACCACTTGGCGATTAAAAAAGTCTTATTTGCTTTGTGAAATACAGCTTTTTTCATAGATATATGCATCTCTACTTTCTTTAAATTTTTAATTAATGAATTGGTTAATTCTTTCTTTCTATTGGATGCAAGCAGATTTCGCAACTTTATTGTATTTTCTATATTTTGGCTTTTTACCATGAACTCTTTATTTGGATTATGTTTTCAAGAAATAGTTTTTTCCTACAAAATATAATCATCAATTTTAATTCCACATGCATTTCAAATAAATTATACCACTTTTACCTCTGTATGTAAGGACATTGTTGTATAATTATATCTTTCACTCTTGCCATATGCTCACTAATTGTACCAGTAATAGTTGGTTGATACAATTTTTTTTTTTTTATTTATGATTAAATTTTATGTAGGTGTCAAGAAAGATTGAAACATTATAATCAATTACTTTAAAAATATAGGACAAAATTAGCACACACCATTAGGCAAGTAATACTGCAAATTTAGCATCTGACTTTACTGCCACCAAGCAGACTTCCTCCACCTCACCAACACATTGGCACTCTCTGATTGCCTTAATAAGACATCCGGAATTTTGAAATCTCAGCCAAAGCGAAGAATATTTATATTTATCTGTACACTTGCCAAACTTAATAATTAGCACTTGCCAATCTTTATGATATTAAATCCTACTAAGTTTTAAGTAAAAATAAAATGTCCTAGAAAGATGTGAAATTATTTTTAAATTTATAATATTTAAAATTTAAAAATACAATTTCCTTGTTTGTTTTATACAATGCATTATGATGTATTTGAATATAGTTTATCACTTGTAATTTTATCTGTAGTATTAATTACTAATTCATATTTTTTGATTCAATGAAATATCAGTTTTATTTTTAACCAAAAATTTGTAACTTTGTTACTCACTAACCGCTAAATAAAGAAAAAAAAAATCATTTTGACTTGTATTTAAAAAGTGGCCACTAATGAAAGTGGGTCTACTGGCTACTAATCGAATTTCCCAGTTTTCACCTATAACACCTGCAAAAATGTACAGATTTTAGCCATTGGTGGATTTGAGGGAGTCTACTGTACTTGCAAAACCCATAACAGGAAAGGTCAACTAACAAGGAAGGTCTCCATACTGGGTATACTCAGAATATTTTGAAAATATATATATATATATACTAATTAAACTACTCATGTATGTAAATAAAGGATAAGTCAAATTTAGCGGTAGAATTACAGTAGAAAGTCTGTAAAAAGAAATGAAATACTTTTGAATATTTGCCATGAAAAGACAAAAGCATCACACAATTTGGCGAGCAGCACTTTTTCAAATAATATTAATATAAATGCAAGTAAATGATTTTAATGTAATTCCAAATTATTTGTTAATCAAGTTTTTGAATGCATGGAAATGATATTTAACAAGTTTAAACTTAAAATGAGAGAATTTATTATATATGTATATATTTATATTGTATGTGGTATACCCACAAAGTAAGTTCCGTTTGGTTATATGAAAAAAACATGTACAGATACAGAAAAAAAAATTATTATACAAAAACCTACGACTGTGAAACTACTTTTTTACATAGCTTCAGAAATTTTCTGGGCACTTTTCGTAGCGTGCGACAAGGTTTTGTATGCCACCTTCATAGAAGGTTGCCGCCTGTATTTTCAACCATGTGTTTCGAAATTTTAATTTTTCAGTAGCAATTTCAAGAATTAGTGATCGTGAGATTTGTGGAAATTCCATAGCAAGAGCACTAATGTAAACTTACGGTTTTGTTTAACCTTCTCTTCAATTGCATGAACCAGTTCATCAGTAACCAAAGACTGACATTCACTTCGTTCTTCATCATCACATCCTTCATTAAACTGTCAGACCTATCTTTTAACCATTGAATCACTCATAGCACTTTGTCCGTAAACCTAGCAGATTTGCTGATAAATTTAACTTGTTTTAACTTTCTTTGTATTGAAGAAACGAATCACAGATCTGATTTCACAAGCGGCGACATTTTCAATTAAGGCTGACATTCTAAAGAAGCACTACAAATAATGTGTCGGCAGCAGCGATCAGAAAATGGCATACATTTCTTCTTCTTCAGTCAGAGTAACTGCCGCACTGCGATCGCAGCGCTGCTGCGGAGAGAAATAGAAACGGAACTTACTTTGTGGATATACCTAGTATTACATATATCTATTGCTTGTTTCTGCAGTTATTTAATTTATCACTGAAAAAATAATTATATAATATAAATAAAAATTCATACTGAATTTAAAAAAAATTCATTTAAGCATGTTCAAAAATAAAAGCCGAAGTCGTTTCCATTGCATCATAATTAAAATTGATAATGCTGGACTTAATTTTGAGCTTGAAACAGTTTTAGTTATTTTGAATTTCATTTTAAATCGTAATTTTGGATAGTTAAATTTCAATATAAATACATATAAATATCGACATAACAAAATTATAATTGAAACAAACTAAAGTTATTTAAATTACATTTATCTAAACACATTCAATGTGAAACTTTTT
Source organism: Maratus speculifer (assembly GCA_964019185.1). Lineage (NCBI taxonomy): Eukaryota > Metazoa > Arthropoda > Arachnida > Araneae > Salticidae > Maratus > Maratus speculifer. Next base: position 364,607,643 of record OZ025290.1, on the reverse strand, counting down.
TTTTTTCTTAACCCTCCAAGCGTCTTGCAAAAGGGTAAAATTGTAATGTTGTTTTCTCAACATTTTGTTTTAAATGTTAAGAAAATATTATTCTTTCAACATTATAAAAAAAAACTTTATTATAAGCATTAATGCAATCATCCAGAGTATGAATCATTCTTCGATGCATTGAAAATTCATTAAATCTATAGAATTATAGTATTTTAATATTGCTTATATTGCAGTGAAAACTGGAGCTTAGTATACGGAATAATACGTTCCAGATGCTTAGAGGGTTAAAATGTATTTGACATAAAGTATTTTTTGAAATTGTATTCCAACGTCAAACAATGAAAAATTGCCAAATAATGAAATTTTCATTACTTTTTTAATGATGCTCTATGGGGGGGGGGGGGGGTTGCCGAAATTTCTTTTATAAATGTATGTATCCTCATGAGAACAACATTCTGTACTATTTTCAGAGTATGCCCATATAAAAAAAAAGACCCTCCTTGTAAGTCTAATTGTGTAGTTTGATGAAATAGACACTATATTTTAAAATTCTCCTCTGTACAAAAATTTATTAAGATGAATGTTTAAAGTACATGTCTGTACAATTTCATATTTCTATGTATGTATATATGTTTTATTAGATAAATAAATAAGTAGAGTATCTGAGTTGTTTATCTTTAATAGCTTTAGTTGTTTTATTTTTTACTTTCTGTGTTTATAGGTTTAAAAAAATTTCATATTTAGATGATTTAATCATATTTTACATTATTCTCATTAATGTTCCATGATAAATTAATTATAAAATAATCAACATATTACAAATTTTTTTTTTTCTCTTTTAGGTAAAAATGGATTCTTTGGTCTATATGAAGGATTATTTATTCAAAAAATATATGAATTTGTATCGTAATTATGAATGGACTCTTACTTTTGCAGGTATATTTTATTCAGATTAGTTTAAATCTAAAGCAATTATTTCTGGCTTAATTATAAATTAATTGCTTTATATTTTATTAAAACTGCTATACTTTTTTCTCTCATTTGAAATATTAGAATTTTCAATCAGCAAAGTGTTTTCTGTTGTCAAATTTTGTAATAGTTTTGATAAAGGTAGTTTTTATACATAAGAAATGTTTAGAAAAATTGAAAATAGAAACAAATTTATCAAATTAAAACTTCAATGTTTTCACTGATTCAAAATTAGTAAATGCTGTATTTTTTTTTCTTGTTGTGCTAGTATAATGATTTAAATAGTGCAATTATAAATATTTCTCAGTTATACCACCATCATTATCATAAGAGTAATAGTTGGCACCAGTATTGCAATCATTTAAAAAAAAAGGATATATACTAGAGCTATGAATGTTCATGGCTAAAGTAAAATTGTAAAACAGAGGGTATATGGAGCTCTTTAAAATAATCCAGAAAATATATACAGTATGGAACCATTTATCCAGAAACCAGAAAACCAGTTATCCGGAATGATATTTCTAATAGACTGATATTAGAATCTTTGTAGAAAAAAAGTGTCATACAGTGCCAGTTTGACAACAGTTGTATAATTTGATAACAGCATCTAGTATTTGAAACAGAAGCATATATAGTTATATTGTAGATGTTTTCATTTTTATGCAGAGAAAACAGAAGAATTTTTGTTCCCAGGGAATTCTCACCTTCTTTCAAACTCTAACATTTCATTTTATTTGTATCTGATTGATACTTCAAGTAATCTAATATCTAATAATTGATTTAAAATTAGAAGTAATGCCACCATCACCACATATATTCCATAAAACTTACTAAATGGATGTTGCTTTAATGCCAAACCAGTTATCCAGAATACATCTGACCCCAACCATTCCGGATAAATGGTTTTATACTGTAGTGGGTGTTAGCCATATACCTTCCACTATACCCCTGGTTGACACCAACAGAAACATTTGAAAAAATTTAACACAATCAGTACAGAAAGGATCATTTAAAAAGTATGACATTTGAAATTTACAAAACTTTCACAAACTGTTTTAATGTACTGAGGCAAATGTGTACTTGTCATAAAAGAACAAATAAATATTACACAATAAAATGAAACTCCATTTAAGACTTCAAACATGTTTTATTAAGTACAAAATGTAGAAGGAAATCACAAACAATAAAAATATTATCTCATTGCACAAACATAAAGTTAATTTTATTTAAGGCAGAGTTTTTAAAGTAATATTTTCCCTCTGTCAGTAAAATGAAACTTTCAGACAGTTTTACAGTCATTTTTAAAAGCAAAAACATGGCATGACTATTTAAGTGATTTAGAATCAAACAGTGTTTTGCATTTTTTGATAAATGCTTAAAAGCAATTGATGTTGTATTGTGAACTGTTTTCCCTTTTCAGTGTTGTGTCTGAGAATATGGTTCAACATGCCAAATTTGGCTTTTTTTTTTTTTTCCTAATGAAAGATCACCTGTTTTTATGTAAAACTTCATTTGATTTCTTCTTCATGAAAACACCTGCCAATTTTATGAATTTTCAAAAAGAAAGAACTTTAGAAATGTGTCAGAAGGTAGCTTATTTTGGATTTAAAAACAGTCTTAATATTTCAGAATACAATTCATTTCTCTTTTTCCAATTCTTAAAAGTAAAAAAAAATATTTTGATTTTAAAATGTCAGGAAAAAATATAAAATTATTTTCTTTAAAAAACCTTTTTTTAGATTTTTTGCTTAAGCTATTTAACACAGTTTTAAAGATATATATATTTTTTCATTTCTATTGCTGGATATCCCACGAAATTTTTATATGACTGCTCCTGAGAATAGATTTTGTTGCTTAAATATTAAAATGTGTTAAAAAATAGGTCATACTACTTTTAAAAAAAATAATGTATGTAAAAAAGTCTAAATGCCAGACTGCACATTGTGACCCTTTTTAATTTTTCACAAGAAAAAATTAATTAACAATGTCCTGATATTTAATAATATAAACCAAAACCTTCCCTTAACAAATAATTATAATATCTGTTGCTTCAGTTTGTTGTTCTGTTTTAAAACTTTATTGTGTAATATTAAAATATACAATGCATATTTCCCCCTCATATATGTGTTCAAATTTTTTTTTTATTCAGTGCTTCCCAAGGCTAATAATTTTAAATGAACAAATGTAATAACAGAAATGATTTCTTAATTTAAAAATAAATTTTAAAATCTTGTGATATGCAGATTTATATATGTTGGCTCAATCTTTGTTTATCAACAAAAATAATTATATTCGTTTAAATTCTTTGTTCTCTTTGGTTAGCTAAGTGCCAGTGTTATATACATCTGCATTGTATACACTATATGCCAAAGGTGACCAGACACATGAAATTTCAGACTTATTGTTAAATATCTAGAAAAATATATGCGGAATTATCTTGAAATTCTAAAAGTGTAAACATAATAGTACTGGTCATACATTTCCGTGAAGATATTCCCGAAACTCCATAGGGGATCGTCAATAAATTGAAAAAGAATTAATATCTTTTGGATAACCCTGTCAAAACTAATGTAGCAAAAGAGTTCCAACTGTAGATTATAATTAAGTGGCTTATTGTAATAAATTGAGTTCATTTTTATGCGAATAGCATGCATGCTCGTAGAAAAAATTAAGGTTTTTATAAAAACAGTCTCAAAATTTTCCAAGTTTTTTGCTTATAATTTGCATAGTTCTTTATATAAAATAATGTTTTTTTCCAAAAATATGACTAACAATTTTGTACAAAATACCTTTTAATTAGAATTTTAAAATAATAAAAATGGTATGTATGAATAACAAAATAATTTTTTATTGTGTATACATGATTGCTATCAAAATTTCATTTGCATATTGTGTTAGCTAAATGTATAGAGCAAGTTCTGTAAATATTTCAAAAACATAGCTTGAAAATTCTGAAAGTGATCGTCTATAGAATCAGCTCAAAATCCGTTATTCCCAAAGTGAGATAAAAAGATGAGGGGTTGTATTTATATATCCATTGATTAATGGCAATATAGAATATAAAATATAGCACATACTACTATAGTTGATAAAACCCCTGATGTTTTTGCTTCACTTTGGGAATAACAGAATTTGAAATAATTCTATAGGCGATTACTCTCAGAATGTTTAAGCTATGTTTTTGAAACTTTTATAGAAGTATCTCTATACATTTAGCTAACACAATATGCAAATGAAATTTTGATACCGTTGATGCATGCACAATGAAAAATTATTTAATAAACCTGCTCAATTTTCATACAATTTTTATTATTTTTTAATTCTGATTACAAGGTATTGTGTACAATGTTGTTTGTCATATTTTCAGAAAAGAACATTATTTTATATAAAGAACTCTGTAAATTATAAACAAAAAACTTGGAAAAATTCAGGATTGTTTTATAAAAACTAGGGATGCACCGAATATTCGGTATCTATTCGGTATTCGGCCTATTCGGCCATGTTACCGAATATTGGGTTAGGCCGAATATTAAACTATTCGGTTGAGCCGAATATTCGGCTTGGACGAATATGAAACTATTCGGCCTGCCGAATATTCGGTATGGCCGAATATCAAAGTATTTGGCCGAATTCAATACTTAATAAAAACTTTTAAAAACTTTTCACTATTTCTACTTTTAACTGTCAATTTTTTAATTTATATTTAAAACAATTAGAAACAAAATCATTTTTAAATAAAATAGAATGTTTTTACATTATTTATTTGCTGTTTGTAAAGTATAACTTAAGAAAATTAAACATAAGAAGAATTAAAATGGTGATTTATTATGATTCTCCTTAGGAATAAATTGTGTGCAGATACAAGTTTCTAAATTTTGTTCAGTAAATAGTAATCTGTTTCTTGCTTTCCCCCCAAATAAAAGTCCTTAAAAAAAAAAAAAAAAAAAAAAAAAGAAAAAAAAAAAAAAAACTTTTGAGATTAGTAATAGCTATCAAGGCAGACAATTTTTGTTTATGAAACCATAATCATAATCAATTTATTGAGTCATAAGTACATTGTATTTCATCTCACTCTAGCTCAAAACTTGTGTGTTCGTTTATTACATTAACAGTAAATAAGATAACATATTTTCAACTCACATGCTTTGATTTCTGTAAAATATGATATGATGGGAAGGGTGGAAAATACCACCATTCATAAGAAAAGACCTATGAGCCAAACATGTCTTTATTCAAAATTAAGTTGAAAGTATTTGTACTTTATATTGAAAAAAATTTGCCTCGAGTTATTTAAAAAGGACAATTATCAGACTGTAAAATTTTTCTTTGGCTATTTTTTCATTATTTGATTTTAAAATGTTTGTTTTGATTCGTAGAAAATTTTATTAATTAAAGTTTCATAATTGTGCTTCTTAAATAACTCAAGGCAGATTTTTTCAGTACTAAATGTTGTTATAAAAAGCTCTTGTTTATCAAAATGTAAGTTTCTTTTAATAAATATTATGTAAAACTGTTTTAAAAAGTAACATTTTAATACCTTTAAATTTTAAAATATAAAAAGAATTTGGAAAGCCGAATATTCGGTATTCGGCCGAATAGTTAACTATTCGACTGGCCGAATATTCGGTATTCGGCCCAATAATTACTATTTGGCTAGCCGAATATTCGGTATTCGGTTCACCTGTCGGCCGAATATTCGGTATTCGGCCAAAATCACTATTCGGTGCATCCCTAATAAAAACCTTAATTTCTCTATGACTGTACATGCTATCTGCATAAAAATGAACACATCTTATTACAATAATCCACTTCATTATAATCTACAGTTTGAATGCTTTTGCTACATTTGTTTTGACAGGGTTATTCAAAAGCTCTTTTTCAATTTTTTGACAATCCCCTATGGAGTTTTGGTAAAAACTCTTCACAGGTATGACCTGTACACACGTAGGTACATATTTATACACTTAGAGCTTCAGGATAATTTCTCATGTATTTTTCTATATATTTAACAAAATGTTTAAATTTGCAAGTAGCCGATCACCTTTGGTACATATAGCGTACATATATCTATATATATCTTGAATATATACACATTCATATAGTTGTTCATGTATATAGCTTCTATATATGTATATATATAATAAAATACTTTTTATAAATAAATCCAATGCAACATACATACATATGCATATAACACTGCTGCCCGGCTAACTGAAAAGTATTAAATGTTTTTCTTCATTATTGTTAATTGCTATACATATTATTATAATATTAGGAGAATTTATAGAATTATTATAAAGCATTTTATTACCAAACTAAATTAGTTTTAGTTTTGTCTTTTGATAATTTCTTCTGTTATTTTAATATTTTCCATTTCTGGAATGCTATTGTATGCATAGATGTAAAAAAAGAAAAAAAAAAAGTTAAGATAGTGTTTGGATTTCTACATAACATTGGGAAGTACTGAGATTTAACTCAGTTGTTCTAACATACTAACCCTTTTCCCCTAACCTTTTTCTGCCCATTAGATAAACGTGTTGCAGATTGGCCTCTAATGCAATCTCCTACTTCTACTGTGGCTTTAATTCTTCTCTATCTTAGCACTGTTTACTATGGGCCTCAGATAATGAAAAATAGAAAACCTTTTCGATTACGTTGGGTGCTTATCTTTTACAACCTTTCTATGACTTTTCTCAATTTATATATAGCGGTAGAGGTATGTCACACTCAGTGCTATACATTTTCAATTTCTGTTGCCCATATTCTTAAATATCTTTTGCATGCTACATCCAGATAAGCTCTATGCTTTTCTTTTGCATTCTTAATTTTCTTTTCTGTTTAATTTTTTCCATTAACTCTTTGCTTGATGAATATATAAATTTTGGAATGCATTTTTCTTCCCATATGCTTTGCTAGTAATGACTTTTAAATGATATTTAGTAAAATGTTAGTATCTATACTACCTTCACTTAGCTAAAAATAAAACTTTTAGATAATGTCTTTCATTAGAATTTTCAAATTCACATTTTTTTTTTTTTTTTTTTTTTTTTTTTTTTTTAATTAAATTATTTGTGTTCATTATAAAATAAAAGCTATATCTGTTTCTGAAAATCATTAGCAATATATTTTTCTTAGGATATATTGATAATAAACTTATTATGATTTTTTAGTTGTTTTCTCAAATTATTGTTTGTATTTCTTTTAAGAAGGAATCATGAATTCTCAAATATAAGAGTAACATTGAATGTTTATTATTTAATGTAATGAATGGATTCGTGTTTTGTCTACATATTAAAAATTACACCAACTTTCTTTTTTGAATGGTAATACCTATTTTTAACCCTATATTTCAGTTTTTAAAATCAAATCAGCTCGAAAAAGTACACAGGGTATACCTAAAATGTTTCAATAAACTTAGAGGGATGATAGTACTCATGAAAACTAACAAAAAATGCAATTGAGCATGGTGTTGCAAACAGGGTTCTCGCTGGCGCTCGCTATTTTGCCAAATTGCGACAGAATTTTGTATTTGGTGAATAAATGTGTGATTAAACTCGCCAAATTGCGAATGGACATTTCTCTTTCTCAGTCTTTTTTTTCTGTGTGTATGTCAATACAAGTGACACTCTTATTTAAAATATGATACAACCAGTAACGTGTGTGAGAAACTTCAGTGCAATGAACACAATAAAAGCATTATTTAGAAATCGAAAATTAAAATGAAAGTGAACGAAGCTAAAATGAAATTAACTAAATTCAGAAATGAAATGTACACAGGAAATATCAGTAGTATCATTTCAGCATGTGTTTTAATGGACCCAATATGCACTAATATAATTCTGAAACTGCTGAATTTGCCAATTGACTTTGAAAAATTGGCTTCGGTGAAATTAGAATTGTAAAAAAATTAAGTTTTTGGTGCATAATCTGTTATCTTTATTTTGGATTTTTCAGAATTTATTGAATGTAAAATCTAAAAATTCTGAGTTAGCTAGGACTAGAAGTTCTATTTTATGCAGGGGCCTCTCTAAGGGGGGGGGGAGCCTCCCCCTCCCAAAAACATTCGCAAATGTTGTTACACTTGGCAAATTTAAAACTTTTATGTCAAATTTAATTAAAATTTTAATAAAAACTGCAATGCATTTTCTATTTTTGATAGATTTTGTGAAAGTTGCAACTCTAACTGGGAATATTATTTTTTTATAAATAGGAGCTGTATTACATTTTCTAAGTGCGTTAACTTAGCAAAATTATAAAACGAGTTGGCAAATATGAAAATTTGACTTGACAATTTAAGGTCTTCTCCCCTACCAATAAAAAGTCTTAGCGATGGCCCTGATTTCATGGCACTTTATTACTTAAATCGAGTTTAGTTTTTTTTTTTTTTCCTTCTATAGGGGTTAGAGATCGAATTTTCGATGTTTTATGACATAGTTTGCTAATTTTTTATTTCATTTGGTGAATGTTTTATTTTTCTAATTAGCCAAATTGCTTACATTAATAAAAAGTCAGCAAGAATCTTGGTCGCAAATGAGCTTAAAGGATGAAAATCGAGAAAATACATCTGGAAATAGACAAATTGATACAAGAAAGAAACACTACAGAAAAATGTTTATTGCAACAGAATAGGTATAACACAGTATAAAATGTTTTTGCAATGACACAACCTATTGTCATTGGTGATTCATGTACTTACAACACATGCTTGCGACAAAGTTGCATTTATTGGTCTATTTCTAAAAAGATGGAAAATTTGCATATATGGTTTTCTACTCACAGATTGGTTGGGCTTTTTTCCAAGTTTTTGTTGTTTCTTTCTGACCGAGTATGCACAAAGTGAAAGGAAAACCAGCTTCGTGTTACTGGTCAGCTCTGCAGAAAAACAGCATGCGAGATTTTGATATTTTTACTAATTTTGCAATTTTCACCCTTTAAACATCATTTGCAACCTCATGTTCCATTGCATTTTTTGTTCATCTTGATGAGTACTATCACCCCTTAAATTTGTTGAAGCATTTTAGATACACCCTGTATAGGTTAAGCATATTTGTATTAAATTTCCATAAAAGAGGCCAAAATGTGAAGATTTTAATGTTAAATTCATGAAACAAACTTTAATTTATATCTTCTGTAAAAGTCACTTGATTGCAGTGTTGCTTTTTAGCACTTTCCAACAAAGTAGAAAAGTGCTTATGCATTCGGTTTGTCTGGCTGTCTGTCCGCGCTCTAACTCCCATAAATATACTCGGATTGCTATGAAATTTTTATACGTTATTGAGGTTTACCCTAGCACGAACCCTATTGAAAATGAAGTATCTACCATGAATAGTTTATCTACAGAGAGAATCAAAAGTTCCCCATTACATTGCGGCCTATGGGGAAAAATCGTTAATATACTGGGATTGACATGAAATTTTAGGATGTTATTGACGTTTACCATAGCACTAATCCTATTGAAAATGAAGTTTCTATTATGATTAGTTTATCTACAGGGCAAATCAAAAGTTTTCCATTACATTACGGCCCATGGGGAAAATCGTGAATATACTTGGACTGCCATGAAATTTTAAGACTTTATTGACGTTTACCCTAGCACAAGTCCTATCGAAAATGAAGTTTCTACCATGATTAGTTTATCTATAGGGCGAATCAAAACTTTCCTATTACATTACGGTCTATGGGGAAAATCGTTTCAAAGGAATTTTAAAGATGTTATACCTTGTCAAACATATTAAAATATGCATTCTATAAAATATAAGGTGAAAATGTAGCTATTATTCATTTACAGGGCCACAAAAAGAATTCCATTAGATAATGGTAAAAGGGGGAATTGTGTGTGACATATTTTAAATATATTAAGTTTTTTCATGTATAATAAAATTGATATATGTCACTGAAGCTTAATATAAATTATATGCTACTGTCTTGCATAATATGAAGTACATAGCATTTACAGGGCCATACAAAAGATTTCAAATAGTATAATCTTTCCGAAGTGCCGTATATGTGTCCGATGATGGCTGATGGAGGGATGAAATGCATTTTAATTATGATATTCGCGTTTATATTTCGCTAAATATATGCACATTATATGGTGTGAATAAATGTTATAGTTGATATATAAGGCTACACAAAAGATCTCACCAACGTTACTGAATATGAGCGTAAATTATTTAAACGTGGTTCTTAAATAAGCTATGCATTTTTACGCTGAGCTGCATTCAATTTACTGAGAAATGTTTGCAGAATATAGATAAAGGGATATACAGGGCCACGCAAAGAATTCGGTACAGGGACACCTATGAATGATGATTTATGAGAATGTGATTTCAGTTGTTTTAAAAGTGTTTTAGTTTACAATAAATTTTAGCCTAATGCTGACGTGTAATAAAGGTACAATTTAAACTACAGGGCTAAACAAAAGTATTCAATTATGTTTCCATCTAATAGTATGAATTGCTGAAAAAGAAATTTCAAGCTACTGGGTATTTTCTTGCTAAGCTAAATTTTCCCATTATATGAACTGACATATGAAATACAGGGCTGTTCTAATGTACTGGAATACATATTTGGGTATATTTGGCTATACACTATTATTTCCCTGAATAACAAAGTTTTGTTAAAGATTTCATTAAGTCTTGGAAAGTGCTTCATAATCTATGCTTAATGCATGATTTTTCTTACTTGTTTAATATAATACAATGAATGGATCCAAACATAATCTAAGGTAGCTATATCATAAAGCAAAAACATATCTGTGAATAATGCTGATGTCATATTGCTATGACTGAGTAAGTGTCATTGTTACTGCAATTTTTGAAATTTTTAAACCTTGTGTAGTTGGAATTTTTAACAGCGTCAAATAGGGAGAAAAAAATAATTTGTAAATCTATCTATGCTACGTATTAAAGCAAAAACATATTCACATGTAACAATGACATCCTATTAATGATGACAATCATCTAACGAATAAAGTTAAGTTTCATTCTAATTCTTTTTAACATTACATAATTTAAATTTTTACACAGTTGAGTTGACAAAAAAAAAAAAAAAAAAAAAAAAAAAAATCAAATGCAATTTTTTTAAGAAACTCAGTTTATTGATTTTTTATGTTAAAAAAAAAAAAAATTCACAAGCATGAATATTTTAAAATCTGGGTAGCGCAACCCAGTTATGAAAGATTAACCCGTTTGTACTTAAAAAATGTACTCAAATAATTCAGCATTTTTTTGTTTCTCTGTAATATTCCATAACTAAATTAAAAAATTAAATTAAAACTTCATAAATAAATATGTAATTGAACTATATGCTTAAACATAGAAATAACGAGAATAACAAAGGTTGCTATCAATAGTGAAATGTTTGTGATTGATCACTGGCATGCAGCTAATACAAGTACTAAAAATGCTTTTTTGTCTACATGGTAGGCAATCTAAGAAAATATACTAAATGTAAAAAATCTATTATAGTTTTTAATTAAAAGAGATTTAGGCATCAGGTAGTATATTAGGCATCTTAAACCAGGTTGGATTGCTTTTTGTTTTATTTAAAAAAAAAAAAAATTAATTATGAATATCATTAATAAATTCCTATTTAAAAATATAATTGTGGTTTACATTAATTTTTACATCAAAAGAATCAATATCACCTAAAGCATGGCTATGTAAATTTACAGTTCATTATTAGTTATAGAGAATTTTTACTTTTTGGCCCTCTAAGAAGAACACCTTCTGTTATTTTTTTAATTGGCAAAATTGAAAATCTTTGAAAAAAGCCAGAAAAGTGTATAAAATTTTCTTTTGTTAAAAGGTTTTTAAGAATTTTTTTTCTGTTATTAATAAAATAGTGTATATTGTACACCTTTTTATCTTAATTTTATTTTTCTAACTTTATGATTGAACCCCTAGTGCAATTTCTTTTATATATATATATATTAATATATACAGTTGAACCTCGAAAATCCGGAACCGTCGGGACCGCGGCGATTCCCGATTTTCGATTTTTCCGGATTTTGGAGGTTTATTAAAAAATCTTTTTTTTATGGCTATATAATACCGTAAAATCCCATTAATCTGCTCTTCCCGATCAAACACCCCCTCCCCACTTTATAAAGAATTTGAAATTTTCAAAAAATCCCGAGAAAGCGCCCTCCCTCCCCATTCCCAAAGGCGATTAAGAGTGAGACGAATCATTATGAAATGAATGAATCATGAATCTTTGATGAAATGTGCGTTTTTTCAAGATTTTTTAATTGATTTCATGCTTGTTTTGGCTTTCTTTTTTTTACAAATTTCTCCGTTTTTTCTGCATTTTTTCGACAGAATTTACGTTTTTTTTTAAAAAACCCAAATTTTTTCAAGTATCAAAATTCATGATTAATTCAACGATTCATTCATTTCATCATGATTCATTACTGTAAATTTTGTTGAACGCTTTTTAACTTTTTAATTTTTGTAATAAAGTCTTTAATTAATGGCAAGTCATTACAATATTAACCAGAATATATCTATATATATATTTTTAGTATAGTTATCAGAATTTAACTGCAGTTGATAAAAATTACAGCTATGTCTTATTTTAAAAATTAATAAAACTGAAATCAAAAAAATGTCCGGATTTTAGAGATTTCCAGAATTTGGAGGTCTGGATTTTCGAGGTTCAACTGTATGTGCATAAATTATGTACTCAGGGGCCTCGCTAAGGGGGGGGATGGGGGGGAGCCTCCCCCCCCCCCCCAAACATTCGTGAATGTTGTTACACTTGGCAAATTCACAAACTTAGTTGGCAAATTTTCTTTAAAATTTTAATAAAAACTATAATATATTTTCAATTTTTGATAGAATTGGCAAAAATTACAAAACTAATTGAGAATATTATTAACCTTTTAACTAATTGAGAATATTAGGGGCTATATTACATTTTCTTATTGTGGTAAGTTGGCAAAATTGTAAAATGAGTTGGCAAATATTGAAATTTGACTTGGCAATTTTAGGTCCTCTCCCCCCTCAATAAAAAGTCTTAGCGATGGCCCTGTATGTACTCTTCTATTTGAATTAATCCAAGGAACAAAAATATGGTGATGAAAGTAGGTGTTGCCATTTGAAATAATAAATTTAGTGTACAGTTTTTAATATATAGACAGTTTCCAAACCCTAACCATACTTAACATTTAATACTTAGTGCCAGTGTCATTTATATGTGATGATTTGTGAGAAAATTAATAAAGAAAGGATTATTTTTTATTCTTCAAGTTAACATTCTGCAAAAGAAATATTTTCATTTTTTTTTTGTTGTTGTTTATTTAATTTATTTATGTATTTAGTATCCTTTTCATTGCAATATCTTGTTTATTTAACCCATCAGTAGTCGTGTGTCGGTCTTTTCGCCGCTCGTATAACTTATCTTCTCCTAACTTGTATCACATTACAAATACAACGGAGATTTACCATTTAGCTGACTTTGAAGGTTTCTCGACCACCTTAGTGAAGTAACAGGACACCTCTGTTTTTCTTTCAGGTACATTTTTAGAAACAAAGTTGAAATTGGCGAAAAAGTCTATGGAACAATCACTAATGTCAGTTCATTTTTACATTTTCCAATTACTCCAGATCTCATGAATAACATGCATAATTTGAGAAAACTGCAAATTTATATCTTCAATGAAATGTTATTTTCGTATATTAGGTGAAAAAAATTTCTTATTTTATATTTTTGGTATGTGGGGGGCCAGCGGCGAAAAGACCGAGCGCGACTAATGAGGTTGTGAAAAAAGTTGCGACTACTCGCGGGTTAAATAGTTTTTGTTCAACAAAATGTTTACATATGAATTTAAGGTGCTGCTTGGTTATCCCGTCAACCAATTTTGCCAAATTATACAAATCGCCAAACTAATAGCCAAATTATACATATTGACATAATTTTTATTTCAAGTGATGAAAAAAAAACAAATAATTGACAGAATATTAATAAAAAAACAAATAAAAAGTTGAAATAAAAATCACTTAATGATGTTTTAAACACATGTATCTTATTTTAATATCATTAAATATGATATTCTGATCATCCATTATTGACATTTAATCGTATAATTTGGTGATAGTTTTTTGGTCGACGAGATAACCAAGTAGTACCGAATTTAATTTTGTATGTTACATTCATTTAATTTTTTTTTTTAAATATATGAACCCTTTTTATTTTTTATGCTGCATTGCACATATGAAAATGAATATCAAATACTTTTTTTACATGTTCATCTGATTTTCTTATTTTCAGATTGTATATGTATAAATCATCAAAACAATTAAAAAAACATTTTTTTTTCTTAATTGTGAAGTAAATGTGGGCTTAATTTTTGCTGATACTGATCTTTCGAAATTTCTTTTGAATGATTAACCTAGGTAATAACAATTAAGATCATTATATTTGTAACTAACCTTTTGTTGAGTATGGTATATTGTTAAACTTAAATTGAAAATTCCATTATATTCCCAGTAAACTTATGGAAAAAAAGAAGAAAAAAATTGTTCTAGTATTCATTATTGGCCATTTTTGAAAGGTGCATCACCCTGCCTTTTTTAAAAATTGCAAAATGCACCATTAGTTGTGCCCAAAGATTTCGAATAAAACTTTCCTTCATTCTATAGTATTTCTAAATCTATCTAGCCATAAATTTGCAAAAATGATAGAATTTTCTCATTTTTTAAAGGAAAAAATAGGAAATTATTCAGACATGTTGTAATTTAATTGTATTTTTTATTTTTCTATCATAAAATCATTTAAAGTTAATGTTACTTTATTTAGCATATATAAAAAATACACATTTTCCCACCTTTTTTTTCTTAAATTAAAGGCAGTAATAAATTTCCTCTTGCAGTAGAGCCCTTTTTAGTGAACAGCACCCTGCCTCCTTTTTTTTTTTTTTTTTTTTTTTTTTCTTCCTAGAATGAACACTATTGTTCTAGTTATTTAGTTTAGACAGTATAATTTGTTTATTGTAGTGAATCATGTTCATTAAATAATAATGTATTTCTTAAATGCAATGATAAAAGTAATAAAGGTAGCCAATTTTATGTATATTTAAAAAAAAAAAAAAAATTTCAAAGTATTGTAAATTTTTATGAAAAAAAAATGATAGATTTCCTTATACAATATTTAATTTTATATCTTTGGGCAGCCATAAATAATCTAATATGGTATGGGAATGACTAGTTCATTAGCAAATTAGTCTGATTCATATATGATATCAGAGTATGAATTTCAACTGTCTTTATTTAAAATTATTTTTTCATAATTTAATCTTTTTTGTAATTTGGTTGCTGTTGTTTCTTATCACTTTTACAGTATAACTACTTTTGATTACATAGCATAAGTTGGTATTCTTTCAGTTGTTAGCTTATTTTATTATTATTATTCTAAATTTGATTTATGCTATCAAATAAGAGCTACCGCCAACTGTAACAGATATAATAGATATATTCTTTGATGTATGCAAAATTAGTTATATTAATAATATAAGTTTTTAATTTATATATACAACTTAAATACTAAAATACTGAATTACACATTAAAATATTGATATCTAATAAATGCAAAAGATATCTTAAAATGTGTTAGTACTTTTTAAACTTGTGTTAAACTGGTTTTTGTCTTTTGACATGATGAATCTTTGTACAAACGTTTTGTTCTAATATCTCAAAAAATCACTACTGAATAACTTTTTATATTTTTGTAACCACCATATTTCAAATATAAGTGTTTTGATTCAGTTAGTTACCTTTTCACTGTAAAATTGTTTATTTAGTCAATATTTTATTTAAGCATATTTTTAATCTGAAATAAAATTAATTTCAGTTAAATACATTTTTACAGTGTAATTCATTAATATCCAATATCAGGGTATTTCCTCTCAGATTGATCCAGGCAAAATTTGGGGGTAGTTTATAGACCTTTCACAAAAGTCCAGTTAATAAAACAGCTCGCCTTTGCAAATAATCATTTAGTCAAATTGTGTCCTTCACATTTTTTTTTTCCTTTTGTGAAAAAAGTTGTTTTACAAAATTCCATTCCATATAAATATATTCTTCATTATTTTTATTCTATTAGGTTTTAAAATGCATAATTTGCAAATGAAACAAGTTCACACAAAAAAGAAAATTTTAGCAGAAAGACTTAAAGAAATTATTAATAAATGGTTTTAAATTGGGTAACCAGATTTCATCTTTTGTTGCAAAATTTTATTTTTCATAAAAATATAATATATTTCATAAAATTAATTTTTATTTCTTACAAAATAGGCCCAAGCAAAAAACCTTTCATCAACCCTGAGTCTATGTTTGGATAAAATATCCAATTAACGCCTAAAAAATAAATACCTCTTCTCTTGGAATTTACCCTTCCTTCATCAGTAATTGTGATGCAATAAAATATTAAATGACTGTACTTTTTTTTTTTTTTTTTTTTTTTTTTTTTGTTAATGGTTATAAAAGTAACTTTTCTGGTTTCTTTTTTCTCTTACAGTTACTAATATGTGCAAGAAGACGAAATTACAATTGGGGTTGCCAATTAGTTGATTATTCAGATAATCCATATGAAGTTCGGGTAATAACAAATGACTAATTTATATTAAAAAAAATTTCTTTTTAAAATACAGTAAACTCCCTCAAATCCACACAGCTTGAGACCAGATATTGTGCAGATTTCTGGTCATTGCTTTGTTTACCTCTTTTAAACAGTAATTTGAATGTAATTAATAATACAATCGAAACTATAATGAATACTAACAATATAATAAAAAATTAAATAATAAATTAAAATAATAAAAATTTAGATATTTTTTTAAGTGAATAAAATATTTAAAGCAAAGGTCAAGTTAATAATCAATAATATGTGATTTATTCATTATAAAGATGAAATGTATTTTTCCTAAATTATTGAATGAAACTTGCTTCATAAAGGTACATTACTAATTCACATCAAAATCATAAACTAAGGAAATTTTATTTCTGATTTAGCCAGACTTAATAATAAAAAAAGCTTGATTAAAACATAAATATATCTGGTAAGAAGATTGTGATTACCAGAAATATCAGCAATATCTTGAATTTTTTCAGAAATAAATTTATTCTTCTTTCATGAAAAAAACATGAGTTCAATAATATTAACAAAAGTTATAAATTAAAATATATGTGGAATTGATATAAAACTAAAATAGCAAATTTTGTGCCCATATCTGAACTGAATGTTCCCAGTTTACTTCCATACATTATGTGCAGATTTTAAAGAGTTACAGATTTGAAGGAGTCTACTGTAAAATAAAAATTTAAAATTTCATACATAAACTCGAAAATTTTCAGATTGCCAAGGCTTTGTGGTGGTACTACTTCTCCAAGTTATTAGAGTTTTGTGATACATTATTCTTCATTCTTCGGAAGAAAAACAACCAGTTATCGTTTCTTCATGTTTACCATCATTCAACAATGTTTGGACTTTGGTGGATTGGTGTCAAGTGGGTGGCCGGAGGTTCAGGTTGTAATTTTTTTAAATATTATATGAGCATTTTAACACTTTCATATTGATCTTGTGTTTGTAACATGTATAAAATTTTGTGATTTTAAATTTATTAGTGACTGGTTTACTCTTTGTAAAATTGAAATTTAGTATAAGATATTGCTTGTCTCTTTAAATATATTGTTAGTAAAAGACAAAATAAACTATAAATTTGTTTTTAATTTATATTATAATAGTCCAAATCATGTGATTGAAGAAAACAGATGCGAGCTGACCATTTAAGAAAGAATTTAATTGATTTATATGTTGGGCTATATGCTGCAGAAGGTACCTGGGCACCCCAAATGGCTATCTAAATGGGCAAAGACTGACTAATTGCATATATTTAAAGAAATCCAATCATTTGCCTAAGAATGTGCAAAAGATTTGAAGTGTGAACCGGGTGAAACAGAAAAAATATGTCCTTTTTGTGTCCACAATTATAATATTTTTTTTTCTCCTATGTAAACTAAAGAAGAACGTTTTAATTTTTTTTAATTAATTAAAATAATCAGTAAAGACTTCATTGGAAGAAAAACATTCTTAAAAAAAATTTTTTTTTAATTGAAATTATCCATCTTTATTCATCTTGACTAACAAAACAGGCTGTCCAGATGACTGAAGGCATAGTTTTCAAATTAAAGTTTTAATTAATAATAATTAAAAATCACATTTAAAGTGGTTTTATGTAATCATCACTTGTAGTATTATAACTAGTTAGGCTCAAAACATTAAAATATTTATTTTTTTAATATTAAATTTAAAATTTAAATTTTGTCCACTGAAATTGTAACCTCTGTTACTGTAACTTTTCTTATCAAAGAAATGACTTCCATTGTCCCCAACAGAGAGTACTACAGAGTTATCTTGTAGGTAAAAATACTAGAGAAGATATATTTCAACCATTTTCAATTTGTTCTCCATCCATGTACTCAGTGAGCTCCAACATCAGAATTCCAGGTTAGTGTGTTTTCTGTTTGTAACCTCTGTTACATAAATTTTTTATTTAAATATTTTCATTTGAATTAAAGTTTCAGTTTTATCATATAAGATTAAGTTTATTTAACTTAAATAATTACAATAACTACATAATTTTATACAACTATAGAAAATAAAAAAAAATTTCTTTGTTAAATGTAACCTCTGTTGCTGCAAATTTGTAACAGAAGTTACATATTTGTAACAGAGGTTACACTTTTCATTAGTAATTAAATTATATATTTTGGTGTAACAGAAAAGTTTATTTTAGGAAATGATTTTTTTTTCAATATATTTCAGGAGTAAAAATGGAAAAATGTCTGTTTCCTTTTGCACAGTTTCTTCAGACAGGAGACATAGTCCAGCTGCAATATGGGCTCATCTTTTTTCAAGCTGATTAAGGAAATGTCCCCACAAATCAAAGTTCTTCATTTTTTTATTTTTATTTTTTTTCTGATGGACCAACAACACAATATAGACAAAAGCAGAATTTTTATTCGTTCAATAGTCAACTTTATTATTTTGGTTTCAAATGAGCTACATGGTCCTTTTTTGAGGCTGGCCAGGGTAAAGGGGCAGCTCTAAAAAGAAAAGCTGATTATCTTGTTGCATACGGGAAAGACATTCTTGATGCCAATAAATTCTTTGAATCTGTGAAAGAATCAACAAACATAAGTCTTTTTAATTGAAGAACATGATATTGATATATGGAACAGTTAATACCAGCTGATCTACCAGCATTAAAAGGATCTATGAAAATTCATCAACTTGCTACATTACACAAAACTTTCATATTGAGATGTAAGTTGTTTTTGTGGAGCAGCAGCGTGGTTTATGCCCATGTTTTCCATATGAAAAATTTAAAATGGAAGTTCAAACAAAAAAAATTAAAAAATCTAACAAAAGGGAAAAACATTTGAGTGATTTAGAGAGTTCTTTTGAGTCCAAAAATGATTTTGATGAAGATAATATAGTAGCTGCTGGGAGAGCATTTCAAGAAAACATTGTTGAGACACAAGAAATAACACCAGACAAAATAATAAAAGGATCTTATTTACTTGTCGAATATCTAGTAGGTAAGCGAAAAAAAAAAAGAAATATTGTTACATTGCTGTGGCACAAGATAATTTAGAAGATGATGGAGAGGTTAATGTTTCTGAAATTATATGACAACAGTGGAATGTTATACAAGATTGACGATAAAGACATCACTTATATAAACTATAATCAAATAAAGACAATTTTGCCTGGTCCTGAAATGGTTCAAAGGGGCAACAGATTATTTTATAAATTCCCATATTGCATAGACACGTTTGTAAAATAAGTGCGGAAATTTGTAAATAAATTAAGAAAAATCTAGTAAAATTCATATGCATATTAAATATTAATCAAAGTGTTTTAATTGTTAATCATTTTAGTCGTTGTTTAATAATTTGTGTTGCTTAAAGTAACTTCTGTTACAAAAATGTAACCTCTGTTACTATAATGTAATTTCGATTACTCACAGTTTTTGTCATTATTTTTCTTGTTGTATTCGAGTAGCTTTTAAAAAATGTTTATAAACATTAAAAAGTATCTGTTCTTTTAATATGTTGAAATTATTTACCACTTAAAAAATATTATAGCACTGGAAATTAAAAATTTTGGCTGTCAATATTTAATACAAGTAACAGAGGTTACATATTGTTATATAAATTAATATCTATTATTGTTTTCTTTTGAATATAAAATTATATATTGAAGTTAGGACACTAATGATAATATAATACAATATAAGCAATATTTTGATAGCAATATAAATGTTGTAAATTGAATGGATATTGTACAGTAACAGAGGTTACAATATTTACCTTTACGACATTTTCAGGGGGCTGTATTTTTTACTCAACTATGAATTTTTCTATGCTGGTGCTTATTTTATATAGAATGTATACATATAAACATAAAAAAATTACATTTGGTAAAAATTTTATACTTTTGAAAAAAAAATTTTTTTGGGGGAAAAGGACATACTTTTTCTGTTTCACCCAACCATCCTATTAATTTATCAGAAATTAATAGATGTGTATCCAATGTTGTAGTCTTAAAAAAAGCAGAGTATATGATATAGGTAGAGGGTATATTCCATCATGAATGTTCATAAATGGGGTATATGCTAATGATTTATTAATGAAACAGAGGGTATAAGGAGCTTCTTAAAAATCCGGAATGTAAATATATTCTTCCTTTGGGTATGTCCTTGCATTTGAATTTCTTTGTATAAATATGTGTAATTTAAAAATGATTGTTTATTTTGTTGACCTGAAAATCTTCCTGATGTGTTTCAGTGTATTTGTATTGTTAAATATTTCAGTTCAAAGCTCATTCCTCATAAAAAAAAATTTACTAAAAGATTCAGTCTGGTGTAATAGATCCAAAAGTCAAGTTAGTCTTATCCTTTGTTAATATCAATGGAAATAAAACATAGGACAAATTTAAGCTGTCTGAAATAAGTCACTTCTCTGTTTCTGAACTCTTTCCAAATCTTAATAGATATCAGCATTATTAATATTAATGCTATTCCAGTTGATCTTGTAAAAAAAGGATTCTACTGTAAAAAAGTAAATCTTTTAAAAATGAAATTATAAAAGATAAATTTATTTTATATAATTTACTTTGTTATGATATTGATTGACAGGCATACCTATTTTAATTGAGTCATTTTTTAAAATTTTCAAAATAGTCTATTTATTCACTTCTGTTACGTAGAATTAGTAATATTAACTATGTTTTATTTCTACAGCCTTACCTGGTGCCATGGCCAACTCATTTGTGCATGTACTTATGTACTCATACTATACATTATCAGCATTAGGTCCTGCTATACAGCCTTATCTCTGGTGGAAAAAGTATCTCACTGTAATACAGATGGTTTGTATTTTTTTTTTTTATATATAACCATTAAAAAAAGAAATATTTTTATAGTGTAAACATAGTCAATATTTAGTCACACTATACAGATCCTAGAATTAAAAAAAATTTCCATAGTTTATCTTCTACTTGTATCCCTAAATTTTTACAAAATAATTGAACAAGTTAGCTATATTGCATTATTACAATATAGAAGTTACAACTTCAGTATTTATATTTAATTTCTTATAATTAAACATCTAAATATATATACATTATGTCCAAGATAGATCTTTATTATTCTAAACATTTGTTTAAAAAATACTAACAGTTGAAATAAAATGCTGTAAAATGGGGAAAAAAAAAAAAAAAAAAGAATCTTTTACAGTACCTTCAATATAGCTGCAGATTCATCAGAGAAGCCAATTCTGATTAGGTAATTTTCATCTTCTATCTACCCCCACAAAATGCATGCAAAATGAAATCGGCATGGCTGATCATCTGATTTCAAAGCTTGTCCTAACTGCATTTTATAAACTCTCATTGCATTAAAAAAAAACTCGGATATTTTCATTCTTTTTGCAAAAAACTGTTTTCCATTTCACCTGGTGATATTTTTGTTATTAATGTTTAGAATGATAAAGACCTTTCTTGGACGTTCTGTATGTGGGAGAATTTCGTAAAATTTTAATTATCACTAGGAAATAATTGAGATAAAAACTTTTTTTGTTTCTAATGCTTTCCTGTTTTGTCAATATTCAGAGTTATACATTTCTCCCAGTGTTTTTTTTTTAGCCTTTTCAAAGTCCATCATTCAAGTACTCTGAAGATTGGGTTGAACGACATTGTTTAATTTCATTTGTGGTGTCAAACCAACCTCGTATTAGTTTTTTGAGTTCTGGGAATAAGAAAAAGTAGCTGTGAGTGAGATCAGGTGGGTGTGACAAAATTTCAAAGTCATATTGTTTAGATTATTCAACTGCAATTCGAAATGAAGGAAGATAGGGGAGTGAGCAATCATGGAACTCAGCATTGTGTATTAAATATACATACACAGGGTGAGTCATAAATATCAAAGCAAATGGTTATCTCCTTAAATATTGCCCCTAGACCCATACTTCCAATTGCAAAAATTCATAAAATAAGGTGAAATTTTTCATAAGTTGCAACTCCATGGGGAGTCTATTTGAAAAAATATGAAAATTAAATTTTTATACGGCTCCTGTAGGATAAAAATCCAAATTAGAAAAACTTTCCTTATCCAGTCCTGAACAAGACACAAAGAATTGCATCTTCATTCTTTTAAACTAGCAGCTTTATAGCCAGTTAAACAATTCATTTGGTTTTAAGGGATTAGACACAAATTGAAATGCACGCAATTCGAAAAACAATGTTACTTAACAGTTCTAGGAAACATGAAAAAAAATCTATCTTTTGAATTAGAATTTTGAATTTTTTTCTTTTTTGTGATGGTTAGCCATATAATTTGCTAAGAAAATCACATCCTAAAATTTCTCATAAAATTTATAAAAATTCCATATGATTAATACTGGTATAAATGGGATAATTTAAAATCGTTATAACTCGAAACATTATTTATCAGATTTCAATTTCTTTCCATTTAATTAAAGATAAAAATCTGAATTTAGTTTTGTTCCAGGGTTTTTGTTTTTCAATATTAATTTTAAAAGTTAAAACTATTAAAAATATTTATTGAAAAAATAATATATCTTTATATCTATTAAAAATTTTTATTAAAAAAATAATATAGCTTTAAAAAAAAAATCATATTTTTAAGAGTAAATATTTTTTCAAACTTGCCGAAACGAAACTAATGTAAAATAATCAAAAATGTACTTTTTTTTTTTAACAATTCTTAACTTTTGATAGTTTAAAGAAGGGAAATAGTGGGGAAAAACTCATTATGCAGAAAAAAGAAGTATACTGTTTAAATGTCCGTCAGAATAATGCTTTTTCTAAGATGCAGATTAAATCTTTTTTATAAATTTAGCTCTCACAACTTCAGGCTTTTTATCATCCTGGAGAGGCTGGTAAAAAATCTGTATTCTGGTCCCAGTCCGGACGAGGACTGATACGTTACTTTTTTCTGAAGACTCGCCTGGCCGGGCCTAACATATTTTCATATCAGAGAAAACTGCTTCCATCTTCTTAGGTCTGCACCAGAGGAAATTTTTAATCCCGGTCTTGAACAGTTCGTATTAAAATCACTGTCTCTGACTGAACTAATACATGCATAAAATAATTAAAATTTGGTTCAGTCAAAATTTTTACGAAAACACACATAGATTTTGAAATTGCTTTTAATTGCTTAGTCGGAATTGCTTTTAAAGAATAGTATATTCGAAGGATAAAAAATTAAATACATTAAAACCAGTGAAAATACCTGCCTATGACGGAATTCTGTCTTAAATGGAAAATGTGTTGATCCATGCAAAATGAATATAATAATACCTGAGGAAAAATCAACTCTATTTACACCTCCTAGGAAGGGCATTTGTCTATAATGTATTTTTTCTTTCCTGTGTGATTCCGTCTTAAAAGGTTTTACTGTATAACATTTTTCAAAGTCTCCAACGCATGGGATATGGATTAACAATATTAAAATATAAGTGAAACATTTACATATAAATAGAGATTCATTGCTAAAATAAATATATCACAGCCTTTGACACTTCTTTAATAATAAAAAATATAAATATAAAAAACGAAAAACTTTTGTAATTTTTTGTAATTTTTGTAAACTTTTGTATAAGTATTTTTGGTCAGAATTCCTCCATATGGAACAATTTTTAACCACACCAAAGTAAGAAACTATGTAGAAATTCATGGCTCAGCCGGGCTATGATTTAAACTGTTTTCCAGGCCGGGTCAAACTTTTCTCCTGTGGGTCGGTTTGGGACCGGATCTAGGTATATAGTTTTTTTTATTGTTGAAATCAGCTAACAAAGATATGCTATGAGGGAAATTCATTTGTATGAATAGGTTTTTTGATTTTTTTTTAAAAAAAGGAAATGTTGATCAATGACAAAATCTGGTCCTTCAACTTCCAAAATGGACATTATTAGTTTGTCACTTCTTTGCTAAACATGATCCTTTTCCCCAACCCATGTCCCTTGCTCTGTGGGACAATTTTTGTATTTCCGCAAATGAAGTAGGATATGAAACGACTTCGCTTTGGAGACATAGAAGAGGTGGAGAAAAAAAGAGGCAGAAGCTTACAGTCATACTGAAAATGAGTTAGAACAATATTTCCAACAATCGAATCATTGATTAGACAAGATTATAAAGTGAAATGGGGAATATAGTGAAGATGTTAAGGTTGTTTTGTAAAAAAAAAATAATAATACTCAGGGGTGGAGAAATGCACCCTTTTACTTGCCAGCAGACATTTTGGCAAGGCGAGTGAATTTTTAGGCAGTCTTTGAAGAACTGCAAACTGTAGAGGATATGCAAAAATGTCTATTTTTTTACTATTTAGATATATTTTGCAGCTTTCCAAATTACCACAATGTAAACATGGTACTAAATTCTACCCTATAATAAACTTTCTTCTGCTATAATATAATTTATTAATTTAATTTAAATATATATATAAATAAATTATAGTAAAAATAATTAACTTCTTTTGCAATCACATTTTATCATAATAATTTTCAGCTGTGCATTGCAAGTTACTTGCTGGTAAATTGGTTTTTTGAGTTCTGGGAATAAGAAAAAGTAGCTGAGAGGTGAGATCAGGTGGGTGTGGCAAAATTTCAAAGCCATATCATTTAGATTATTCAACGGCAATTCGAAATGATCTTTTGATTTGAAAATAAATCTATGACTGGTAAGATTTTCTGAAAATTTCCCACTCCTGATAATATTAATAATAATAGATAGATGCAGGTTTTTATAAAGAAATTCAAGTTATTTTTTAGATCCTCCCTTTTATATGGCATTAAAATTATAACTGAGCTCTTTAAAATTGAAATTTAACTTGTATAAAATTAGATCTTGATTTTTATGTTAAATTTAATGTTTGTCATTCCTTTTTCAATAATATCATCTCTTTATGTTAAACTATGACGTATATTGTTAATGTTTCTCTCTAGATTCAGTTTTTATCTGCAATGGCTATGGGAATCAAAGCAATCTACTACAACTGCCAGTTCACAAGATGGATGCAATATGCTTTGGTAGCATACTCCTTCTCGTTTATTGTCCTCTTTGGTAATTTCTATTTCAACTCATATTCCAAGAAGGACATTAAGGTATAGTATTCTAGTGATTTAAAATGTTGTTTATGCAATGGTTATTCTTTGATGTATAAATTATCTATAATCTGTAAAAAAAGAATAAAATTACTTTTAAATGCAAAAAATTTATGGTATCCCTTATATATGTTAGTCGCTATAAATTTCTTTAAAACGAATTTTCTAGTTAACAGTTGGCTATTACATGAATTAGCATTGAATTGCTTGCATATTAGAACAAGTAAATTGTTAAACTGTTTTTTCAATGAAATCCATGACAACCAAATACAAATTGTAACTACATTCTGTCATCTTTAAAAATAAAATGTTTTAATGAATGAAATTCAGTAGTGTAAATGTAATTTATTTTAACTGGTGCTTACTCTATTTATCAGATATGATTTAATAATGATTTCATGGTGTGGTAGAAACATATGTAAATTTTTAAGAAGAAGAAGAAAAAAAAAAAAAAAAACCCTCATAGTTAACTGAAATTTTGTTAATCATTTTATGCATTTTTTGTGTAAAACTAAAATTTGTCAATTTCATCCATTTTCAATTAAATTGAAATTCAGAGCATGGGAAAAAACATGATTTTCATTTAAAGATAATGATTGTACATTAATCTGTCAATGCATGAGTTCTACCTGTGACTGTGAGACCAAATATGCATGTATTTTGAATTATTTCCCCTTTTTAACCATTTATACTCTGACAATATTTTAAATTACCATTAAAGTAACTTCTTATAAAATTAATTTAATACATCAATTATTAGTAATATAGTTTAGAATGAGTTATAAATGCTATTTTTTTTATTTTGTTCCAAAAGCATTATTGTTTGCACAAAACAAAAATATTTTTAAAAGGATGATTTCTCTTTCATTTTCATCTTTTCAGCTTTCTTGGCATTGAAAGGTTGTGAAAGAAAAATTTTAATTAGGAAATATTTTACTATTAATATTGTAAGATAATTATATTTGTACATTTCCTAATTCAATAAAATACTAAAAATATTTGAGTGGAATTTTAAATATTGCACAGAATTCCTATAAATTCAAATTTAATTAATTTTAATTGTCAAAATCTTTCTCAACTTTTGTGTAGATCTTCTAATGTAGTTTCGAAAATTCATGAAAAATGCCTTAGGAGATGAAATTTTTATCAATTTAAAAGTTGGATATAAAGAGCTACCCCTGTGCGGATGGGTTAATATTTAATGTAGAAAGTATATCAAAATGCATACGTTTACTAAAATTATAGCAAGTTCAATGTTAACAGAAACAATTTTATTTACATTATCTGTAAGACATGTAGCGATTTCATCTCACTTAATCAGTATAAAGTGAGTTACTAGCTTAGAGTAACTGACTTGGCCTTTTGCTTTCACAACCAACAAATAACAGCACTAAAATAATCATCCCTTACACCCAAAGCCTGTCATCCATGCATCACAAATGCATACAACAGTACCATTCATGAGTGCATAACGCTCATCAGATGTCAACAATACATCTTTCTCACTGGAGATGAAATGTATAGCGATCTCATCTCACTTGATCAGTATAAAGCAAGTTACTAGCCTTGAGTTTACAAAATTAAAAGGAAAATTACACAAATTAAAGACATTGAAAAGCAGGCAGGGTTGGACTCGGGGGGATGAAGCTACCAAGACATGCTTGGGGATTTGAGCTCATTACTAGTCTTGGAGGCGGTTGGGTGAGTCATCCATTGCGGGAGTGGCCTCTTTCGTTTGCAACCTTTTGTTCGACCCAAATATTTGACTCTCTAAGAGAAGCCTTCTTCCAAAGACTCTTCTGTATATTATATACTATTTTGTAGTACATATGATTGTTAATATCCGATTTCTGAATAGTATTGAAAGTAACAAGTAATGAATACTTTCTAACGGATAGTGAGTTCGAAAGTAGCAATATCATATGGGTATTCATACAGAGTTGGGAAGAAAAAATCCAAGGAGTCCAAAAAATTTTAAGGACTTGCCACTTTTGTTGTTATTTATGGGGCATTCTCTTGCACACCCCAATTTTTAATGCCCCATTTGGAGAGAAAAACATTTCAAACAAGTTTTTCTTTATTAGAATTTAATTGGTGCTGAAATTGCACAGAATTCACAACCTTGGTGATTTTGTAAGTTTAAATAAAAAAAATCAACTTTTCTATGCAGTGACCGATGGTCATATACACAGAGATCTGTCAAATTCGAAATACTTATTATGTATATTGCACACATCTTAAAAAAAATTTCCAAAGGTTAAAAAAAAAAAAAAAATAATAATAATAATAATAATAATAATGCAACATACACAATTTTTTTTTTTTTTTTTTTTTTTTTTTGCAATTGCGATTTTTTTTTCCGAGAGCAATATTGCTTGCATGCAAAACCGCAATACAGTTTAAGGAGTTTCTAAGGAGTATTTTGTTCATCTAAGTAGTTCTAAGCACTACTTGGGAACGTTTTCATTTCTAAGGAGTCCAAGGAGTCTGTACGAACCCTGGGGTATTCCTTTTGCAGATACTTTCACAGCATTAATATACACACCATTATATTAAGTGGGTCACATTTTTTTTTTTTTTTTTACTTAGAGGTGGGTTGCGTACCAATAAAGTTTGGGAACTGCTGTTATACGTCATTTTAAACTAGACTTTATTTTCAATCATTTGGTAGCAATAACTTTATTGTATGATAATTTGTTGCAGAGTTAATAGGGGGTGTTATTATTATTTTTTTTTCTCTACGACTGTACATTTTTATATTATTTTCTAATTTCCATTTTAATATTTCAAGGAAAAATTATTAATTTCTGTATTTTTTCCTCTTTTTCTTTTTAGGAGAAGAAGAAAAAGTGAATGCAAAATGACGTTTTAAAAAGAACATAGGGCAATTTTTCTTCCTTTATCGAATTTTACATTTCACTGGAAATGTAACTGACAGCCATGATGATAGCTACTATCCTTCATTAACACTCATAAAGTACATTGCTTTGAAAAGCAGAAGGACAGTGGTTTTGAATTTAACATTTTTTTCCTCAAAAGCTCTATCATCATTAACCTCATTTTTTACATAATTTGTTTTCCTTATTTTTGAAACACTGCATAAGACCAATTTTGTTTAGTCTTAAGAAAGTTAATGTTCTCATAAATCCAAATAAGAGCACATATCCTACCTCCTTTATGAGCACTTCTTAAATTAAAGTTAACGTGCATTTTGCAGTAGTTGAAAAGTAATTTACAAAACATCTTAGAAAATTTGATAAATCAAACTGTTTTGACAAATGTTAACTGTACTTTATAAAATTTATATTCTTGAAAATTGAATTATTTTAATAATAAATGTGGGGAAGGTTATCGTGAAACATAACATATAAATTTATCATTTAATGTTAAAAGAATGGTCTGCAGCATTTAAAAAATATTAAATCGTCTATTCTGTAAACAAGGTAATGAATTTCATATAAAAATATTACTTTTATATCGTACATTATTTAAATGAATGATGATTAATGCTTTTTATGCACAGAATGCTGTAAAAAAATCAATTAAAAATAATGCTTCTTTAGGTTAGGAAAAAATAAAAAAATACATCTTAATGTGCATGTCAAACTCATGATAGAGCTAAGTATTTGCAACATTTTCTACTAATCCTTGTATAAAACATCAAAAATTGAAATAAACAGTTCTGTAAGTATCCATAGAACAAATAACGATATTAAAACAGCTGGTAACTTCCTTTTGATTTTAATATTTATAAACTTAATATTTTAAAATAGTAGTAAACATTTTAGTTTTCTTTTTTATTATCTCTCATTTTTTTAAGTGTGTGTGTATGTGTACATTTATATCTCATAAATCAAGAAAATCAAAGGAATAATGTGTATTTTTTTTTTCAACTTCTTAAAGCATTTTGCATCTTTTATTTTTTAAATATATATATATATTTAGTTTAAAAAATTGACAAGTTTGTTGCTGAAGCATTTATTTTTTATTATTTTGCATTATATATATATTTTTTATTTAATATTGTTTGTGTGAATCATCAATGATACATATGATCTAAGATTTTCAAATCTATATACAAGTGAAAAATCAGTTCTTCAGTATAACATTCTTGGTCATATAAGCAGATGCTACTTCCAATAACTAAGATACTATGCATCATGATTAATCCAAACAGCTCCATAAAATATATTAATATTGTGAATCATTGGTTATTCACATGCCAATCAACACGTTTGAAGAATTATACATGCTTAATATGTATGTATAAATTAATATATAAGTATATTATAAGCATTTTTGTTTTGAAAAATTCTACTCTCTGTTTAACTTTCTGTTTTGTTCTTCTAAGGTTAATAATGAATATTAGTGTCCATTCAGAGGTTTGTTTACAAAAACTTGTGATAAAAAAAAAAAAAAAAAAAAAAAAAAAAATCTGTTAAAATTTCATTTTCAGCAAGAAAAAACTGAACCTTCAGCATACACTGAAACTGCACTTATGATATACAGAAATATCCTGAATTATGCCAGACCAGATAATCATTCTATAACTAGTGCCATAAAAATCAGGCTAAATTTAGAAATAATCAATAAACATTCACCAAAATTTAATGAACATATTCTATTATATTTAAGGATAATGCTGTTGCAATTAATATTCACTTTGGATAACTTTGCAATTGTCATAATTTTTTCCATAGGCTCAATGTCTTTCTCTGTTTCTTTAACAGAGAAACTTTCCTTCTTGAATTCAATAAGATCATCGATGGTTAGTTTCAAATCATGAGAGAAGTTCAACATCTTCAGCATGCATCTCTAAATTGAGTCTCTTTTTCATTCTCAATTTAGGAAATATTTTACTCTCCAATGCAACAAAAAGACTGTTTTATCAAAAAGTGAAACAGTCTTAGGTCAACATCTCTTCCCTTCTGTCATCTTCTTCAAATGGTTTAGGAGTGTAATATTAACTAAGTTAGAAAATTTATTTACCAATTAGAATAACTGTGTTAAAATAATGAAGACCGAAGAGCCTGCTTCTTTATCCACACTTGCTGCATCTCCAAATGTTGAAATGCTATGAAAAATGCTTTTTTTTAATTGATGAAACCAGCTGTTGTTAATGATGATAGACTCTTTATTTGTTTCATCTAATTTCTATTTTTCAAAACTTAACTTTTTCTATTGAGCGAAACATGATGTTTAATGAAGACAATTTTTGACCATCATCTGATTCTTGCACCATATTATTAGCAATGACTGCATTTTAGAAATTAAGGCCATGTCGATTGTGAAACATCATATTCATTAGGCAAATCTTCTTCATCTTAACACATATTTGTTCTTTATATTTGATGATTGTTTTTTTAGTCATATGGGCTAAATCATGGGCAAAAAAAGTTCTTGTTTGTATTTCCCTCCTTAGGACAGAATTCATGATGTCAGGTTAGGTGATCTAATGCCAACAACAGTCAGGCATCGGCAGATTTCATAGGATTTGATATTAACTTTGTCCTAAACTGCCACCCAAACAAACAAGAACTTTTTAGGTCGATTTTGAAGTTGTGTTAGCTAAATTCATCTTTGATTTATGATATCATTCCTTCTTCATAAAACTGGATGATTTTATTTTTTTCTTCCAACATTCCATTTTATTTTTCTTAAGATACTGAAGCCCTAAATTTTCTTTTAGGCTCCATCATCAGAATATAATTGCCACGTTGCTTGAGTAAAGAATAAGTAAATCTCTGCAATCTGTTTTTCATATACCAAATATTTTTTATCGATCTTTTTGCACATTAATCTCCCATTAGAGAAAGAGAGATGCTTTGACTGTTTTTTTCTATCTTATGTATTTGCCTTTATTACATGACTGCTGTGATAAACTTAGTCTTCAGAAAATATAAAATCCTAAAAATTTTTTTAAGTAACTTAAGGAAAATTAATTTTCTGGAACAGTTGACATGAATATTGGGTGGTGTAAGTCAGGATGTTACTGTATTACAGTTCAACTGACTGAGTGCATAAAAATTTCAAATGCCTATAACTGTTATCTTATATAAAAGAACTCCCTATATCTATATAACATCATTTGTAGCCTGTAAATAAATTCTGCACGTCAGCACTTCAACATAAATTTCCTTTATTGTATTTTTAGTCACAAAATATTTGAAATATTAAATTGACATTTAAAGATAACAAGTTGAATCAAGTATTCATAACTGAGTGCAGCAAGATAGCTTGTGATTAAGAAATTCAGTGAACTTATAGTATCACAGATGAAAGTGAATATGGAATTAAAAGTAGAAAAATAAATTGTAATATATATATTAAGATTAAATTTCATTGCTAAATTATAATTCTCAAAGTCATTAATGATTAATGCATATCACTGTTATAATGCATAATTTAACAATGGAACAGACCATCAGAGAATTTTTAAAGTGATTTTCTTAATGATATCAAAAAGCAAGTTTGGTAAGTCTGGCCATTAAATACTTCAGTGAACAAGGTGACTTGAAGCTTATTCATTCCTCTAAGTAATGGCAGGGCTGATTGATATTTATACACATTGCAGCAATGCCTAGCCTTATTACAGAAAATTGCTGTACACAGAGTTTGCATAAGAACTTTGACTTGTAATTCCTCAGACTGCAGTACAAATTTCTACAATTAGGTCACTATGTTACACCTGACTTCAGTTAAGATATATGTTTGTGGTAATTGATTAATTCATTAACCAGAAAGTGTGTTCATTTCATTGCTATTAAAGTAAATAGATGGTATGATTCATTCACTTTTGGTGTTCACTGTGCTTTAATTATACAAAGAGCTCAGATGATAAACATAGTATGTGACCAAAAAAAAAAAAGAGTAAATCATAAGATGGAAGGCAATGAATTATCCTCTAAAAAACTAAACTCTGGCATTGCAATCCATGGAAAATCAGCACTGACAGTGTGCATCCCTGTTTACTAGATCCTGGGGCCCAAGATGGTATGCAGTATATGTCCCGGCCAAGTGGTCAACCTAATGTGAGCCCTCAGTGTTTAGTTCCCAAATAAACTAGGTACTCATTTTATCAGGAATGCCACTCAGAAATTAACGAAAAAGAGGAAATTATGCGCGAATTAAAATTAATGACATTTTTTACAACATTTATGTGTAAATGTTGTAAACTTTATTGTTTATAATAAAATAAAGAGTTAAAGTTACAACTAACTAAAAAAAAAAAAAAAAAAAAAAAAAAAAAAAAAAATTTTTTTTTTTTTTTCTATTTGTAAACCTTTAACAAAAGCCTTTCTAAATGAAATGCTTTTGTCAACAAGTTTGAAATATGCTGTTAATTCATTGTGCATGAAAACTTATAAGAGTAAATAAAAATGATTTTTTTTCTGTAGTTCACAATATTTTACATCAATTAAAGTAACCCAGCAACAGATTTAGTGAGGAATTTTATGTACTGCATCATTTTAAATTAATTTAGGTAACTAGGCAATAGTTTCGATAATTATTCCACAAGTAAATAGTAAAAATTTGCAGTTTTTTTTTTTTTTTTTTTTTTTTTTTTTTTTTTTTGATTGCGATCGTTTGACCAAAATCGCTGTTTACAACACGATCATTTGACGAAAAATCGCCGTTTTACATCGCGATCGTTTGACGAAAATCGCCGTTTTACATCGCGATCGTTAGATGAAAATCGTCACTTTGCTTCATGATTGTTTGACAAAAAACACCGTTTTATACGGCGATCGTTTGGCGAAAATCGCCGTTTTACTTTGAGATCGTTTGATGAGAAACGACGTTTTACTTCGCGACCGTTTGACGAAAATCGTCGTTTAACGAAAATCCCGTTTTATACCGCGATCGTTTGATAAAAATCGCCGTTTTACTTCATGATCGTTTGACAACAATCGCCGTTTTAGACCGCAATCGTTTGACAAAAATCGCCGTTTTATTTCGCGATCGTTTGATGAAAATTGTCGTTTTACATCGCGAGCGTTTGACGAAAATCGCCGTTTTATGTCGCGATCATTTGGCAAAAATCACTGTTTTATACCGCGATCGTTTGACGAAAATCGCTGTTTTATTTCACGGTTGTTTGAAGAAAATTGTTGTTTTACTTTGCAGGCTTTAGACAAAAATCGCTGTTTTATTTTATGATCGATTGACGAAAATCGTTATTTTGTGATGCTTAACAAAAATAGCGGATTCTTAAAAATAAAAAAAAAGCGGAAATCCGCCGTTGGCCGGAAAAGTGGCATCCCTGTTTTATCGACCCTGAAGGGATGAAAGGCTGAGTGCACCTTGCCCAGTCAAGAGTCAAACTTGTGACCTGATCACTACACCACTGAGCTTTCAATTGTCCTCTACCATCTGTTAAATTACTGATTAAAAAAAATCCCCTAATACTCACACAGATGTTTATTGATAAAGGGAAATTTGAAAATGATGATTGTGTCCCTTACAACCATCTTTTAATATGATAAACCCAAAAAAGTATTAGAGAAAATAAAATAACAGCTAATATTTTGTAAGGTCTAAAATTTAAAATGCAAATATAGTTAAACATGTTCACTGTAATATTTATTTTACAAAAGAAAAGTAATTCTATAGTGTAAGATGTTAAATTATCTAGGGATTTCAAGTGTAATATTACTTATAAATAATTTAAATTGTTGAACTCTTAAATGAATTCCCTAAACAGTTATATTCAGGCATTATTTTTAAATAATAAAATATTATATGGAATGTTATAGTTTTGCTATTATCAAAAAATTAATGAAGATCAAACTTTAAGGTAAAAATGTATTTCATTTGGACACTAATAATCATACATAATAAAATCACTAAAATAGTTCCTATTTTTTAAATTGGATTTTAAAAATCTACTGCTCTTTATGTTTATCACAATCATATATTTTATGTCTGTGTCTAACTAATCAATTTAATGTCTTCTCATTTTAAATTACTTTATTGTTTTTATGTCATAGTGCCTTTTATAATTGTAGATTTTTCATTTGAAGCTGGTGCTGTGCAGATATGTATTTCCCAGCGTGTAAAATGTGTCTTGATAACTTAATAAACATTTTATATATATATATAAGCTTATAAACTTGGAATGGAATGTTTTTAACATCAAATAATGATTTATTCATATGGACAGATAGTTACAAAAATGAGTAATAACAGCAAATACATTCACAACTTATTTATATATTAATTGATATAGTCTATTCAGAATTATTTTTAAATTCATCTAAAAAATGTAAAAAAAATAACTAGCAAAGCTGAAAAGAAAATAATTCTAAATGCTTATAAAGTGATATTACAACTTAATCTTTAAACTGAAATAATAAATATTGATTTTATTTTTTTAAATAAACAGTTGATAGATAGGTGTAAGATTTTCAGTCTTAGGACTGATTTCAATCTTGGTGAGATTTTCAACTGATAGTAAATTCTATTTTATGTACTTAAATAATAGCAATTTGAATATCAGAAACTTTTAATCATCTTCTTTTATTGTAAGAGAGGAATTTTTAGCCATAATACAAGACATAGAAATCTTCTGGCTTATTTTCATTTGGTTGTTCCTAATATACAAAAAAGTTTTCAGTCTTACCTTGGATGGACTTCTTGTCCCATGAGTTGATCAAAGACTTGAATTTGTTAATTTGATTAACAAATACAATCTATTTATTCATTGATAAGTATTACATCGCTCTTTCTCTTTTTTATAAATGTTAATATTTCAAAAAGTTATTAAATACTACACCATCTTTGATTTTCATCTTAAGTTTCTGAATAAAAGCAAGTTAATCTTTATTTTATTATTTTTTTTTTTTTCTGTTGTATTTTAGTCAGCTTAGCAGAATGTGAAGTCTCACTACTGTACAAGCAGTCAGTATACAACAGAACTATGAAAAATTATCAAAATTACACAAAAATCGCTATTACACCCCCCTTTCTCCATCCTTCCAGTGGAACATTTCCAAATTCAAAGAGAACCTGCTTGTCATGGCAAAAAACATGCACATGAAATTTAGTTAAATTCTATTCATAACTTCATGTGCTTTTTTAATGGTACAAAAACCACTATTACAACGCCCCCTTTTGGCAGATTATTTCCAAATTTAAGGAGGAATTTTTCCATAGCAAAAAACATATACAGTATAACTTCGAAAATCTGACATCATTGGGACTGAGACTAAGCTGGATTTTTGAAAATTCTAGATTTCTAAAGTATTCTGATATTCTTAATGGTGACTTCATTCACAATTTAATTCATAACCAAGTGATAATTGTTATTTTTTTTAAAAAAGCAATTCTGGAAGCAGAATTTTCTGTATCAGTCTGCAGCATACTAAAATTTATCTGTGACCCAAAAGTACTAGACTGCCTACTAAAACAACCGTATCCCATAAAATAAGAAAATTTGCCTTAATAAAGAAAATATAATAAAATTTGGGACAAAGTAAATTTTAGCTTTTTTTAAAGCTCAATCTTTCTTTTTAAACTGGCAGAATAATATGCAGCACCCGCTGCCATGCTAGACAGTTTCTGTGTTAAAATATATATATAAAACATTTAAAATTTTTCTTTCATAAGTGCTTTTCCTCTTTAAATATTTATAATGTCACTTTTTGTATAAAATTGCAGAATTTTTAGTTTGTTTTTTAATCTCATAAAACTGTCGACAATTCAATTCCATACTCAGCACACAACATTTGAAAATCCTTTCTAACTTACTTATCAAATTCACTTTCTCTGAGATACACTTTTAGAAGCAACATTTCTTGATTTTGAAAAGACTTCAAATTAGCTCTAATAAATAAATAAATAGAAATCTTCCGAAACCTCAGAGAAGAAAATTACACATGTTTATGTTTCTTTCACCAATAGGTTAAAAGAGTAAAAAAAAAAAAAGGAGGGAAAATACAACTTTGAAGCCGGATTTTGGAGGAAATTTGATTCTTTTCAATAAAATGGACAGACATATATTTTGTGCAGTCAAAGATCTTTAATCTGTATTAGCTGGGACCAAAGGTTGTGTAGATTTTAGAATATTGTGGATTACAGAGTATTATATGGTCTTGTTTTTTCCGGAGAATATTTTAATAACATAATCAGAATAGTGTGAAAACTAATAATTTAATATATTATTCCATAAAAGTTTATTTATAAAAAAAAATTACATATACACAGAAATTAAACATAAAAGTTTTATTTTTTTTTATGATCAATTGCCAAAATCCACGATTATTTGTTGAAACGTGCAGTAAATTTCAGTTACAGATTGGCAAAACTTGCTGTGTGATTTCATGATCTTACAAAATTCACTGTATATTTCAGTGATCTTTTGACAAATTTTGAAATATTTTCCTTCAATTATTTACTGAAATTTGCATTTTTTTCAGCAATTGTTTCATGAAAATTCATGATTTTTTTCAAATATTGTTCGACGAAATTTACGATTTATTTTTTTTGCGATCAATTGCAAAAATTCATGTTCTTATTTTCAATCATTTCACTCTTTTTTTCAACAATCATTTTATAAAATTCATGTTCTTACCAGCAATCAATTGATGAAATGAGCAATTTTTTACTGCAACCATTTGCCGAAGTTTGCGATATTTTTCAGAGATAGATTGATGAAAATCGTTATGTGGTACTGCAATCTTTTGACAAATTTTGCAGTATTTTCCTTGATTGTTTACTCAAATTCGTGTTTTTTCTGCCACTACTTATCGAAATGCATGATCTTTTTTAACAGCATACTGGCAAAATTCATGATTTTTTTCTGCAGTCGATTGACGAAATTCATGACCATGTCAACGATCATTTTTATTTAATGATATATTGGCAACATTCCCAATATTTACTGTTGCTAAGCAACTTGGATTATAGAAAACTGCAGATTATCAATCCTATAAACATGTTTTTCGAGATCTCTGACCTCTATGCTATGTAAATCTGCGAAAAATTTGAAGTCAAAATCTTTTTGCAATACTTTCTTCTTTAGTAAAAAGAGAGTGTAAAAAAAAAAACAGTGCAAAATGTAAATTATTAAAATTGGAAACCCTTTATGTTTATTTAATCCCTTCAAAAATAATGAGACAGTTTTAATAAATGTCTGCACACATTTTTTATTTTTACAGCAATTTTTATTTTTAGTGAAAAATTCTATAAAATTATATTTTCAAATTAGCTTTAGGAAATTCTGGTGTGGGTTCAAAATTACATAAAAACAGTTACTTTTGATTTTGAAATGACCTATGAAAACGCAGCCTGTCTATACTAATAGACAGAGGTCTAATAATTTACAAATAAATCTGCTCAAACAGATTTTACTGCATGAAGTAACATACCCTAGAATTTCATTCAGAGCATTTTCTTTATCTTTGTCATTTTTGCTTCTAACATTTATTAGTTTTTTTGTACTTGTTTTTTCAATTTGAATAGTTGAAATATGTTTCAAATGACAGCTGAAAAATATATTTTTTTTTTTAACCACTTCACCGTCTGCTCCGAGATAAGTCGGGGGTAAAAGGCTTTGCCGGTTAAGTGGTTATGTATATATGTAATTTAAAGAGGCTAAGTGGCAGTTATGTACATAAACTATATGAAAATTCCTGAACACTCTTGATTTTAGATGTTTTATTGAATATTTAGAGTGAATCAATGAATTCTTTACGAATATATATATATAAAGGTTTTAATTTCGATTTTTCAGCAAATGTTTGATCAGAAGCAATTAGGAATCCAATAGTAAATTGAAGAAAAATATTATTTTCAATTTACATTACAAAATAAAATGTTCAAATGTATCTGTAATTTCACCATATGACTATATGGATATTGTGTATTTGTGTAAGAATAATGTGTAGTACATTCATGGAGATATAAAGGTTCCTTTAAAAAAATTCAAGAAATTTCTTTGCTATGTCTATAAAAAATTTATTGATACTTTCAGGGAACTTGACAAAGTACAGTATAAAGAAACTTTTATATTCCCATGAACATATGTGCTATTCTTATACAAACGTTGTAGAATAACCACATAGTCATATTCTGCAGCTACAGATTATTTTATTTTTACAAGGTGATCCCAAAAATGTTTTTTAGCTAATTTATTGTTGGTCCTCTAATTTGCTTCAGGATCAGAAAAACTTCACTGAAAACTGAGGTCAAATTCTTTAAGTACCAGAAGAATTTGTCAGTTTCTCTATATGTTTAACAAAACATTTAAAATCGAAAGTGCATGGTGATTTTTGACAATTTTGTACATTTTTATACTGCTGTTATAAACTATATATAGGATAATAATGTGAGTGGCAGCAAATCTATAAGTTCTCTAACAGTCAGCCACAGAGAAATAAATACTTTATTTTTGGTTCCAAATAAAATATAAAAAATTGCCTATGTGCAGCTATCTTTCATAAATCATTAGCTGGTACAAATCACAACTACTGTTGCTTTTACCATATATTTATTTCCTCACTTTTAAAAAACTTAGATTTTATAAAAAGAAAATAGTCAAACATTTAATTTTATTTTGGATTAATATTAAAACCATAAGTCACTACATAAAAAAAGGTGAGGAAAGGAAAATAGTTTTTTCTATTCATCATAATTATTCAATATCTGTATTTAAAATATAGCAGTACTATCAATATGCTTTAAGGTCATAACTTTGCATGTTTCACAGGAAGCAATACAAGGATCATACAAGCTGATTTAATACATTGGATTAATAATACTTTAAAGTATGAAGACTCATGTTTTTGTATTTAACAAAAAGTAAACACTTGTGTAAAAAA
The DNA here is from genome assembly GCA_964019185.1 of Maratus speculifer. NCBI lineage: Eukaryota > Metazoa > Arthropoda > Arachnida > Araneae > Salticidae > Maratus > Maratus speculifer. Next base: position 364,568,177 of record OZ025290.1, on the reverse strand, counting down.
AAAAAAAAAAAAAAAAAGAAAGATGAATTTTAATATTTAAACTGATGTTATAAAAAAATATTTATTGATAAAAATTATTTTTTTTAAATATATATAATTAAAAACACCTTATTTTTTATATAAAAATAATTTATTCCAGAAAATGGCACACAAAAATGTTTACAAGGCAGCAGAATGAAATAAATGACTGTACATTTTTGATTTGTAGATTGCAAGTTCTTAAACTGTAAGATACAGTAGTTGAGGTTGTTACAGCTGTTGACTAGTTCGAAAAATGGATTGTCCTTGTTTAAAAGTGATGTAGTTATCTAATGCTTTCTATTTACAGAATAAATGGATATTACAGAATCGATGCTTCCAGATGCTAAATTTGCCTGAAAAGTAAATGTATTATATGTAACTGTCTGCAATACAATTTTAATTTAAAAAGCCAAAAATTTATAGAAAATCAGCAAAAGTCAGCTTTCAATTTTCAAATAAATTTTACTTTTATGTACATTTGTGTTCTACTAGATAGAGTAAAAATTTTAATAGGTAACATACCATAACACATTCGCTGCCACTAACGCACCAGCGTGTGATGTGAGGTGAAGTCCAATAGCCAGTCACGCGCTGGCGCAGGAAAATCTTGCACTGATTCTTTGTTAAAAAAAGTAAATCAGCTTCTGGTAAAAACCCACTTCTACAGTGCAGCATTAACCATCATCATATCTTCACGTAAGCAGCAGCAAACATGTTAAAGCAAAAGCACATGTTGTGCTGTCTGGTAATAGTTAGCATTAATGACAAACAAGTTTTTACTTTATAATTTATAGACTGCCATAAAAAGATTGAAAGCACTTTAATTTTTTTACTTGCAAGAGATTACTAGACAATGTAAATACCAAAAGTAAGTAGGAAATAAGATCAATGAAATAGTCCTGCAATTAACTTCCTCAGTCCGGAGTCAAATTTTACATAACACTACAAAAAGCATTAAAACATCTCCAAAGATGCATCAGTCTATATATTGATGCTTCAAATATGGACACATCTACTAAAAAAATCTAGATGTAATTTTAACAATTCTAGAAGCAGTTAAATTAATTTAAAAGGTGTTTTTTAGTGTCGCCTCCAGGTGATATATATTAGGACTGAGGAGATTAAGATTTAAAAAATTACACTTTTTTTTATATGACCCCTTTAGACAAAATTTGCCAATTAGAAAAGGCTGCACTGCATGCTCACTGCAACACTATCATTAAAAATAAATAAAAAATCAACATAGATCTATGTTTTAAAAATTGAAATTAAACTTTTTAATTTGAAAAAAAAATTGACCATTAAAAACAAAAATCTATATCAAATTAAAAATATAAATGTCTGAGGTACTTGCAAATGGATGATAATGTGGTGAGGAACTGCAAAATATTTACAGTAGTATTGTTAAAAGTGCTCATTTATGTACTGCAAGTAAAAAAAGGCAAAAAAAAAAAAAAAAAGTTTCTAAGTCAATTTATGTTTTTAAAGAAGTAAACCTACATTTGTCTCATCCCATAATCTGACTATATAGTGCTTTTTTAGCTGTATTTGCAATACAATTTTTTAATGCTAGTTATCATATTTATGATCTAAAGTAAGCCATCATTAGTTATTGTAAAATGAAGATCTTAATATTATTTCCCTTTTTTTTTTTTTTTTTTTTTTTTTTTTTTGAACACTTTTGCAAATATACATTGCCCACTTATCAAAAGGTTTAAAAAAAAAGAAAAGAAAGAGCACATTTCAACATTTTGAGATGCCTTGTAGATAGATCATTTAAACATATGAGGATGATTTTTTTGTTAAATGGCCTAATAAAAATTTATGCTTTTGCAAAATAACTGCAGAATTTTGAAAAATGAAACATTCAAATCTATCAAATTTTGAAACTAGGATTGCAATTCTTATGACTAAGATACATTTTTAAAAATCCTTAATAATTAAAAAGCTTGCTGAATTTCAGCTTTTTTTGCAGATTAAAAAATTTAATTAGTTTACTGAAGACAATTATTGATTTTTACATGCATCTATCATTTTTTAAAAACAAGCAAATGTATTATAGCAAAATCTATATAACTGAAAAACATCCAGTAAAACATAAATCTATTTACATTAATTCAATTTCTTATTAAAAATATAATATGAAAATTCTTAATAAAAGGAAAGCTATAAACAAATTATTCTCTCTAGAATTTCTAAAATAAACAAAATACAATAAATCCTTATTAATCAGAACTTTGTTTAATCTAAAAACCTTAAAAGCCAAAATATCTTAAAAGAAAAAACACTGCAATTTTGTGATAAAACATGATGATTATTTGGGAAAATAAATCTTGGATTGTTATAATTCCTGTATCTTAGTAATATCACATCTTCAATGACTAAAAAATGTATCATAACAACATGAAACTAAAAAATGTATCATAACGTTCATGTGCTGAAAAACTAGTATAAGTATGTGTAATTATGCACCAAGGAGGATCAAATAAGTGGAGCAGACATAAATGAATGTCACTTGATGCCGTTTCTAATCCCTCTATCACACCTGCTATATTAGCTGCTTCTTAAACTGGAGACTACCGACTGGGCTGCCATCAGTCTAACAAGGTGACCACCAAACAGGGTGCAAACAGATTTTGATGATTTCAAAGTATGTTGTAGGGGTCATACCACTAATTATTCTGGTGAAAGGGTTTCTTCAAATGGGCCTTGGTTTTTTGAGAATTTGGGAGTTAAAGTTCAGCGTATATTTCAAATATCTATTAGTAGAACATCTGAATGTGGATTCATGGTCCATGCCAGCTCGCGAGTCAAAAGGTTGTGGGATCAAATCTGGCCACGGCTTTTGTTTTATTTTACCTATTTTTATATTTTTTACACGTTACAAATTTTAAGCAGAATAGGGAATTTTACAGCTTTGAACCTTTTGATATTTTCTGAAGAGGACAGTTTATTTTTTCAATACTTTTTTTTATTAATATTAAATTTAAAAATATGGTTCAAATGGTGAACTGACTGTACTTCAGAGTTCAACTAAAAGTACATTTTGCAACAAATAAATAAGAATGCATATTAAATTAAAATTTTTAAAAAGTATAAGAAAATTTTAAAATCTTCACTACTTTAAATATTAACATTTTTAGATTAATCAATCCCCTTTTTTTATTTTTAAATGTGTATTACACAATACAGTGCATGAATTTTTAGATAATCTAATACTACATTTAATATATTTTTTTAAATGATATAAGTAGTGTAAAGAGGTTAAATCTAACATATCTTCATATATAAAATTTATTAATAACAACAATAATAATAACGTTAAGACTAATTTCATGCGCATATTTAACACATATGTAAAAACAAATTGCACAAAACATTTTAAATCGCTATATCAAATACAAAAAAAAAAAAAAACCCTTAACATTTTTAAAACATGAAAGTGAAGAAAATGTAAATATAGAAGGGAAAAAAAGTTTAAAGTTGTCGTTTGTGTGAGGAATTGCACCGGGTGTATTAACAAAATTTTCAATATCTCAATATATAATTGTCGTATGGATAAAAATGAGGTATTAAAACATTCACAATTAAACAGGCTTTCATTTAATGTTTAAAAACAAAAATTGATTTTTTGATCAGTTTTGAGGTAAACTGTCCCCTTAAAAACTTTAGTTTACGCTTGTGAATTTTTAGAGAAAATCAGTATTTTTTTACCAAAATTTTTAATCCAAATGCAAATCCGATTTAATTTATGTCTGAAATATCATTTTTTAAAATGTACATAATTTATATTCCTTAAATACTTAATTCGTGATAAATATGTTTAAAAAATAGTAATCATCATTTGTATAATTGCAAATATAAGATCAATAAAAAGAAATCTTCATTTATTCTGATATTACAGAGGAAAGGAAAGCAGACGATAAAAAAAAAGTGTTTTTATATGTATCGAAATTTTATCTCATTAACAGACAATTTTTGCACTCCAGTTGAATCACAAAAAGAATGTTTTGATTTATAATAAAAAATAGTTTTAAATATAATTTGTCATTTCTTATTAGTGCAAACAATAAATTTTGTTGATTTTGAACTTGGGAGATAAATGTGTTTGCAGAAAATTGGAAAATTGAAAACTTGCATAACTGGTAGCAACTTGCATTTTAGCATATTTTATTACTCTTTCGAAGGTATGCATTACTTGAATTATCTAATTCTAAAGATGTTTAAGAAATTGCATCTGAAAAATATTTTGTATTATTTATACAAAAAAGGATTAATTTTCATTTAAAATGCTATAAAAAAAAAAAAAAAAGTGATAGGAAAAAGAAAAATAATTTCAGAATTGTGCTTAAAGTAAAATATGTAGATAATAATTAAGAAAAAAGGTAAATTAGTTTTGCAGTTTTGTCAATAGAAATATTAATTTAAAAATTGCAGAAAAAAATATTTTTTCATGAAAAAATTCTAAATTTGTAAATGTAATTTATGAAGAAAGTATCAAAAGCTGTGGCAATTTCTCTAGTTGTAAAAATACTTAAAATTTGTAAAACGTAAAAAATGTAAATGTAAGTAAAAAAGAAAAGAAAAGCCGAGGCCAGATTCGATCCCACAACCTTTCGACTTGCAAGCTTGCGCGCTGGCACGGCACCAGGAATCCATATTCAGACGTTCTATTAATAGATATTTGAAATATACGTTAAATTTTAACCCCCAAATTCTCAAAAATCAAGGCCCATTTGAAGAAACTCTTTCACCAGAGTAATTAGTGGTGTGACTCCTACAACATACTTCAAAATCATCAAAATCTGTACGCACCATGTTTGGTGGTCCCCTTGTAAGTCTAATGTGATAGATGCAGGAAAGAAAGAAAAAACTCGTTTTTCATCTTCAAGCCTTTCCATGGTTGAAAATTGGTATGTCTACTCCTATTCTTTCATAGTGCTAATGATGTTTAAAACCAGTGATGTAATCATAAAAAATACAGAAGGTATACCCTCTGAGCAGAGGGTATACACTCAAGGCAGACAATATACCTTAGTGTAGATACTATTAGCTTTATTGAGAAACAAGAGGGCATACGGTGTTCTTTAAAAAAAAATCCAGAAGGCATACTGTGTATACCCCCCCCCCACACACACGCACCCACCCATATGCCATCCACTACATTCCTGTTTAAAACAATAGTTTTGAATAGTATTGCAAGATCTTTCAACTAAAATTGGTTCATTTTGTAGGGGGTTTTGTAATTGAGATCTCTTAAAGCCCCAATTAGTCTGGTTTAATAAGGATTTACTTTACAAATTGTTTTAATTTATTACTGTTTCAATAAAATTTTTCATTAATTAAAGACTTACTGAAGATACCTATTAATTTCTGACAAAATATCTACTAATACAGTTCCAAATATTTACTTCTAAATAATACTTTATTACATTTTAACTCATTTACAGCAGATGTAATTAATAATTAAATTTAATAAAGATTTATTATAAATAATTAAACTGAATAAAAGAAATTTGTTTCAAATACTTACCTTATATGGATGAAAAGTTAAGCAACTTATAGGTCCAATTCTATGGCCCATGAATCCATCATGGTATTTGATTGTACTAACATTATCTCCATTCTGATTGAACACACTGATAAATTGGCTAGCAGCACCACTAGTAAAAAATAATTGAAAAAAAAAAAAAATCAATAGGAAATATATGCATGTGTTTATATTCTATTGTTATCTATATTAATAAAATAATTAAAAAAAAAAAAAAAAAAAAAAAACATTCTTTTATATTTACAAAAATTATATATATATATATATATATATATATATATATATATATATATATATATGTTTTTTAAAAATGCATTAAAGAATAGGAAAGTCTTGGAAAAAAAACTTTAAATGCATGGACTTTAAATTAAATTGCGATACGATCAATTATGGAAGATTAATGGGTTTAAATGGAACTTTTGCCCAATTAGTCAGCTATCGCCAAATTGGCTTCACATATAGCAACTTTTTTTTTTTTTTTTTTTTTTTTTGCCAAATTGAACATATTTTGATGATATTTCCCCAAACTTGGTTCTATTGTGGTAATCCTCTCATTAACTCTTCATCTCAACAAACACTCATTAATGAAGCTGATGCTGATTTCTACATAAGAAATCAAATATAATCAATATCCAGTTCATGTATTGCCCTCAGGAATACACGCATATTCCAAATTTTAAAGCTCTATGTCAACAGGAAGTTGGTGAAAAAATGAGTCACAAGATTTGTCTGCCACAAACAAACACCACTGTAAGTTTTAAGAAAGCATGTAACAAAGAGTTTGCAAGTCTGCAAACACTCTCTGACAACCACTGCATGACACTATCATGCTGTCATAAATAAGCTGCAACAGTGAACATGAAACACACTCCAAAAGGACCCAAGAACTGGTCAAAGAAATTTTTTCAAAATTTGACTTAGATTTTTTTTTTAAATTAAATTTTAAGGGATTTTTTACTTGATTTTTGCAAGAGATATTTTCTTTCACAAATCACATCTTTGTTTCAAAATATCCCATAATTTCACTCTTTACAGCAGATACTAGAACAAATAAAGCACTGTCAAACAGAACTTTATTGTTAAAAAAATAAATAAATAATTTGAGTTTTTAGTTTCTAATTTTGATAAATATCAATCTGCAAAAGATTTTTTCACAAAATATTTCTTTTCAAGAGATATTTTTAAAATCATATGCAAATATCAAACACTAAATTGTACCTTTACATTTTTTTTTTTTTTTCTATTATCATACGGCAATTTTTACAAAAGTTTTATATTTTAAAAGTTTAAAATAAGTTAATAGTCTATGAAAGTTTTATGTTTTAAAAAATAAGCATTTCTAAAGTATATCACAAAATATATATAATTTTAACCCTCTAAGTGGTTTTCTCGTATTATTATTATTATTTTTTTTTTTTTTTTTTTTTTTTTTTTTTTTTTGTTTCTTAAAAGCAATTTTAATCTCTTGCAGACAAAAATATTTTAAACCTAATGGTATTTCAAGATGTGTATCAAATAAAAGGGTATGGAATATATTTTAGACACAAACAGAGAAATAAAACTTTAATTAAGGTTATGAGCATTTTTATTAAAATGCAGGAAAGGCCACACAACGCTTGGAGAGTTAAAGGTATAGCATTATGATGAAGCACAGTTGTCTCTCTAGAATAAACAGAACTGTAACCAAGCACATTAATTATAATTATTTAATTTATTTCTAAAATAATCAACAATGAAATCTTACCAAGCAATCAGATCTAATGAACTGTGTATGGCCATAGCAGTCATGGCATTTGTAGGTGGAATAGATTTAACACTGTTGGTATGCCTTATGTCCCAAAATTTAACATCTCCAGCTACACTAGAAAAAGAAACAGAAGCCATGGTTATCTATATTTGATTTTATCAAGTATAATTTAAGTTCTTCGAAAAAGAATAACAGCATATATTTTACCTAAAATTTTACGTTTTCCATTAAACATAGAAAAAGATGATAATAATATATTATAGGCTACATTTTTATCATTGCAATGAAGTTAATTGAATTCCACACAGTTTGAGATTAAATATTTTGTAGATTATAAATCAATGATTTATTTAATTACAAATTTTGGCATAGTTATAAATTAACAGAATACAAAAAGAAACTATAATAATCAAAAAAAGTTTAATTTTTAATTATATTAAGGAAGATTACAAATATTTTTGAATTTAAATGATTGTTATTAATTTTTATTAAGCATTATAACACAACAGTTTAATTTTTGTTTTTTAATGTTTTTGCTACAAAGCATTAATTTGGTAATGGATAAAATTTTATTCCTGAATTAATAGATACTGTATAAAATTCAGCATGATTTTACTAAATGAAACAAACAGTATGTATATATATATATATTTTTTTTAAGTCTTATCAGTATAAATATTTCTTCTGTGCAGTTATCTTTGTCAATAAATAGTTTAAAATTAAAATGACTGTTTTTTGAATGAAATTTGCTTTCATTTTGCGATTTTTTTATGAAACTTACAGTTTTTTTTAAAAAATCTTTTAATGACACTTTCGATTATTTTGTGATCTGTCGGCGAAATTTGTGGGTTTTTTCACTTTTCTTTGTCGAAATTTGAGGTTATTTTTTGATCTTGTAAAGAAAATTACGTTTTATCCATAATTCGACAAAATTTGCGATATTTTTATGTCCGAATTTTTAGACTGATGACCGATTTTTTTTTTTTTAATTTTCAGAACCGAATGTCTTAAATTTCCAGAAAATTCTGAACAGAATCACCCCTGATATATACATTACACATTACTCTGAGATTGATTTTGTAAGGGTCGTAGTACAGATCTATTTATTTGTAGTGAAACATTTCTGCCTCAGGGAATTATAGGATTTGATGTTAAAATCGAAATCAAGGGTATATATTTCTGCAAAATTTCCCTAGCAGTTAAAATTTCTCTCGATCCTAGATTGCCGGATCAGACATATTCTGCACTCTTGCCCTGCCCTTTCTAAATGGTGCCTTTCAACTTACAATAAGTCAAATTTTGATAGGTCTTTATTTAATTGTTAGTATCATTTTAAATTTTGATTTAAATGAGTTTAAATGTTTAATAAATTGTTTGATAAAAGATGATTTTTACTTGTGAAAGAAAATTATTAATAAATTTATTAAGAAAAAGAAGATGATTTTTACTTCATACAAACTTAACTCATGTTTAAGAAAAGTAAATTTCAAATAATAAGAAAGATAAACATAATTCTACGCTAATAAAAACAACAATACTTACCTTCCACTTACAATTTTTGCAGTATTTTCTCTATGAAATAATGATGCATTTATAACCCAACCTGAATGTTCTTGGAAAATGTGCAGACAACTAGAAATAAATTCGTGAAAAGTGTAACTATCATGAAACTTAAAAAATGTTAACAGATGTTAATTTCAAAAGTCAAAAACTTTTAATTTGAAATATATAAATAAAAACAAAGCATACTATTTTAAAATAGAAGCAAAAAGTAATAAACCTCTTTTTTTTCTTTCCTTTGACAAACTTCAGTTTTCTATAAATAATTTTAAAGATACTGAATAATTAAAAATATAGATTATGATGATTATCTTTTAAACCGCTGATCAGGGGTGTAATACAGGGTATGGTATAACCATATAACTTCCGAAATTTTTTTAAGGAATTTTGTGGGTAAAGTTTAACGTGGTTTCCCCACTTTTTGCCAATGTTCCGAAAGAAAAAAAAAAAAAATCAAATTTAATTAAGTTTTCTCCCCCCCCCCCCCCTTTAAAACGTAAGTTTATCTTATTTTAAAAGTAACCTATTTATTTCTTTTCACTTACGTTTATCTATTTTCATTTAAGCTATTAAATTCCAGCTACATCGTATATGTTTACGTTTTTCTAGCGCCAACTTGAGCGAATGGTTGGTTGGCTGTCGCATGGAGTCACTTCAGGTAATCGTCAGTTACGCTGACGCAAAACGCAACGCAATCTCCCTGCGCGGAGAACAGTTTTTTCGTAAGTGACGGTGAACTTCACAAATTGTGAAGTTTATCAGCGTATTTCTTTTTCAGCCAATCAGAGATTGGTTCTTGAGTCCTTTGGTTTTACGTTTGAATTTCAGTACTATATCTGGCAATGCTTTTAAGACCAGCTGGAAAAATAAATACCGGCGGTTTTAAAAGTCGATACGTTCTGCGGTATCGGTGCTTAGCTCTGAAATATGAAGTGAATTATTCTTTACCGAAATGGCTATTCGAAGTCTTCAAAGTTTTTTTTAGCATTCTTTTATGAAAGTTATGCCGGAATTTTTCAAAGACACTACGTTAAAGGCAAGGGAAAGAAGAAAGAACCAATCTCTGAAGGATGAGTATAAAATATGTTTATTGTTTATTTCATTATTTTTACTGACAAATAGTCAGTTTATTTCTAGTTGGTTTTTCAAGTTACGTTATGCCATTTTTGTCTATTTAATAAAAGTTGGTGTTTTAAATCCATGTTTCATTATTTAGAAAATCACTTTGCATGAATTTTTACAGATTGATAATGAATTTAGTAACTGATTTATCATTAAGAAAATATACTTACTTGATTTAATGAAATGACAAGTTACTTTCAAGGTCATATAACACATTATAAACATTTCATGCTGGTTATTTCCTGTATTGCTAGGCTAACATTATCAAAGTTTAACTATTGAAATTTTAATGTCACTAACCCACCAGGGGTGTCGAATTAAACATCGTCGTACCGACATAAGCTTAAAACCCCGACCAGCCCCTCTTCTCAACTACTTTTAAAGCTGTTTTTCAGAAGTTTAAATTTCATTTAATGAGATATTTTTCTAAGTTATCAGTAGGAGTTGAGGCGCACCCACAGATTGGTAGCCGAGTAGCGTGGTTAAGATCTACAGCTACCTAGTATACAGGAAATAGTTTGGATTAAGTTTAAATGTGTTTATGAAAGTGAAACACTTATAGCAATGAAGTTCAAAGTTAATACTTTTGTATTGTTGTTGTTTTATTACTAGTTTGAAGTATATATTTAATGAAAATTTGAAGTTTAAAAATTTTATATAGTAAGAAGAGATAGTGAAAAGAAATGGCTTCTTTTAATGATAATGCAATTTTAACTCGAGATAATTATCAAGCCTGGTCTTTAGAAATACAAAAAGTTTTAGATACAGAGGGACTTACTCTTTGGTTAAATAAAACCCAATGGCCAGAGGAAAGTAAAGTTACCCCTATTGAAAAACTTCGATGTGATCAATGGAAACTGTGTGCTTCCGGTATACTTAAAACTTACATTTCTAGTGACATTATTCCTTTAGTCGCAAGATTAAGTGATCCTTCAGAAATATGGGACACTTTAAAAGAGCATTATGAAGTTACAGGGATAACTTCCAAAATAAATAGTTTTAATGATTTCTACGATATTCATATGCACTCAGACGAGGATATATCAGGTTTTCTATGTAGATTTGAGGAATCTTATAAGCGGGCAACTAATGCCGGGGTTACAATATCCGATTTAGATAAATGCTACAGGCTAATAGGTCATCTCCCAGATCAGTATCAGTACTTAGTACGTGAATTTAAAAAGTTACCGGATGATAAATTTACTTATAAAAATATTAAAGAAGAACTTTTAAGCGAAGTATCACCTCGGGAAAGTCGTGAAAAGCGTAAAAATGAATCCTTGGAAACGTTTCAAAGTGTGAGCAGTATTGATAAAAACGAAGAAGTTACAAGTATTACACGTTGTAGATACTGTGGTAAACGAGGTCATAAATCAGAAATAAAAATTTAAGTTTAAAATCTAAAAGTGACAAGCCTAATAACACATTTTTTACTGAATTAGAAACAAATGATTGTTATTCTTCAGAACTGTTACCCCCATGTTGGGAATGGACACTTGACTCTGCAAGTACGGCACATGTTTGCCAAAATAAAAACTCTTTTGTTTCTCTTAAGTTACCCCCTCCCGGAGCTGTTGTCCGTATGGGAACCACTCCCCATCTAGTGAGAGGTGTAGGAAGAGTTTCTTTTCAAATTAAAGATAAAGATAAAATTCATACTCTTGAACTTACTGACGTCATGTATGTGCCAAATGTACACCGAAACCTCATAAGTATGAGTAAAATGGACAAGGCTGGTTTACATGCCAAACTCGATAATGGTTTCAAAATTTATGACAGTAAGTGGAAATATTTATACACCGCTCAACGTAAAAATAACTTTTATGTTCTTAAAGCTCTAAAAACAAAATCCAAAGGAACAGAACTCCAACATGAAAAGTTAACCCAAGTTAAATCAGATAGTGGGGAAGCGAAGAAAGAAACTAAAGTAAAATTTCGGTCAAATTCTTCAACCCAAGCTAAATCGGAAAATAAAGTTTCTAATATTCTAACTTCACCCAGTCAAAATCATATCTCATATGCGAGTAAAGTTAAAACTTCTTCCAGGCCAGAATTGAAATCTAAATCAAGTTTAAGTTCAAAATCTAATTCAGCCCAGGAAGATAAACCAAAAGTTGAACCCAATTCCAAAATAGTTAACTCGGGATGTAATGAAGTTTCTGACAAAATTGAAACGCAAACTTATAATAGTAGCAGATTACCTATTCATAACCGACTTAACTTTAATCAAGCTTATGCAGCAGATAGAAATAACATCATGCTGTGGCACGAGAGACTCGGCCATAGTAACATTAAAGTCATCAAGCAAATGGTCAATAATAAACTTATTGAGGGTTGCGATAAACTTCAAGGTTCCGAACAAAAATGTGAGCCATGCATACTAAGTAAGAGCTACTCATCCAAGGCTTTCACATATTCATTCTAAAACAATTTTAGACCTCATTCATTCTGACATCTGGGGTCCTGCGCCAGTAGGCTCTAGAAACGGACATAGGTATCTTCTGACCTTCATTGACGACTACAGTCGCCGAGCTTTTTGTTATCCCCTGCGAACGAAAGATGAGGTCCCTTCGAAAGTAAATAATTTTATAAAGTTTATTGAAAGACAATCCGAAAGAAAAGTCAAGGTCATTCGTACCGACAACGGCCTTGAATTCTGCAATAAGCAAATAAATGATTTAGCCACCATATTAGGAATTAAACACGAAACAACTTCGGCATACAGCCCCCAGCAAAATGGGGTTGCTGAGCGTTACAATAGAGTACTTTTTGAAGGGGTTCGCACCTTTAGTCAAGCAGCCAACCACCCTCCCAAACTCTGGGTTGAAGCCGTAATGGCAGTGAACTATATTCGTAATAGAATCCTACATACAGGAATTAATGCAATCCCGTTCTCAAGGTAATATGGACAGAACCCATCAGTTTGCCATTTTCGCCGTTATGGCTGTGTAGCATATGTCTACCAGCCAAAGCAACAACGTAACAAGTTACAGCCCAGGGCTAAATGTGGTGTGTTTATTGGATATGGACTCGGCACAGCCGGTTATAGAGTCTGGTTTCCTCGTGAAAACCGAATTATTGAATCAAAACATGTCACATTTGATGAAGCTCAATTAGGAAATCCAAAGCAACAACCACAATTGTCTCATAATAGTATTCACAATTTTGAAGAACCGTTTACTGTAGGTTCATCCTCTAGTCATGTTTTGCCTGACGTACATCCCGAAGAACCTTCTACTTCTAGCATTCCGACATTAGCAGAAATAACAAAAGAAAAGAAGCCAGATGATGAAAACAAGGAACTAAGTGCCAGTAAATCACACAACTCTTCAGATAAAGAAAGTTCAGAAGATGAGTATGATTTTATTAAAAAGATTGAATATGACACTACTGGCGATGGCAATGAAGAGGAGGATAGTAAACTCATTTTCACAAGAATCGTCACTACAAGAAGAAAGGGGGCGTCAGCAGGTAGGCATGACATTTATATAATTGCACCCACTGGTGAACGTTTACGAAGTGCTAAAGACCTTGATGAATACTGTAAGCAAAACAATCTTTCATATGACTCTGACGTAGCCAATTTTTCAACAAGTAATGATTTTCAAGGACCCATTACCTTTTCTAAAATTCATGAAGCCAACTTAACAGAAATTGTCATTCCAAAGTCTGCAAAACATGCCGCGACTCTCCCACAAGCGGAACAGTGGAAAGATGCCATGAATAAAGAAATCTCAACCAGTTAGCAAGGAAAGTCTGGACTCCAGTACCATTCGACCCCACTAAGAAAGTCATCGGTACGAGATGGGTTTACACGGTAAAACGAGATGCATCTGGGGATGTTCAAGCTTACAAAGCCAGATTGGTTGCGCTTGGAAACAACCAACGAGAGGGGTTAGACTACAATGAAACTTTTTCTCCAGTAGTCAACTTTTCTTTGATATGTCTTTTTATTGTTTTATTCTCAATGATATTCAAATGGAAAAACTGCCTACTTGATGTAAAGTGTGCCTACTTGTATGGAAACATCGATAAGGAAACGTATATTCGACAACCATGTGGATACGTAATACCAGGTCAGGAAACTTACATTCTTAAACTTAAATAAAGCAATTTATGGCCTGCACCAGGCAGGAAGGTGTTGGTTCCACGACCTCCATACAAAACTCATCGCAAATAATTTTTCTGAAGTACCTGGGGTAAATTGCATCTACGTGTATAAGAATATTGCGATAGTTTTGGTCTACGGTTGACGACCTCCCCATTTTTGCAAAAGATGAGGATGCTTTACGGGAAGTTATTGGTGTAATAGAAAATATTTATGAAGTTAAAAATTTGGGAGCCATTCACACATTACTGGGAATACAGTTCAACAAAGAAGATAATAAGTTTAAAAATATAACCTGCTCTCAATATATTGAAAAGTGTATGCAACAGTTTAATGTTCAATGTCTTTCTAGGATAACATTACCAGCTTCTCCTGGCTTTATCCCAGTTTCAGCTCAAGACGGTGAAGAACTGCCCGAAAACCTTCCATTCCGAAGTTTGCTGGGTTGCTTGCAATACATAAGCCACAGATGTCGACCCGATATAGCATGGTACATATCTTCAATCTCGCAATATACAGAAAAGCCATCGCACCAGCACTATCGGACGTTGTATCGAATACTGCTCTACCTGGCCAACACAGCTAACCTGGGACTGAAGCTCCAATCATCGGAACCACCTTTACAAATTGTAACCTACGTCGATGCATCTTAGGCAAACGATCTAGATGATCGTAAATCCTGGTCAAGTCACATAATCCTTTTAAACGACAATCCCATACAATGGCGTGTCACAAAGCAGACTTGCATGGCTCTCTCTCCAATGGAGGCCGAGTTTATATCAGCTAGCGAAGCTGCAAAAGAAATAAAGTTCCTATCTGATATTATCCAGGAAGTATCGAAATTCTTTCCTCAACTATTTCAACCAGGCTCAATACAGCGACCTATCATGTTGTGCGATAATACAGCAGCCATCTCTTTTACAAAGACAACGACGGACAATGTCCGAACTCGTCATATTGATTTAAAGTACAAGTTTGTGAGAGACCTTTATCAAAACGGTGTCTTTGACATTAAACACGTTGTCTTCAAAAGAAAATTTAACCGACTTGCTTACTAAAGCACTGAGCAAAGATCAGTTTCTGAAATTTCAACAAATATTGATGCAGTAAAAGTAATCAGTGTTTTCAAAAAAAAAAAAAAAACTTTCTATCCCCTTAGAATATTATCTATGGAACTATGCCATATGCCGTAGTCCTGTTAATTCTTTTTCTTTAGAAAGTCAATAAACTTTATTCGAACTTTTCATGAACATTTAATATAGAACTTTAAAATCAAATTCTTTAAGTCAAGTTGGACTGTGAGCTATTCCAGCCATTTTCTACAATTAAGTGTATCTGCATCATGTATTTTTCTTTTGCATCATATATATATTTTTTCAAAGTAAATTTTCTGTACTTGTATTTATGTTTAATGTTACGAATGTTAATTCAAAGTATATCCAGCTGGGGAAAAGGGGGCGTTCTGTGGGTAAAGTTTAACGTGGTTTCCCCACTTTTTGCCAATGTTCCGAAAGAAAGAAAAAAAAAATCAAATTTAATTACGTTTTCTCCCCCCCCCCCCCTTTAAAACGTAAGTTTATCTTATTTTAAAAGTAACCTATTTATTTGTTTTCACTTACGTTTATCTATTTTCATTTAAGCTATTAAATTCCAGCTACATCGTATATGTTTACGTTTTTCTAGCGCCAACTTGAGCGCATGGTTGGTTGGTTATCGCATGGAGTCACTTCAGGTAATCGTCAGTTACGCTGACGCAAAACGCAACGCAATCTCCCTGCGCGGAGAGCAGTTTTTTTGTAAGTGACGGTGAACTTCACAAATTGTGAAGTTTATCAGCGTATTTCTTTTTCAGCCAATCAGAGATCGGTTCTTGAGTCCTTTGGTTTTACGTTTGAATTTCAGTACTATATCTGGCAATGCTTTTAAGAGCAGCTGGAAAAATAAATACTGGCGGTTTTAAAAGTCGATACGTTCTGCTTCGTTCTGCGGTATCGGTGCTTAGCTCTGAAATATGAAGTGAATTATTCTTTACCGAAATGGCTATTAGAAGTCTTCAAAGTTTTTTTTAGCATTCTTTTATGAAAGTTACGCCGGAATTTTTCAAAGACACTACGTTAAAGGCAAGGGAAAGAAGAAAGAACCAATCTCTGTAGGATGAGTATAAAATATGTTTATTGTTTATTTCATTATTTTTACTGACAAATAGTCAGTTTATTTCTAGTTGGTTTTTCAAGTTACGTTATGCCATTTTTGTCTATTTAATAAAAGTTGGTGTTTTAAATCCATGTTTCATTATTTAGAAAATCACTTTGCATGAATTTTTACAGATTGATAATGAATTTAGTAACTGATTTATCATTAAGAAAATATACTTACTTGATTTAATGAAATGACAAGTTACTTTCAAGGTCATATAACACATTATAAACATTTCATGCTGTTTATTTCCTGTATTGCTAGGCTAACATTATCAAAGTTTAACTATTGAAATTTTAATGTCACTAACCCACCAGGGGTGTCGAATTAAACATCGTCGTACCGACATAAGCTTAAAACCCCGACCAGCCCCTCTTCTCAACTACTTTTAAAGCTGTTTTTCAGAAGTTTAAATTTCATTTAATGAGATATTTTTTTAAGTTATCAGTAGGAGTTGAGGCGCACCCACAAATTTCATACAGCCTAAGTTTCTCAAATAAATCTATAGTGTACACTTTTTTTTTACAGTATACACTTTCTATATTTTTATTATTACTACTTCATTGCTGCAGATGATAGAAATATACTTCCAAATATTAAAAGTACAGAAATTGAATATAGCTTTTTTTATATGCAGGGATGAAAGTGCACTAATGCCATTTTGAAACAGCAAAAATCTGATTATTTTTTTTTTACCATGTTTTGTTACACATCATAATAACAAATAATAATTTTAAAAAGAATCATATATTCAGTGAAATTTTGATTAAACAGATACAGCAATAAACATCATATGGTCAATTTTATGACTTCCATAGATATTTATTTCAATATTATATATATTTTTTATACAGCCACAAAATAATAATAAAATAATAAACAAATGAATAAATCTTTTTTTTCCCTCTTCTTCCGATAATTTTTATGAGTTGACAATGTATAAAGAAGTAAGCTTAGACAATAAAATAATAAATAAAAGTTGAATCAAACTTAAAAAAAAAAAAATAAAAAAAAAAAAAAAGTATACAGATTTTATGGCATTTTTACAAAATGGCTATTTTAATTTTAGCACAAGCATATGGAAAATTTACACATTTTAATAAATTCAAAATCATCTATAAAAATAATGAATTTAAATTATGACTGTACAGATTTCTGGTTCCAGATTATTAAAAATATATATACACATACCATTCATTTTGTGGCATTCTGCGATCATAAACTCTCACTGTTCCGTCACCACAGCCAGCAGCTATTAGACCTGTTAACTCTGTATTGGAAGACAGACAAGTCAGGCAGCTATCGGCACCCGTAGGGATATCCTGTAAAAGAAAATGATAAGTAAAAATAGGAGAGGAAATAATAAATAAAATGCTGAGAAAATATTGTAAGACAAGATAATATTTGTTCCTTGCTTAGAAGTAAAAATGGAATCATTAAAGGTTACTTGTGTGTCTGTCGGTCTGTCAGTCAAAGCCTTTTATCTCAAAAACAATGGAACATGAGAAGTTCAAACTTGCTAGAATTATAAAGGCTACTAACCCATATATTTCTAGATTATTAGCCATCTACAAATATTTTTAGGGGAAATTTAAAAGTCTAATTAAAGTGCTAGATATTATATATATATATATATATATATATATACATTGGGCATTTCTTCAAAAGATCTAACACTGAACTAAAAAATATATTTGTTTTAAGTTTAGGTACTGTATTTTCAGGGATATCATCAAAAATATACTGCAAAAATATGCCCCCTCCCTTAGTTTCAAATCTACTGAAACTAAAATTATGGAAAAATTAGAGATAGTAGTAGTTTATTTAAATCTTGCAAGTAAACTATAACAATTATTCTAGGTCACATGGTTTCTGAAAACGTCATATTTTTCTGTTACACACATACTTTTCTTGGCGGACACTCAAGGTACTTATCAAAGCGGATTGGTGATAATGATTTCCAAAGATATTAATTAAATCTATTTAGAAAATAGTGGCATGAATCAAGATGACATTGCAACTTTACAATCTCCTTTGAAACTGTCCTTGGCACATAGTCAAATTTAAACTCCATATAACTTTTTTGTTATACAGTTCCATTTGCGCACAAGACCAATTATTTATATAAAATGGCATTTTAAAATAGGTAATGGGAGCTCAGGGATAACCAAAAGAATTAAAAAAATTGCACTATCCTGCACTCCTGTTGCACTCCCTATTCAACAGGTTCTCTCTTTTATGGTTCTAGAACAGTGTCAAATGCATTCCTGAACTTGGCAGAAGAGGGAGGGGGGATATTTCTACACACATATTTTCAAATGTATATTATCAAGTATTAGTCCATAAATTTTTGCCAAAGAGTGAAAAATTAAACACCATCCTCAACTGTCAGGGACAAAATTTCACTCAATGACTATAAGAACAAGAGTACTATTTCTTAAAACAAGTAGGTGGCTCTGTCCTCTAAAACCTGCATTCACCAACCTAGACTAGATCCTGCAGGGCTATTTTAAAAAAAAAATGCTAATTTGCTCTTTAACGAACAAACAAAATTATGGAAGACTGGATGATGATAAGCAATGATAATCTTCTGTAATTAGACTGCTAATCATTTCCCTTTGACTGGGGAGATTTTTCAACTTCCTTTAAAACTGATTTCAACATTAAGTAGTATTTAATTCTTTGATCTGCTTCAGAGGGTTTATCATACAATTTTCCATAAAACTACCAGATTTCGCATTTTTATATGCAATAATTAAAAAAAGTAGAAAAATCCTCAATTGCAATAAATTCAATTACAGAAGCAATTGTAGTTACAGAAGCAATTAGTGTTAATTACATTATTATTATTATTATTAAATACAGATAGTAATAAAAATTAAAACCTATGAGAATAGCATAAGCAGTAACCCTTAAGTGACCCCTAAGTATGTGAAAGCATGAGCAGTAAACTCAAGTACATCTGACACTAAACATATACCTGAATTTTAGCTTCTCTTTCTGCATCCCATATTCTGATATGTCTTACATCTCCAGAGGCTAATAACTGGCAAGTATGCTGCTCCCAATTAAGTACTAAACCAGCACCTATTAGCAATAAAATAAAGAATAAAAAATTCATGAAATTATAATAAAAAATGAAAACTAATAATTGAAGAATAAAACACAAACAACTGCGAATAAATTTGATGAAAGTATAGTTTTAAAAACATTCATTCAAGTAGAAAATTCTAAAAAATTATGTTTTATTTATTTTCAAATTGTCTTTTTTAAAAGAATAAATAATTCTTATTAATTAATTAAATAACCTCATTTCATGACATAAAATTTTATTTATACATTTTTTAAATGGGTGGGAGAGTGTAAGATCATAATATTTGCCCTTTTTAATCACCTCTGGTAGATGGAAGCAAATCTGGAACAATTTGGAATGCTGTGGTAAGTTTCAGATCATTTTCACTGGCATAGTTCTTCCAGATTTTTACAGCACCATCATCTGAAAATAGCAAAAACAAGAAAGAAAAAATGAAATTATTAACTAAAAAGTATCTATCATTGAGATATTATGATCATGTCAAAATAAATTGTTCTTTTCAACGATTTTCCCCATAATAATGGAACTCTACAATTATAAATTTCCTTTACAGATCTTCTCAAATCTTTGGAGTCATCCAATAACTACATCACCTAAATTTTATACATAAATATTTTTTATTAACCTTTCCTTTATCTTATAACATAAGTTGTCAAATCATTTATTCCCATCCCCCCTGTTACAGGGCTTGGAAATTCTAAAAATGTTGAAGTTCCCAGTCGGGAACCTACATGAAAAGTATAGTCCCCAGAAAATCAAGGAAAGATCAGAAGAGAAGAAGATCAAAAAGAAAAACAAGAGAAATCCCAAAAATCTCATCTTCCACACACAGAGGCATGGAAATGTAACTCCTGAGTATGTTTGGTACACACTAAACATTTCTTTGTCCCAACCTTACCCCTTCTGAAAATCGGGGTAGTTCATAGGAGAATAAAAATTCATTGTTGCCACAGCGACTTGTTAGGTTCCTGGCCAATATCTTGACTTTTGAGGGCTAATAAAGGGCTAAATACCTAAAAATAATTATTTTTTTCTGTTGAATATATCATATATATGTATAAAGAAGTGCAATATGTTAACATGTATTTTTTTAACCCTGTTTTAAGCCCATCATTCATTTCAGACTTAAAGTGCTATTACACGTAAAAATTGTAAGCGACAAAAATCGCCTGCATTTTTTTCGTTTTCTTAGCATTTCATTGGCTGTTCGAGAAGAGTCTTTACCATCATTTGGATTTCCAAGCATTTGATTGGCTCTTACTGGCAAGTCGCTTCGTTCCAGGCATCAAAGACGCTCTGACCCAAGAGAATCATGCGCTAACCAAGCGACTCCTCTGGTCCCATAGGATAACATGGAGACGCCTGCAGCAGCGCATGTGTAATAGCACCTTTAAGAGGGCTGTTCACTCAGCTTCTGAATTCCCCTCACTAAAGTAAATTCTATGGGCGCTTGATGAATCTGTATATTTAAAATATCTCTTTGATAAATTTATATTTTTTACTTCTATTTTTTATGCACACTTCTTAAAAGATGTCTCTGTTTTTCTTAGTTGTCAAAATTTCGCTAAAGCATATATTTAATTTTATAGGAAGTGTAAAGTTTTACTCACAATTCGTCATCTTTTAACGCATAAAACATTAAATTAAGCATAGATTTTAGAAATATTCTGAGGGGGGGGGGGGGGAAAGAAACATCCTTCAGGAAGAGTACACTGAAAAAAAAAAAAAGATATTTGAAACTAATGAATTTTAGTAACTCTAACAAATAAGTTTGGTGTTTTAGATGTTTGTGTTGTCAAAATTTGATGATGAGTTTCTCCATCGAAAATAGAAACATATGTTTCACAATTTTTAGATTTTAATTCCTTTTGACCCCCTAAACTCCCCACTAATCCTATTTTTAGTTGTTCAATTGCACATCAGCCCACTGCAAAGTGGTGGATTACCTGATGCTGCTTAAAAACTCAATGTACAACTCGACTAAGAAAAAAAAAAGAGTCTTTTATTTTGATATTCAGACAAAATATATTAGTACAAGTTATTTATTGTTGTATTATGATGACAAATAATTTTTATATAATATATTAGTGATTTCATTCTAATTGAATTGTAGGAGATACCAGTCAATTGGTGTATTTTAGTTATAAGCACATATGCACTCTCAATTTACATTCATGCACATTTTAAATTGAATAACAATACATACCAGATCCAACAAGTAACAAGGTGTCATCATGAGCATTTATGAAGTCAAGTGCTGTTATGCGAACATTTTGATGACCATGAGAATTATGTGAATGTAGTAGACACCCTTCTTTCCAGTCCCAAACACTAAAAAAATAAATAAAGAAAAATATGTATAATTTTCAGAGTGCAAATAGCCAAACTGTAGCAGTAATTTAGTAAATTTAGTATTTTATTTATTTATTATTACAGAATAACAGAAGATCTACAATCCATTAAGGATCTAATTCGTGCTTAACTTTGCTTTTTTGAACATGAGCTCTAAGGTGTTACATAATATGCATCCCAGTCATGTGCTCCAGTCTAAAGCAAAATGTCCAGAATTTAGAGCCCAAGCAAGCCTGATGCTTGTTTTATTCGCCCCCCCTCCCCCCAAAAGTTGAGTACACTTAGTTGAAATCCAGAAGTGAACTTTGAACTTGTAAGTATGGCCATGCTGACCATTGAGCTATAATATTTCACAGAATAACAAAGTGTAAATATACATATAACAAATTTTGAAGCTTTTAAATTTTATGTGTAGTGATACTGCATACTATTAAGAGTGGGAAAGCAAAAAGTGAAACAGAAATTTTAGATGTGTGTGCATGGAAAGGAAAGGGAACAGAGAAATTAAAACTTTATTTGTGAGAAAAAGAAGGAAAAAAAAAGAAGAAGAAGAAGAAGAAGAAATTTTAAAGATTTTAAACTTTATGTACTTGGAGGGGGGGGGGGAGAAGAGGGAAAGAAAGTTGATATTTAAAAGAGGTGAAAATTAAAATAGGATTTTTTAAAAGCATAAACCTTTTGAGTATATGAATATGGTCTACTATTAAAGATACTCAACACTGAAATCTTTTATTAATATTATTTAAATAAGATTCAATAAAACAATATTCAAGAAACATTAGGGTTGAAATAGCAATTAATATTTTGTTTTCAATGATTCAATTCATAAATGTAGTCAATTTGATTAATAAAAAAACAAAAAATGTAATTAGCAGTTAGTATATTTTAAAATGAATTAATAAGAAAGCAAATTGTATAACATTTTTAATTTTTATGTTTTCCAGCCTTAATTTACTGAAATGGAGATTGGCTAAGAAGTATGAATCTCTGGATATGAAATCTGGTATCATTTAAGAAAACATTGGTGGCAAATATTTTAATTTACTTTAAAATTGTAACCTTGTTGTGACCCCAGGGCATTAATGACCAAAGATATGAAACAACAATTATTAATTAAGCTATTTTAAACATGAATTTTTGATTTAAAAAAAAAAAAAAAATATTTTTTTAATAGTATTTATAGTTTTTTTCCTTTTTTTTTCTTTCTTAACTAATAAAAAAAGGGTAATTTGCCTTGGAGCATTATAAAACAAACTTGTCTGAACTTGGTACATCCATTGCCGATTATTCTAAGACAAGTACAGCGTAACAATCACTTAATATCATTAATAATCTTTTACATTGAGTATTTTAATCATAATAGCAGGGTTGCCAACCTTTATGTCAGTGTTTCTGAATATCTTAAAAATATTTAAAAATACAACTATCAAGAAAAGTTTAAAGGAATTATTTATAATGATCTATTTAACATCTCTACAACAATGTTGTATTTTAAAATTGTAAGAACTTAAATATTTACATTTATACTACACATAATCATGTTTCTTACTATTGTTAGGATTAAAAAAATAACAGGTTTTTTTTAGACTATATTTTGATTTTGTTAAGACTACTTGCTTAAATATCTAAGCATTGAATTTGTGTGAAATAAAAAATAAATACAAAACCTATCTACATAGAAAAGTTATGTTTAAAATTAAAAATGGAAAACAGAAATAAAAAATAAATACAAAACCTATCTACATAGAAAAGTTATGTTTAAAATTAAAAATGGAAAACAATGTGATAAAAAGATTGAAGAATCTCTAATTATCTCATTTACAAGGTCAACATTAAAAAAATTTATAGGAAAAAATCTATTTTTTAGGCAACATAATTTATGCAATGTTCAAAGCAGTGATTTTCCATGTATGTGTGAAGTGATTGCCAACCTTGCAATAATGAAGTTTAGAAAAGTTATGAACACAACAATTTTTAAATGTTTGAAAATCTTTTAATGCATGCACTTAATATTTCTACTTATTCTTACTTGAAATATTCTTTATCTGTAACAACCATATGAGTCTCGTAAGGATGAAATTTTATTGATGTAGGAACACTTCGAGTTTTGTTGATAAATACTTGATCATCAAACTTATAAATTTCTAAAAAAGAAAAAAAATCACAATAATGTTTTAAAGACAAGCATTTTAATCCATGGCTATCTTTGAAAAGATTGTTTCAAGATGATAAAAACATAAATTTATTGTTGAAAAATTGTGTTTAATGCATTTATTGTATTACACAGGATCAGTAATGCTATGATAAAATGTTATGACAATCCATATGTGTTGAAATGAGTGTACCTGCCTGACTTATAATCCCAAGTGACAAGTTGGAAGGGTATGTAAAAGTTGCTAAGCACATAAAGCTACCATTGTGTCAAATGTGAGTCACTGTAATAGAGAATATTTCTTTGCTTTTAATATTTTCAATAAAGACTAGTTTATAACTGTCAAACTGCACAGAATGAATATACCATATTTAGATATGCATTTAATGCTCTTTATTTTTATTATATTTTTTTTTTTTTTTGGGGGGGGGACTTGTTTTTAGGTACTAAAAAGTAGCAGTGTATAAAATATATGCTTTTCATTGTTTTAAAAGAAAATTTAGAATAAAAAGAAATGACTATCTATTCTATATTAGTAAATCTGCAGATCTGGGTTCTCAACATCAGCTCTATAATTTATTGTTTATTAATCTCACTCTGTATAACACTCAATATCCTACAATTCACAATTTAATTTTTTAAACTCTTTTTAACATTTATAAAAATAAAAAAATTCTCAAAGCTTCCAGAAATTTTAAAACATATTAAACACAGTTTTATGCAATGATATTTTGATGAACTGCTTACTCCTGTAATTTTTTAAGACTGAAAGTACCTTTTTTTTAGGGGAAGGTGGGAGGGGTTCTATTTTATCACTTTATTTATTTATTTTTTTTTCTCAATTTTTAGTAATGTTGCTATTTCAGGCTTCGACTATATGTATTGATGTCTTTTACTATTCTAATTTCAATAGATTAATTATATCTTTGTTTGAAATATTTTATCCTGTTTTTTAAAAAATACTTATTTTTTAAGCACGAAACATCCACTTATGTTTCAGAAGTTGAATAAACACCCCATGTAAAAATATTCAGATATAAACCCAAGTTATAGATTTGCATTCAATTTAAATGTATAATATTGTATAATATTAAAGTAGTAATTAAATGAACACTAAATCATTGTCCGAATTTAATTAATTATTTATTAAAGGTACATATATATTAAGACAGACATTAACTCAAGTAATACAACAACTCATTATGAAGTAAAAAGTTAGCCCCAACAGCATAGTACACAGTGGACCCAGGTTTCAATCCTGGCCTGGGCTAATTTTTTAACTCCATGTTGGGTTATTGTATTAATTGTGTTCATGTCTGTCTAAATATATAGTACCTTTAATAAATATTAGGAGTATTCTCAAATGAGGGAGGGGGGAGGGATGTACCCAGTAAGCAAATAAACACAGGTAAATTTTAATGGATTTAAAAAAAAACATTTAGTGTAACTAAATTATACTTTTTTGTGAATGAAAATGTTTTAGCAGCCATTATTAAGATAAATTTACCAGTTTTGGGAGCTCATATGGTTTCAATTATTTTGTTTAATGTTTAACTTAATATGGAATAAATACTTCTTTTACAATGAATTAAATTCCAGCTTCCAAGTTACTATTTATGTTAACAGAGTGGAATATTACAAATACAAAAATTTCTGTGTAATTCTTATTTTTCTGAAGAATATGATTATAAATAAGTATTACAAGACTGATGGAAATGCATTAATTATAACTAGCTATTACCAATCGAAGCCTTAAGGAAACAATATAAAAGTTAAACAGAAAATAGGTTCATAACATCATTAGAATATCAGAAAATTTTACTGACTATTTATTTGTTAGCAATAGTTAAAAGGGAAAAAACCCATACATTAATTATCTTTACAAGGACAAAAGTTTTGTTTTCAGATATAAAAAAGAGAATTTCAAGCTTTAATTTATTTATTTGATCGATAATGACTTTTAAAAAAAAGCTAATTTAAAATGTTATATACAAAATCATTAATTCAAAAAATATTGCGAATGGTTAACTTTCTTTTAATAATAATGAAAACCCAACTGTTTTTATCAAGATACAGTTAAGAAAAAAAAAAAAAAAAAAGGAAGTTAAAATTTTGTTAGTTTTCTGAAATACAAATATTTAACTGAATTACAATACTAATAGATAGAACCTAACAGAATAGAAATTATAAGAAATATTAGCAAGTTTAGAGTTTGATATAATTTTTAGCAAAACTCCAATTTAAAAAAAAATTAACATAATTACTAAAATGGACAGCTAGTTTGTCATGCATGATTTGAAAGACATTATATTACCAAGCCTTTTTTGCTCAGCAAAAACTTCTTTTCGTATACTTTCGTTCCTCAGGTACAGCCATTCTTTCTCTAAGTGAGTTGGGCTATCCATATCACTTTCATTAGCCTGAAAAATTACATTATTATTAACTTAAATTAATAAAAACATTGACTTATTTAAGGGAGACCCGAACCCCATTTTCGGCCAAAAATCATAAAAAGTTCAAAAAAAATTTTATAGCAAAAAACGATAAAATACATATTTGTGAATATCCGTGCAAAATTTCAGAACTCGGGGACACTTGGAACAGGTAGCAAATGAGCTTTTTTAACTGTATTCACTAGAGTTTAAAGGACTAGCGGCCATTTTAAAATGTGTTTTCCTGAAAATGACTTTTTTCATATTTTGCCTAAGTTCAAAGTACTAAGGCTCAGTGGTAAAATGATTTAGAAACAAAGTGGTTATGTTTTTAGAATCTTAAAAAAAATTGCAACAAAAGTAAGGAGAGATATTATTTTAAACTATTTCTGAAAATTTTACATAAATTGGTAAACATGAAAATTATAACGAATTTAAGAAAATTTACCATGCGTAATATCTTTTTTTTTTTTTTTTTTTTTTAGCTGATTAAAATAGAAAATTAAAAATATCTCTCCCTAGGTCTTTTCCATATACTATAACACTATTTAAGAAATTTTAGTAATACCAAAATATTGAAAATTGAATGAGGAGTAATAATTTAAAAAAGTGTATTTTTTGACCCCCCCCCCAAAAAAAAAAAAAAATCATAAAAATCCCCATAAAAAATTTACTTTTTAATAAAAAGTGAATTTTTTTGCTAATTATTCCTTACAAAAAGATTCTTACCAAAATTCATTACTTTAAAATCAATAATAAAAATTTGGGGTTTTTTCTTACGGGTCTCCCTTAAATAAATTATAACATAATAATTTGTGAAACTGTTCACAAATTCAATTTTTATAAAGTTTATACTAATCAAATTAACACACAGTTTACAACAGAATTCTGCGGGTCACTTTAAAACTTTTTTTTTTTTTTTTTTTTTTTTTTTATGTGTTAAGTTTATTAAGTCGATATTATAATAATAAAATATCCCTTTTTTTTGGCCTAAAATTCATGTGATTTTTTTCCTTTCTTTTTTCCTTTTTGGTTACCAAAAAAAAAAAGAGATATTGCCTTCAGATTTTTTGCACTGAAAAAGAACATCATCATTTACTATATTTTACTAGAACATTAAATTTGATTCCTTTTACTAATGCAAAAAATCACCAGATAAATTACTATTATTTTTTAAAACAGAGAGAGATAGACAATATTAGATTAGGAGATTAAATTTGATTGCTTTTACTAACACATAAAAAAAAAAAAAAAAAAAAAAAAAAAAAAAAAATCATCACAGAAATTATTTTTTTAATAAGAGAGAGACAATATTAGATTTGGAGATTAAATTTGATTATTTTTACTAATACCCCCCCCCCCCCCAAAAAAAAAAAAAAAAAAAAAAAAAAAAAAAAAAAAAAAAAAAGAAGGGACGAAGGAGAGAGAGAGAATTTCTTTTAGAACAGAGGCTAATTTTCAAAAGTAGAAACATTTCAGCTTTTCATGTATAATGCATTGTAAAATATTAAAGAAATAATAAATATCATGATGGAAATATAAAATTTAAATGTACTTATTGAAATGGCCGAAAATGAAACGCATGAATTATTGTAGTATCACTATTGTTCGTGTCGCTTGTATGTATATGTTCAGTGTTTTTCTCTGACCACATTCATAGAATGAATTTGGGTGCCAAATTATATAAAGGCATTAATTTCTCTAGAGCTTATACCAACATTTAGATTTAAAAATTGGTTTTTAACAAAATGAAGACCATCTGACGAAATCGTTAAATATATATATATATATATATATATATATATATATATATATATATATATATATATATATATATATATATATATGTGTGTGTGTTTTGCAAGCTTCAAAAAATAATTAATCAATCAAAATATGCTTTTTGGTTGCATAAGCTTCAGCAAAAATTAGTTTTAAAAGAAAAAAAAAAAGTGTCCAGAAAAACAAATTTAAAGTTTTGCAATAGTGTTACATTTAAAGAGTAGCATGTTGAACATAAGTTCAACAAGCAAAAACACAACAAGGAATTGGAATTTTATGAAAAAGCTTTAGGGATCAAGAACTTAAAGATTAAAAAATTGCGCAAACAAAGTAAAACTGCAAAATAAATAAATAAATAAATTAAAAAATGTAAAATTAAAATCTAAGTTTTTATTTATTTTTATAATAGCATTTAACAGTATTCTATAAAGTATATAGAAAATCAAGTAGAGTCATTCCAGATTTCTGTTGAATTATAATAGTAAAACTTCTTTTTTTTTTCTTTTAAATTATAATAAACAAAAATCTATAGATAAAATAACTGCTCACTTCAATAACTTGAAAACAATAATACTGAATTATAAGTTATTATATCTAATTCTGAGATATTTCTCTTAAACTCTATCAAAGTTACCTATTGTGAGATGAAATCTTGCATCTCACATTTTTCATTATGTTCGCAGGCGTAATTGGTTTCGTTTCGCCAAGCGTCGGCTCTGGTGCGCGCCTGTAAAGTTTGTTTTTACGCGATACATCGCTTTGCTGCTTGTCGATGCGAAGCGCATGCGCAATAGTTCTAATCATCCCGTCTCTTTGAGGAGGCGGTCAGCCCATGACGTTTTTCGATCACAGCAAATCGGAAATCGCTTATATTGTTTTAAGGGTTTTGATTTGTCTTTGATGTTTCGCCAACTTTTTTAATTTGATCAATAGATTTAAATATTTCATTCGGTTACATGTGTACACCCCGTTAATTTTTAGATATTAAAAATTTCGTTAATTTGAATTAGAATACGTTTGGTGTTACTGCTGTCATGACGTGAATTTTTTTGGGAGCGCAGGGCTTCGGGCCCGGTTCACCGGTCACCGTCCCTAGGATGAACGGCGAAGTTAATAAGTCCGCCGTCGCCTCTTCAGGCTCCTTGAATTTTAATAGTATTATAAAATGTTTTTTATTTAAAGTTCAAATTCAAGTACGATTATTTTAATATATTTTGTACTGCTCCTTACGTCTATGTGAAATTCTATTCAAGATAAACTTTTTAAAATTTGAGAAATCGTTACGGCAATTCGGTGGCCATAAGGTGAAGATCTTTCTTCCTTCTCACGATGGATTTAATAAAGAAGATATTGTTACTGAAAAGTCTACTCATCATTTTATTTTAAACACAACAAAGTAAGATCGTTTCATTTTATTATTTTTGTTTCAACTGCTTACCTAAAAGAACTTTAGGGGATATTGCAAAATAGATTTAAAACGCAATGTAAAACTTTAACGGCCGAATTAGACCATTTACAATTCCATTATCTAAACCACCCATTATTAATACGACACCTATCTATCCATATATATAATCAGAATATCAAATATAGATTTATAAATGTAGTTTTGTAGATTTTTTTTTACTTTTCAAAACATTTTGAATTATATTTGAAATATTTTTTTGTTATTATAATTAGATTAGCTTTTATTAAGTGTGAAAAGATGGAAAAAAGAAGATGAAAGTTTTTTGAAATACTAACCTTAAGAACAGGTTCACTAAAATGCTTTGAACACCACGCAACAAAGTGTGTTTCAATTATGGGATTTTTTGGTTCTAAAACATCATCTGCTTCTTCTCCTAGCTCCCGAATCTTAAACAAAAAAGTATCAACACCATTAGGAAATTTTCATGCTACATTAATAATGCATTATTAGCATAATTTAAAATCTATTTATTTTACATTTTGAACTAATAAAACTTACCTCAGGACCTCTGTCAAATGTTTTCCTTATGCGATTAAATTGAGCAAAATATTGATAATGCTGATAAGGTGCACTTGATTCTGACCACCGACTCCCACTTTTACGATTGCTTTCATGAGTTGAATTTGAAAGAACCCCATTTTGAGCAGGAGAGTGTGTAGGAGGAGATTCACCCCTGAAATTTCAGAAGTCAAACTGGAGTAAATATATAGCCACTGAAATACACCTAAAACTTCAAAAGATAAAAAAAAAAAAAAAAAAAACCTTACACAAAGAAAGGGCGAAAAGCTTTAGGCCTTTCAAGGAAAGGGTGTTATAGCAAGATTGGCACATAAGGATTTTTTGTATATATTCATCCCTATACAATTATGAATTTGGTGCTGAAATTTATCTACAGACATCGTCAGAATGATCGACTCCAAAGTTTACTATCTCCATAATGAACACATTAGAATTCAATTGACATACATAAAGTAAATTTTTCAATACAGAAATAATAAGTCCTACAGTGTTAGATGTAATAATAAAGTGGATAGTTAAAGATTGAAATGGTGTGAACCCACAACTGGTCACAGCACCTTTTGCAATTGCAGGGAGCAACTCGGGGTTGTAGTACATTATCTTTATATTATGTAAAAATATTATTTTAAAAAAAAAAAAAAAAAAAAAAAAAGCATAGTGTGTGATAAAACTATGTTCTATAATTGTACAAGATTATAAATCTCAAGCTCAACTCTGTAATCAAATTTCTCTGTATAAGAGTTTCATACCACTATTTATGAAATCAAATGCCATTAGAAAGAAATATAAAACTGGATAAATATTAATTTTTTTTTAAATGGAATATGAAAGAAAGTAAATTTGTAATAATTAAGCATCCGAGTGGAGTAAATAATTCAAAATTAGAATTTCAAGAAGTAGAATGATAATAATTTGGACACATGATTGAATGATGGCATGTACAATGCATTGTAAAATATTAAAGTAATAATAAATATCATGATGGAAATATAAAATTTAAATGTACTTGCACATTTTACTGGATTAAAGTGGAATTTTTTGATAAATAAATATTTCAATATTTTTATTTCCAGTATATAAATAGTAACAGGAAATTATAATCACAAAATAAATTGAAATGATATTTATCCAAGTATCATTGGAATACAATATGGATGAACTAATCAGAATTAATTACTAATAATCAATTATACATGCATAATTATATAAAAAAATATATTGAAAAATACTACATCGTAATACTTATTTTTCAGTTTTCATATTATTATTACAAGGTAATTAAAGAGTATTGATGAAATATTTTATGGTTAGACAGGGTGATTTTTATGTGCATTTGAAAAAAAATATTATATAGTACTATAATAAAATGTATGAATATATTATTATAAAATAAGGCTCTGCTGTATGTTGAAATTAATGAATTAAAAAAATCTTGTTATTTACTCTTCACAGGCATAAAAGCAGGAAATTTAAAGAAAGAAACAAAAAAAATTTTCTATCTATGTAATAGTGACAACGTCATATAATTTAGACACATTTTAACAGATATTTATTCGATAAAATAAAATTGTATGTGTGGGTATTATTTTCTTTTCATGACTTAGAAAGTATTTAAAAAAGAAAAAATCAACTAACAACTTCGCTCCAAACATCTGTCACTGAAGTTACACAAACTGTTGTATAAATGAAACAAAATAATCAATTCTGGAAAGAATTATACTGCTATCCTAACATAGGCTTGCCAGATTGTAAGTTTTCCCAGTAAGTTGTTTGTTTTTTAGTGCTTTCTAAGCCTGTCATTTGGTGCATGTTTACATTTGTCTCGTACAATGATTTCATCCATTTTCCTAACGCTCTTACTTAGGACTGTTTTAATAATTTTTTTTTTCTTCAGTTTACTCCAAAATTTTACATTTTGATGATTAGATTATTAGTCATATTGAACTTGATGTTAGTTTAGATTATAAGTATTTACATTATAACTTTTTTTTTTCCTACTTTAGTATATCTTTATCTTAAGCTTTAATATTTTGTTTGATTTATTATCTTCTTTTTGCTTAAATTCAACATTTACTTTTTTACAGTGTTCATTACTAAAATTATCATCATAATTGAATTGTAGGATATTTTGATTTATTTTCATGCTTATAATTAAATTAATTTTCAATTCATAGATTGCAAAATTAGTTAAACAGTGTTAAAAAAAAATAATGTAATACAAATACAGTTCATTATGATTAAATTGATTAATTAATAACTTCTATACAAATTTGTTTTCGAAAATTTTAGTGGAAGATTCAATATAGTTTAGTAAAGTATAAAAAAGGATGATAGCTCACTAAAACCAAAACTAACTAATGTAAATCATTTTTTTTTTTTTTTTTTCGCCTGAGAAAAAGTTTGGTAACCCTACCCCAATATGTCTGTTATATTAAAAAAAAGGTTGAGAAAATATTATAAAATAACATAAAATTAAATATTCGTATAGAGGGCTTTAAGGTCATTTGCTCTTAAACGTTGTATATAACTAATTAATATATTAAGTTATTAGAGGTTGAAAATTGCTAGCATATCTCCAACAAAGATAAAACTTTTATACTATAATCTACCAGATACAAAGTGTTTAAATTGCTCGAGATCAATAACATAACAGTTATGCAATGGATAAATGAAAGTTTTTAGGGTAAAACACATTTATAAATAGATGTTATACAACTCGCATCTCAAACTTGTTTGCTTTATTGCGACATTAACCCTTTCCGGCACACTACTCTTTAAAGTTAGAATTTAAAGGAAAAAAAAATTAGGCAATCTATTTAGGCCTAGAGGAGTACACGGGTATCATTTTGTAAAGATTGCACTAACCATTTTAATTATATAGCTGTTGCCGAAGTGGTAACCTCCCATAAGTAAAGCATTGATAAGCGCAGTGAGAAGAGCATTGCTGTGAAGAGCGTATTACAGTAAAACATTTTACCTATTATTTAAAAACAGTAGAGTTTGATCTCTGTGGTGCTGCCATCTAGAACTCATAAGAAAGATTTAAAGTAGTCATTAGAGTAGTTTTTGAAATATTCACGGAGTTTTTGTGTTTCTAAACAGGGGGAACTTTAGATGTTGCCGACCCGGCAACACTGCGCGTTAAGGGGTTAAATGTTTATTAGGAAATCCTAACAGATTCACAAATAGAAGAAAGAAAATCCTATAGAATGCATTTTGGATATGTTTTGAAAAAAGAAAATTTGTTTCCTTTGAAAAATAATTAAAATTAATAAATAAATGCTTACGTCAAAAAACTTGGTCTGCCAGAAGGTGATGATGGTTCTGACATGGATGGAATTTTACTATTTTTCCCAGGTTCTGGCCTGTGCAATTCATTAACCTAAAACAAAAGTAAATATATACTTTAAAATAATTTTTTAATGAAAAACACTTTGACACTATGTAATTCAGTTTTTAAATACTTTGTCCAAATAGTACACATAATTTATTCCCTAGTAGTAAAATTAAATAATTAAATTATTTTTTTCACCATTTCTATGTGACAAATATGCAAAACATGTTCATTTAATGTGTTGACAATTTAAAAACTGGTTTTAATAAATTGGCTGTTTTTATTTACTTATTATAAGCTAGTTGGTATTCTTAGAATGTTTTTGAGTGGTTTGACACAATGAAGCATTTTTGTGGCATTTAATTTGATTATGACTTTATTTTATTTTTACATTTTCTTTATGTGTCACGACTTAATTTTAAATCATATTGTTGCCAACAATGCTCATGTTAAACACGAAAGAGGTGATCATGTATTGCAAATTTTATTGTGTGTCTATATATATATAAACTTTTTAAATTTTAAAATAGTACACTCTGTACCTTAACAGTGCTTATAAATTTAAAAAAAACTATTGTTGTTAAATTTTAAAATAGTTTTTTTGTATATTAACAACATATAAATATTTCAAGGCAACAGGTCAATCTTTTTTATGAAAGTTGAAGCTAGATAGTAAGAGGAGTTCTTAATATAATGTACTAAGTTGAGCAAAAGGTTCTGGGAAAATTATGAAAGTTGCGTTGTTATGTGCAAATTAACAACAAAAGCAACAAGGACTATTCTACAAGGGTTGCCAGATTCCACATTTGCTGGAAATATCACAACTCCTTAGAATAAAAAAAAAAACTCTTTGCATGCTTTAATTTCAATTAAAGGATTCAAATTGTGGCCCTTGAAAAAGTGTTGCATTGATTCAAAGAAGCCATAATGGGATAGAGTCATATCTGGATTGAAATTCCTGAACTCCTGTAGATATACAATTAGTATTCCTATATACAATATAAATTCTGGTAACTATGAGGTGAAAAATTTTCCAGAACTTTCTGTGCAATCTAATGTTATCACTTCTTAGAAATAATCTCTTTTTTTTTTCCTTTCCTCCATTGTAAACAAAATAAAAACAAATATGATAAAAATAAAGAACACTTTTATTGTGTGCTTTGAACATTTTGAGTATGAAGACATGCATACTATATATGTCATGTTTAAGTTTGCTGTATTGGGTTATTCTACATTCATTGCAGATGTTGAATTGTAGTATTATATAATGGTTATATATATATATAGTGTTGAAATGCATGTGACATATAGGCTTTTAAAAAATAATAATAATAATAATAAAATTATCAAAATTGAAATTATTAAAAGAATTTCTAAATTTAATTAAACCTGATATTTTAGCCACTTCATTGCTTTAAGACATTATCTTTAAGACAGCACACATAAGCATGGTGCATTTTAAATTAATACATCAAAAGATAATTAATATATCACTCACATAAAGATCTTTTTCTGCAATAACAATAAAATAAAGAATCATTTGCAATTTAATGGAATCAAAGTATCATAAAATTAGTACCTTTAATTTTATGTAGTTCACTAAACGTTCAGCGAGTTTAGCAACATCAGGATAAGGATCATTTGACAGTGCAATCAAGGTCTTCCAAATGTTTCCAAACACAGATGCGTAACCTAAACTTGAAATAGGACCATATGGATTATGAATTCCAGATGACATGCTGCTGATGGATGTGCTAGAACTGACTCGACGCAGTCTCTCAAGATTTAAATTTGAGACGTCTGGTTGAAAACTGATATCTAAAGCATCTAAACAGAAAAATAAGAAGTAAATAAAGAAAATGAAAAAGTGACTAATTGACGTGTATTAAAATATATAGGAATAGGGTTTACAGTTATTTGTATTTCACAAGGAAGCCCCAAAAGATTTACAAAACATGACTCACAAAATTTACAATAATGAGACAACAATTGAGTCCTGAATCGACATACTTCATCCCCTGCCACTCCTCTGTTTTAACTAATATTTTAAAAAATATTTCAGTAACTGTCTAATCTCCCATAACCCATTCTTGTTAGTATTCTCATTCTCTTTTTTTTTATGGATAATTATTAAAGACAACTAAGAAATGGCCAATAATTTTACTTACTGCATTAGAAAAAATAAAGTCTTTCAAAAATTTAATTGCAATGTATTTATAAACAACAAGCTTTGTACCGTATTTTCGGGCGTATGCGCCGCGGCGCATACGAGTTTAAAAGTTAAAATTATGCTTACTGCGGCGCTTCTGCCGGGGCGGCGGATACGATTTTTTTCCCTTGCAGCGATATTCATTACAGAGGTGATTCTGATCGGAATTTTTCTGAAAATTGTAAAAAGTCAATCATCAGGAAGAAAATGCGAAGCATAAAAAATATCGCGAATTTCGACAAATGATAGTCTAATTTCTGTCAATCATTCGCAGAAAAAGCAAGAATTTTATCAAAGGATCGGGAAAAAAAACACGACTTTTATCAAAGGTTCGCGGGAAAAGCGCGAATATGTAAAAAGAAAAAAAAATGTGTATTTCATGAAAGGATCACTTGAAAAAATACAATTTTATTATCGAAAAATCCCGTTAATTCGCCCTTCCCAATCAAACGCTAGTCCCCGCTATAAAAAAAATCGCTAAAAAAACACTAATTTCGCCAAAGAATCACGAAAAATAACCGCAAATTTATTGAAAGGATCGCAAAAAAATCATGAATTTCGCCGAAGTATCGCTAAAAAACCCACCTTTCGACGAAAGATTGCAGTAAAAACGCGAAATATGTCAAAAAATCTCTAAAAAACACCAATTATGTCATCGCAAAAAAATCATGAATTTCTCAGAGGAATGGAATTAAAACGCCAAAAAGAATTGTCAAAATTTTTTTTAGAAAAAACGGAACTATGTCGTATCTATAAATAAACGGTAAAAAAACGAGGAAAAACGTGAATTCAGGCGAAAAAGCGCAGAAAAAAAGAAAAAATTTGAAAAAAAAGTATGAAATCTATTAAAAAATCTCGAAAAAAATAACATTTTATCAAAGATTCACGATTCATTCATTTCATCATTATTCGTACCGTTCTCAAAGGCGAATGAGAACGGCCTGAATCATGATGAAATGAATGGCTCATGAATCTTTGATAAAATGTGTGTTTTTTCGGATTTTTTTAAACAGATTTCATTCTTTTTTTTTTTATTTCTCCTTTTTTCTGCGCTTTTTCGACAGAATTTAAGTTTTTTTAAGTATTGCAAAAAAACTTTGCAAATTCGTCAAATATCGCGATAAAACCCTGCCAATTTCGTTACAAATTATAAAAACGTATTAAAAAATCGTGAAAAAAAGGCTGCACGAATTCAATATAATTTTATCATAAAAAATATACAAAATATACTAAATTTAAAATTGGATTTATATTACAAATGTTTAAAAAAAACGCGAAAAAACACTGAATTTAACGCAATTTTTAACATTTTGATGTATTTTCGTAAGTGCGGCGCATACAGCGGTGCGGCGCTTCTGATGAATATTTGTTTTATTTTAATGCATTTTCGGAGGTGCGGCGCTTACGGTGTGTGCGGCGCATACACCCGAAAATACGGTAATAA
The DNA here is from genome assembly GCA_964019185.1 of Maratus speculifer. Classification (NCBI taxonomy): domain Eukaryota; kingdom Metazoa; phylum Arthropoda; class Arachnida; order Araneae; family Salticidae; genus Maratus; species Maratus speculifer. The sequence goes on along the minus strand of OZ025290.1, from coordinate 364,531,089 downwards.
TATTCTACATTCTGTTAAAATTAACCGCACTTATGGCTTATTGTAAAAATTTTCAACGTCAATACATTTCAGTATGTGTCATTAAACAGCAACCAGTTTTCTGTATCAGTCTTAACGCCTTTATGATAAACATATTCATGGTAGCAGTTAATGAAAATATCGAATTACAGTATTCATTAATATGACTGCAATATGACAAAGTTCTAATAAATAAACAGATTTTTTTAATATTAGCCTTTAAAATCATATTCATGATTTTTTTTTTTTTTTTTTTTTTTTTTTTCCAATTGACTTGCATTTTTTTGCTGACAGACTCACAGCTTTATGATCACAGAGTCAGATTGACTTTTAAAATTTCAAATGAAACATAAATCCTGATAATCAATAAAACCCTTGTGTGAAAAACTACATTAATTAAAACCAACGTTTGAACACACAATAATTAAAAACACATAAACAGACATATATGTTTCATACATCCCAGTTACTTGCGAAACGTATACGTCTGTTTATGTGTTTTTAATTATTGTGTGTTCAAATGTTGGTTTTAATTATTATAAACCCTGATATTATATTAATATATTATCTATTCATACATCACATTCAAATTTTAAAAAACTGAGCAAGTTATAAATGAAATCAACCTGTACGAAAATCCACTTTTAAATGTGCTGTTTCTTAAATGTTTTGTTTAATTTTCAAGCTTCTAGAAGTAAAAATCAAAATGGTCTTTGATGATCATTAAATTTTAAAGGATCATCAAATTATGAAAATAAAATGATTTGAAGTTACGTTCAGAAAGTCTGGACATTAAATTACAGCAACAGTAAATAAATAACTTTCTTAAAAAAAAAAAGAAAGAAAGAAAAATATAAAAAGATAAAAAAAAAGAACTTTTTAAGAAATGTTTTTTTATTTTAAAACTTAGAACTTGACAAAAACTTTTAGAGTTGTTATTATCATAATAATAATAAAAATAAATACTTTCTTTCATATATACATATTTTTTAAATTTCGAAAATAATATTAACTACTCATTTCAAAAGGCAAAATATTTTATTAAATCCTACACAACCCTTTTTCATTTTTTTAATCGCCTGGCCACCAAGCAAAGGGGCAAAATTGTAATATTGTTTTCTTTAACTTTTTTAAAATGCTAAAAAAACATGTCTTATCAGCATGACATATATATTTTTTATTACATATAGGTATATAAACCACCACAGTATTAATCATAATTTAATTTCTTAAAACTGAATTATATCTGTAAAATTATATTAATTCAAACAGTGCTACTTTTGCAGTGAAACCTGTAGCTTAGTGAATAGATATATCAGTTTGTGGCATTGAGAAGGTTAATAAACATATATTCGACATAAAATTACATTATACTATTTCTATAAATATTATTCCCAAGATTTTTAGTAATTATTTCAAAAGCAAAACTTTTATTATAATAAATATTTTATGCAAAAAAGACCTTTGCTTTTTTATTTTTAATTTATTGACAAGAATAACACAGCAGTCATAAGTATATACATGCTATCTATGAGTTTAAAAGAAATTGTGCATTTTCACTATAACTGAAAAATTAATTACTGTTATTAAACAAAATTTAAAACATTATAAAATCAACATTTATGGGTTTTTTTTTTTTTTACTTATTTGTTGAATTAAAGAAAAGTTTGCCTTAACATGTTTATTTGTAAAAAAAAGTCAACAAAAAATATTTTTGATTCAGTATGCTAAATTGCAATATTAAAATAAAAAACTAAAGTTGAATGTTGAGAAAAAAAAAAAAAAAAAAAAAAAAAAAAAAAAAAAAAAGAAGACGAAGAAGAAGAAGAATTGGTAACTAAAAAAGCATATAAATTACCAACTAAGTTACATAAATGCATAAAGACAGTTCCAGATTCTGGTACAAGTTCAAAAATCAAAATCCTATTACTGATTGAATATAAATTAATTTTGAAAGGGAGAGGGAGAGAATATTTTCCAATTTTAATGTAAAATGTTAATTGTTATTAGCTTACTTTTTAAATGAATCTAACATTCATAATGTAATTTGAATAAAAAACTCAATTATTTGAAAAAGACTTTTTTTGTATTAGTTTTATTATTTTTATTATAAATAAGATACTGAAGATGAGAGTCAGATAATGCATATACTCACTGGAGCCTGGAGAACCAGAGAGTACTGCTTTGAGGCGGTCACGAGAAGCCACCTTCCTCAAACCAGAACCCATCAAAATTCCAGAGGGTGCCTCTAAGAACAAACAGCATATCTTTAGAAATGATACATTGTACAAATTTGATTCCTTAACTACTCTATAATTTTACACAAGAAAACTGAATAACAATATGAAGAATCTTTTAAGAAAATGTCTCAGATACTAATATTTGTCTACAATGAGCTGGGAAAGGGGGAGGGGGGTGAGAGACAGTGTGGAAATCACAATATTTGTTACCTTGCTTACAGTTTTCAATTATAAAATGCATTCTTAAACTATTTACAGCACATGATGTGGGGCAGGAGTATGAGCAAGGTTTTTCCCCTCAGAACCCATTTGGTGAAAAATACAAGTTATATTTGTGAATTTTATTTATTTATTTATTTTTAACCAAAGATAAAATTCAGTTACTCAATTCAAATCAAGTATTTAGTTAGTAATGATTTCTTTAAGTCTCTCATCTAAAGTCTTCCTTTCTAGTTAAATTGTTTTGTTTGCAATTTATATATTTTAAACCTAACAAAATAACTTTAAAATATTAAGAATATGAAAAATTAAGAGCGGGATTTTTTAAAAAGTGAACACTATTATTAAAAAAAGGTAAATTTTTTTCAAAATGAGAACACTATTCTAAAAAAAAGACACATTTTTTTTCAAAAAGGACATACTTGTACCTTGTTCACCAAAATTATTTTGAATTGGTTTGTTTAGAATCGCCCAGAATTTGCAGTATTTTCTCTGGATCAAGTGAATTGCCACATGGCACATAGGAAGTGCTAAAAAGGGCTACCAAGCGCTGCGCCCTGCTAAAAAGGCTTAGAGTCAACACTACAATTGTTATAGAAGCTTGAAATTTGGAATATTAGCGACTATTAAGATGTTGAGGTCACTGAGAAAAGTTTCTAAATAAATTTGAAATTTAAAATGGTGAGAGGCGAAAAATATTCTAAATTATAATTTAGTTTGATTTGTTTGCAATAAAAACTTGAAATTTAATATAGTGGTCACTTTTAAAATGACAATGCTTGGTATAAAGAGTTCATTAAAAGTTTAGGAATTTTAGTGTACAGCAATAACAAAAACAAAATTCCAAAATTGTAATTTTTATAATATAGCTGTTACAGAAGTTTTTATAATTTTATTTAGAATTTGGCATGGTGGTTACTATTAAGAAATAAATTCTTACCAAGAACAGTTTTTAATAAACATTCAAACTTTAAATGCAAACTACAGAACTATAAATTTGCATTCTATAATTTTGTTTATTCTTTTTTTTTTTTTTTTTTTTTTTTAATCATTTTTCATGTTTTTCCTTACGTAATGAACACATATAATGGTTGTCTTGGCATATATAATGGCTTGTCAAAAATAAAATATAGCTGAAAATCTCAAGAAAAGAAAAATATTTTCTTTTCAATAGCAACTATAGAACAATTTATTCAGAATTTAAACAGTAACATATTATTATATACACATACCTGGTGGAAGTAAATGATTGGCTGTAGATTCCTTTGCTTTTTCTTCTTCTAAGTATTGATGCCCAACTGCCACAAACTGATTTTCAAAGATTATTAAAAACCACTGTAAAGCAACTACAACTTCCTAAGAACAACAAAATATGTACATAAATAAAATTAACAATTAATATAAAACATCATATAAAAGTTATTTGTAGATTGCTGAGTATTGCATTGGCTGCATGTTGAGCATTTAAAAAGTTAAAAAAAATGAAATCCTGTAGCAGTTTTACATTTGCTGCCTTAATTTGCAAGGTTAAACTTGCCTAATTTCACTGTAATGCCAGCAGGCAACCTTTTACCTCTGATATCAAAATGTTTATAATACATAAAAACAATATATAGGCAAAATCTTACCATTCTCACAATTGGACTTCCATCATTGGCCACTTTGTTAATCAACATCATCCCAATACTTTGATCGATGGCATTAGCATGATCAGATCTTTCTGTTGTACTATTCAAAAAAGTACCTAAGGCATATACAGCTGCTGCTCTGACCTATAAGTATAGGAAATATAACTTTAAAAAAAAGTTACATTTTTTCAGCTCAAAATTTAATGCATTCTCATAAACAATGGATTTGTATGGAAAACTTAAATAATGAATTGGTTAGATATGTGATTTCTGTGACAATAGGAAAAAAATGCATTTTGAATGAATTTTGTCCCTGTATCAAGCCCATATAACATGTAGTCTTGAAAACATGTAAATATTTGTTGTCATCAATGACAAACTTGTATATAAAATTGTTTTGTTGAATATTTTATTGCAATCAATAAAATATTCAATTCAGACTTAAATGAGAAAATAATGCTTTTGTCACAGATGAGGTACAACCTGAAAATACAGGAATATTGCATTGCTCTGAAAGTAAGCTAGAACACAAAATTGGAGGACATCGACAATTAGAATTTTTATATAATCTAATAATGCAAAAATTGGAATATGAAACAAATTTTTTATATGATCTTTAGCATTTTTTTAGGTTCAGAGTTGATTTTTTTCATATTAGCAAAAGCAATCCTGTTTCAATTTTTTGAGTCCAATATAATCAATTTGTCTTTTTGTCCAATATAGTGATTATTTTGAAACATGTGCTTTCACATAGTGATTTTTTTTTCTTTTCATTTTAGATAATTCCCTTTTAAAACATGCCTTTTTGAGGATTCTTTTCTTTATCAAATAGTTATGATATTTTGAAGTCAATTCACAACAAAACTTTACTATGTCCAGTAAGTGCCGGAAAAAAACTTTTAAGTCTTGCTTTACAGATATTTTATGATAACAAACAAGTGGTTTTGAAAGAGGGCAGGGTGTTGGTTAGAGCTATTTACACCTTTAAAAAAAAAAAAAAGTTTTTAAGTTCTCATTGATTTGATAATTTCTTTTAATTTAATCTTTTTAACTGCTATTTTAATGAAATAATTTATTTTGGTACAATTAACAGTAAATTTTTTTCCTTCTCAGAGACATTTTTATAAAGTTATTTTATTGTTGTGCATTTTAATGAAAGAAGCTATGTATATATATGATGTCGCATATTAATAGAAGATACCAGTTTGTTATTATAACCATTAATAGAACATGACAGATTTCCTTTTTGTGAGTTTAACCATGGGTAGTCCATGGATCAGTCGTCTTCAGCCATTTTTCTTTTACAAGTTTGGGGCTATAATTGTTCTTAATTTTTATTGACAGGCTTTGGCCTGACAAGTCCATTGGTATATAATAAATAAACTATTATCTGTATTTCAATAATATTTCCAATGAAATATTTTGGGAAAATACCCAATGCATGCACAAAGGTTTCATACATTGATCATTTATGACTACGATTCCCTTTATCAAAAACAAAGACCTTGTACAAAGTTTAAACTTGGCATTGATGCCAAATGCTTTTTGAAAGGAGGTTGGAATGCTGCCTTAGTCCATGCAATGTTTTCCTAGATAGGTTTTTAATTAACATCTGAGCTAATAACCAAGATTCTCAAAAACTATATGACCTAAGATAATTGCATTTGTTTTTCTGCATAGTTTAAATAAACTTCTACAATCCGTAATTTTTTTTTCACAATTTTAGCTTCAGTAGATTTGGAAATTAGAAGGGGGGAGGACATATTTTTGCAATACATGTTTGATGATATTTCTCTCTCACACTATATGTATGTACATATATATACATACAAAATTAAAACAAATATATTTTTGAGTTCAATGCTGTGAGGTCTTTCAAACAATAACTCTGCACAATAGAACCAAAATAAATAAATAACTTAATTATCCTCTCTAAATTTTTCAAAGTTTCATTCAAATCATACAAAGTTTAAACTTGGCATTGATGCCAAATGCTTTTTGAAAGGAGGCTGGAATGCTGCCTTAGTCCATGCTATGTTTTTTCTAGATAGGTTTTTAAATAACATCTGAGCGAATAACCAAGATTCTCAAAAACTATATGACCTAAGATAATTGCAATTGTTTTTCTGCATGTTTTAAATAAGCTTTTACAATCCATAATTTTTTTCACAATTTTAGCTTTAGTAGATTTGGAAATTAGAGGGGTGGAGGGGGGGGGACATATTTTTTCAGTACATGTTTGACGATATTTCTCTCTCTTGCTGTATGTATGTAAATATGTATATATATATATATACATACAAAATTAAAACAAATATATTTTTGAGTTCAATGCTGTGAGGTCTTTCAAACAATAACTCCTCACAATAGAACCAAAATAAATAAATAACTTAAATATCCTCTCTAAATTTTTCCAGAATATTTGTTAATGCCCAATGTCTACATATGTATGGGTCAATAAGAGTTTTATAACTCCACCAGGTTTGCATTTTTAATGTTCCATAGTTTCAGAGAAAAAAATTGTAACACATACAATGGAGAGACAGACACATAAGTGATTTTATAATGGTTCCAGTTTTATCTTTTAAGTACAAAACCCTGAAAAGGGAAAGAAAAGGTAAAATGGAAAGGAAAAAGAAATAAAATCACAAAACATACTTCAGGTTCAGGATCGGATAACAAAGTTTCCAGTTTTTCATGTGCACTGTCTCGGACACCACACCATCTAGCTTGCTCAAAATTATTCCAAATTTGCCCAAGGCAAATAGCTACCCACTGCCTAAGTTTAGGACAAGGATCTGAAAGTTGTTCAAGACAAATAGCAACAACGTTACCTTGCATAGCAGCAGACTAAAAAATTAAAAATACATGTATTAAAATATACGCATTATACATCTACCTATTTAAAGAAAAGTTTACGAAGTAACATAAATAAAAATGAAAATTTTAATTTAATAAAATGATTATATTTCGCAAATCTAAAAAGGTTAATTTTGAAAATGTAGGAAAAATAAGAATAAAATACAATTTATAAATAGCTTCACCTAACAACAATAAATGTCAAACATAAAGATATAATCAAATTAGACCTGATTGTTTAGAAACACAAATAGAGAATATGTCTATAAATTAATGCTAAAAAATAATAAATAAGTAAAGCTTTAAGTAAAAGGATTTTCAAATTTATTCTTATTAACAGATATTTTCTGAAAGGTATTCTCTTAGACTTAAATGAGAATTTTATCATAAAAACATTAAATATCTTTGTGGTAAAAGGTAACAAATAATGCAGACAAAAACATATTTTACAATAAATAAAGCATGTTAAATTACTGCAGTTGCATCAAAATGGCATAATTTTCTAAGTTTTTTTTTTTTTTTTTTTTTATCCTTTTTACTATTGTTGTACTATGTCTGGATTATAAGTCTTAACTTTAATTTAATTTTTAATATTTATACTAATAGCAATTTATATACAATCATTAGAAATACAAGCCCTGTAGAAACAAATTACTGGGTAGAAACAAAGAAAGATATTCTTAAGATAAAGATTTAATCTTTTATGAAAACCAGCAGCAATAAATCATTATAATAACACAAAAATTAAGAATGCTTTATTGTTAATGGAGTTCATAATTAGATTGTTGCTGGGATCTGACATCACACATTTTTTATGTGAACTAACATATGAAAATAGATTAATAAATATTGCATTAAGGGATATGGATCTTTGACCATTAAGGGGACAGAGTATCTTTGATACCATCTCTTAAATTTTTAATAACACTATAATATAAGTGGCGGCACAATACTTAATAATAAACATTAAATTAAAAAAAAATTGTAATATTTTACTAAAATTTATTATTTTAACTTTTTAAAAATATCTACAACTTTTATAAATATTTTTGCTTCGATTTTTTTTTTCACATTTATTAGAATATACTACATAAAATTGTGCATGGATTTTTAGATGCATGGGATTTTACATATAATATGATTTTCTTCTCTCGTATATATTAAAAAATGACGGAAATTAAACTCTCAATTTAAATATTTTTATAGAAATAACTATAAACTTTAATGTTAAATCCATGCACAAAAATATGACACACCATAATAAACAAGTAAAAAACAATTTTTATCTAAATTAGCCAAAAAGCTTTAGTATTTATTGAACAAGCAAATTATAAAAATATGAACATGGAGAAAAATCAGTTTAAAGTTTTCATTTGTATGGGTAATTGTGCTGTATCTATTTATAAAATCTACGATATATCGTGAAATAATTGTTGTACAGATAAAAATGAGGTATCAAAATATTCATAATGATAGAAGCTTTCAGTTAACATAAGAAAAAAAAAAAAAAGATATTTTGATCAATTTTAAGATGTTCTGTTCCCTTAAATCACACACTTGCAGATGGCAGTTTTCCTACATTTTTATATTTCTATAAGGAAATTTCAAAACTGTAAACATTGAAGAATTACTACATCTTATCTATTTGAATACAAAGTAAACTCGTACAAAAGCAGAATGGTATAATCACAGACATATTCTAATAGCATAGCTTAATTTGTTAAAAAATTATGCAGATAATTTTAGAAAATTTACAAATATATCAAAGGCCATTTTTTTAAAGACAAACTGAAATTGCGTTGGTTATTAAATATTGAGTCACAATAGACATTTCTGCTAACTTTTCATAAACACATAACAAATTCCAGCTTAATTAATTTTACTTAATTTTTATCTGGAAATTAGTGCATTACAATCAATTGAAATATGTTTAGTCTGACAGGGCGAAAAGACTTGACAGATTTCTATTTTATTCATAGAAAAATCAAATTATGTAAATCAATGAATAAAATATAATTATTATAAGAATTCATACTTTTCATATACATGAAAAGGAAAAAAAAAAAAAAAGAATAATAATAAAAAAAAAAAAAAAAAAAAAAAAAAAAAAAAAAAAAAATCATTTACCTGACCAGTAGAAAAATTATGAACAATACAGGATATACAAAATGCAGCCATGGTACGATGTTCAGCCTAGAACAAAAATAAATAAATATACATTTTAAATAATATTTTCTTATTATTTAAAATATACCTATATTTTAAAAGCAATAAAAGGACTTTTATTTGAATGCATTAATTATTAATTTTACTTTTTGGTATTCGACAAAACAAGCATAAATGAACACCTGCATTGTAAGATTGACATTAGTGCATAAGTGCCATGTATTATAAATTTTGAATACCACCAATTTTGAATAATAATATTCACCTTATTCTCAAAATTCTATGATTAAATAAAGAAAATACCACTACTTATAATGATATTCAAAACATATTAACATAGGCACCTGTGCATTAAGACACATTATCATATTCACCATCATGTTTAATCACATTTTCATTTTGTCTTGTCATTAACTATTGGAATAGATCATAGTATAGTCATTGACTAATGTTTTAGCAACAAAATTCTTCCATATCTTTTGAGTGGCAATGAATAAATAAACCTGTGTAATTTTTATCTACAGCTTTTATTTGAGCTTACCTTCAAGGACACATTTGTTTAAAAACAAATGAAAAGAAATAAAAGTTCATTTAGAAAAAAAAAATGAACTTATGTAGTTCTTGAAATGACCCTTTCAATCCTATTAAAAGAGGTGATGAAAAAACTAATTAGAAATGAATTATAAAATAAAAATAAACTTTTTATATAAATTATCTTCCCAAATAAAAAGATCTCAAAGTAATTTTACTAAAACAACTAACAATTAAAGACATTTTTATTTTATAATCATTCTAGGTATGAACAACATTGTTGTTTTTACCAGGATGTTGGAAGCTCCTTTGCCATCTGGATATAGATATCCTTAACTAGATATGCTTTTAGTTATGGTGCATATTTATTTATTTATTTATATAATGCCATTTTTGAAGAATAAATTACAAACATGTTTCACACATCATTTAAACATTTAAAATATATTGGAATATAATTTACAAAAACTATATATCTTTTGAATATCAGGACATGAAATTTAAATTTTTCCAGGGGGGGGGGGGGGGAGAGTCCTCTCTGACAAAAAATTTTTAAAGGAAATTGAAAATCTTGAGAAGGAAAAAAAAAAAAAAATCTTTAAACTCCATTATTTTTTATAGACTGCTTAAAAAATTACATTAATACAGACATGACAAAATATCATTGTAATAATTTAAATTAACAACTCAGGATAATTATCTAAAATGTTTACTTTTATTAGAAATAAAGGTACAGAATCAAGCTTTATATATATATTATGTCTGTTTTTCAACTTTCATTTAATGTTATGGGCTGTTAACAATTGGTTTGCTAAATTATTTTCTTAATTTGGATTTTTTTTTATTCTTGGTGCTGAAAGCTTTTTCACAAACTATGCTTTTGGCAAACAGCACAGAACAGCTTTTATAACTTTGAAAATTATAGGAAACACATAGTAATATCGCTTAAAAAAAATTAAGAAAACTTTGAAAAATCTGACAAGTCTTCATTTTTAACTTACTTGCATGAAAAATGCATGCTGGTAATTATACTGTCAATATTCTTAGATGATTGCATGTCACTTCTAAACAAAATTATTTTATTATATCCTTAATGGAATTATAGCCAAAACTAGAATTTCTAGTATTTTTGCTCATTAAACTAGGTTCTATGCATTGAAACTTTAAACTCGTATCCAAAGTTTGAAAAGGAAAAAGTCAATTGAGTTCTATTACACATGAAATGGTTCACATAAAAAATGATGTAACCTCTGTGAATTTCAAATATCAACTAGTTTTTCCCTAAATGTTTTTTTTTTTTTTTTTTTTTTATGTTGTGAATGTACAGAAATTTTAATAAAATGGCATTAAAAATAAACAAACAAAAGACAGAAAAGAAAAATTTTGATTATTTATTAGCAATATTATATATATACATACATACATATGCATAAACAATAACATATTTATGTAATTTTTCAATGAATCAGAGGTATAAAAGTATATTAAATTGCTTACTGGCATATAGGATTCACTTAAAACAGTAAGGAAATATTTAAAGCCACCATCTCGTACAAGATCATTTTGGCAACTCTGGGAAGGAGAGAAAAAACTATCTGAGACTAATATGTCAATGTAATTATATAAAAATACATTAAAACATAACAAAAAATAAATTTAAATGCATGTATTTATTCAAGTTTATTTTTAAAATAAAACATACTTAAAAATAATAATAACTGACTACAAAATGTTTGATATAACTGATAACTGGGTGAATTAATTGTTCAATTTATATTTTTTCATTTATTTTTTTATTCCATACTTTGAATGAAACAATAAAAGCTATTCTTTAATGTAAAAATAAATTTATAATTTTCTTATCTTCAGGTAACTTACAATGGATTTTTTCAACTAAAGTGGTTAAAAGTTATGAAAAACTGATTAAAATGTTACATGAATAAAAACAATAATAAAATATTTTTAAAAAATATTAAAAAACTATTTATGCTGATAGCACATTTTTGCATTTTAATTTAAACTTATTGATTATTTTATTTATTTATATCATCAGTTTTAGCATTATTTAATAATATAAAACAATTTTATATATATATATTTTAATTGAACAGTTTTTCAACTGTAAATCAAATTAAATAAAAGCATTTGGGAAAGGTAATTTCTTCATAGGAATAGGAGGAAAAATGAATTTTTTTAATGTGCAATAAGAATTATCATTAACAGTAAATTTGTCCTCGTTAATCAGACTAAATGGAATTTGAAGTTATGAGAGTCCAGATTAAAAAATCATAATAATAATAATCTATGAAATAAGTCAAAGTATAGCTAAAACTTCCTGTACATTAAGCAAAAATTTAAAAAGTGACTTCTTTAGACTTGGAGTGTTGCAAAAAATGTATTAATTAATGAAATAAAGGACATAATTAGCACATTACACAGGATTATTCATAGTTCCTTCTAGGGTTTTGAAGCACTTTCATTAAAAAAAAAAAAAAAAAAAAAATCTAAGACGAATACAACAAAAAAGAACATTTGAAAGAATACAGAAAAAAATCAAGTTTTGTTTACTTAACTTACAGGTGTTGTATGTGTGAACCCTTGATCACAAGGGATAGATCAATGCGATAATCCAGTTCAATTCATTTTTTTATCACACAACCATCCTGTTTCTTTTTTAACTTATTGTTACGATAAGTCAAAAACATGAATTGTCTAAACAGTTGGTCCCATGTGTTCAATATTTCAAACAAAATGCCTACTGAACCAAAACTACTAATTCAAATTTTGTAAATTCTAAGATACAAAATGCTTTCTGTTTGCCTGTAAAAGCCATTTTTGTTTACTAACTGCCTTCAATGGTTCATGTACTGCTACCTAGAGGCAACTGCTGACAATAAAACTTGATTTGTTTTAGAACTCTTTCAAATGTTCTTTTTTGCTGTATTCATCTCAGTTTCTTTAACTACAGCAATTTTGCACTTTAAAAGGAATTATGAATAACCCTGTGTAGGTTTTACAATCTAAGTAGTATATTTAGAAAGTCAGGTTCTCCACACTCACTAGTTTGGAAAAAAACTTTTTTTTTTTTTTTTTTTTTTTTTTTTCTTTGTACTGCCTGATATTTTGGACAATGAATTCTTGTAAGTGTCTGAAACATTCATAACATCTAAATACATATTCATCTTTGCTGCCTATCTATGTTTACTTGATGATGGAATTAAAGTGTTCTTTGATTTTAATTTTACTAATCTTTGGCTTCAACATAAAAAACTATTTAAAAGAATACGAAAGACTGTCTTAATGAAGTTCAAACTTATAAAAGCTTGTTATATCATTTTCCTTAGTAAAAATAAAAAAGTAATTATTATGGAAAAACAGAGAAATAAAATGCTACTTACAGAATCTACAGCAAGGACTTTGGCCCAGATGAAAACTAACAAAGGTCTTAATTCTCTCGCAGAACTCTGTAACAGCTTTAAGACATATGGAAAAATACCAACAGATAGAGCCTACAGATATAAAGGGGAAAAATAGATTAAAATTTTGAATTTATGTAATTTAATATTTAATTTCCACAATAATATAAATATTAACTGACATACCAGATTTACAGCCCAAGGTCCTAAATCTAAAAATCTTCCTAATAATTCCAAAGCTCTAAGACGATGAACCTGACTCAACAAAACCTAAAAAGTAAGAAAACAAAATATCAAAAATTATGCTGATAAAATTATTCTAAAGTTTGCACAAATTTAATTTGATTCTATTGAACAGACAAAAAAGTGTACTTTCAAATAAATGTATTTTTGTTTGAAAACTATACTGCAAATTATTGATTTTTTATGGTTTTAAAAAATAATTTTTTTAAAAACATCAATATCTATTATGCACATCCTAATCATAAACGACTAACCTATTTCTATTTAAAACAATATAACTAGTTCAGCATTTGTTTGACACTAACATTCCATAACGAAATTAAAACCTCATCTGTAAATAAGTAAAATAAAAAAAATTGACAGATATCAACTTAAACACTAAAATAATCAGAATCGGTGATAGAAATTGGGAGATAAAAGGCAGGCGTCAAATGACGACTACTGTAAAAACCTTAGGCGTCAAATTAAGATTTTTAGTTGCAGTTTCTAAAGTTCATATTAATATTACTGTAATACTGCATATAATTTGAGAGTGATTTGGAGTAAAAGCAGGGGTGATTCTCGTCCGAAATTTCCGAAAATTTAAGGCATCCTCTTCCAAAAATTTGAAATTGGGTTATCAATTCCGCATAGTTGCCAACTTGTACGGTTTTGCGCGCGGAAAAAACAATTGTGTAGAAATGCAAATTTCGTGATAGGATCGCCGAAATAGCATACATTTCGTCAATATTTCGTGGAAAAACGATGATTTCGTCAATGTTTTTGTAAACGAACTTTGTCAAAAGATCGATGAAAAATGCGAATTTCCTGTGCGGATCGTGGAAAAAACGGCAATTTCACTAAATATCGCAGATAAAACGCTGATTTCTTCTGAAGACGGCGGGAGATTTCGTCTAAAGATTTTGGATATAACGCCGGTTTCGTTAAAAGATCGCGGGGAAAAACGCCGTTTTCGATAAAAGATTGCTTAAAAATATTTTGTCAAAAGAATATTTGAAAAAAAATACCCCAATTTCATCAAAAGATCACGGAAAAAACGCCAATTTTGTCAAAAGATCGCGGGTATAAAACGCCGTTTGCGAGAAAAAATCGCATAAAAAAGCAAATTTTGTCTAAAGATCGTCGGGAAAACGCCGATTTCACTTAAAAAAGTATGGGAAAACGCCGATTTCGTCAAAAGATCGCGGAAAAACCGCCGATTTTGGTAAAAAAATCGCAATAAATCGCCGATTTTGCTAAAATATTGCTGATTTCGTCTGAAGATAGCGGGAAAACGCCGATTTTGTCCGAATATTGCTATAGAGGGGGGGGGGGGGACTCACGACCCCCCCACCCCCACCCCGCCGATTTCCGAAAATGCGATGCGAATTTCCGAAAAAAAATTTTCATCCAGAATCACCCCTGAGTAAAAGAATAATTTTGAAATTTGCATCAAATTTTCTTTAAGGTTACTACAGAGACAAGAAAAAAATCCACTCCCAATATTTTTATTTTTTATTTATTTTTTTTTTTTTGGGGGGGGGGGGGTTGCACCACTTTTATGAATTTTGCGTTTTTTGCTATCTTTCGGCAAAATTTGCCATTTTCTCGCAATCTTTCGACGAAATTTACAGCTCTTTTTGCGATCTTTCGACGCAACTGGCCGTTTTTTTCGTGATCTTTTGACCAAACTTCTCGGTTTTTTCGCAATCTTTTGATGAAACTTGCTGGTTTTTTCGCGATTTTTTTAAATATTTTGCCTTTTTCGCAATCTTTTGCCAGACTTTGTCGTGTTTTTCGCAATCATTTGGCGAAACTTGCCGTTTTTTCGATCTTTTGACAAGCTTTGCCATGTTTTTTTTTTGCGATTTGTTGCGACGAAATTGGCAGTATTTTTTCGCAATCGTTTGACAAAATTTGTCGTTTTCTGCAGGGCTGGGAACACCCCCCCCCCTCCAACCCCCGTTAATTATGTGGGTTTTTTTCGCAACCCTTTGGCGAAAATTACTGATTATTTGAGATTCCTTGAAGAAATTTGCGTTTTTTTGCGAGCCTTTGATGGAATTAACAGATTTTATTGAGATCCTGTGACAAGATTCTTATTTTTTCTGTAATTCTTTGACAAAATTAGCTTTTTTCTAAAGATTCTGTGACGAAATTAAGATTTGTTTTCACGATCCTTCATAGAAAATTGCATTTTTTTGAGATTTTATAAACAAAGTTCGTCTTTTTCCCAAGATTTTTTTTTTTGACGAAATTAACTTTTTTTGCGATTATTTCATGGAATTCGCGTTTTTCTTGCGATTCTTTGACGAAATTTGCACCTCTATTCGCAATACTTTGTAGAAATTTGCCTTTTTTTACGCTATCGTATAAAAAACTTTTGCTTTTTTTGTTATTTTTTGAAAAAAAAATAGTTTTTTCCTCCCATCTTTTGCCGAAAGTGGCGATTTCTTATGCGAGCAATTGATGAATTTTTTTTTTTTTTTTTCGCGACTATTTCTCGAAATTCGCGATTTTTTTTAGTTCTGATTTTTCAGACTAGACCATTTTTTTTTTTAATTTTCGGAGCTGAATGTCTAATAATTTTTTTAAAAAGCTAGGCGTCAAATTTGACGACCAAGAATAATTTTCTAGTCGTCAAGTTCAATTTTTTAGTTGCATTTGACGACTAACGACTGCTAATTTCTAACACTGATCAGAATAAAAAAGAATAATGTAAACAGCAAAATATTTGACAATATCTTCCCATAATAACTCCTCAGAATGTGGCTAAAACAATAGCACTGTTTTTAATGCATTTCAAAACTTATTCTGAATACCCAATTGATGTTTTACACATAAAAATGTTTTGATTTTGTCAGTAGGCAATCTAGAAAAAATATATTAAATATAAAAAATCTCTTAAGGTTTCCAATTAAAAATTATTATTACCCATACTCTGTAAAACGAAAAACCCGATTTGGATCTCTTGGTCAGTTATAAAATGAAATTTTAGCAAATTATTATTATTATTTATTATTTTTTTTTTTATGTAAAGCTAACAAGTATTGCAAAAATAAGTATTCCCTATATAAAATCCTGGCATTGCTTATGTATATATTTTTTCTTTTATGCACACATATGTTGGTAAAAAAATTATGATTATAATTTTAACTTTTAATCTCTAAAGTGCCAAGAACATATATATACGCTTGTAGAAAATGCATGCATCTATTACAGAGATGGCAAATTCCAATGACAGTCAGACAATTTTCACCAAATGAGCCATTATATATATCACTGTAACTTGTGCATTTTCTTACTGTTATTTCAGAAAATTAATATAGTCCTTCTTTAATTCCAGAATTATGTGATGCAAGTAAGGCACTTGAGAATATGTAGAATTTTGTTTGTAGTTAAGGGGTT
The DNA here is from genome assembly GCA_964019185.1 of Maratus speculifer. NCBI lineage: Eukaryota > Metazoa > Arthropoda > Arachnida > Araneae > Salticidae > Maratus > Maratus speculifer. The sequence goes on along the minus strand of OZ025290.1, from coordinate 364,514,382 downwards.
AATCTATTGTAGTAGACTTTTGATTCTTCCGGGTCATTAATATCTAAAATGCAGTTTAAATCTCACCTGGAGAATAATTGGCAGCTGTTCTGGTACACTAGACGGGCTGTGAGATAGTGATAACCAAACTTGGAATGCTGTGAGCTGTTCAGAGAAAAATGGACTGTAAGAATAAGCAGCATTATCTTTCAAAACAGCTGGTAGCTGAACTAAGCACAAATCAACAGCTAAATCCCATGCTTGCCTGAAAATGAAATGCAACTAAAATAAGAAATGCAAATATTTGATTCTATGAACATAGGAAAATAATTCTTTTAACTTAAGATAGCCTAACTAATCAAGTAAATATTCCAAACAGTAATCTTATAAACAGAATCATGTTATTCTATTAACTCTACCACTCCTTTGATAGAAGAAATCTAAGAAAATTAGGTACTGTTTGGTTAGCCAGGTACCAGAGTTATATATACATATGTGAATACATAAATGTATATATAATACTGTTGGAAATTTCTTTCAGTTTTGTATATTAAAATTAGATAAGGGATTTATCTTTATACTTAGAGGCAGTGATACAGTCGTAAAACACTTAGAGGGTATATGCTGTGGAGAATTATGTTTAACCAGGGATGTAGTGGAGGATATACGGGGGTATATGCTGTATACCTTCTGGATTTTTTAAAGGAACACCATATACCCGCTGTTTCACAAGAAAGCTTATAGTATACAAACTCTGGGGTATACCTGCTGCCTTGCGCGTGTACCCTCTGCTTAGAGAGTATATCCTCTGTTATTTTTATGACTACAACCCTGGTTTTAACACCAGTTGAATGATGAATAGATAGCGATGACCCTATTGTTTACAAGGGGTACACTGTCCTCCAGAGCTTATCTGCGTGTAAGCATAGGTGTATGTTGATAGAATGATTTTTAAGAATATGTTTAAAATTTTACTGTAAATAATGCAGCATTATTGTAATATAGGTGTAAATATGTCTTCTAATAAAAAAAAAAGAGTAAAAATGAAATCTGTTTTGCAGTTATTAAAAAAAGTGGCAATTTATTTAATTTACGATAGTGTTTGTCAATAGAGAAAATCTACTGAACCATGAATCTGAACAACAGAGTACACGTTACTGCTATGGAGAGCATACAGGTTATTCAGAAGGTATATAACCTCCTGAATGTATAGGCATACACCATCATATACCCTTCACTATATTTTTACTTAGAAGCCAAATGACAGAAACAGTGCATGATCGCAAGTGAGCACTGCAGATTAACAACTTAGAAAGAAATGTTCAATTTAAAAATAATCTCTAAAATATAGTTTAAGTTTCTAGATTTATTCTAGACTTATATCTTTTTATTAATCTTTCTTTGTAAATACAAATTTTACATATTTAATGGATTATTATTCTTTCTCATGAGAATAACTTTTGTTCAATCTCTTAGAGAAGCAGATAAATTTTTATTTGTTGTCGACTGACACAGAAAATTTTGATTGGCTGCACAAAACAAAAATATTTTTAAAAAGAGAATTTATTTTTAATTTGCTTTTGTTTAGTTTTCTTAACACTGAAAGACTAGGAGTGAAAAGTTTTATTTCAGAATGATTCCTATATTTCTATTGTAAAAATATTATATTTGTACTTTTCCTAATTTTATAAAATACTAAAAAAATATTTAAAATAAAATGTTTGAGTGAAGTTATAAATATTGCATAAAACCCATATAAATGCAAATTTAATTAAATAATTTTAATTGCAAAACCCTTCTAAAATTTATTAAATGATTGTGTAAATCTTCTAATGTAATTTCAAACATTCACAAAAAATGCTTTAAAAAATGAAATTTTCATGAATTCATAACTTGGGACATAAAGGATTAAATAATGTTTTTGCAATGCAATATACAGTCGAGTCTCTCTATAATGAAACTCCATACATCGAATTTCTCTATATAATGAATTTTTAGTCGCCCAATCCACAAAAAAATGGACATGCGGATGAAAATTTAAATTTCTTTAAATATGATTGAAATTTTGCATATTAACTGTTAAGAGTGTATTATTTCATATTTTATCAAAAAAGAATTAAAATTTTGTCATTAACATACTTATTTTAATTAATAAAGTGACACTATGACTTTGTCAAATAGACTGCGGCAAAAATCTTTACATTTCACGGTCTCGTACAGCTGAACAAACATTCTGAAAATCTCCAAACTTGGATATATATGATCTGACAGTTATTATTGAGAGTTTTTGTCAACAGAGAAGTGTTCACTAATCTTCATTACAAAAGGTAAGCATATTTAATTACTCTTAATTATTGTGTCACACCCGCAACTAAAAGTTACATTTATATCTCTACAGAAAAATATTTTTGATTTAAAGTTATGAAACTTTATATTCAAAAATAGTTTATTAAGATACTTTGAATTACAGACACAAAATAAATTAATTAATATTTTAATCATAATTATTGAGTGTTGCGGGCGTGACATGTCCCTGTTGCGGGTGTGATATTTAATTAAAGTCACACCCGCAACGTCTTTTAAAATTGATTACAAATGTATATTTGAACAAATTATATGTAAATTTATAAAAGAATAATATACTAGAAAACATATACTTGCAGCTTTAACTATACCCTTTGATTTAATAGAGGGAATTCCACTTAATAAATAAAATTTTGCATCATCTGAGCATGTGACACTGTGTGCAGTTGATTTATTCAGTTTGGATTGATAAAATTGTTGCTTTACTACAAGAAAATAATTTTATTAGTGATATATGATTAAGAAATTAATTTAAAAGGTAAGATTTTATAGAAATTAAAAAAAGAAAATTACGAAACAATATTTTAGCAATTTTCTTTAAATTTGTTAATTTTGTTTTGTTTTTTATATACATTTTTTTAAATTTTGTTATTTGATAGTATTTATCTAATATATATATTTTTAGTTTTTTAAATAAGTAAATCAATATTAGGGGAAGATTTTTTTTTCTCTTTTAATTCAAATTAAATAAAAAGTAGAAGTAAGAATAATAGAAACTGTTAAAATGTTTATTAAGTTAGCATAAAACGTATATAGTCAGTTTGAAATTAACCATAATTTAACATAATTAACTTTATGTAAGAATGTAAGATTAGAAATTTCAAGGGATAAATATTAAAAATTTGTTAAGCTTATATTTTTGGACTAGAAGTTCTATATTTATTCTGTTTACACATTAATTTCTTCTCTTTTGCAGAGAATGAAGAGTAAAGAAAGATCACGATATCATCGAAAAAAGATTAAGAAAACCCCTTTTAAATATGAAGGATATCTACAACAAGAGAAAGAAAGAGACAAAGCAAGGAGAGAAACTATTTTTAAAAAATCATGGTAAAGGATGGCAATCCTTTTGCATTTCATTTCATGGTAAAGGAGTTGTCGAGGGGGTTGGTGGAGTTGCCAAGAAAATGGTAACATTAGCAACACTCTGCAACTATAAATTCAGCTTCAGATTTTGCCATGTGTGTAGAAAAAGTCCTCAAAAATATAAAAGAATTTTGCTGAATATGAAATTTCAGAAGATATTGTGAAAATACTTCATGAATGCACCAAGCACAATCGGAGCTCAACATTCAATCGATACATCATGTTGTTTTTATTGACGTATGAACAATTAATGCAGCAATAACTTCAGAAAGTGATCACAAGAGAATTTGTTTGTTACCATATTTTGTCAAAAATATAATATCCATGATAAGAGTGCAGTTGGAGATTTTGTAGAAGTTGTTTTGTTCCCCACATTTAAAAAAAAAGTGAAAACTTTGATGGACAAATAAGACAAATGAATGGGGATGTTATAGAATAAGAGTATCTGAATAAAAATCAAGAAAATGTATATATTTGGCTCAGTCAGTTAGATGTATCCATACTTTGACAAGGATATAATATCCAACGATGAATGTGCAGTTGGAGATTTTGTAGAAGTTGTTTTGTTCTCGACATTAAAAAAATGAAAACTTTGATGAACAAATAAGACAAATGGATGGCGACGATATAGAATTAGAATGTTTGAAAAAAATGTAAGAAAAAGTACATATTTGGCCCAGTCAGTCAGATGTATCCTAGGAAAAAAAAGAGCATTTTTGTAAAAAAAGCTACCACCACCAGAAATGATAAATTCAAGATTGGAAATGAAATTTGTTTGATATTTTCCTCTCTAGATATTATAATTGTAATATTGATTAATTCTTTAATTAAAAAAATCTGCCTTGAAAATATTTGTGTGTGTCATTATTTTATTGGCTATACAAGTCACACCCATGACGAAAATTTTGAATATTTTCCACAAAAGCAAGAATTGAGTAAGTAATTTAATTTTTTCATAGAATAATTATTTAAGTATTACTGTTTAATATATAAAAATATCAATTCACTCAGTTGTCATAATTCACAGAGTTTTGCATTTTTGCACTGAAAGATGAAAATGCATGTCCTTTTTATGTCACACCCGCAACAGGTGGAAATTATTTTTTTTTTATAATTAAATGATACATTGGACAATTTTCAGATTTGGATAAATGTATGTGTAAGTGGTCTACATTGAAATTCATACAAATTGAAACCAATGCTCAAAAATATTTTTGCTGGTGACTAAATTAAGTTGTGTAAATGTCACACCCGCAACTTTGGATTGGGCGTAGTAGGAACGGTCCCCTTTTCACATGATTACATTAAAAACAGTCTCTATATAGCGAAATGTCTATCTCTATATAACGAATTTTTTCATAAATTAGTCTTAATTTATTCAGTTTTAAAAAGCTTCAAAATCATATGGAATCAATTTTCCATCACTTATTTTTGATTTATTGTCAGTGCTGAGTTTTTTTTTTTTTAAATATTACTTCTCTCCTTGTTCTTTAAATCCAATGAATTCATCCCACCTCTCACACACCTTTCCACATCATTCTCAAAACAGTGTCAATTGGATGGATACACATGTAAGAGAGGAATCAATGAGAGGCACATAAGAGAGGCCTTCAAATGGAGGGAAATGTTAACCACAATTTTTCATTCCTTGCTAAAATGTGAGTTTTGAAACAGCTTAAATAATTAAGAAACAAAATGTTAGGTTAGTGTTTACTTTTAAACATTTCAAATTCTTAATTCAAAAGATCAAAAATAATATTTGTTCAAATTTTACACATTCAATAGATTTTTAACATCATTCTCTATACATCGAATTTCTCTATATAACGAATTTTTTACTGGAACGGTGGATTTCGTTATATAGAGACTCAACTGTACTTTTGAAAATGGAATTAAAATGTTTCAGTTTTCAGAGCTCATGAGTTTTTATTAAAAACAGTAAAATTTAATGAGATTTAAAAAATTATTTTTTGGTAACTTTGAATGGATAGTAACATGGTCTCTAAAATCACAGCAAAAAAATAAAAAAATCTTAATACAGGGTTATTGAAATAAATATTATTAAAAAGTTCAACACATGAATTACTGGAAAGAATAAGATTTATAAAGAGTCTGTACACATCTTGTGATTCAAAGTATTCACCTATTTTCAATCCCCAACAATTAAATAAAACAATAAACAAATAAAAAAAATTACGTGAAATCTGCGAATAAAAAAAAAAAATAATATGCCATACTTACCACATGGGATGGTGGTAAGTAGAAGGCAGGGCTGGACTTGAAACTGGTGTACAATTATAGTATCTCATAATTCTTTCAGCTAATAAAAAGTTTCTAAATAGGCTAGCTACTAATAAATCTTGTCGAAACAAGTGTTGAAATGTATCTTTTGGAAGCACATTCCAAGCAATAGTATCAGTTATGGCTGTGAAAATCCAGTTGAGCTCACCAAGCATTGTTCTACGGTCATTTATCTGACCTGGAATTCTAAAAAAGAAAAAAAAATTATCAATAACAATCTCACTTTTTAAAAATAAATTATTTATAAAAACATAACATTATTTTTAAGGGTTTTTTTTTTTCATTTGTTTAAAAAACAATTTACCATATTTAGAAATAAATAACTTAAAATAAAACTTAAAAGGCAAAAGAAAATCGTTGAATTAACTTAAAAAAAAAAAAAAAAAAAAAAAAAAAAAAAAAAAAAAAAAAAAATCGAAAAAATTTTATTTTAAAAATAACAATGCCTTTTAATGTGCTTGCAGACTGTCATGCAGGCATCTGGTGGGATCTGATGATATTAATGCATTCCCAGCACTCTGCGCCCTCTATAGAAGCATGCACAATCATCATTCTCTTCAAATGGCTGAATTATTATAGTAATGCCACTTTCATTTGGGCAACCCATATAAAATCATTATAAAATAATACAAATTACCTTTTAAAAATGGGAATATAAAAATTAAAGTTTTAACATTTAAAAAAAAAAAAAAAAAAAAAAAAAAAAAAATCCAAAATATATGGTAATTACAAATGAGATAAAATTTAAAAAGTAGTAAAACACCGAGTATTATAGAAATAACGGAAACTATTACAAAAAATGAAATGTAAAAAAAATTATTTCGTATTATTAATACTACATATATCTTCAATATATAACAATGATTAGCTATATTTTAGCATTAGACAATCTCATATATAAATATATACATATTTTTAATTAAAATAATAACCTTACTTGTCAATGAGATCCATTGTTATGTCAGGAAGTAGTTTTTTACTGTTTTGCAAAACAAACCTAAAAAAATAAAAAGCATAATTAATAAAATATTAATTTGTTTTTTATTATGACATTTTAAACATTAATAAACTTTATGATTTTAGTCAACAGACTTTTTTTTTTTTTTTTTTTTTTTTTGATTTATTCATTGATTTAAATAATCTGTTTAAAATTGTTGGCACACTACAGCATCAAATTTATATCACTTAATAACTATTACTAAAAAATACACACAAACCAATGTCTATATAACTATTTACAAATAAAAAATTATTAAATTTGGGAAACTTTAAATAACCATACATAAATTCAATATTTATTTTCCTATTAAGTTAGTAGCTGATTAATGTACAAACAAACAGAACCAAATATTTCTTTTTACCCACTTACCATTTTAAGGCCATGGTTACAGGAGTGGTAAGGCAGGATGTGAAAAGATCTGCAGGTAAATCTGGATTCATGGGTAAGATCTGTGTGGAACTACATGCAGCTAATTGAATACAAGAATTAAAAGGTGGTAAGGGTGGTACATCATTGGGCGACTTACTGTTGTTAACCATAAGCTAAATAAATAAGTATATAATACATGATCAATTCATGAAATAATTTACAGCAAACTTCAGTAGCATGCAAAACAAACAAATAAATAACAGAGTGGCTACAGAAATGATGAAAAAATGGTCCCTGATTTTTCCCTGATTATTTATATCAGATTTTCATGATTTTTATTATCAAAGAACATATACGATTTTTTTTTACATATGCTGCTTTCCCATATAACACACTTATCCAGCTTGCAAATATCTCTAAGGAAAAACAAAATAAAACTTGCACAGTATTCAATTAGCATAAGTACCAAGTATTAAGATTTATCCGTAATTATTACAGATATGCAACAAAAGTTACAGCGTTATGGGCGTCGGATAGAGAAAAAAAATAGTTTTGAAAAACAAAGCACAAATTTAATCAAAACATTGCAGAAAAGCACGAAATTAGTCCTAAAAATCGCAGGAAAATGCAAATTGTGTAGATAAAGACGAATTGTGAAAGGTTGGTTGTAAAAGGAAAAATTTAGCCAAAAGATTGAGAAAAAATGTACAAATTTCATTTGAAGATTGCTAAAAACATGCAAATTTCGACAAAAGATCGCAAAAAATGTTTGAATTTTGTCAAGAAATTGCAAAAAATGCACAACTTTCGTATAAAAAAAATCAAACAAAAAAAAACATGTAGATTTTGTCAAAAATTGACAAATTTTGCAAAATGATCATGAATGAACTAACTTTTGAAAATTTGGGTTTTTAAATTTAGGCAATTTAGCTTTCATGCAAACAGATATCACTTCTCAGCAGTATGGCTTTATGTCTGTTTATCATCACATCTTAGTTTAGATGTAGCTTGTTTGGCAACGAGTCAATGTTGCTGGTAAGGTGAAAACAAAGTATTTTTGCAGAGAGAAAAATTTCCCTGATTTTTGAGTATTTTTTATAAAGTTCCCTGATATTTCCCTGATTTTTCCAGATTGGTAAACTTCCCTGATTTTTCCCAGATTCCATGATTTCCAGAATCTGTAGCCACCCTGAATAAATTTTAAGTTTTTGAATAATCTAAAATACAACAGTATAAAAATATTCTTTGATTTAAACAGATCCCAATACAACCTTTACATGTGGGTTCACACATAATTCTCGCTGTCGCTCGCCATTGTGCCAAATCACGACAAAATGCTTCATTTGGAGAGTAAACAAACAATCAAACTCGCCAAATTGTAAGTGCTCAATTTTTGTATTTTTTTATATGCTTGTGTAATGTGTTGATACAGTGCAATTGAAATTCTTAACCACGTTACTGAACAATTGATATCGCTTTAACAGTTACAATGTACCATTCCATTTATGTTGCTCTATATACAGATACTGATTAAACACCAATTCAAATTAAAAAGCTGCTAAAGACACTGAAAGTACTATTATACGTTGGACATTTTTCTAGTCAGTTAATCAGTATCTATGCACCGTGCTGGAAAAAGAAAAAAAAAATTACTTGCAAAAAGCAAGATATCAAATACAGAAAAATTTTGCTGGAATGTAATTTTGAAATTAGCCATTTAAAATGCTATTTAATAGTTGTGTTTCAATTTCATTGATCGGTCAATTTCTCTATTGGTTACGAGTCGAAGTATCATAGGAATTTTTAATGTTTATTGTCACAAAGGTAAGTAAGTCAAAGATTGCTATTTTTAATTTTTATTTAGATTGCTCAAAGAATGTCTGAAAGATTTACATATATAGGAAATATTTAGAATGTAATTATTTTTAATAGTTTATGTAGTGTATAGCCAAATTTCAATTTAAAATTTTATTAGCAATTACAAAAAATGAGATTATTTAAAAATATACTGAAAAAAAGGCATACAATAAGGGGTTACAAATAGATTTTTCAATGTTTCACATTGAATCTATTTTGCTAACATTTACTTTCATTTGGCTGATGGTTTTCATTTCTTATTCGCCAAATCGTTAATGTTGACCAAACGCCAGCAAGAACTCTGGATTCACGGCTCAGACAGCATTTGTTTGGCCTTAGCATGTATATTCTTTAAAAGATGCTGTATCATTGAGGTCTTTTTATCTTAACTTAAAAATATTGTATTCAACAGTTTAATGTAGTGTCAGCATATGTTAAAACAAAATTAAAAATATAAATTTTGCAGGTGTTCAATAAAAACATTTATGTATGAAAATTATTTAAATGTTCATAATAAAAAAAAAAAAAAAAAAAAAAAAAAGAATTATGAAAAGAAAAATGACAGCATGTGAAATAGCAATTTTAAATTAATATCATACATATATTAAATGAGCAAACAATTTTTCTGATTATGGATGAAAATGACGAAAACAGTTCAAACTCTTTTTTTTTTTTTTTTTTTTTTTTTTTTATGAAACTTGCCTATCATATTCAATCAAGTACCAGAAAATGATGCAGCTAGCTTTCCAATTTAAGAAAATTCACTTTACAGGTTGAAACAAAATGTGCTGTTTCAGGTTTGGACTGCGCCTGGAAGCTGAGATTTTTTTTCCTTTCCAGATTATTACAATCATATTGAAAATTAACCTTTGATTCAATGAATTTCCAGGTTTAGTTTGAATTTCTCTGATTTTTCCATAATATTTCCAAATTACCTGATATTTCCAGGTCTTTGACCACCCTGGAAATGCAAATCAGATATCTTTTAAAAAATTCTTCCATGAGATTCATTAACATAACCAAGTGGATCTTTTTGTATGGTGAAAAAGTTAAAGGCGAGTTAAAACATCTTCAGAATTTTTAAAAAATTCGTCTGACTGCAGTGTGGTTATTTGAATCCATCTTTACTATTTTCTGTAAATACCCATACATATATATTTTTATACATATATATATACAGAATGTCCTGTATTGTCATTTTCAGGTTTAAAATGTAAAACACAGCAAGTACTACAAAAAGTCATTTTTTATTAACAGCATTTGTTATTATAACTTTTAGAAACTAGAAATTATATTTTTATATAGAAATGAAAAATTAAAATGACTTTACTCAAATACAATATGAATGTTTAAAAAAAAAAAAAATTATGAGCAAAGTTCAATCTGCCACATATTTTTCTAACAGCTTAGCTCATTTTGTTATCAGATCAAATAGAAAGATATTGATATTTTGAAAATGCAATAATTTTACATCAACAGATGCATTTAAATATAGGATGAGTAACAAAAAATTGTAAAAATTCACACCACTGCAAAAGAAAGAACTTTAATTTTAGTTTTATTAATATAAATAACAACCTCAGGTAGACTATTTTGTATATATCAGAGAGTGAACAGTAATGAACATAAAATGGAATCAACTTAATATTTTCTTTCTTTGCTGATTGTTTTGAGTAGTCTCATTATTTTTAAAAGTTAAACTAGTATGGCAAAATACGTACCTTTTGAAAAAAATAAATTAATCTATAGCTATACCATTTTCACAAGTTTTACTACATTTGAATTCTTACCTTTGTGAATTTGTGATTAAAAAATAAATTATTGGAAGCAACTACTTGAGAGATTTAAATTAATCTTTGGAACACAAACAAAAAGAAATTAAAGCATGATTGTTAAAATATGAATCACCAGATGTATATTTACTTCAAACTACACAGGTACATACAAACCTCATGTTCTCGCTCATGTTGATTTGCAAATGTCTTAAATGATTCGACTACAAGTCCAGCACAAGAGCAGTCATAGACATAGATAGATGGTGCACCCATCCATTGCTGCAAGTCATAAATAGACAACGGAATGTATTGGGTGTACGTCTGAAAAAAAAAAAAAAAAAAAAGGAAATCATTTTCTTTTTTAAAAAAGCACCATGAATCTTAAATAGATATACATAGCAGATGTTCATAATCAAATTATATTCGTACATATATATATATATATTTTTTTTTTTATTAAAACTATTTCTACTGATGTCAAATGATACTTCTTTAAAGTATTAATTTATGTTTATTTTGCTTATAGTTTTTGAATGTAATAAACACAAAAAAGTCTTCAGTGCATTCAAAATTCAATTAGAATAATTAATTTATACCATATTTTATATATTTTATATGTTTAAATTATAATTGGAACCTTTAATTATTTCATATTTTTTTTAATTATTCTTATAATTTCTTAATATGAACTATAGATGAAGTATATGAATTTAAACAAAAGTCATGGAAGTTTTTCTTTGTAATTTCTTTTTTAAGTTGACATATATTCATTTCCATAATAAAGAGAGCACAAAAAAAACTTTTTTAAAAATTTAAATCATTTGTAATCATTTTGATAGAAAAATAACAAATACTGATAAAAACATAAAACAATCTACATTTTGTTATAATGTACATAAATTTTAAACATACTTTATTGAAAACCCATATTTCTCCATTTGCTGTCGGCCTCGGAACACCATGACCATTGTAATGAAATAACAATCGATCATCCTAGAAACAAAATAATCTATCAATAACATTGACACAAGTATTATTTTGAAAACAATATTCAACAAATCAAACATCAATAGATATGATATGATAAAAAGATGCTTGAAAAATAATTTATACTAGAATTATGTACACCAAACAATTCAATAATCTATTTTTACGATTGATTATATGTATCTTATAGTATAACATTAAAATAAATAAAAGTTTTCCAGTTTATTTATTACTATATATACAGGCAATCATATTATGATATGAATCATAAAATAAAAGTTATTTTATTGAAAAATAAATTCTCAAAAATTTGCAGATCTTTAACTGAACTACAGAATATATTTTTTCTTTAAGCATCTATTGTACTATATTATACTTGATTCATCTGGCAAGGGAAAATATCTGCTAAATATCCAAGCTGGGCTATTAACTTATCATCAGATAAGAATTCATAAAATTTCTGATTATTTTACTGATGAAAAAATAATTTGATTTATTCTCAAAAATTTTTATGACTTATTGTTTATTTTCAGAAATTCTGAAATGAAAGTTATCTATTTTGCGAATGAATAAGAATAAAATACCAATACTTGCTATAGTTCAAATTTTTAAAAATTAAAATTTATTAAGATAATTTTTTTGTTTTATTAATAATAAAACAGAAAAATGTAACAGTATTATTCAGATTTATCAGTGGACTGTCAAAACTTTCTCATGATGGCAACCTCTGATTTAAAGGAACCTTCACAGAGTTTTTCACATTAAAAGAAGATCCTTGATAAAATTCTTTGTCTTAAATATAGATTTTAGACAAAATTTTTAAATTCCTAAATTGGACTTTTCACAAATTTAATTATTTTTAAATAAAATCTGAAATTTATCACACAGCTGAAGTATAATTCAGTGCCTAGCTTTTTTACGCACAAAGAATGTTGTTAACAGTAGATAAACAAAAACATGCATAAACGATAATTTCAAATTCATAAAATTATGACTTCAATTTATCACAAATATAAAAAAAATTTCACAAAAACAGGCTCCTTAAAAAAAATCTGGACAGAACTTTGATATTGATACTGTATAAATATTTCAGGTCTTAAAAAAAAGAAAAAAAAATACTAATTTACAATTTAATTTTTCAAAAGTCATGAAATTTTATTAAATAAAAACAAAACAATCAAAAACCTTAGCACTTCTTCGAAGTGAAGTACATAATCGTTTAACTTCATCACTTGTAGGATCTAGGCTATGTTTATAGCGTGCTCTAGGCTGCCATTTCTCATACTGTTTCTGCAAAGCAGCTGCTATAGAGTCCAAAGCTTTTTGAGGCACCAAGGACAAAGGATCTAAAAGTCAAAAGAAAAAGTTAGGTATTTTTTTTTAAAGTGGCATAATATTAAAGCATTAATTATATGCTTCTATATTAATATAAATGTCCACCAGTAAAACTAAAAAGCTTAAAAGTAACTATGTATTTCAACATGCACTATAGCTTTGATTGAATATATCTGTTTTTAAAAATCACATAATTTCAATCTTTATTTCATTGATTAGAACAAAACATATTTTCAAATAGTTTGTTTTAAAACTGCATTGTAATTAATATGATTTTAAATCACTTTCAAACATGTAATTTTGTTAATCTATCTTAAACATGAGACATATATATAAGCAAACATTTGTTTGCTATTAACCCAGGAGAACTCACAAGTGAGAATTTCTCTCACGGTGCCTAATTGCTTTTCTTTTACTTTACATTCACTTAGTATCAAATTTTTTGTTCGGCTTAGTAGTACTTTTATTCACAAAATAGGTAAAGTAATCAAAATCACATTTTGAAATTTAATTTTAAAGAAAAATGTTTTAAATAAGAATCTTAAAAAAGGTACGATGAAGAAAGAAAATCTCATGCAGCGAGTTCTCCCGGGTTAATATAAAATTGTATATAACCAGCAGTTATTATTGTATATAACATACTTACACACAACTATACACTGCATAAGTTTTATTTACTATTCTTACAGCATTAGAAAATAAAATTATCTTTGACTCATGTATTTACTTTTATAATACATTTAATTTTATAATATAATAAATTACAACTTGTAAAATATTAAAAATTTATTAAAACTTACCTATCCAACATTCTAGTCTAGCACATGGTTGAGTTTTCACAATATCAGGAGGATCAACTCCAACATTCAAACACAATACTAAGGCAACACTCACTGTTTTCATCTGAAAAATAGGGGAGTTTTATATTCCTACTACTTTGTATACAACACAAAGTAATTTTTTTTATAAAAAAGATACATAAAAGGAAATCATAGGGTAAAGTTTTTTAGCAGTTTCCACCAGAGGGTTTTAGGGGGCGTTCCGCCCCTCCTGCCCTTTAGTTTAAAAAATAGCGCCCCACTTGCCTTTCATCCAAACACTAGCGCCCGTCTTGTCATTCATTCATTCAAAAAAAAAAAAAAAAAAAAAAAAATAGCACTCTTTTTGCCCTACATTTGAAAAAACGCAGCCCTCCAGCGATGATCCGAATGCACTATAACGCATAAATTATGCAAAAAATCGGCGATGGAACTGAAAAGAGCCTCATACGCGTCCCGTGAAACGGGTAATTTCCTCGAAAAATCACTAAAAAAAAAAAAACGACAAGTTTTGTTACAAATTGCGAAATAACGACTAATTTCAGGCAAGATTTGCAAAAAATGGCTAATTTCATCACAAAATTTCACAAAACAGCAGATTTTCTCAAAAGATTGTGGAAAAACGACAAATTTTTTCCAAAAATCACGATAAAATGGAAAATTTTGTCAAATGAGTAGCAAAAAACAGCAACTTTCGTCAAAAAAGAGTGAAAAAATGGCAGATTTCGTGAAAAGATTTGCGAAAAAGACGGCAAATTTCGTCCAAAAAATTGCAATAAAACAGAAAATTTTATGAAAAGTTCCGTTTTTTTGCAATATTTATCATTTTTTTTGCAATTTTTTAGCAAAATGTGCCTTTTTTGCAATCTTTTAACCAAAACTGCTGTTTTTGCAATCTTTTAACAAAATTTGCTGTTTTTTTTTTTTTGCAATTTTTTTCATGAAATTTGACGTTTTTTCGCGATTTTTTTTTTTTTTTTTTTGCAAAATATGCCGTTATTTGTGATTTTTTTTAACAAAATCTGCTGTTTATTGCAATATTTTAACAAAATTGGTCGTTTTTTCATGACATTTTAACAATATTTGTTTTTTTTTCGCAATCTTTTAACAAAAATTACCTTTTTCTTCTTTTTTTCCATTTTTTGATGAAATTTCTGTTTTTTCACGACTTTTTGAACTGCTAGATTCTAGATTCAACTCTATAAAAGTGCCCTGAAAATTGTAAAAAGTGCCCTTTTCAGAACAGTAGCGATCTGCCCTTTTTTAAACCTGGAGGAAACTCTATTTTTAGTAATACATTTTTCAGCTGAACCAGAGAACAGGAATGGTGTTTACATTTTGATGCATTTTTGCCAATTTAGCAATATTTGATAGGCAAAAGATATCATTCCCTTTTAGAGACATTTCAATATACCTATTATGTATATGTTCCCAGAGCAGAAAGCAGCAGCAATCACAGCAGATTTTTCTTTATCTACCAACTTAAGGAAAAAAAAAAAAAAAATCTGGACTAAGAATAACTACTATAAGTTTCATTTGTCTCTAGATTCATTAAGAAGAAAAAAACTGTCCATAATGTGTATTTTAAAGCTTTCACCAGGCAGTTTCAGGACCATGCTGCACTGTTCCTGTTCTTTAATTCAAGATATATAGCAACCTTCTGGTCCCTCAGTTCAAAAAATTTTGCCCTTACCATCTTATATACTGAAAAATTTGCTTACATAGCAAAAAGCAACTCATTGGTCTTGAAAAGAGTTTTGACTTTTAAATATTAAAGTTGCCGCCAGCCGCAAAAAATTCTCTAAGTGTCTGTGACAAGGCAGGAAATAATCTGCAGATAAAGTATTTTACAAATGAAGCATTAATTCAAATAATCACTTATATGGGACCTTTTTTATGCCTTTTATTCATTTTTATTATAATAATCTTAAGTTTTTGTATTAAGTAAAAGTAGTTTCAATATAAAAGCTTATTTTTATTAATTTACTATCAATTAATAAAATATTAAATTTTTTAAAATTAATTCTTGTTAATGAAACTAACTTTTAATAATTAATTTTATTTATTTATACATTTATTTTTATTGATTTAATATGAGTTAATAAAACATTTTTAAAATTAATTCTTATCAATGAAACTAATTTTTAATATTTAATTTTATTTATTTTTACAATTATATAGATTTAAGTAATATAGAACTAAACTAAACATAAAACAAAGTAAAAGTTCAGCGTGAAAATAATTTGCAAAAAAGAAAAGACAATCTGTGATTCCCATTCTCCCGTCTTGAACTTTATGCTGTCAAAAAGAGCTGCCTTTAAAAATGAAAAAAATACCCTTAAGTATAAGATTACAATTTTAACCCTTTAAGGGGACTTACACAAGTGCATAAATGATCCTAAAGAAAAAGTAAAAACAGTTTCCTTTTTATTTCAGTAATTTCAAGCCAAGCCTGCACTACATAATTGTAAAGATCTTCCCTTGTTATAACCTGACATCCATTATTTTTTAAATATTTTATTTTAATCAAAAATGATACTATTAACAAAAGTTAAAAAAACAACTTTTAATTTTTATCAAAACTTTTCAGGTCTTAAAAGGATAAGAATTTAAAAAGAACCCTTACAAATCTAAAAATAAAAAGCATTTTTCTCCACCAAAATCTAGCCCTTTATAAGAATCTAGGGAAAAAAGTGACAGAAAAAACAAAAGCGGAAAAAAAAGTGACAAAGATTTGATAAATATTGTTGATGCATTTGCTAAAAAGATGATAAAAACTAAAGTGGTAACAAATATCTGATTTATATCATTCTCATAGGCCAGCATTTCCCAAACCAGAGGTATGCGTACCATTGGGGATCATAGTGGGTTTGCTGGGGCTACATGACAATAATGGCGAAAATCGGAAATCACAAAAAAGTTAGTAATGACAATGTAATTTTTATTGATTTATTATATGGTTGAGAAAAGATAATTACTAATGAAAAAAAATATATACATTATATTAATATGTTAATATATAAATATATTATGTAAATATAAATATATAAGTACTATAATACATATTATATAAATATATATATTTAATTATTATTAAAATTAATATTAAAATATAATATTATTAATAATAATATTTTTTAAATAAAGTACAGTACACTCCCTCAAATCCGCAACTCTCTAAAATCCGCACATATTTTATGGATGTAAACAATGAAGCTTTCAGTTTAGATATTGAGACAAAATTTGATTTTTTTAGTTTTGTATCAATTCCATATATTTTTTAATTTGTAATTTTCTTAATAATACTCTATTCATGTTTTTTTCATGAAGGAAGAATAAATTTTTATGGAAAAAATGCAAGATATTTCTGATATTACTGGTAATCACAATCTTCTTACCAAATAATATTTATGCAATAATCAAGATTTTTTTATTATTAAGCTTGGCTAAACTTGAAAAAAAAATCCTTATTTTATGATTTTGATGTGAATTAGTAACGTACTTTTATGAGGCAAGTTTCGTTGAATAATTTAGGAAAAATACATTTAATCTTTATAATTTATATTTAATCATACACTATTGATTATTAACATGACCTCTGCTATTAGTATTTTAACCATTTTAAAAATTATCTAAATTTTTATTATTTTAGTTTATTAATAATTTTAATACTTTATTATATTGTAAGCATTCATTATAGTTCCGATTGCACTCAAATTACTGTTTAAAAAATGTAAACAAAGCAATGACCAGAAATCCACAAAATTCTAAAATCTGCACAACCTCTGGTCCCGACCTGTGTGGATTTGAGGGAGTCTACTGTATATTAAACATAAAATATATACTAATGATTAAAATAAATATAATATATAAATTAATATATATATTTATTATTATTATATTTTTATTTATTTAAACATTTATTTTTATGGATTTACACTATAAATTAATAAAACATAATATTTTTAATCGATTCTTGCCAGTGAAACAAATTTTTAATATTTAATTTTATTTATATACAATTATTTTTATTAATTTACTATCAATTAAAAAAAATATTAAATTTTTAAAAATAAATTCTTGTTAATGAAACTAACTTTTAATAAGTAATTTTATTTATTTATACGTTTATTTTTATTGATTTAATATGAGTTAATAAAACATTATTTTTAAAATTAATTCTTATCAATGAAGCTAATTTTTAATATTTAATTTTATTTATTTTTACAATTATTTTTATTAATTTCTTATCAGTTAATAAAACATACTATAATTTTTTAAATCAATTCTAGTTAATAAAACGATGTTTAATTTTTAATATCACCTAGTGTTATATTTCAATAATTAAAATGAAAAATAGATTTTAATGTGATAATAACATCAATAATAACATTTTTGTTTTTGACATTCCAATTATTTATTGACAAGTAAGTTCAATATTTAGTAATTGCTTGTCACTCTTTTTCCCATGCCACGTTTTTTTTCTCTCTTTTTTTTCTCTCATTTTTTTTCTAGTCACTTTTTTCTCAGAATATGTCCGATTCAACAATCTAGGATTTGTGGAAATTTTGCAAAAAAAAATTAAGCTTGATTTTGACAAGGAATTACATAATTTCCTAAAATAGAAAATTCTTTCTATACAAATAGAAGGAGCCGTATGGCGACTTCCACAAAAGTTATCTCAGAATAATATATGCCATATATATTAACATTTTAGTTGAGAAATTTTGGAAAAATAAACATCTGATAGTCATACATAATTTATATAAGTCTATAACGTTTAACACATTGCAAAACTTTGAAAATTTCATATGAATTAAGATTAATGTTAGAAGTAAGATCATTTTCTGCACTCCTGGTAAATCAGGGTATACCCATAGTTCCTGTAATAGCTTTATAAATTTTTGAAAAAAATATTTTCAATTTATAATA
The DNA here is from genome assembly GCA_964019185.1 of Maratus speculifer. Classification (NCBI taxonomy): domain Eukaryota; kingdom Metazoa; phylum Arthropoda; class Arachnida; order Araneae; family Salticidae; genus Maratus; species Maratus speculifer. Next base: position 364,495,579 of record OZ025290.1, on the reverse strand, counting down.
TTTAGATCCAATCCTTTGAGAGGCAGTACTTGCCTTTTATCTAAATTTATTCTTCATCAAAATGGAAGAGAAAAGATACCTTGATTAGTCATACCAAAAATAATTTTACTCCAACCCTAATTTTCCACTATGGTTACGGTTCTGTTTAGGCCTCGAGTAGAGTATATTAGGTTTGAGCAGGACTGCTTGTCAGTGAAAATTATTTGTCAGGGTCGTGAAGATGAAAATTATCTTGTCGGGCTTGGGTCGGATTGTGCCCAGACTTGTATAAAACCAAAAACTTTCTGTGCATGCAAATACTGAGTCAAAAACTTTTTGCAAATTAATTTAATGTTTAGTTTAATAAAATTACGTATTATATTATTTTACTATGGACGAAATTCACCTTTTTTATGCGATTCAAGCACAAAATTTGTGTTTTGTTTGTATGTGATTCATGAATGGAATTAGCGTTTTAAGTGATTTTTAGCTGTAAATCACGATTTTTTCAAGATCTTTTGATGAAATTCACATTTTTCTTACAATCCTTTGATGAAATTCGCATTTTCCTCACGATCCTTTGAAGAAATTTGCGTTTTTTCATGATCCTTCGACGATATTTCATGCTTTTTCTGCAGAACTTTGACTATACTCATGTTTTTTCTGTGATAATTTGACATTTTCTTTCTGCGAACAATTGACAAAATAGACTTTTTACGACAACTTTTTGTCAAAATTCAGGATTTTTGGTGTCCAAAATTTTTGATATAAAATGTCTTAAATTTTCAGAAAATTAAAAAATCAGCCCTGCTTTTGATTGTGCACTAACAGTAAATAATTCTTAAAATTGGGAGAATATTTTTACTTTTTGAGTATTGAAAAAAAAGTTATAAAAATTGTTTCTTTCCTAAAGTTTTCTGTGCACGGCTTGCGTCTATATTATATAACTCTGAATGTGCCTTGAAAAAATTTTCTTGCGGGATTGTGTGTTGATTTCAAATGGAATTTTCGGATTCAAGACAGGTTAAATCTAGTAGGAATGAGTCTGGAAGATAGGAGTGGAGTGGGACAGTAGGTTTTTCTCTTAATATATCATTCAAAGCATTTCATCAATTATAAATTAGATGAAGCGATGGTATCCCAATCTTCAGCTGAAAAAAATTTGCTGATCTGTATATGCTTGTAATTGTATAAAAAAAACGTTTATTTCAAGAATCAAAAGTAAATTTGCTTTATACAGTTTTTATGCTTTTTTTTTATATTAATGACTTGTTCACATATGATATATATGTAATAGTTTCCTTACTTATAGAATATTATAATATATATTATCCATAATTTAAACTACGTTTAAAAGCAGCATTTTTGTTTACACAAGAAGTTTAACATAAATGATAGAGGGAGAAGTGTGACAAATAAGCAAAGATGGGAATGGGACAAGTCTAATTCCTTCTTATTAATAAGATGCATGTGAATTACTAATATGCAAATGTTTTATAAGGTAATATATTAATTATAGCAGTAAAAATATATTCATTTACTTCAAAATGTATATAAATTGAACTGATGATTTTTTAAAGTCATCTCTGACTGAAAATCGTGAATTTTCCTCTCAGTGATGAAAACACTGGAATTTGATACTATAACACAGGCATTATCAACGTAAATCTTTGTTAGACTGTATATATAGCCGACACTAGACTATTTGTGTTTTATCATACATTGTTTTATAGCTGTTCCATACCTCCCCACTAACAGGAAGGTATGGGGCACATTTTGAAATTTGCACTTTCTTTAATTTTAAAATTGTTTCTGCAAATTATTTTTTTATATTGTTCAAGAACATTCGAAATTGTTTCATTTTGTACTCTATACTAGAGGTCTGCACGGGCCGGGCCTAGGCCCGAAGCCCGAGACCGGCCCGGCCCGCGGGCCGATTTCCAATAATGGCATTCAGGCCGGGCCGGGCCTTACTTCTAAAGACTCGGGCCGGGCCTAGTCACTAATCCTTTCGGGCCGGGCCTAGTCTCTAATCTTTTCGGACCGGGCTGGGCTCGGGCCTTAATTTTTTTGCTGGAGTATCGGGCCAGGCCATAACTTTTTTTCCATACGAAGCCGAGACTGATTCCATTCTTCCTAGTTTTCATGGACCAAAATAATCAGTTCCTATTGAATCTTCCTATATGAAAATCCTTTTCTCGACTTTTTATAAATCAGTAATATTTGGCTTTGTCCAGAAATTTCTGCAAAAAAAGCATATACTTTTAAGCCGTCATTATTCTACAATTAAACATTAGAATTTATTCCTTTTAAAGAATCGTAGATTACTAGGCCTTTTAAAATATAATTAAACACACACACACACACACAAAAAAAACATGATTATGACGGAATTTTTTTTTTTTTTAAACTGAAAACTGGAAGTTTCTTTGAAAATGTTAATCCATGCAAAATGAATACAACAATACGGGAGAAAAAATATATTAAACATTTACATCTGTTAAGAAGGGAATGCATTTTTTTTTCGTTCCAAAGCGATTTCGTCTTTGGAAATTTTACCATATACCGCTTTTTCGATTTTTTGTCTCCATTACAGGAAATATGGATTAATAATAATAGTGATAACTGAAACATTTACATACAACAAACAAAGATTCATTTAAAAGCATAAATATCGCAGCCTACGGCAGTTCTGCATAAATGAAGATTATAAACATGGAAAAAAAAAAGACTAATATAATTTTTTTTGGTCAGTACTCTTCCATAAGATTAAAGATCAATGTTCTGTAGAAATTCACTCGAGCCGGGCCGGGTTCGGCCCGAATTTTAAACTTTTTTCTGACCGGGCCGAGCTCGGGCCGAAATTTTAACTTTCGGGCCGGGCCTGGTCGGGTCGGGCCATTATTTTTTTCGTTCGGGCCGGGCCGGGCTCGGGCCGAAATTTTAACTCTCGAGCCGGGCCGGGTCGGGCCAATATTTTTTTCGTTCGGGCCGGGCCGGGCCCGGGCCTGGAAATTTCGGCCCGTGCAGACCTCTACTCTATACATCAATTTTTTTTGTGTGTGTGTGTCAAACAAAGTTAATTTTCTGGTTTTTGTAAAAATTGTCCCGTTCTTTTCGACTCTTTCTTACTTATGTGATGAAACATAATTTGGCACAAATAGATCATTAAAGACTCAGTTAAAAAATAAAGATTAATCTAATTCAAATTTTAAAGAGCCATTTAAGTACAGCAACTACAAGATGAGAAACAATTAAATATAGCACAACACTCAATTTTAGTTACAGATCGTATTTATCTTTAATTTAATCGCAAATTAATATTTACAATTTGTTTTCATTTAATATTTACAATTTGTTTTTACAAACTACTGTTGACAAAAATGAAATTTTACATTTATCTACTGATTTTCAACAAAAATGAAACTTTATATTAATCTACTGATTTTCAGAAATTTAAACTGATAAATTCTCGCATTACCCTTTCTTTAACCCTCCATGTCTGCGTATCTGTAACACTCCCTTCAATGTTTTCATTGTGTCTTTTGCTATTAAATGCTACAGGCAAGAACCAATCAATGAGATCATCTGCTTCTTCATTACAAGAAAAATCATAAACAGTCATTTTTACATTCGAAAACGCGATATAATCACAAATTTAAAGGATGTAAACATAATTCAGCGTGACAGAAACACGCATGTATTTATAATTTTCGCACATCTGATGCCACAAAATTTTAAAGAATTTACTCGAAACCCAAACGCATAAAATACGGTGATGAAATGAGAAAGAAAGCAAAGCGCAAGCAAATGCAAAACTAAAATTAGCCCATACGAGCGGAACGACGGCTTGCGTCTGCCATCTAGTGAGTAAAAAAAGCTTCAAAAACATGCATTCCTAACTATTTTTTTTCTTTTTTTTAATTTTATATTGATGTTTTGAGTTATGACAGGATAAAAATTATTCTAATTTAAATATTTGAAACTTTCAAACAAATTTATAACACCATTAATTAAAGGGATAATTATACAACAAAATTTTTGACAAGATTTTGGACATTTTTTGTAATTACAAGAGACAAATGTACATCATCACTATTTTTTTATCATTATTATTAAACAAAAAACTTAAAAATTCATCCCGATATGGCATATGAAAAATAAAATTCATTCGGTCTGAATCTGCTTAAAATAAATAAATAAATAAATAAAATAAAAGATAGCACAAGCTTTGGGAGGTCTTTTAGAGGTCTATACAGGGGGGGTGAGAAGAGAAAACTGCGCCCGGGAGAAAGTTTCAATTTGGCACCCTCTCCCCCCAACTTTTTCTTGTGACAGGCCAAAAAATGACGTTCGTAGTATAAATTTGGTGTTCCTTAAATTTCTGCGCCCGGGGCAACCGCCCCCTTCGTCCCCCCCCCCCCACCATTTTTTCGCACAGCGCTGAATCTACACTGCTCAAAACAATTAAAGGATATTTGAAGTTTTATATAAAATAAAGATATAAACGAAATTTTTTTTGCCGAAAATAGAAGAAGAGAATCACAAATGCAAATTTTTCTGGTTTTCAAACTGTGGAGTATGCAAATTTTGAGTTCGACGTCAAAAACGTCACTTCAGCGGCAGCGAATGAAATTTGACTTTCAACTGGATAAAAGAGAATGAAGACAAGGATGATCGGCATTCAGTGATTGCTTTGTTTCGATGAGTACGATGTCTCAGCGAAGTCATTTGACAGATTCAGAAGCTTGGAGAATTGTTGGTAGGTTAGAAGAGGGCCAAAATCAAGCCGAAGTAGCGCAAGCCATTGGAGTGTCACAAAGTGTCATTTCCAGGATCTGGAACCGTTTTTTGGAGAGTGGATGTGCAGGCCGAAGACCAGGGCAACGTCGTAGACGGGCAACAAAGCCCAATGAAGATCGGTATTTAGCGTTAACAGCTCGGAGACACCGAAACATTAACGCTACTCTTCTCCAACAACACCTTCGCTCGGCTACAGGCACCACGATTTCAACTCAGACTGTCAGAAACCGGCTCCATGCTGTAGGTCGGTATGCTCACCGACCGATGGTATATGTTAGATTAACATCAAGGCATCGTCGCGACTGCAGGGAGTGGGCAATCAAGCATGTCAACTGGAGGAGAAATGAATGGAGCAATATTCTGTTTTCTGACGAGTCCCGTTTTTCTGTGCATCCGTATAATAGGCGTATTTTCATCTGGAGGGACCGTGGCAGTAGGAATAATCCTGCGTTCGTGCACGAAAGTGTCAGATTTGGTGGTGGAGGAGTGTTGGTGTATGGTGGCATCTCCAATGACGGGCGCACTGACTTCTACATCATTCGAGATGGAGCTCTGACTGGTCGCCGATATAGGGATGAGATCCTCAGACCTATTGTAGTCCCTTACGCTGCAGCAATCGGAGATAACTTCATTTTAATGGACGATAACTGCAGGCCACATCGTGCAAACCTGGTGGAGGATTTCCTTTTCGAGGAAGGAATCGTTCGAATGGAATGGCCAGCGTGTTCTCCAGACATGAATCCAATCGAGCACGTTTGGGACGCTCTAGGAAGACGAGTTTCTGGCCGCCAACAACCCCCACAAACTCAACAAGAACTGGAAAGAGCTCTTCTGGAAGAGTGGGGCAGAATACCCCAACTCGTCATTAATAGCCTCATTGAGTCCATGCCTGAAAGGCGTTCAACGTTACTAGCCGCCCGTGGAAACCATACCCCCTGTAACGTCTTGATGACTCCTCTCTGAAATGCAACACATGGCCACTCAAACATTTCATAGACAGTATTTACTAATTGGCCACCTCGGTTGAAATCGAACTTATCCACCGAAAGACTCCAGATGGCTATAACTCTGCTAAATAAAATACTAAATTTCAGAGACAACTGCCAGGACTGACATTTCGGTAAATATGAACTAATGAGGGCTAAGATGGTCACGTGATCAAAGTTTTGGAAAAAAAACGCAGCCAGAAGGGCAGATGCTCGATGAATGCGGTGGAAAGCGGTCGTGTAGGCCATTTCCTACTTGTTTAAAAATACTCCCTTTTATTTTCAGTGTGTGTTCTGTCATTATATGTCTGTGTGTTTTACGTAACGTGATTGTTGTTAATAAAAAGTAAAAAGACCAAGTTTGCAGTAGGGTCTTATTTAAATCCGTTACAGATTTGGTCGTCAGAAGATGGGATTATAGACAGACAGACAGACACACACGGGCCTGATTTTTTTTAATTGAACATTGTTTCGAGAAACAAATCGCGCCATGCGATTGGATTATTTATTAAGGAATAAAAGGGACACCATGAAAACTGCTATGATGATTCCTGTTTAAGAAGTGGAAAGGAGAAAAGATTGTTTCGTCATTGATCTCGTCGGAAGGGTCGCTGATGTGAAAAAGCGCAAAGATTCTCCGCTGCTGTGAGACGGAAATTTCCTTCGGAACTGAGGGGTCGTTGGCCTTGGCTCCCTGAGAGGAATTAATTACCTGTGAACTGGAAAAAAAGTGATTTCGCGTTGTGGGCTGTTAGCCAAAAAAAAGTGATTTCGTGTTGTGGGCTGTTAGCCAAAAAAAAAGTGATTTCGCGTTGTGGGCCATTAGCCGAAGAAGATGTATTGGATTATACCACAAGTCGTCAAATGGGGTAAGTCAAAATCTTGATTGATTTAGGAGTTAATGTGAAAAAAATATATATATGGTAAGAGATATTTTTTTTGTTTTGGTAAAAAAAAAAAAAAAAAAAAAAATGTTTTTTTAGGAATAAAATTTAAGAAAATTATGGAAATTGTTGGGAGTGAGTCAGTAATATACAATTTTTGTTGTTGTTTACTTTTGTTTGTTTGATTGTGTATTGTGTATACCATTAAATAAGAGGTTTTTTATTGTTTAATAATAATAATAATAACAATATCAAAATCAAAATGTCATTTTTGGGTAAGGGTTTAAAAGAAAATTTAATGCAATTGGTAGATGAGTTAGAAATAGAACGCCGTGGAAATGAAAAGAGGGCGGAATTAAAAAAGCTAATTGTAGAATCAGAGGATTATGACGAGGATTATGTTAGGGTGCTATACGAAAACATATTGTTAACCGCTCAAGCGGAACAAGAAAAAAAAGAGAAAGCAGAAGCCCGATTAGAGCAAATTTCGCGCGACGAGGCTTCGCAAAAGGAAAAAATTCTTCAAGAAAAAGAACTTAAAACAAAAGAGTTAGAATTAAATTTTCAATTAGAAAAATTAAGAATCGAGAAAGGGGTCCCTCCTACCCAAGAAAATGCGACAGATATTCATTCACATTCCACAGAGAAAAATTTAAAAAAATTAATCCCAGAATTTAATCCTGAACGAACAGATATTAGCTTATATTTAATTTTATTTGAACGCCAAGCTAAACGAATAAAAATACCGAAAGAAAATTGGGTCTCACATCTTATTGGTTTGTTGCCAGTTGATATTATTTCTATAATTGCTCGACAACCTGAAACTGAATCCGAAGATTATGATAATATTAAGAACATATTACTAAAAAAATTTAAATTAAACCCAGAAAGCTTTCGACAAAAATTTGTAAATCATCAAAAATTACCCGCTGTTAATTGGGAAGATTTTGCATATGAAATTCGAAATTATTTAAATGAATGGCTAATTGGTTTGTCTGTGAACACATTTGAGGAGTTAAAAGATCTTTTAGTGGCAGATCAAATAAAACGGCGTGTGAAAAGTGAAATACGCGAACATTTTATAGATAAATGGCCTCTATTGAAAACGGAAGCCGAGATTGTGGAATTGTTGGATGGATATGAGTGCGTGAGGGCCTCTACTTCTCTTCCCAGGATAGGCCAGAAAGCAAAAGACATGAGAGATGATAAGGCGGAAAGAACGCACTTTTTTTTTCAAGACAGGCCTCGGGAAAATAGACCGCGTTTCCCTCCTCCTTCGAATGAAAATTCCTTGCGCAGGCCGGGAAATCGGGAGAGAGCATTCGAAAGGAGAGCAAATTTGAAGTGTTTTGTGTGCAATTCCGAATCTCATCTACGCTCATCGTGCCCGAAGTTACAAAAAAAACCTCAATCAGGTTCAGTAAATAAGTTGCAAGAGCCCCAGAAAACCGGCTTGTTGGACTCTTATACCTTTCCCGGGATTGTAAATAAACAAAAAGTCGAAATTCTAAGGGATACAGGTGCGACGTTAGATGTTGTTTGTAGAAAATTCATTGATCCGCAAGATTTTTGTGGAGAGACAATTTGGGTGCAGCAGGCTCTTAGTTTGGAGTTGATATGCTTACCATTGGCGCGTGTCGAAATAGAAGGAGACTTCGGAAAAATTTATACGAAGGCCGCTGTTTGCGGAAATCAGTTGAACCAAAACAGATATATTTTGGGAAATAAGACTGCTGCGATAAGAGAGGAAACTGGCTATGAATTCCTGCCTACGGAACAGGTAAATGCAGTACAAACACGGGCGATTACTAAACGTTTAAAAGAAGAAACGGGAGATCGTGAAGCTCCGGATGCCGGTAACCCCGATGACAAATTAGCGAACCGGGAAGAATCGGGACTTAGGGATTCAACGGAGGGGGACGAACCTATTATTATTCCAGCGTTAGAGGCTGATGCCCCGGATTTAGAGTTGTTAAAAATAGACAAAGAGGGGTTTTTGAAAGCACAACACGAATGCGTCGACTTAAAGGGATTATTTGAGCGAATGGGCGAGACTGGAGACAAAAAAAATTATTCGGTTATCAACGGGTTACTAGTAAGAAATCGTGAAGATCGTTTTGGAAACGTTACTCGATTATTAGTTATTCCAAAAGAGTTGAGGCCGAAAATAAAAGCATTGTGTCATGAAGGCATTTCCGCACATTTAGGTGGTACGAAATCAAAGGATAAATTAATTCGATATTTTTATTGGCCAAACTGTTATAAAGAAATGGACGAATTTGTGCGTAGTTGCGATGTTTGTCAAAGGGCAGGCAGAGCAAACGAAAAAAAGAAAGCCCCGCTAAAACTTGTTCCGGTGATTCAGGAAGTTTTCAGCAAAATAAATATTGACGCATGTGGACCCTTACCGCTAACTACTGATGGACATCGGTATATTTTAACTGCCGTATGCATGGCGTCCAGATATCCGGAGGCCGTTCCGCTTGTGGACCTCACCTCAATTAGAGTGACTGAGGCGCTGCTGAATATATTCAGTCGTATCGGATTTCCCCGTCACATCCAAAATGATCAAGGAAAATCATTCACCTCAGTTTTAACGACCGAATTTCTAAATAGATTTGGCATTAAGATCAGTCGTAGTTCGGTTTACCATCCACAGTCAAATCCTGTGGAGAGGTATAATAGGACTTTGAAACGACTATTGAGGGCGTTGTGTATCGAATCAGGTACCGATTGGGACAAACATTTACCTGTGATCTTATTGGCTCTTCGAAATGTGATTCACGAAAGTACGGGTTATTCACCAGCTGAGTTGGTGTATGGAAAAAACCTCCGAACACCAGAGACGCTAATAATGGAACGTTGGTTAGATCCCCCACCTGAAAATGATATAGTGACCGAATATGTATTCAAATTAATAAATCGTTTGAAACATTGTCACGAAGTAGCTGTTACACACATGGAAGAAATGCAAGGTAAAAGAAAGCTGTGGTACGATAAAAATGCAGTTAAACGAGAGTTCAAGGAAGGGGATTTAGTGTTGGTTTTAGCTGTAGCTAGACCAAATAAACTGTCCGTACAATGGATCGGTCCGGGAAAAATTAAGAGTAGAATATCCGAAACTAATTATGTAGTAGAACTACCAGAAAAAAAAAAAAAATCTCAAATTTATCATGTAAACATGCTGAAACCCTATTATACCCGACCCGAACATGTAAATTTGTTGTGCTCCGAGGAGGATTTAAGTTTAATGGAAGATCAAGATTTAGACATTCCATATTTAGATAATAATTCTACCATTTTTGACTTCCAGGAGATAGTTTATGAGTTAGAGAAACGTTTAAATGAGGCACAAATTATCCAATTGAAAGAGATTTTGACTAAATATGCTGCATGTTTTTCGAACGACCCCGGCCTAACCAATTTGGTGGAACACGATATAATTCTAACTAGTGATGAACCCGTTCGTGCGAAACCTTATCGGATGTCGCATAGACAAACCGAAATTGTAAAAATGGAGATTCAAAAGATGTTAAAATTAGGAATTATTGAACTGGGCGAGTCGGACTATACGTCGCCTTTAATATTGGTCGAAGTTCCCGGAAAGGAACCGAGAGCGTGCATTGATTATAGACAACTAAACAAGAAAATTAGAACGGAATATTTTCCCCTCCCTAGTATAGAAGAACGGGTTGAACAAGTAGCCTCAGCTAAATACATAACCATCCTAGATTTGGCAAAGGGATATTGGCAAATTCCTTTAAGCCCCAGAGCTCAACGTTATACAGCGTTCTGTACAACTTTCGGATCCTTTCGCTGTTTGCGAATGCCGTTCGGATTAAAAAATGCTCCATTTTTCTTCAGTAAAATGATGGCAGGACTACTACGAGAGATGGAAGCATTCGCAGTTCCTTATCTAGATGACGTTGCGGTATTTTCGGACACCTGGGAGGACCACTTAAAACATCTTACTGTAGTTTTGGATAAAATCAACAAGGCAAATCTGAAAATAAAACCGTCAAAATGCAAATTTGCCCAAAACAACGTTCAGTATTTAGGTCACGTTGTAGGAAATGGGTCTCGGTCACCAGCAGAAGCCAAGGTAGAGTGCGTAAAAAAATTCCCCACTCCCCAAACGAAAACACAGATCCGAGCTTTTCTCGGCCTCGCAGGCTACTATCAGCGATACATAAAAAATTTCTCCGTAATCGCTGCTCCTCTCAGCGATGCACTAAAAGGGAAAAGGACGCGCGAAAAGATTGAATGGACGTCCGCGTGTGAGACCGCTTTTTGCACTCTCAAAAGAAAACTTACGGAAAAACCTGTCTTGCATGCGCCGAACTTCCAGCGGGAATTTATTGTTCAGGTAGACGCCTCGGCCTGTGGTGTTGGAGTAGTGTTAAGCCAAAAAAACGAAACAGGGGACGAGCATCCGATTTTATACTTAAGCCGAAAGTTCTCTCCGGTGGAAAGGCGCTACAGCACCACCGAACGAGAATGTGCCGGTATTGTTTTTGCCGTAAAAAGGTTGCACTACTACTTAGACGGTCGAAAATTTAGAATCATAACAGATCACAATCCTTTGCGGTTTTTACAAACTCATGCGAGTTCGAATTCAAGACTGATGCGATGGAGCCTTGCTTTACAACCGTACGATTTTGAGATCGAACATCGTGCAGGAAAAAAACATAAAAATGCTGACAGTCTCAGCAGAGCGGCTTTTGACCAGTAACATTGTATCATTAAAAAATAACTTAAGGGTATTTGTTTTAATACTATATATATTAGAGAATACTTATTGTTATTGTTTTGTGTCGTAACTAAAAGTGTCATATAAGGAATAAGATTTATATCCGAGTAGATATTTCTCCCATTTTTAGAAAAATGAATGAGAATGAGCAATTTAGGTTTACAGTAAAAGGTTGCATTATTATTAAGAATAGTTTACGCGTCTTTGTTTAGTATTGTATAAGTATATATATTTGTTTCTGATTTAAACTATCCTTAGAAGATATTTATTGTTTTAAAAACATGATAACATGAAAGATAGATTTATTGTGTAAAGTACCTGTGATGTTTTTTTTAATTTTGTTTATGCTAAAGGTAAAGCCTTGAACGAAGGTACAGTTTTTTATGTTATTGGTGTGAATATCATTATTATTATTCTTCTTGTATAACTAGTGTTCAATTGTATTGTAATAATTATTCTTCTTGTATAACTAGTGTTCAATTGTATTATGATAATAGTATATTGCTGAATCCCTCCCACCATATTAATAAAAATAATTAAAGGAATCTCATAATAATAAATAATAATAATAAAAATATATATATATCCACATAAATGTTTTGTTTTGATTTTAAAAATAAAATTTGTTAGAGTAGATTGCTTTTGTTTTGTATTACAGTTAACTCCTGAATTAATCGTGATTTTGCACCTGTGTGTTTAAGAAAATTTTTTTCTTGAGAAAAAAATTTTAAAATTTGGTAGGGAGGAGCTGTAACGTCTTGATGACTCCTCTCTGAAATGCAACACATGGCCACTCAAACATTTCATAGACAGTATTTACTAATTGGCCACCTCGGTTGAAATCGAACTTATCCACCGAAAGACTCCAGATGGCTATAACTCTGCTAAATAAAATACTAAATTTCAGAGACAACTGCCAGGACTGACATTTCGGTAAATATGAACTAATGAGGGCTAAGATGGTCACGTGATCAAAGTTTTGGAAAAAAAACGCAGCCAGAAGGGCAGATGCTCGATGAATGCGGTGGAAAGCGGTCGTGTAGGCCATTTCCTACTTGTTTAAAAATACTCCCTTTTATTTTCAGTGTGTGTTCTGTCATTATATGTCTGTGTGTTTTACGTAACGTGATTGTTGTTAATAAAAAGTAAAAAGACCAAGTTTGCAGTAGGGTCTTATTTAAATCCGTTACACCCCTACTGAAAATGATTTTCTTTGAAGAAAACACCTTTTCTTATTATTTTTTTTCTCATATGCACAAATTATGTTTTTTTCCTTTTGTACACAAATGCGCAATAAAATGCTTTTTTTTCTGCCAAACATGTGTAATTTATTCTCATATAACCTACTATGTCTCTCGACCATGTATCAATCAGCTAAAAAGTTTCCCAGATGCAAAATCCACCTAAAACTGCAATATCCTTTAATTGTTTTGAGCAGTGTACTACATGGTGTGAAAAGTTCCGGGACTAACAATGAAAAAACGCTTTATTTGTCAAAAATTGATTTTATTCTTAATATGGTTTCCTTCCAGCAGTGTTGAATTCAGACTCTTTTCTCCGGGAGGGACTTCAGTGGCTATGGGGGGGGGGAAGTGCAGAGTTCCAGGGGGAGGGAAATTGTACTTATTTATCATTGAAAACGCAAAATTTTAAATTTCCCGGGGGGGAGCTTTTTATTGCTCCGGAGGGGAATGTCCCTCCCGGGCCACTCCCTGAATTCAACACTGCCTTCCAGAGTGATATATTTCTTCCAGCGATCCTCTAATATTTCAATATCTTTCATATAGTAGTTTTGTCAAGGCCTTCAAAATATTCATCAGTTTCGCAATGACATCCTCATTTGATGAAAATTCTTCCCCTGGAGCCTTCTTTCAAGTTAAGAAACAAATAATAGTCGCTGGAGGCCAGATCTGAAGAATACGTGTGATGAGAGAGCAAATCATAATTTAATTCATTCAATTTTCTCATAGTTTTCATTGATGTGTGAGCCGGTGTGTTGTTTTGGTGAAACAGCACTTAATATCACTTACATGACCACGACTCGTAAAAAAAAAACAAAAAAAAAAAAAAAAAAAAAAAAAAAAGGCCGACGTATCACGAAACTTTGACATAAGTCATTCGAAGGTTCTTTCTAACAAAACATAATATAGATATTTGATTGATGCTGTTATCTAGTGACGAGTCCGGGACTTTCACCCCATGTAGTATATTTTCTTGTGACCTAGATTTTTTTCTCATGACTTCATACAGAGCGGAAACTTGGTGGGGGAGGGGCTCTGAAAATTTTGATGTGGTTGATTTTGAAGGTTTAAATTTCTTTGATAAATAAAAAGAAAACATTGTTTTAAGTAGTGAATATTAAAAATTCTAATATTTCAAATTTCACAAGAAAATTTATAAGTATGAATAAAAAATGTGAAAAGATTAGTATTTTTCTTTTTTATTGGACCTATCAAAAATAAAAAACAAACTTTCATAATTTTAGAAAACTTTTTTTAGTTATTCTAGTCTTGTGGCTTGGGGGGGGGGGGGGAGGGAGGAGGGGTCAGCTGCTTTAGCTCTCCCCGTAGGTGCGCCAATGACACGGAATGAAAAGTATACTCATTTAGAAAAGTCTTGCATTGAATCGAGATGGCGTTAATTATTTTTTTGTTGTTGTTAAAAATCGGGTTGATTTTTTTTTTTTTTTTTTTTTTTTTTTTTTTTTTTTTTATGTTAAGATAAGTTTTTTATCGTTATAATAATTTTACAAATCATGCTGTCTGTCCTACACATCTTGAGAACAATTAAGTCTAGTTCAGGCCTAGCTCGTTTATATGTAGAAAAACAATGCAAGCCTGATCTCGGCCCGGCACGAGTCTGCTAAAAAAATATTAAGCTCGGGTTACACACAATGTAACTGTCCGATGCCGATCTGTACACTGTACAAGTTGCATTTCTGTATTGATGTTGTCAAACTAGTATCGGCTCGTGATGCACATTTATACTTACTCTCGTTAAACCTATATTCAATAAAAACAGCTCATTTTGTCGTTTCTGAGTAAATCTTTATAACAGGCCGGTCTAAATTTTTTTTATCGGCTTTCCCCGGCCTGTTAAATTTTTTTGCCGGCATGACCCGCCCCGGTTATTTTGTTTGTCTCCCCGGCCCGTTAATTTTTTTTTTTTTTTTCTAATTTTGCCGGTTCGGCCCGTTAGAAAATTTCGAACCATTCCGCCGGCCAGGCCCGGCCCCGTGTAGACCTCTATCATATATACGTCGTATTTCAAACTTCTTTACACAAGCTTCAAAAATAATCATAAGAAAAAAATGCTGTTATAAAAGCGTCCTCAAATCCAAAAGGGCAACTTTATGACATAAATTTTGGTTTATTTATCCTTTTCTTTTTCTTTTTTTTTCCCTAAAATACATGAAATTTGCAGGTGTTGTTCTTCAGAAACTATCTAATCAAACTCATTTTTTCCTTTTTTTTTTTTAAAAAAAATGCAATAGATTTTTTAGAAGATAATCTCAAAGTGGACATCTTAAATCGATTTTTCCGCGAGAAAGAAGAATAATCACTCAGCAAAGCGTGAAAAACGTGTTTGTTACGCGATAAAAATCGCTTATAACTCAATAGGTAATTTATTGATCAAAAAATGGAAGACACAGTTCGATTTAAAATCGCTTCCATAGTCAGGCTTTCCAACTTTACATCTTTCCGTTAAAAAATGAATTTGTAAATGTGCCAAAAACGTTTAGCACTTGTTTCTCTGAGCAGTTGAGAACAGCTTTAATATATGACATAAATATTATGCAAACAGGTGCATTTTAATTATCACACAACAGGTGCATTTAACTGTAATTCTGAACAGCCTTAGATAAATTTTAGACAGAAACTCCGTGCTGTGGTGTGGTGCCCAAGAAAATGAATCATACGTAATCTACATACAGATTGACCGGTTACTGTATTCTGTTTTCCGATAAATTAGATATTTCCGGTATCAAAATAAGTAAATAAGTTCTGTAATTAGTCACTACGCAGTTTCGAAGAAAACGATCAGCAATTATTGACAACATAGAAAGTTATCATCATACTGAGTCAGATTCAAGAATAAGAGTGGCATGGTTTAACAAAAGCTAATCAATCACTGATATAAAAGATAAAACTCATAGTCCAAGAACTGACACCACAAAAACCTAAGGTATCAAGCGCAAGAAAAAAATATATCAGTGGTGTAGTCGTAAAAACAAAAGACGGTATACACTCAAGGCCAGTGTTCTCGCTGACATTTGACCAACGTTAGCAATTTGGCTAATTAAAAATAAAAAAACATTCGCCAAATGAAAAAAGTGTTAGCCAAATAAATTCGCCGTGTAGCACTAAAAAAAATTATCTTTAATCCTTTAATGTACCCACTTTTTTTTTCAATATGTTCTATAAAAACAGCCTCAGTTTTTATAACTCCGACAATGATTGTTATTAATCTAAATTCAACTATTCGCTACAAATATGTTAAAAATATGTATATATTAAAAATATGTATATATTAAAAATATTTATAAATGCATATGTATGAAAAACTAAAAAAAAAAAAAAAAAAAAAAAAAAGAGAGAGAGAGAGAGAAAGAAAGAAAGAAAAGAAAACAAAAAAGAAAGAAAGAAAAAGCAAAAATTGAGCAATAGCAATTTGGCGAATCTAATCACTTGTTTACTCGCCAAATGGAGAATTTAGTCGCAATTTGGCGCAATGGCGAGCGACAGCGAGAACTCTGCTCAAGGCAGAGCGTATACTCTAGAGTTTACATAATGTAGCTTTCATGAGAAACAGAGGGTAAACGGTGCTCTTTAAAAAAATCCAGAAGGTATACGGCGTATATCCTCCACTGCATCTCTAATTTTATGGAAAAGTAGTCGTGGAGGGAATCTAATCATTCATGTATGCCGGGAGTGAAGTGGTGCCGAAGCCAAAAATTAATACCAGCAGTGGTTGACTCGTTGGTTTATCATAGCGTTTTCCTGCTTCCAGTCCTCCATGTTTTCATACCTTTGGTTGTAGGATAAACCTACGAGTCAACCACTGGTGGTATTAATTTTTGTTTTATGCACCACTTCACTTCCAGCCAATGTTGAATTTAGATACTTTTCTCTGGGAAGGATTCCTGTGGATCCGGGGGGGGGGTCATCTTTTTACTATTGAAAGTATAAAAACTCAAATCTTCCGGGAGGGGACATCTTATTGCTTCGGGGAGAATTCCCTCCGAGTCACCCCTTGAATTCAACACTGCTTCTCGCAGAAATGGATCGTTAGATTCTTCTATTTCTTCTCTTCCATAAAATAAAGATTTTTTTTTTCTCTTGTGCTTGATATCTTAGGATTTTGTGCTGTGGGCTCTTGCACTATCAATGCACAGTTACGAGCAGGGCTGCAGAGTCGGAGCCGGGCCTATTTTTGAACAAAAGAGTCGGAGTAGGAGTCAGTAGAAAAAAAGCCGACTCCGACTCCAGCTTCCTTTGTTAGACAGTTTGAAGAGAAATTAAGCCAATTATATGAAATTTTAAATCCATAAAGGAATTATTATTGTTATTTCTGTATTATATCGGGCTACCCAATATACTGCCTTGCGTATACAGTAGATAAAAACCGTTTTTAACTAAAACTCTAGTAGATTTCGAATTATTTACAAACTAGTAAAATTCTCATCTTTATTTATTTATTTATTTATTTTTTCCTTTCCATCGAAATTTTTCTGTTTTGTAGGAGACGAATAAACATCCAAATTGTAAATATTTCCCCTTTTCAATTTGACGGATTCAAAATAGTAAAATTCAAACAGTAGGATTCAAAATTTCTGTTTTGTTTTCTTCATTAGATTTCGATAATTGGATTTTTCGGTTTGTAGTACGCAAAATTCAAAAATTAGTAAAACTAAAAATACTTTGTCTATTTCTCTTTCAAAGCTCTAAGAAATGAAATTAGCACCAAAATAGTAAAAATTTCGACTTATTTTTCTTGCGTTCTCTCATAGTTTTAACCAAAAGCAACACTAGTAAATTAGCCAGCCCGGAATCGAAGTTGGAGTCGTAGTCGAGGTCACTAAAATTCCGGAGTCGGAGTCGACCATTTTCCCCTCCGACTCCGCATCCCTGGTTACGAGCACACATGAGCCATCGGCAGGGACCAATTTACAAATTTGGGGGCCCTGGGCACAGATGCTTACATGGGGCCCCTCCTTAGAAAGTTGCTTACAAAAAGATTGATCCCCCCCCCCCCCCCCCAAAAAAAGTTACTTATTAAGATAGCCACGATTGACATTACGATTGAATCACTTTTAAATGCCAATTAAAAAATTAAATATGATAACCATTTATTTAATTTTTAAATGACTATTTCACAATCATAAAATTTAAATGAGTAGATGTAGTACAATAAATTGTATAGTGATAATTACCTTTTGCTATGCAAGTTTATATATCCGGAATGATAAAATATGCAACAACTAACCATAAATTTTCCACAATACCAAACTATAATTATTTAAAATATTATGGGACTCTTTCACCTATGAACTGCACTCACCAACACCAACTAATCTGACAAGAACAGGAACATGATTAAGTAAGAATTAAAAATACAATATATTTTTAAAGTGATAAAGATAAAAGAAAATATTCACTTTAATAAAGTGATTAAATGCGGATATTTTAATCAAAATGTACAATGTTGTAAAAATAAAATATCAACACAGTAGAAAGTAGAATGAAATGCAAAATTCCACTAGATTTTGTAAGTTGTAGTATTGATTTTGGGCAATAATTGAAAAACATTCAGCAGCATTTGGGAGCCCCTGAAAATTGGGGGCCCTGGGCCTGTGCCCCGAAGGCCCTACCCTAAATCAGGCACTGGTCATCGGTTGAAGTTTCGACTGTAATCGAAGACATTTTATTTTAGCATTGTGCAAGAATTGTCAATCTTGTTTTTTTTTTTTTTTTTTTTTTTTTCTAAAAAAAAAAAAAAAAAAAGGAAATATTGTTTATTTTTCTACAGTACATAAAATGCAAATTGGAATATCGTTCAGGCTGCAAATAAATTGAGTTCTGGAGTGGATTTTGATGAAACTCGCACTATTAATTAGATATTTTTTCAAGGAATGGTTTTAGTGTACAACATAATGTTAAACGATGTTTTAGTTATAAAATTATGGGAGAAAGTTTTTTAATCAAACAAATCCGAATATGAAAAAAATTGCAGAATATCCGAATATGCAGAATTGATTTCTATGAAAATTGCATTATTAGTTATTTTTTCCGGAAAGGTTTTAGTATGTAACACATCGTTTTACTGTGCTCAGTTATAGAATTATGGTAAGAAAATTCTATAATCAAGTATACCAGATTATGAAAGATTAGCCTTTTTAACCCTTTCGGTTCTGGTGTACTACTAATAGTAAGGTGGTCTGGTGTAATAACGCCAAATGCTAATATTATGCATAATTAATCTGGGAAATGACACCCATGTGCTCTGCGCAGAATGATTTTGAGTCATATAAATCGCAAAAAACAGCTACAAGTTAATTTGTTTCATTTTTAGGTCTTATTGTTTTTACAAGCAACTAAAATTAACGCTTGATCTAAAATTTGCGAGATACGTTTTGTGATGTGAAGACTATTTTTTAAATCTGGAAATACTTTGTTAATTACATAAATTTGTAGTACTTCATGGACTTTCAAAATGTTGTTGAAGATTTTGGATATCTTCTCGAGATAATTTATAATTTAAAATGTACAGCGCAATAACTCTAATGGGGTAATAACGCCAATCCTTGGCATTAATACCCCGGTTGATTCCCTACAGTGGCCGAGCTACATCCTAAATACTGATATAAATAAACACAGTTAAAATTTTGCGATGTTTCTAATAATTCTATTTAAATGGTCCTTTTTAAGCAAAAAGAAGCTCACGGTCTGATATTATTTTGCCTCATCCTTCCCCCCTTACCACACCTTTATTTTTCTTACACTTTCACAAAAAATTGAACATTTTCAATAGCTTAGAATGCAATTTCTAAGTTTGTAGAGTTTGTATTTTTAGAATTGGGCAATCTACATCATGCAATTACTCCATCTTATTTCATATGCTGTATCAAATCATATATTTGTTTGAAAAATACAATCTAAAACTGAGCCGTGAAAATTGGTAGAACCTTAACGTGGCGTTATTACCCCAGGGTACCTTACATAATCTTTTTACTAACATATTTTTCCAGTATTTATTAATTATTTTCAAAGTGACTTATATTCTATTTTAGACTTCTGTTGAAAGTGTGCATTTACTTTTTCGTTAAAAGATAGCCCTACAAGTCCAGAAACACTCATCCAAGGTGGATGAAACTTCGAATGTACGTCGATTAGATAGTTCTTTTGAATTTGCTTTCATTATTGATATAATAAATAATTAGATTTATTATTTGAAATTATTTTCGTAAAATAAGTTGTTGAAGCTAATGTTTGATGTAATTTTTGTAATCGAAACCCATTCAAAAGTTGTGATTTATCAAAAATGCTGTTGAAGATTCGGCCGGATCAAAATTATCTGTACTCCAAAAATTTCATTTCTTTTTTCAAAAATATTCAACGTTACTCATTGATATGAACTATATCAGCTTAGGGCGAAGGTGGACCTTCAAAAATCATCCAAAATTTCGAAAAATGCTTTTTTTCCCAACTCATGAAGCGCTTATTATATGTTTATTAAATGTATATTATGAGTGTATTATAAGTAATATTCATTTATTATATAATATTTAATGTTATTTATTATTGAAATACTAATAGTTCTAATTTAAAAGTGGATTTTCTCAAAATGAAAATTTCGAGATAATGTCAATTTTCAAAATGTTCCATGCGCATCCCTAATTTCCCGAGTTCTTCAAAATTTGTTATGTAATTACCTTATATTACATAGAAGAAATGTTAGTTAAAATAATTGTTCTTCGGAACTCATAACCTGTAAATTATTTATCAAAAGAATGATTTACAGTGTTTTTTCACTATAAAAATTGGTTTTTGAACTTATTATTATTATTATTAATTTTTATTTTATGTTTATGTTTAATATTTCAACTAAGTTTTACTCTTAGGTCTGAAAGGTATCTCATAAATAAAAATTATTATTTTATATGCAAAAGAAATGCTCATGGAGCATTTTCAATTAATTAATTATTTCAATAATTAATAATTATTAAAGTAATTAATATTTTTCCTTAAAAATTAAGCTTTTCTCAAATAACTACAATTGTAATCACATATTTCATTTTCAAGCAAATCGGTTCAAAAGAAGAATTTTTTTTTTTTTTTTTGAGAGTCCACCTTCGTCTTAAATAAAACAATCTTTATTTATTGCTATGAATATCATTGTTTATAATTATCAGTCACAATAGATTCGAGACGTGAGTGCAAATTATAAATGAAGCAACGCATGTATGACTAAACGTTGAAGATGCTTTTCATGTGTTCCTATTAAAAGCTGAAAACTTAAAGCTCCAGTCTCTGCGAGCGAAGACACACGCGAGCTATTGCTATTCCTATTCAAAGTTAAGGGGAAGTCAAAGAGGGGGTTATTTTCTAATAACTCATTTGTATTTCGAAATTTTTTTTTATTGTTATTTATTTATTTTTGCATTGGACAGTTGAGATCCCTCTACACATCGTTCCTTTTTTACTTTTTTGATTTTGGTTGTCGATATTTTTTATAAAGTTAGTGTCACTTTCAAAACCGGTTCCGAAAATGAAAGTGTCACTTAATGAAATATCTACAAACAAAATAAAAAAAAAAATTAAAAAAAAAAAAGAGCGATGTGTAGAGGAACCTCCGCTATCCAATACAAAAAAATGATTAAAAAATGTCGAAATTCAAACGAGTTATTAGAAAATAACCTCCCCGTAGGAATAACATTAGCTCGCGAGTGTCTACGCTCGAAGGGACAGGAACCTTAACAGTTATAGAAATTGTTTAATATGAAACCGCAGAAGTGTTCCGAATACTCTCTGAAAAAGTTTTAGTACAATCATTTATAAAAAATCATTATAAAAGATACATGGAGTTACGTATACCTAAAACATTTTTTAATTAGGTGAAATTCGTATAATTAGAAAATGATTCTGTATTAATGATGAATTAATGATATTATTTAAACCCTTTCAGATACGATTTTTTTTCAATACAGTGAAATCTGTCTAAGGCGGAATCGCTTGGGACTGAAATAAAATTCCACCTTAGACAGATTTCCGGCTTAGACAGAAAAACTTTATAGACATCCCGTTCACAGAGTATTAAACATTTTTTTGGCTAAAAGTTAAAACTAACGTTTGTTTAAAATTTCCTAATTAAATAGACATTAAATCTTAACATATTTATATATATCTATAGTACTAATAATTTATAAATGTATAGTACACATACACACTAGTATCAATCAAAATAACAGATTTTAGTGAACATAAAATTATAGTAGAACCCCGATAATCCGGATCGGTTTTTTAATCTTTTTTTCAAGTGTACTTATTTTTTTCTTAATGGCTTCTTTTTCCGTAGCACATTGTATATCAGTTGGTATAATTTCATAATTGTTTCGCGCTACGTAAAAATTCTGTAAAAGCTTTAGATTCTTAAGAGCTTCTTTATATGACTTAATGCTTTTCACGTCTTCTTCGACTTCGTATTCATCAGTGCTACTCCCACTGTGGTTCTAACTATAGCAGTATGAGTAAATTCTGAAAATCCTTTTTTTGTCTGAAATTCTAGGAAAAAATCAACTTTCGTTGTATTGTAGGACAAATAAAAATTAGCAGCTGACCAGGAGCTAAGCTATTTCGGAAGACCATGAAAGGTTGTTGAAATTTTCCATAAGTTGTCAATGAGTTTAAGTTTTCATAAGCTGTCCCTCCTTTTTTAAACAAATTCTCTTATCTTATTGTAACCTAAGAATGAACTTGTCAAAAATCCCGTGACCCATTTGTCCAGCAGTTCCCAGTCATATACAATAATAATATCATCCCCAAACTACTATCAGCAATCAGTGACGCCTTTTCTTAACCTCTGGGAATGCGACTGGACAATACATTTCATTATAAAAAGAAAAGATTTCCTTCCATTTATATTTCCCAGGAAAATCTTTCCCAGGTTTCTTCCGTCTTAAACAGTAAATTTGCTTCCTGGGACCCAAAATGAATGTCCGGTTCCGCGTTACGCAGATTCTTTCCGCCTTAGACAGATTGCTCGGAAATATCTATGTTAAAAAATGTTGGACTGTGAAATGTTTCCGCCTTAGACAGATTTCCGGCTTAGACAGATTTCACTGTATTTAGAAAAAAAAAACTTTTATGATACTAACGTTTACACTAGATATTTAAATCGATTAATAAGTGTTTGACGAATATTTCATTGTCTGAAAGGTAACGAATGTTGTTGTTCTACTTGTTCGCACTATTAAATTCATATTCATTATGACAATAGGCTAAGGAAGAGTTTTTGGAAATATTTAGAAAACGTTGTATTACATTAACCTCTTCAGACCTGAGCATATAACTCTACAAATATATATTTATTGCTTTTGTATAATCGACATGACACCATAGATGCCAGAAAGAGTCATTTTTATGGAATCAGTACTTTAGGGGACTGATAATTTAGGTTTACAAATATGGATATAAAAGTACTAATCCCCTTAAAACACTAGTTTAATTATCAGTAGTATAAATTTACGCAATAACAAAATTAAGGTCTTTAATCAAGTAAATGATCAGCAATTTTTCAAATTTTTTCATTGTAAAGCATTTAAGTTAAATAGTCATGAATATTTCTTGTTTTCTTGGCCACAATGTCTTGAATTTATTTTCGAAACTTGGATTTAAAAAAATATTTATTTTATGTGGTAATATTCATCAGTGCTGACATTTATTAGTTTTGTATTAAAGCAAAGAACATTCAGCTGAATAGAAGTAAAGTAAAAATGCAAAAAATTCGAACAGTTTAGTTTTTATGAAGAAAACAACGGAGGTACACATTTGTGTACCTCAGATCTGAAGAGGTTAAGATTAAACTTATATTACAGCTTTTTACGCTTTATTACACATGATACTTTCAAGAAAGTAACTTTTATTTTAAATTTAAGTGAAATTTATTTTAAGTGAAATTTATGTTTAAAATAAAAGTATTGCAAACGGCGCAAGGAGAATGAAGCCAATAATAAATTACTAAATGTCTAAACATAAATGAACAGGGGTGGGGAATTTTTCCAAATTCTTACCAGCCAAGGATTTATTTCACCAGCCCGCAAGATCCAACACACATGCAGTTGAAAATAGTTATGACAAAATCGTACGCGATAACAGAGAAAATTCCCATTATTACAATGCATTTTCATAATTCTTTTTTCTATAATATTAAGAAATATATATAACAGAGATTAGATAGAACTTAGTACCAAATTTACACTGTAATAATTTGGAAAGTTAAAATATCTAGATTAAAAAAGTGTTTCTGATAATGTGCCTATTGCCTTACAGTTTTTCCAAAACTAAAAATGCACTAGCCTTGTGAGAAAATCCACTCGCCACTGGTGAGCAAAATGATGTATTTCCCCACCCCTGTAAATGAAGTCATATAGTTAATGCATTATGCATATACTAACATTACTACATGTAAATAGTAGCAAAAGTATTCCTTAAAACAAAATAGTATGTTAAAAGGCATTTACTAATAGTATACCAGACGCGAAAGAGTTAAATGAATATGAAAAGTTTTGGCTAGAGGCCCAGACAGCCAGAATGAGCCACACGTATAATTAATTAATAACTACATGTATATTTATGTATTAATTGCATAAAAAATTTCGTGAGCATTTTCATTTTCGGCCGAAAATAGGAAAATTACCGAAATTCTGTTTCCGTCGATTCTTAACCGCTTGGGGACGTATATATTTTTTATGAGGGTGCTTTCGCTTTCCAAACCGGTTCAGAAAATGAAAGCGTCCTCCTAAAAAATATCTGTAAACAAAATAAAAAATAGAAAACGGCCTGCATACAGATCGGTCTCAGCTATCGAATGCAAAAAGAATCATTTAAAAATATTAAAATGCAACCGAGATATCTTTGTAAATTTCTTCCATAGGATTAGCATTAGCGAACAGGTCTTTTCATTTGACTGAAGTAGCCTCTTAAGAATCCTTGTTTATCCCCACCAGTAAAATTGTACTGTAAAATTTGCGTTATTTAATTGGAGCATTTTCTCGATTTAATAAGGCACAAATCTCTGGTTTTATAAACCGGTGACAAAACAAAAAAATTCGCAAAAGGCTCCCGTCGCGAATTGGTTAGTTATCATTAATGAAGGAAGACTTACTTCATTCTTTTCCATGAAAAAAAAAATCAAGTTGGTGATGTATATCTAAATATCCCTTGACTAATTTCTGCATCCAATGATATCATTCAAAAGTGACTACTCTTCCAGAGATTAAAGCAGTGTGTACACAAGGCACTGTTAAAAACTCTTTATCAGTAACGAACTGGTCATAGACGTTACGTAGTAATTCTTATTTCTATACTATCTTGAATGCTCGTACTTTCTGAGATACAAACCGATTATTTATTTTTAAATGAACACCCTCTAATCACAATAAACATTGTAGAAATATCATATTGTCAGATGCTGAAAGAAAAAACATTTTTACATTGATTAAAAAAATAATAATAATAAATAAAATAAAATGTTTTACCCCTTTGTGTCTTATAGAGCAAATTCATTGCTTAATTGTTGAAATTGATAACTGACACCGGAATTTGAAAACAAGTTTATTTGTAATTACGAAAAAAGCTATTTTGCAGGAATTCAAGAAACTGAATTTTTTTCTATCAAAATTCCGGTAGCAATGGGGTGTTTGAGAATTAAAATTAAGTGATTTCATAGATATACCACCGTGCCGCAAGGGGTTAAAATGTATGCATGCATATACAGGACCAATTAACTATAATCCTCGGAGAGATACCATATTGTCGAATGTTGAAAAAAAAAATGGTTTTTACATTGATAGAAAAAAAAAAAAAAAAATATGCTATAAAATGTATGTAAGTATAACACAGTACAGGGACTATTAACCGGAATCCTCGGGGTTGAAGACTTTCCGGATTTCGGAGTTTGACAAAAACATAAAAATAACAAAAATTAAAGAACTCTATGTAGAATATGAATAAAACTTATCTTTTGCATGTTTTTAAATTAATTACAAATTCCTGTACTTTTCAATGCTAATAATAGAATAAATAAAGAATTAAATTGATAACTAATATTATTTTAACAACATGCTCTCCCTTTTTTTTTTCTTTTGCTTTATAACGACATAATTTACTCAAAATTTTTTGATCAATATTTTTAATAAATCTTATTTCTTAAAAAAATTCGGAGCCTCCTGTCTCAATCTAAAATCTAGAATTCTGCTCGTATTTTTCACAAACATAAAAATAAAATATGAATAAAAACTTACCTTTGCATTAAAAAAAAAAAAAAAAAAAAAAAAAAAAAAAATACTGTATTTATTCGTGTATAGGGCGCACGCGTGTATAAGGCGCACCCCTACTTTACAAGTAAAAATGGCGATTTCTTAAAATCTCGTATATAACGCGCACCATAAATTTGATACGCTAATGAAGAATGACCAAATAAATTTCAGTTAAAAAAAAAAAAAAAAAAAAAAAAAAAAAAAAAAAAAAAGTCGAAATAAACATTACACCAGACCAGAAAACAAGACGAAAATGCATTTTTAGACTTCGGGTTGTAAGAAAATAACGGTAAATAAGAATGAGTGACGGCAAAGAGAATTGCTAATTAGCGTTTAGATAATGTCATTAGCTCTGTTGTATAAAAAACTGCAAGGAATGAAATAAATATGCAGTAATACTTCAATTAAGTAACATTTTCCGAGTTTTAATACCTTCTTTGAATAATTTCTTGTTTCATATGTATATCGTTCGACTGCATCCAACAGGACAAAATTATTCCGTGTATAAGGCGCACCTAGGATTTTTGCCCTAATTTTTTGGAAAAAAAAGTGCGCCTTATACACGAGTAAATACGGTAACAAAAATTCTTGCACTAATCAAAGGTAACAATGAATAAATATTATTTATTTTACAATTTGTACCCTTCTCTCTCTCTTTTTTTCTTTTTAACTACATAATTTACATAGAATTTTTCATCAATATTTTAAAATAAATCTTTAAAAAAGAAAAAAAAAAAAAAAAATCAGTCATTTTAGTTTGTTTTAACCAAATCTGTAAACTTTTTGAAAATTTTCAGAAATTTCTAAATTTTAGTATAAATTTAAAATGTAGAAAATTTTCGTTTTTTTTTCTTTCGAATTTTGGGTTTTTCTGGATAATGGTCCTGTACTGTACATAGCTTTAATAAGAATGTTTTAAGGACGATTCTAGCATACTGTCTTTTTATGAATTCGGTAGATCTGTCCACCCTCTAACTTGTGTAAAAATAATCGGACATTCATACAATTAATATACGTTAATGATGTTTACTGGCATATTCATTACTGAATATGAAATGAGTAGCATTAATGGTTTATTTACAGGCGCACTCAAAAGAATCCTGTACCGTTATAGTCAATGGGGAAAAATCGTTTGCAGAGTAGTATTTTAATCGTACTACAGAGTTTTTGAATTTCAAATGCATTGAAATTGACAGGTCTTAATTTGCACCAGAGCTTTTTAATTTTTTTGTAAATATTTAAATATTGGTCAGAATTCACCGGAGCTCATAAATAAAAGGGCTCCGGAGCCCAGTGCAATAGAAATTGTGAAAAACTAAAGCCCAAATTACTTTTTCATTTCAATCCCGTCTCCAAGTTTTTGTATTCTTTTCTATCCAAACACTTATGTGACAGAGTGTGTCACACACGTTAGAAGATAAAAATGAAAGGACGTGTAAAAATTTCTGAAATTTTTTCTTATAAATGTTCATTTATTCATTACATTATACTATAGCTGCGAACCTTTTTTTTTTTTTTTTTTTTTTTTGTGTGTGTGTGTGTTAATACTATTTCCGAATCATAATCCTTACTTTATTTAATTGCAGAATTCTGCGATTAATTAACATTGAAATTAGGGAGAGATCGGAAGGTAAACTAAAAAGTGGAATAGTTGGCAGTTAAGTATACGAAGGTAAGGTAGATATGTTTCAAATTTTTATTTTGATAAAGAACAAAACATTTTTTGCAAGCTGGTGAGCGCAGCGCATTCTACTGTTTTAACCCTTTATCTACCGCATTATGAATTCATGAAAATTTTACATTCTAAGGCATTTTACGTAAATTGTTTAAACTAACTTAAAGGATTTACCTAATCATTTAATAATTTTTTGAAGGATTAATTAATTTGAATTTACAGGGATTTTGTGCAATATTTATAACCCCACTCAAATCTTTTATTTGTTTTCTAAGTGTTTTGTAGAATTATAAAATGTACAAATATGATGTTCCTACAATAGAAATATTTCCAAATTGAAAAATCCCCACCCTCCTCCCTCAGCACCAAGAAAGCTAAAAAAATGCAGCAAAGACAAAAAAAAAAAAAAAAATAAATAAAAAAAAAAAAAAAAAAAAAATCATCCTTTTAAAAATATTTTTGTTTTGCGTACCCAATGATGCTTTTGGAACAAAATAAAATAATGTATCTGTAACTCATTCTAAACAGTATTACAACTAATTGACGTATTAAAAGAATTTTATAATAAATAGTTTTTATGGTACTTATAAAAACCGTCGGTAGATAAAGGGTTAATACTGCAGATTATTAAGGTTCTTTTTTTTCCCCTTTAATAAGAAATGAAGCCCTGGAAATTGATATAGAGCACCGAATTTCATTATAAGACAATTATTACAGAATGGGACATTCATAGCATTTGTTATTCATTTACATGTACATACAAAAGAAATGCGGTTACAGAGAGTACCATCTTTTAACAATAAATACTGGAAGTGTGTTTCAATTTCGACATGCGCTTTTAAATTGAATTAATTTTTTTGCATATTACTTGGTGTGTATAAATTCTGAGAAGGGAAGGCGGCAGCATATAACGGATTTAGTACTGCAAATTGCTGGTTTCCGGGACTTTTTTTTGTGTTAGAAATTAAGTCCTGGAAATTGATATAGAGCACTGAATTTCACTAACAATTATTATAGAATAAGATATTCATAGCATTTGTTGGTCATTTCGATGTACATACAAAAGAAATGCGATTACAATACTGTATTTTAAAAATAATTACTGGAAGTGCATTTCAATTTCGGAATGTGCTTTTAAATTGAACTAAGCTTTTGCACATTACTTGGTGTGTAAAAATTCTATACCTTATATGCTGGGCTGCACAAAATCATTCATTTACCATTCTCCTTACCAGCGGAATTAGAAAGAAATTTACATCTATCATATACAGATCTGCTTTAAAATTCAATTAATTTTCCGACAAGTAGATATTAATTGTGATAATTGGGTTTCCAAATGTCAATGCAATTAGGAGTTTCAAATCGGTTCAATTAGACATCCTATTTCAGTTTAATAAACAGTGAAGTTGATTACATTATTCTCAATGTGTTGAAAAAGGTTTCATGATTTATGCTTTTTTTTTAATAGAAAAAGTCAAATAAGTAAGTATTTTTATAATACTATAAATATTGAAGATACTAGCTTAAAACTTGATTTCAAAATTGAATATTTACTGAATTTGACTATTATATGTATCTTTCATTATTTTGAAAAGGTTCATTTGCTAGACGATGGCGAGTAAACAAAACATAATCTAACAATGCCAGCTTATCTTCTAAGTGCTTTAGAAATGCTCTCATTTTATAATTTTTAAAAAAGTAAGATCTCCCCCCCCCCTTCTCTTCGTGACTGACATCTATTACACAAATTACATTCATTTTAAAAAATCACGAAAAGCTCTAATTAAAACTAGTCATTGGGGGCCACCATAATACTTACCCATCATGAATATGCATAATATAATATAGGAAAATAAAACATGTGAAAACTATTTATACAGTGCTTCGCAATTCCAAAACAAAATTTAAACGTAAATTTTAATATTGTTAATATACATAGTAATGCTCTATTTATGAATTGCTGATGAACCCATTTCGACAAATTATATAAAATGCGAAAATACTCAAGTAGTACCGAACTGCGTAAAAGGAACATCCTTATAACTCCAAAAAATAATAATCCTATTAACTAACAGTTTACTGCGTCGGATTAAGCGTCTCATTTCCAATTTAAATATATCTCTGAATTGAAATTTGAATGAAATACAGGGTCACGAAAAATCGAAGAATGTGGAAAACAGGATTACAAATATCTCGGCTACTAATAATCCGATCGACTTTGTTCTTTATGCAAAATTTGTGTTATTTTTTTTGCCTTTTAAGTCCACTCCTTAAAATACAAAATTTCGAAATTTTTTATATACCTTTCATCAGAACGAATTTTTCAAGAGTCCGAAAAAAATAGTTCCGGATAATCGAGGTTACTGAAATTAAATAAGCTTCGTCCCATTCTTACATACTAAGTACATACAAAATTTTAAGTCTCTATCTCAATTTCTTCATGAGATAGAGCGTTTACAGACAGACAGACGGACGGCATTTTTTTTTTTTTTTCTAAAAATATGTTTTTCGGAATCTCCACTAACTGAAATGTGTAAATCCGTCAAAAAAATTTTTTTTGATTTTCAAAACGATTGCAAGACTTATCCTATACTACATATGATGGGTAAGTAAAAAGCAAATATTTTACTTTTTTTTTTTTACTGGTGTCAAAGAGAAGTTCTGTATGAACTTTTTGAAGGTGCATATATGCACCCATTGTCCGAATGAGTTAAAAAAAAAAAAAACCCAGATACTAGCCTGGAGGAGCACTGCATATTTTCAAAGATTAATATATATATATATATATATATATATATATATATATATATATATATAAGTATCATTAGGAGCTCCTTATAAGAGCAGGGTGAACACAGGAGCAAATTTTTTTTGGGATCCCCTTTCTTATTTTAATACTTTTCAACATAGTGTAGAAAAATGTTTATGAATTCGGTTTGTCTGTCTGACTATGTTCTAACCTAAAATACACTCGGATTCCAGTATAATTGATAAATGTTATAGACCAGGAGGCAGCAGAACAAAAAATCACCTCATCAAATTCACATTTGAAATTCCAGGATTAGTTAAAACACTATTCACATATTAAAACGAAATCGGCCTGCCAAAATCTTGGTGTAAAACACCTGAAGACCAGATTCTAGCTGTTAACTCACAGGTTTATTACTGTGTTTTCCTGATCCCAGTCTTCCATGTTTTCATACCCATGGTGTCGGAAAACACAATGATAAATCTATGAGACAACCGTTAAAATTGGGTTTTTAGATATTTGTCACCAAGATATGACTTGGCAGGCTTATTACATTTTACAGGGTTCATATAGAGTCGGGAAGAAAAAATCCAAGGAATCCAAAAAATTTTTAAGACTTGCCACTTTTGTTGTTATTTATGTGGCATGCACTTGCACACCCCAATTTTTAATGCCTCTTTTGCAGAGAAAAACATTTCAAACAAATTTTTCTCTATTGGAATCTAATTATTGGTGCTGAAATTGCACAGAATTCACAACCTTGGTAATTTTGTAAGTTTAAATAAAAAAAATACACAATCAACTTTCCTAAGCAGAGACCAATGGTCATATAAACAGAGATCAGTTAAACTCTAAACATTT
Source organism: Maratus speculifer (assembly GCA_964019185.1). Lineage (NCBI taxonomy): Eukaryota > Metazoa > Arthropoda > Arachnida > Araneae > Salticidae > Maratus > Maratus speculifer. Next base: position 364,464,356 of record OZ025290.1, on the reverse strand, counting down.
ATTATATATATTGCATGCATCTTTAAAAATTTTTTTAAAAGATAAAAAAAAAAAAAAAAAAAAATGCTAATGCAACATACACGAAAAAATATAACTTCTGAATTTATTCTTTTAGAGCAACGATAATTTGAAATGTCCTAAAGCCGTCATCTAACAAATAGTTAAAGCATTACCAATTTTCTAAAATAATTTAAATAAGTTTTTCTTTCTTCTTAAATCAAAGATATCTTGGATTTGGAAAATTGATTTTGCTTTAAATATTTTTTTTACTTAAAGATGTCAGCTTTAGAGCACTTTACCTTAATCACTTTCTTTGAAGGTGAATGTTGTCCATGACATACACAGAAAACTGAAAAAAAAAAAAGCACCATTTTTAATATCCTGGTATTCAAATACTCCCCATTATCTACTTTTGAATACTTTAATTATATTATGGACACCTACATAAAAAAAATATGGATTAAATGATTTACAATAATCCGGGATAAAAGATTTTTCTGAGAGCAATATCACTCGCGTGCAGAACCGCAATCCATTTAAAGGAGTATTTTGTTTATCTAAGTAGTTCTAAGTACTACTTGGGAACATTTTCATTTTTAAGTAGTTTCTAAGGCATCTAAGGAGCCTTTACGAACCCTGATTTTAATATGCTAATCCTGTTTTAAACAATTCTGTAATTTCTGCCATTAATTCGATAAGGTAATTATTTGTACTGCTGCCTCCCGGTTCACTACTAAAGTTTACAATGGCATGTTTGGTATTGTAAATGAAGTACATAGCATTTAGAGTTGATTTACAGGGGCACTCAAAATAATTCATATAGTTACATATTGTCTGTTATATAACTACATTTGTCTATTATATATAAGTTACATATTGTTTATACGAAAAAATCATTTGCAGTGCATTTTAATGACATTAAACTATTTAAAACTGATTGAAACCTATATGTATCACAGAGATGAATTACAAGATGCTAATTATAAAATGTATGCATCTCATTCATTGTTCAAATTTTAAGGCACACAAAATAATTTGGCTCTAGTATCATCTATAAACAATTACAGGAAACGTTTTATCAGCTGTAGTACAAATTTTTAACTCTAAGATTTTTTTTTTGTACAGTAGTCTTCTATTTAACTGGCGTAAATGGGACAAGAGTTAGCCAGTAAAAAAATAAAAGTTTGTGAAATTAAAAAAATAAAAGTTTGTGAAATTAATACTAGTTGTAATTAATTGAATTGAGAAAAAAAATATCACTAATAATAAATAATGAAAATGTTTAATACAGATTAAATTGTTGAAAATCGTGTCACACCTTTATATGAACTTGAAATTGTTCTACATTATGTAAACTTAAATTTATCAACCATAACAAAATCAATGACCTTCTGTTGCTGAAGGCAAGATGCTCGATATTTTGCAGCATAATCTCCATCTCTTTAACATCATAAGTTTAATTGAGGAAACTGTTAGCTGATGTTGAACACAGAGTAGTGCCAACTATGATGCTTTTACTCTTTAGGAATGAGAAATTTTAACAATGTCAACTTGAACTGGATGATTATCAGGATTGTCTTAATATTGAATGACATCAGCGAAATCCTAATTATATTTTCATCATATAATGTTTCATGTTTGAGATTTTATCAGGGCCTGACTAAGGCAGGGGCATGCGGGGCAATTGCCCCGGGCCCCCCCAAGGACAGGTAAGTTTTTCATTAAATGAGTGTAAAATAATAAAAAATGGTCAAAAGTGACCAAAGTTCTTTATTTTTTTTCAACTTTCTTTCTTCTTCTGCCCTTTCTGCTTCCGTACCCAATGCCTCCTTAAGGCTCATTTATCCTCATATTCCTGTAATCGAAAAAAATCTGTATTCTATAATTTCTTAAAGTTGTCTTTCTTCTGCTTTTATGTATATAGATGTGAATAGTACTTGGTACGAAATTTATGTACACATACAATAGTTATGAATTTCAGTTTTAGTCACTTGATTATAATTTATGAAAAATTTTAAGATAGAAGGGCCCCCCCCCTAAAAGTGTTTGTCCCAGGGCCCCCCACTGTCTAAGTCGGGCCCTGGATTTTATCAGACTCATACCACTCTTCTACATCTTCTGTGATGATCTGTTTGCATGCCCCAAACTTTTGAAATGTTTGTACAAAACAGTTAGGACTTATATCAGACATTATAAAATTCTGGAGAAAAGGGCGGGGATTGCACTTTTGACCATTAAAAGCACAAAATCTCAAATCTTCTAGGGGTAGTGCATTGATTAAGGAGGATGTCCCCCCCCCCCCCAACCTTCGAGAGACACACTGAATTTAATACTGGTGAAGATCAACACATAACCATTTAGAACTGACATTCTCCTTTCTGAATTTTGCATGATGTTGGGAGGGGGGAGGGAAGAGGCCAGCTGGTTAAAACAGAGTTTCGGTTAAGAGTACTGTATTTAATTACTATGTGTAAAACAGAGGTTGTTTTCCACTAGCGTATCACTTGGCAGACTGATTTGGTTTCAGTATGTGAATAGAGTTTTAACTGTGAACTCGATGAGGTGATTGGATATGCTTCCGTCTCGCAGTATACATTGTGGTTCTTTCTGTCATATTTATTCCATTTCACAAAATATATAGGTATTTTTTGGTAGATGAGATAGTGCATTAGTTAAGATTAATAAAGTGGTATTTTAAAGGAAGTACAGTAGACTCCCTCAAATCCGCACAGCTTGGGACCAGAGGTTTTGTGGATTTTAGAATTTTGCAGATTTCTGGTCATTAATTTGTTTACATTTCTTAAAAAGTAATTTGAATGTAATTAATAATAAAATCAAAAGTATAATGAATGCTTACAATATGCTAAACTATTAAAATAAGTAATAAAATAAAATAAAAATTTAGATAGTTTTTAAAAGGATAAAAATACTAAAAGCAAAGGTCAAATTTATAATCAATAATGTACAATTAAATATTCATTATAAAGATGAAATGTGTTTTTCCTAAATTATTCAATGAAACTTGCCTCATAAAGGTACATTACTAATTCACATCAAGATCATAAAATAATGAAGCTTTATTTCAGGTTTAGCCAAACTTAATAACTAAAAAAGCTTGATTAATACATAAAAATATTCGGTAAGTTTGTGATTACCAATGATATCAGCAATATCTTTCTTTTTTCAGAAATAAATTATTCTTTCTTCATGAAAAAACATGAATTTAATAACCTTAACAAAACTTACAAATTAAAAAATATATGGAATTGATATAAAACTAAAAAAGTCAAATTTTGCACCTAAATCTGAACTGAATGCTTCATTGTTTACATCCGTAAAATATGTGCGGATTTTAGGAGTGCAGATTTGAGGGAGTCTACTGTATTTTCATTTTAAAAAACAATCCACTTCTGGATTTTTTTTTTTTTTTAAAATTAGGTTCTTGGTCATCTGAAAAATTTTAAGGCATTTAAGTTAACCAAGATTTATTCAATCCTATGCTTTTCCAATAATTGTGGTTCTATTGTACAATTGTCATAGAGATAAATGAAATGCAATGCATATTTATATTAATATAAATTCCTCCAGAGATTTATTCTACTTTTAACAAATAGAGGGAATAATGAGAAAAAGAAAATTTGAAAAACGTAAATATAAATCATCAACAGCAGAATATACTTTTAATGGTTTTTATTTAAAATTGACACAAATAATACACAAATACAATAACATATGTAAAACAAAAATCTTGATCAGAAGCTTAATCCAAGCCTTCTTGTTTCTCTCTTACAGCTTCCTAATTAGAAATATTAAAAATTAGTCTGGCACAGAAGAATAAATAGTTAAAGAATGTAGTAATAATATTAAAATCAGGGTTCGATTTAAGTGGCATCACATTGCAATTTGCAATTCAAATTTAACTAAAATGCGATCCAAGAAATGCATTAAATCGCAATCATTGCGATGCATATTTCCCACACCCTTTGTTATGTCATGTGTACACTTAAAGTTAAAATTTAAAGATGTTTTACATGACATACGTTGTGTTTTCACTCTCCCCAAGTGTTTATTTACAATGGAAGTACAGCGAGACACCATTGCTGGGTGCAGTTTTCCCAGTAAACACATGATTTGTTCCCGCCCTGACGCTGTGATTGATTATTGAATCACTGCTACTGGCTAATCACGGCGTTTTCTCATTGAAGTTTGACGTGCGTGTTGTAATGGTTCTGAAAGGAACACTCACTGTTACGATCCTTTTACTTTATTTATGCATTGAAACAGACAGCGCAGATTCTGTTGTTTTATATTGTTTTGGTTTTGTATGTTACAGTAATTTGTTAATTGTTTTGCAAATTGTTAATTATTTAATAATATGACTACAGTTAAACTGGAAACATTTATGCTTTTGGTTAAATATTGCTTTTTTTTAAAAAAAAATTTTGTAAATTTTCAAGATTTAAAAGTTACGTTAGCTATTTTTTTCTTGCTATACAAAAGTGTCTAACTGCTATTCAAAACTGACTTTGTATAGCAGTTACTGCTATGCAACTTTCTTTTTCTAAATCGACCCCTGATTAAAATATTTATCACATTTAAACAACTTTTATTCAATAAATACAACAGTTAAGTAATGACAATGATTTGACATAAATTGCGGCAAGCAAGCTGGGACTGGATAGCAATCCTCATTAAATTGCATTGCAAATCATACAGATTTGGCAAGCATTAGCGAGCAGGGTGCCAAGCACCTTACTTTAACTTTAATTCTTTCTACATTATTTCTTATTAATTTAAATTTATTTAATGTGTATTTTCTTTAATATACACATTAAATATAAATGCCCCTATGCTTATTCTATAGCTTTTATATTCATTAAATTGAAATATCTCAAATTTAACTTCATCACCACAAAGTTAAATCTTTAATCGAAATATAAAAAACAATAATTTGATTAAAAAATAATCAATTGTGCAAATTGATATACCATTTGTATTTGAGAACATTTCTATTCAATGTGTGCATTTTTTAATATTTTCATAGGATATTTTGAGTATTGATTAGTGATAAAATATAAAGGATGAATTAATAAATTTGTGAGTGGAAAGAAGTCATTAAATTTTTTAATGTAATTAGATATATGAATAAAAGTGTAACTGAATTACATTATCAAGAATTTATTTCTAATTAAAGTTTATTAAAAAAAACTAATGCATGCAAAAATATTTATTCAAAATTTGTAGGTATTTGGTAGCTGAATATCGAATATTCAACAAAATTCTTGCCTCCTTAGTCAAAAGCTCTGAAATAAATAAAGATTGCTTTAACAATATAAGGAATTTGTTTTTTCATCCACCAAAAGATTTTTAAAAATCCAGACGAAACTGCATTTTTTCAAATTTTTTTATTTTCTTTTTAATTTTTCTTTTATTTCTCTCTTATCAAACAATGTAATTTTTAAAAAAATGTTCATATAGGAAATAAAAACAACTAAGAGAGGATTTTCTTACTACTAATATAAAATATAATAGCAAAGTTAAATTATCTGACGCCAAATGGTTTCACTACAGTCTATTATAGTAATGTTTTATAGTCATTAAAATTTTTCATTTATTTCATATTTGAATGTCCTTTGTGCTACTTCTTTTATTATGTTTAAATTTAAGAAAAAGTCAAAAGTATGACTTTTAAAAATGAATATGCTTCTAATAATTTTCATTTCAAAGTTCAATATACTTTTTTTTTTCACAATTTAATATTTTAAAAACAATATGAATTGATTTTTCCTCAGAATATGAAAAAAATAAAAAATTATTTTTTATATCTCTTAATTTACAAATAAATTTCAAATTACTATACATAAAAAACATAATTAAAGTTGATCTACTCAGAGCTGCCTGTAGTTGAAACTATTCATCAGAAGATTATGGCATTTAAAGTGTCTCATATAGTGTGAAAAAAAAAAAAAAAATAAAAATAAAAAAAAAAAAATAAATAAAAAAATAGGCAGCAGAGGGCAATTTTTTTTTTTTTATTTGTGAAATTTCTGCATCTATGCAAAATACAAATTTTAGCAACAACCTGATTTAATATGCGTTGTCCATAATGGGAATGTTAAATAAAAGGATTTTTGTCAAGATAATGCAGGGTTGCACTCTAATCTTGAAAAAAAAAAAAAAATTCCCTGTATTTTCCCTGTACTGCAATGCATTTATTTCATGTTGAGTGCGAAAAAATATATGTGTGTATGAAGGCTAATTAGAAATGTTATAATTTGCCATTACCAAATTCCCTGTGTTTTCCAGATTTTTTAGGATTTTTAAAGAAATTCCCTGGATTTTCCCTATTTTTGGAGGAGATTTAAAATTCCCTGTGTTTTCCCGGTTTTCCAGGTGGCGTGGCAACCCTGTAATGCTTTTCCATGGAAAACGTTGTGTATTTTGTGAAATTGTGGTATACTAGTGAAACTTAGCTTTGTTGAAATTATGAGTTTAATATTCTCAGAGGTGCAATCACTGCAAACAGAACACTGCCAAACTCAAGGACAGTATTGCCTGTCACGCCCTCAATATTTCATGCTTTGTGTGATTCTTGAACATGCTACAGTAGAACATCGATTAATCGAGGCCTCTGTTAACCAAGCCAATAATAAAGTCTTTTTTTTTTTTTTTTTTTTTTTTTTGAACGAGACTAGAAAAGACAGACAGCAATTAAAAACATCAATGTATAATCCTTGCCTGTCAAGTACAGAAATAATAGTTTTACTTCAATGAATTCCAAAATTTATGAAAATATGGTTCCATGATGCCTTTGTACCACATCTAAAGCAAGATTTGGTGCAGCTGAATGTTCCACCTCAAGCAGTTCTGCTGATGGACAATGCCCCTTGTCATGCAGTAGAAGAAATGCTGACTTCAGTAGAAATAAGAGCATTTTTTTTTTTCCTTTTCACAAATGGGACATCACTGATACAGCCAATGGATCAGGGTGTGATTGAAGTAATGAACAGATATAACAAAAAGAACTTATTGTTGTTATAGTAACTTAGTATAACTTATTATAGCCAAAAAATTTCAACTTGCTTCTTAAAATTTACTACTAGTAGTTGATTTCCTTTTTAAGTTTGTTGAGCTTTGAAATATAACTTTATATATATGTTTATTTTTATCATTTAAAAAGCATTATATTGTTTATTATGCTAAGACATGTTAAATTTCCGAGCACAGCAAGTTTTTATATACAATTTCTATTAACCAAGATTTCCAATATCCGAGATACTAGTGGCCAAATTAGCTCGGATAATCTAGGTAGCACTGTATTTTGAGATTTAAAATGGTACTGAACAATAACGGCCAACACACAGAACAATATTTATCTCGATAAATCAATTCTACAGTGTATAAATTTATACTTTGATAAATTATTGAAAACATCAACAATACGCCTCTGGTGGCCATATTCGAAATAATTTTATTTTCTGCAAAATGTCTTTTGCGTCCTTCACATGGACATAGTCTAAATTTCCTATTTTCATATGAGGGTATTTTCATGAGCACTTGTCGTGTAAGTCACATTTCTAGTAACTGCTGGCCACCGTTACTTTCGAAAGGTTTGCATGGCCTTATTCAATTAATAAAATATCTCTGACAAAATAAGTCACATTGTTCCGTTCTAAAATACTGGTATCCAAAATCGTAGTATGTGACTTACACGACATGTGCTCATGGAATTATCCATGAGTAGTTTTGATTACAGATATTTTCAGCTTTGAATAGGTGAACTTTAACTAGGTACACCCAACAGATCAAGCATTCTAATACTAAATAGCGAGAAATTTAAATAACATATGAGAATGAGTGGAAAAGTCTTACTTTGAAACGTTCTTCAAGAAGCGAGAGTTCACTGATAAGATCCGTTATGGCATTCGTGAAAGCTTCCTGGGGAGAATATTCCATGACAGTCTGGACTCGTAGCAGAAATTTATACTCCAAGGGATGAGGGTTTTTATAGCCAGCGAAAAGCACATTAGGATCTTTCAACAGTTGGCTAGAAGTGGGAAATCAATACTAATGTAGTATAACATGCCATGCCAATAAAATCAACATACATATAAGATCAGGGTTCTCGCTCACTTTTTACTAATATTAACAATTTGGCTAATTAGAAATAAAAAACATTCACTAAATGAAAAAAAAGTCAGCAAAATATGTAGTAAAACATTAAAAATTCTATACTTAATCCCTACAGAAACTTGAAAAATTGCATTATAAATATTTTGCGCAATCAAGAAAACGCAGTTTAACTTATTAAAGTGTTATAAAATAAAACTTTTAGTCCCAGTTAACTTAGAAATTTTAGCTATTACATTCAATCAATTCTGAAAAATCCAAAATAAAAACAAGAGAATATGTGTCAAAAATTTTATTTTTCTAGAATTTTCTGCCCATTCTTCAAATCCAGTTGGTCAATTCTGCAATTTCAAAATTATATTATTGCATATTGGATCCATTAAAACACATGCTGAGAAGATATTATTGACATTTCCTATGTACAATTGATTTCTGAATTTAGCTAATTTTGTTTTAATTTTCAATAATTTTTAGTAATAAGTAAAAAATAAATGCCACTGTTGAGTTAAGTAACAATATGTGCATCAATTAAAACAAAACTAACTTACTTCCTGATCAAGTTTCCAAGGGTATGATCTTCTTTGTTGACAGTAAATATTGCAGCATTTGGAACTTTAGTATCTTTTTCAATGGTAATCCTAGAAAAGAAAAATATAATCTCAACCAAAACAATTCTTTTCCACATTGAATATAAGAGAAAGTATGTATTGAATGCTAGGGTAATCAAATTTCATTGTATGAAGACCTGTTGATGATACCTGTCAAACCTTTCACTAAGCAGGTATGCACCTCCACTGCTGGCAAACAGTGAAGATAGCTATTATTCACATGTCTCAAAACACGCTATTTTATCCCACTCAAAGAATGATTGTAATAGAACAGGAGGCGGCAGCACAGACAAATCACCTCATCAAGTTCACAAATGAAAATCGAGAATTTGTTAAATCTTGATTCACATATTAAAATGCAATCCGTCTGGCAGACCGATTGCGTTTTAATACATCTAATAACTGCTAATTTAATAATAAATGAATTATGTTTAATGATAATTGAAAAAATCGATTTTTGGCATTTTCCTCCAGGAGAACGCCTACTCATATGATAAATCAATGAGTCAATTGCTAAAATTTAGTTTTTAGACGTCTTCCACCAAAATATGACTTGGCAGACCAATTGTGTTTTAATAGGTGAATTAAGATTGAACTAATTGTAGATTTTCATCAATGACTCGTAGGTTTTCCATTGTGCTTTCCTGCACCCAAAAGTATGAAAACACGAAGGATTGGGAACAGGGAAACATAATTATAAACCAAAGAGTCAACTGCTAAAATTGAGTTTTTAGGTGTTTTCCACCAAGATATGACTTGACCTTGGCACATCCATTGCATTTAATATGTGAATGGAGATTTAACTAATCCTAGATTTTCATCCGTGAACTCAATGAGATGGCTGTTTGTGCTGATGTCTCCTGGTCTATAATACATAAGTATCATCCATCATTTACCGTATTTTATTTACTCGTGTATAAGGCACACTTTAGAAAAAAAAAAAAAATTAGGGCAAAACTCCTAGGTGCGCCTTATTCACGGAATAATTTTTTACTGTTGGATGCAGTCGAATGATATACATATGGAACAAGAAATTATTCAAAGAAGATATTAAAATTCTGAAAATGTTACTTAATTGAAGTATTACTGCTAGAGGTCTGCACGGGCCGGAATTTCCAGGCCCGGCCCGTTTTAAAACTCAAAAGTTCGGCCCGGCCCGTACAAAAATCAGCGAAAACAGGCCCGGCCCGTTTTGGCCCGTTACGATTTCTACGATTTCTAAAAAATTCATAGTTTTATCATATAACTAAGATTCCTTTAAAGAATACTGCATACAAATCTATGGAATTATTTTACAGTATATTTTACAGCAAATACACATTAACAACATCAATGATTACTTAGATTCTTAGACTTTCAACATTCGAATAAAGATTCATTAAAAAATTAATATGGCTTAGAATAAAAGAAAAAAGAAAGAAAGCTAAAAACATCGTTAATTTTGAAGCTGTTTCATAAAAGAAGATTTATAAATATATTTCTATATCATTTTATTATAGGTTTCAAATCCAAATTCATTCTTAAATTCAAAGAAGCTCTTTTCTGATACATTTCTAAATCCATTTTTTTTCTCAGAAATGCATAAGATTAGCAGATATCTTTATTCAGAAACTATATAATCGAATGGCGTTATCCATTTTTTGATACAAGCAATTTAAGAATACTGCAAACAATAAAATACTGTCATAATTAGCATTTTGAATAGAATTTCCGGAAGCAATAGCAAGGGAAGGGAGAAAAACCTGCAATCATTTGAGAAACTATCATATCTCAATAAGTACTTTATTTACCAAAAATGAAAAACGCTATTCGATTCCAAATCCCTACAATAGTTAGGCTTATCACTTTTATACTTTTACAATTAAAAATTAAACAGAAAATGTGTCAAACTTTTGCATTATTGAGAAATTAATTTAAAAATCATCAAAAAGTATATATCCGAAGACTAAGCTAACACAAGTTCTTTATCGTTGTTAATAATTTTACAAATCATGTTTTCTGCCAATAATTAAGTCTAGTAATGGTCTGGCCAGTCTGTATGTAGAAAAATAATGCAAGCGTGATCTCGGACCGGCATGATTCAGCTAAAAAAATATTAAAACGGGTTACACATAATGTAATTCTCCGATGCCGATACACTGTGCATTTTTATATTGATGCTGTCAAACTAGTATGGCCACATTTATACTTATTCTCGTTAAATCCATTTTCGTTGAAAATAGCTCATATTTTATCGTTTCTGCTTAAATCTTCAGAACGGGCCGGCAGGCCCAAAATTTTTTTTTATTGGCCCGGCCCGTCTGGCCCGTTCAATTTTTTTGCCGGCCCGTTGAAAAAACTATTCTAAATCTGCCGGCCCGGCCCGTTAGAAAATTCGAAACGATTCCGCGGGCCGGGCCGGGTACGGGCCCGTGCAGACCTCTAATTACTGCATATATATTTCATTCCTTGCAGTTTTTTATACAACAGAGCTAATGACATTATCTTAACGCTAATTAGCAATTCTCTTTACCGTCACGCACATAGGCGTAACTTGGGCTCTAAGACTAGGGGGGCAAAAGTCTCGAAGTATTTTTCTAGAAAATTATACCCTCCCCCCTTTCTAGTCATAGCGCGCACACACATACAGTTAAATGTTTAAAAAATTTAATAATAAAAAATGTTCAAACACATACAAAAAAATCCGAAATTAGTCATTTCGTGTTTTTAAAAAGAGATTTTAAAATATTCAATGCATAACTTATGTTTGATGCACTGTTCAACCGGAAAAATATTCAAGCAAAAAAATTTTAAAGCCTTGTAGATGTTTGTCCGGTAGAGATGAGACGGGCTCAGCCCGAGCCCGAGCTCGGGCCCGACACGGGCTCGGGCTCTATTTTTATTTTAGACTTCGAGCTCGGGCGGGCCCGGGCTCATTTTTTCTAAAGCCAAAAAATTTTATTTACTCATGTGCAGAAAGGATTGAAATAACTTTTTCCACTTAAAATTGCTTACTAATTCCTTTTCAAGTCATTTTATGACTTTTTTATCAAAATGAAGGGAGAACTGAATGCTTGTTTATTTATTTTAGTTTTTCATTGCAGTTTCAAATGAAAATTTGTGATAATTACAGATTTATATCTGCGGAACTTCCTCCAACGATCTATTTATATGGTGCCCATAACAAACATAACAATAAATTTAATCTTTGTTGGCTTTTCGTTTGTAGAACATAATTTTTAATGGGATCGTTTATTTATTTATTATTTAGTTACATAACACAAAGATATTATTTTCTTCGGTTTTTGGTAGACAAGAATTAGCTGGAGGTTTTCAAATTTATTTAATACTCGTACTCGATTGTGCATGAAACATAGTCTTTTTTTATGAAAATAACTTTAGTGATTATTATATGCATTTGTCATCATAAATATGAATTGTGCTAATGCTGAGGATGTTGTTCCTTCTCGAAGTCACTTTTCTCCGTAAGTAAATTTTATTACCATGTTATTCCAATAGAAAGCAATCAATCAGTGTTTCCTCTTTTTCTATAAAAACATATGACCTTTAAAATAACAATGTCACTTTTTTTAATTTACGTTGATTTTCAGGTATCTGTCAATCATGGAAGATTGTTATGAGAAAATAATCCATTATAATGAAATATGTACACTTTTTACAGAAAATTGAAAAACGTTGTTCGATTCGCTAGCTTACAAATAGTAATTTCTGCAAATTTCATGCATTTATTCATTAAACAAAAACATTTCCATCAAATTTGCTTGTTAAAGGAGGAAAGAATATGAGAATACTTTTACATATGAAGTATATTTTTATTTTATACGAATTTTGATAAGAATGAATTTAAATTTTCATTTAAAAATCATATCTATGTAAGAAGTTTTTAAAAATGAGATATTACTTTTGAAACAATTTTTAAATACAATAGAATTTTATTTTGTATATTTTTGGTATAGGGCTCGGGCTCGGGCTCTGGTGACAAAAAAGTTTTCGGGCTTCGGGCGGGCTCGGTCTTAAAATCGTCGGGCTCGGGCCCCGAAAAACGAGCCCGAACTCATCTCTACTGCCCGGACAGGAAATTCTGGATCCAGGAGGGCGCGAACGAAAGTTATTTGGACCAGAGCCAGTGTAAAAATTAAAAGTTCGCCCCGTGCAAGGCCCCTACAGAAATAAGTAAAAACAGGCCAGGTTCGGCCCAATCTAACCTGACTGAACTTCTACAAAAGAAAAAAAATGGATTTTACTTAACGTACAATAAAGATTCTTTTAAAGAGTATAGCACACATATTTATGGGATAAATCGACTGTATGTTTTAAAATTACTATGTGCAGGACAGACAGAACACAATAGTAGCAATATACGACTATTGCAACACATTGATTAATCGAGGTTTCTGTTAACCGAGCCAATAATAGTCTGTTTTTGAGAATAAACCTTAAAAAAGACAACACGTTTTGTAGTCACTGTTCGGGCCTGGCCCTGCAAAATCAGGACAATCTTTTAAATGGGCCAGGCCGGCAGAAAAAAATTGAACGGATTTACTGACCGAATATAAAACTTTAAATGAAGGTGATAAAATAGGAGCCATTTTCAATGAATATCACTTCCAGCGAATAAATATAAATGTGAGTCACGAATCGATGCTAATTTGACAACATCATACAGAAATATATTATGTCCAGTGTAGAGATTGATATTGGGCAGTTACATTGGTGTTTCAGCCCCAGGCTTAGTTTTTTTCAGCAAAATTGTGTGGGACTGAAATCAGCCTTGAATTTTTTCTATATAGTCGAGCCGGGCTGGAACTGGAGTTTTTCATTTACTATGATAATGGATATTCTGATGGAAAGTAGTCCATCCAAAATTCCTTGACTTTTCCCTGATTTTTTGCCTAATCTTTCAAGTTTCGCTGATTAATCGAATCCTGGAAAGTATTATCTTCCCGTGATAAATTGAAAAAATTCAATTTTTTCAATGTATAATTGCCAAAATTCGTAAGGATGATTTTCAGTATAAAAGAAAAAATTCTGAAATTCAAAACAAATTTTCTGAAAGGTTCAGCAGAGAGGATAGGAAGAAAAATCGTTTCTCAATGCTAATTACGCGTTTTTTCTGCGACTTTTTGACGAAATTTATCTTTTTTTCGCTACCATCGACAAAAATTGTATTTTTCCGGGGTACTTTGACGAGATTCATGTTTTTTTCTGCGATTCTTTGAAAAAATTAGAGGTTTTTCGTGATCTTTTAGCAGAATTTTTATTTTTTCACAATGATCCTTTGACAGAAATTTGCTCTTTTGCGTGATCTTTTGTCAGAAATTTGCATTTTTTCTGCAATCTTTTCACAAAATGTGCATTTTTCTGCAATCCTTAGACAAAATTTGCATTTTTCCTGCAATCATTTGACGAAATTCGCGTTGTTTCGAGATATTTAAGAAAATTTGTATTTTTTTTTTTTTTCGCAATCCTGTAACGAAATTTGCATGTTTTCGCGATTCTTTAACACAATTTGCATTTTTTGTAATTCTTTGACAAAGATTGCGTTTTTTCGTGATTCTTTGATAAAATTCATGTTTTTCCATTATTCTTTGACAAAATTTTGCACCTTTTTTTTCGATTTTTTTGACAAAATCTGCGTTTTCTTCGCGATTCTTTGACAAAAAAGATTTCGCATTATTTTACAATATTCAACCAAATTTCCGTTATTGTACAATTCTTTGATGAAATTCATATTTCCCCCTGATCTTTTATCAAAATTCGCGTTTTTTCTGCCATAGTTTGACAAAATTCTAATTGTTTTGCGACATTCAACAAAATTTGTGGGGTTTTTTCACGATCTTTTGACAAAATTTACGCATTTCTGTTGATTTTTTTCGAAATTTTTTCATTTTTTATGCCTTTTTTGCAATTGTTTGACGAAATTCGTTTTTGTTTTCTCGATCCTTTGACATAATTAGCGTTTTTTCTACGCTTCTTAGGTAAATTCATACTTTTGCCGCGATCCTTTGACAGAAATCTGCGCTTTTTCTGCAATGCTTTGACAAAATTTGCACTATATCTGCAATTCTTTAATGAAATTCGCCTTTCCTACCGCAATGATTTCACGAATTTCCATTTTTTATGCAGTCCTATGAAAAAATTCGTGTTTTTTTTCCGAAATTCCTCGACAAATTTTTCGTTTTTTAGTATTCTTTGATGAAAATGGCGTTTTTTCATGGATCCTTTGAAGAAATTTTGGTTGTTTTTCTATTTTTTGATGAAATACGAGTTGTTATGAGACTTTTTAATGAGATTTGCATTTTTTCCGTGATTTTTTGACGAAATTTGTGTTTTTTTAGTTATACGTTGCCGAAATTATCGATTTTTTTATGTGAAAGATTAACAACATATTTTTTTGGCGACCATTTGTCGAAATTCGTGATATTTTACTATGAAGCATTTTTATGTCTAAATTTTCGGTCTGATAACTTTTTTTTTTTTTTTTTTTTTTTTTTTTTGCCTTTGAGTGCTTTAAATTTTAGGAAAATTCGGAACAAATCAGATGGAAATTTGTTTTTGTATCCAATTGATAAAGCTAGCTATTTTAAACTTAAAGGACTATTACACTTTTGGAAAATTTCAAGAACTTTTCATTTCTTGATAATCAATACTTTTTATTCCAGCACTTTACCATTTTTTTTTCAGAGCGAGCAAACGATGAAATCGGTTTTTGTGCATTCGCAAGTGCTGGGAAGGAAAAGGATGAGTTTTTCATGAGAGTTTTTTCTGATTTTTAATTAATAATTGCTCAACTACTCATCAGAAATATAAAATTCTGATTCTAATTTTCAGACTTGTACATGCTATAAACTTTTCTAGCCATCCTGCCACACACATAGCAGAATTTTTTTTAGTAGTATAGATATGCTTTTACATTTATGATTTTTAAGATGACACAAATTGAAACGAACTTTAAAAAACTAAATATGATAGCAGATATTTCTATTTCCCTTTAAAGTAACTATATGGCTACTTAATTCTAATTTTCCGCTCATCACAAAAAAAATATTAAATGAGGAAAATTATATAAACAGAACATGTTCTTTATATTTTTGTTTCTAATGACTATCACCAGTGACGCTTAGCGTAGTTCTATGGTCACTGTGTATTACTAGTGTGTGACTAATACCTTGAAATAGAGGACTATATAGCCAGGTGTATTCATATAATCATGAGGTTAGAAAATGACAGCCTCGAGAAATAGACAAGAAATCCACCCCATACATCTAAAATGAAAAAGGGCTCATAGGTTCATCATATCTGGAGGGGGGAAAGAGCACTGAAAGTATTTTTTATTGAACATAGAATGCGCCATAAAAATTTTTGCTAAGATACATGTCAGAAATTATTGATATGAACGTACAGATGTTATTGCTGGGTTATTTGGAAATATATGGCATCACATATTTGGTTAAATAAAAAAAAGAAAATCGTTTCACTAAAAAGAAAATATAACATTGGCTCTTAACCACAGAAAAATGCAAAAAACTGGAGGGTCAAAAGCTATGTCTTGCCCCTGCTCTGGAAAAACTAGGGGGGCAAGTGCCCCCCCTCGTCCCCGCCAGATTACGTCCATGGTCACGCATTCCTATTTCCTGTCATTCTCTTACAACCTGAAGTCTAAAAAGGCATTTTCGTCTTGTTTTCAAGTCTGGTGTAATGTTTGTTTCTACTTTTTTTTACTGAAATTCATTTGGTCATTCTTCATTAGCGTATCGAATTTATGGTGCGCGTTATATACGAGATTTTAAGAAATCGCCATTTTTACTTGTAAAGTAGGGGTGAGCCTTATACACGAGTAAATACGGTAAGGATTCTATATAAAAGTAATTTACAGAAAAGACCTAAATCCTGGTAACTTCAACTTCAGTATTACATTTTTCAGCGAGGGAACGCTATATAATAAGTCTTACAGGGGTAAGTGTCAGAAATGTTAATCTTGCCTATATGGGAAAAGAAAAAGAATGAAGTAACATTCTGACTCCATCAAATTTTAAATAAAAAAAAAAAAGAATGGATTTTCAAGTTTTATTATTGAAAACCAAAAGTAAATTATAAGCCGTCCAAGGCAAAAATTTAAATTTCTAAATGTTATGCCCATAAAGAAATGGATTAATGTATGAGTGAGTAATTTTACAGAAATATTTTTGTAAAGGATTTTTAAATTGTAGTAGGGTGGTGTAAAACAGCTATAAAAACAGCATATTTTATTTATATTTAGTTTGCCAAAATTATACCATTTTAATCCACAAAAAATTACATAGAACATGGAATCATGCGTTGCTTGCAACATTTTAAGGACAATTTCAACAGTAAACATGCAAATGCAATTAATGTTGTTAGTAATTACTTATAGTATTTTAAAACACATTGTCAATTAACTATTTAATCCCATGCTGGAGGATAAAATAAGTAGTACTTATTTAAAGCTTTCTATCTAAAACTAAATAAATAATTGTACACGAATCTCATTAATTTCTTATTCTTTAAAATGCTGAACCGTTTAATTGCTTATACATATTTTTTTTCTTTTAATCAAAATAGGTTTAAAAATTGTCCATTTATTCTATTATAAATTTCAAATCTACCTCTATTTTAGAGTTAAAATATGCAGAAAATTTTTGTAGAAAGAGATTTTTTAAAAGCATATATATAGAATCAGATCATTAAAAAAAAAAAAAAAAAGACAGAAAACTGAATTTGAAGAATAATCATATAAGAGCGAAATTATGAAAAATAATCTTGGTTAAATGCATCCCGGCAGAAATCATAAATTGCTACTGTTCCTTGTTGTACCAAATTTGCTACTGCCAGGATGCACAGCGAGAGGGTTAAGCAATAGATTTAAGAGAAGAAATAGTCTGATTATGGAAGATATGCATAAAATTGACTGATGTTCTTATTCAATAATTTTGTAATCGAATAGTTTTCCATTTTTTGGAAAAAACAAAAGATCTTTCAGAAAATTCTGTCTAAGTATTGAAACAAATTTTTAGACTCGACAATGCGGAACGGAAAAAAACTTTCATCACGTGACAAAAATTGCTTATAAATATTTATGAAAGTAAAAAAAAAAAGAAAAAGAAAAAAAGAAAAGCAACTCTAATAAAAAATGCTTCAACAATGAGCTCTGCTACTTTTATTCCTTTACTTTTCAAAATAAGCAAGAAAGTTGTGCGTTTCTTGATCTGGAAATTTGAGAATCGCCTTAAGGCCCCTATCCTCGCTTGAGGAAACGCTCGCGAGCTAATGCTATTCCTATGGGGAAGCATTTTTCTAATAACTCTTTCGCATTTTGACATTTTTGAATAATTTTTTTTGCATTGGATAGCTGAGGTGCATGCCGACAGCGCATCTTTTTTACTTTTTCGATTTTGGTTGCAGATATATTTTTTAAAAGCACTTTCTGTTTCGAAACCGGTTTTGAAAGTGAAACTAACTTTGTAAAAAATATCTGCAACCAAAATCGAAAAAGTAAAAAAGGTGCGCTGTCGGCATGCACCTCATCTATCCAATGCAAAAAAAATTATTCAAAAATGTCGAAATGCGAAAGCGTTATTAGAAAAATGCTTCCCCATAGGAATAGCATTAGCTCGCGAGCGTCTCCTCGAGCGAGGACAGGGGCCTTAAGGAAAATTTCACATCAAATGAGAAATAAAGCGACATTAAATCACGAACAAAAAATCAAGGTAAAACAACTTCTGAAGCTGTCTAAATAATTTTGAAATAAATAGCACTGAATGAAAACAGTTTATAAGATCTTAAAGAAAGCTAAAATATCTTTTCGTCTTATTATGAACAAATGAAATAGCTCATAGCTGCAATTAGTTAATAAATAAAATTAGCGATTTACTTCTTTTCTCCTTCAAACAGAAGAAATGATTCGAATGCTGGTGGGGCATTCATCTTTCAGATTTATATATTAGAATTAAGAAATATTGGAAATACACGCAACACACACTTCTAACACAATCACAACAAACAACAAACAAACGTAAAAAGAGTGGGTTGGCTGGTTGGTTGACTCAATACTCCAGAGACAGAGAGCGGTCATGCGAAAAGCTTCATTAATCTCCGTGATTTCCTTTGAAACCATGTAGCTTCAGAAAATCCGTCCTCAAATAGAGTACCTATAAAAATATCTAATGGAGTAGTGGTATATGGAATAAAAAAATTGAACAGTTTAAATAAATTTTGATAAAAACCAATCGCTAGGCATCTTTGAAATCCTGTCATTATTGTTAGACCAATTTTCAGTATTTTCTTTTACTCTTTTATTGAAAATTCGACCAGATGAGTACATGGAAGAAGGAATATAAACGGGAAGGAAAACGAAGCCTCTTTCTCATTAGGAGCAGGGTGATCGTCGATGCCACCGGATTTCAGTGAGGTTCACCCATATCCCAGCATTCCCTGAGGAATGGCAACTATTTGGCGCATTTATCACTCATTTGGCCTTTCTTACGCTCGGCGTCTTATGTGCTGATTTCTACGGCGAGAGGTAAAACACATGCCAAGTTATCGCTCGAAAAAAATCACCAAGGTTGCCGGCAGTTCAGGGTCACACTTGTCCCAGAATTTTCGGCTTGCCTCGGCTCGCCTCGGTTGCCCGGTTTTCCTTCCCGTTTATATTCTTTGTTCCATGGATGAGTACCGCTAAATTTTGAAATATAAGTTTGCCATATAGACCCCTTGCATTGACGTCACAACAGCGGCTGTTCCTCTTATCTGGTGCACATGACGCCATAATCTGGAGCCCAAACAAACCATCATAACTCCTCGTTTGCCGTTTAAAGCAACCGTGGCCTTTCTGTTTAATTTTGATTTTTCTTATTCTTGCATTATTTTTCTAAATACTTAAAAAATGAAGCGCAAATTACTATTTTTATAAATGTGAAAACACCACATTTGCCTTATGTTTGGGCGCCAGATGAAGCATGTGACGTCACGTGCAAGGGGTCTATTTTGGACAAAACTTTTGTTTAAGCACAGTCTGAAACCTGACTACAGTGCCTAGAAGTATTTCCACTTCTAGGCACTATAACCTGACTCAGGAAATGACCAACGGCCAACGTCATGAGAAATGGATCAACTTTATACGGAAATTGGCACAAAACGATAGGCCCCTTATTCTATATTATCCCGATTGGTGGTCATAAAATAACACGCAGATGTTTTAACTTAATTCTATTTTTATTCTACAGAACTATGAGCGCAAATTCTGACTCTATTTATCATCGAACAACAAGCTAATTAAAACGTAAACAAATTACCGTCTGCGATCGCTATGGCAACCGCTCAAGGCATTGCCATTCTAAACTGCGAAATATTTCCAACCTTCCGTGGTAACCATAGCAATCACCATAGAGTATCCCCCCAGTGACGAAGGGTACCGAAGAAACGATATAATTTATAATTATTTTTAAGTTTTTTTTTAGGTCAGAATTCACGCTGGTTGAAAAAAAAATTACAAAGATATATATATACCTTGAAATAAATTTGAAATGCAACAAAAATAAGAAATATAACAAAATATAGAAATAATATATACAGCTCATATTCAAAATATTAGAATAATTACCTTTTTTTATAAATTGAAAATATCGTTTGGTAATTTAATGTCTTTTAATGAAAACATGCAAACGATATTTTTATTAAGAACTTATTGTTGATTAAACTTACTTGTTATCTTAAATTTAATATCATTTTTGAAAAGATTAATTGCAAAAAAAATTATTTTGAAAAGTCAAAATATTAGAATATTTATTCAAGTGGTTCAAAATATTAGAATATTTCACATTAATTCTCCTTTAATTATTACCAATTCTTAACTGGTGGCATCATTGATTAAATTCAGACTATTTTATTTGAAATCAGTATTCTTTTTTGCAGTTTGTTTCTTTTTCGTCTTAAAATGGGCCGTGTGAGTGATATTCCTGAATCTACTAAACTTCGTATGGTTGATTTGTATCGGCACGGTAAAAATCAATGTTTTATAGCGAATTATTTACATTGTTCGCAATCGAGCGTTAGTAAAATACTAACACAATATTCAAAAATTGGAAAATTTCAAAATAATCGCCGAAATGGTGGCCGAAAACCAAAAACATCTGCTAGAGATGACAGGAAACTGAAGCGTATAGTTAAGAAAAACCGTTTTAAAAGTGTGCGATTCTTGCACCGAAAATGGAAAGAAGAAGGAGTTGAAGTTTCTACATCGACAACATTAAGACGTCTCCATAAATTTAAATTTGAATCTCGTGTACCGAAAACAAAACCTCTCATGACTGCAAGACAAAAGCGTATAAGATTGAATTGGTGTAAATCAAGACGTTTATGGAGCAATGAAGATTGGAAAAATATATTATTTAGTGATGAAAGTATGTTTTGTGTTTCATATGGTAATCAAGATATTCGAGTTTGGAGAATGAAGCAAGAAGCATTTGATAAAGAATGCCTTAAACGTTCCGTAAAATTTGCTGCTAGTGTCATGGTTTGGGGTTGTATGAGTGCAGAAGGACCTGGAAAGTTATGCATCGTCTACGAAAAGGTTAACTCTCTGATATATGAAGAAATTTTAGAATATTACATGATTCCATCATCAGAAGATTTATTTGAAGATGATTTCATCTTTCAACAAGATTTAGCGTCCCCGCATACCTCGGTTTCAACTAAGAATTGGTTCCGCCAACGCAACATTAAGGTACTTCCTTGGCCACCAAATTCACCAGATCTTAATCCCATCGAAAACTTATGGTGTATAATGAAGAAAAAACTTCAAGAAAATCCTCCTTCAAGTAAAACTGAGTTAGTGGCACGTATAAAGTCTATTTGGGCTAATATTGATAGAAATGTTTGTAAACACCTTGTATATAGTATGCAAGATCGATTGTACGCTTTTATGAAAGCTAAAGGGGATGCTACAAAATATTAACTACCATTTACTTCATATTCATAAGGTAATATTGTTGCGTAAAATAAAATATTCTAATATTTTGAACCAATCTAAATTTTATTCTAATATTCTGGTGTGTTTAAGGAAGCTGTATACCTAATTTATTGTGCTGTATTTTATATTTTATAAATGTTAAAATCTTATCTAAACATTCAAGATTTAATTTATAAGAAATTTAATTGCATTTACTTAGTATAAAAAATAAATAAATGACAAATAATTTTTTCTTATTACTTTTTCTCAATTATTCTAATATTTTGAATATGAGCTGTAGATATGTAAAAATGAACAGTTTTAACAATAATTTCAGGAAGTAATGTAAGATGCCAGTTTTTTAGGAAAATGGACATGTCTGCCCGAGCGTGTGATAGTTTTTGTTTGGTCAGGATTGCTGTCCGATTTAACAGAGAGTTTTAAATTAGAATTCTCTGGAACAGCTTTCGTCAACAAGTCTGATTGAGGAATCAAATGAGCTCGCTTCACACGATCTATTGATACCGTGGACTTACGACCATTGAGTTCGATTGTTATGGTTTTTTCAGTTCTACTTAGAACTTTGTGAGGACCAGTATATGGTTGACACAATGGAGGTTGTACATGGTCCACTCTTAGAAAGATGTGTGAACAAGATGTCAAAGAAGGGTGTATATAGAACTTCTCGTGGCAGTGAGCTGATGTAGCAACTGGATTTAACTGCCGCATGGTGTTTCTTAGTTGAGTGACGAAGTTCTCGTTGCATGGTTGGATTAAAGATTCATCCAGCATGTCACATGGCAGTCTCAACGTAGTGCCGAAAACAAGTTCAGCGCAAGAAACTTGTGTATCTTCCTTCACTGCTGTGCGAATGCCTAGTAAAACTATCGGCAATACTTCAGACCATCTATTGGTTTCGTGAGCTTTGATGGACGACTTTAAATGTCGATGAAATCTTTCGATAATGCCATTGGATATAGGATGATAAGCTGTGGTTCGGATCTTCTTTGTTCCCAACATTTTCGTAAATTCATCAAAAATCGCTGATCGCATTTGGGGGTCTTGATCCGTGGTTATGAGTGAAGGACAACCAAATCTTGAAATCCAGTCCTTGAATATGGCATTGCAAATTGTTTTGGCTAGTGTA
The DNA here is from genome assembly GCA_964019185.1 of Maratus speculifer. Lineage (NCBI taxonomy): Eukaryota > Metazoa > Arthropoda > Arachnida > Araneae > Salticidae > Maratus > Maratus speculifer. The sequence continues at coordinate 364,441,504 of OZ025290.1, read as the reverse complement.
TCAGATATGGGTATAGCTTCTGGCCATCTGGTAAATCGGTCGATAATCGTTAAAAGATAGCTGAAACCGTCAGATGGAGGCAAGGGACCCACAATATCTATGTGAATCTGGGAAAAACGTGCATCAGGAAGAGAGAACGTGCCAAGAGGTGCTTTGGTGTGCCTTTGTATTTTGGATCTTTGACACGACTCACAGCAACGAACCCAGTTTTTGATGTCTCGTTTCATATTTGGTCATACGTATCTGGAACAAATTAACTTTGTGGTGGCTGCTATGCCAGGATGAGATAGGTTGTGCAAATGTTCGTATATCAGTCGACGAAAGGAGCTAGGAACTAAGGGTCGAGGCGTACCTGTGGAAGTATCACATAGTAGGTTACGATCAGAAATGAGGCACGGTTTTAATTCCAATTTTAGCGATGAATTATGCAGCAGGTTTTGTAGCTCTGAATCATCTTTCTGAGCTTCAGCAAAATCATCAAAATTTAAGATTGGAGATTTTGAAATAGAATCAATTTCAATTCTTGAAAGACAATCTGCTACAGTGTTTTTGGAACCTGGTACATGTCTAATGTCAGTGGAATATTGGGAAATAAAATCTAAATGGCGTAATTGCCGAGGCGAGCATTTATGGGGATTTTGCTTAAATGCATAAATTAACGGTTTCTGATCGGTAAAAATTTTAAAATTTCTCCCCTCTAACATATGCCGAAATTTCTTTATTGCTGAATATATAGAAAATAATTCCCGGTCATAAGTTGACCAATTCCGCTGACTCTTGTTTAATTTCATGGAAAAAAATGCTAAAGGTTCATAATGTTCCTTAAAAAATTGCATAAGAGTGCCGCCGATCGCGACATCTGAAGCGTCAACCCATATACTTAACTCAGCACCTGGAATGGGATGCCGTAAAAGAGCTGCTTGAGCTATGGCATTTTTGGCATCTGGTGAATTCCATTTTGTGACAGACATGACTGAGAGAACTTTTTTGTTCATCTTTAAGTACTAAATATTAATTGATAGTTAAAAAAATGCATGGGGTGATGTAAATATAGGCCTTATGCTATAAAAAAACACTAAAATTTTAATTCAAGGAAAAACTTAATTTAATTGAGGGTTAAAACCTGCCGTGACAGACATGACAAAATTTAGACATAGATTTTGACTAGACACATATTATCATCATTTGCTCTTAATTGGTATGCATACCAAGTCCAGAATTTTTTAGGAAACAAAATAAGACTTGGATATGTGAAGCAGAAAGAAAAATATTGAAAAATTTGCAAATAGAAAAATATTAAAAAATATTTATCAGCGTGACAGACATGACAAAGTTTTGTGACAGACATGACACGTGTACAATTTTCTCTGAATTTAAGTATTTTTTTCTTAAATATTACTTTCTTTAATTTTATCACAACTTGGAGATTAGAATATGATATAACGGTATATTATGTTAAAAAAATCTCAAAAAAAAAATTAAAATTTATAAAATCCCTTGGAAGTTTTCACTGAAATGAATTTGTACCAGAAATTTTTTGGCAGATTTTCTTTTAAATAGTAGAAAACTTTAAATTGTGTACGTTTCACATGAAGAAATACCATAGCCATCAATTCCAAGTTAGATAATAACAACTTTCAAATCACAAGATTAAAGCAAAACTGTTTGAAAAAATAATTGTGACAGATAATATATCTGAAACAAAGAAATTGGTATCGACATAATTATCTGGTAACTATGACATGCATTCTAAATTTAAGCATTTTGTTGAGTTGAGTTATAAAGAAATATTATTGGCATCAATACTAAGTTAAACAAGTTGGAAATTGCACGTGAAGCGTAGCAAATGGTGCGTTCGTACTATAAGTTTTAAAATATTCAGATCTTGCTGATATAGTAGAGCGTACTTTGGATACAGTATAGTGGTCGAAATCTTTGTGTTCCTGTAAATATGCAGGGAGTAATTTTTATCATACTTCATTAATGTATATCTTATTCATAAAATGTGAAGTAGGTTAATATAATTAAAACACGCCCCGAACAATGTTTCCCCGTATAACATTATTTAGTGGAATACATTTGTGTGGCCCTATGTAATTTAATAATAAATATTCTCTGCATCCCAGATTGTACAATGTAGATTTTAGTACATACATCATAGATTCATGTCAATTATATTATGTTCAAATGAGTGTAACACCATTAAAATGCATTTGAAACATTTTTCACCATTGATCGTAATGTAACAGAATACTTTTGATTGCCCCTGTAACTGATCTATGCATCCGATTTTCATAACATTTGAAATGACTCGACAAAATTATGTAATAATTAAACGTTTTAAATTTCAAACGATTAAAATGCATTTGAAACTTTTTTTTCCCATTGACGTAATGTAATGAAATACTTTTGAGTGTCCCTGTAATTGATCTATCCATCTGATTTTCATAAAATTTGAAATGACTCAACAAAATTATGTAATAATTATAAATTTTAAATTTCAAACGATTCGGTTGGACAGTTTTTGCGTTGTTATATGCGGACGGACAGACAGACAGACGGACTGAGCGACAACAATAGGTGCTACGCATTTACATAATTACGAACGCACCTAAAAATTACAAAAATAACTTTCTAGGAAAGAGATTAAGTTAAAGTTGCTTGAAAAACTAATTGTGACAGACAAGACTAGCGTGACAGACATGACAAATGTGACAGACATGACAAAATGTAATGCTTTATATTTCACTCAGATTTTAAATTTATCTTTCAATTTTTTTATGAGCTGTTCCTTTTGACATATAAAAAGAGAAAATAAAGTGTTAATAATTTTTATCAAGTAGATTTTCTTGAAAATAAAAAAATCGACATTTTCTGTGACAGACATGACATGAAGACTAATATAAAGTTTCGGGGCAATATCAAAATAATTAAAATATTTCAGGTAAAAACTTTGGTGTTTTTAAACATACTGTTAGTCATTTTTTAAAAAGATATATTTGTTTCAAAAATCTATGTGATATTTAAATGCTTCAAGAGACATTAAACTAGAGATAAAAATAGCAGATTTTTGATTTCAAAGTTAGTCTTGGTAATAATTAACTATAAAAATTTATTTTTACATTTATCTTATTATATCTTGTTATTTTCATAAAATTTGACTTATTTTCTATCAATTGGAACAAAAAAATACTAATTTAGTTCAAATTTAAAAAATGATGTCCATGTCGCATTTTCATGGAATTCACCATCTGTGAAAGCCTTTTCAGCATTTTCGTTCCAATTAATCGGTTCGGAAGTTTTCGGAATACGGGAACGAGATTTCTTTTTGTTTGGATGGCCTTCTAATAATTGCACTAAAGGCGCAAGTATGTGTGCAGCTTTATATATAAAGGATCTATAAAAATTAAACATTCCCAAAAATCGTCGAAGTTGAAATAAAGTTGTGGGCTGTGGAAAATCAATTATACATTTAACTTTATCAGGAAGTGGCTGAATACCGTGTTCAGATATTCGAAATCCTAAGAAATCGATGGTAGGTTTACCAAATGTGCACTTGGAAACATTTATGCACAAACCATATTCTTCTAATTTGGAAAATAAGGCTTTTAAATGATGATAATGCTCCTCTTCATTTTTAGAGGCAATAAGTATATCATCAATAAAAGCATAGACGCCAGGTAAATCGCGTATTATTTCGTCGATGAATCTTTGAAATGTGGCAGATGCGTTGCATAAGCCAAACTGCATGCGTGTGCTTTCGAATAATCCGAAAGGTGTGCATATTGCTGTTTTAGGAATATCATCAGGATTGATTGGTATTTGATGATACGCTTTGATTAGGTCAATGTGACTAAAAATTTTAGTGTTGCGTAAATTAGCAGTAAAATCAGCTATACACGGAATCGGATATCTGTCTTTTACAGTTTGCGCATTCAAGGCACGATAATCACCTACAGGTCTCCACTCCACAGTTCCTTTTTTTGGAACCATGTGCAAAGGTGATGCATAATTGCTACATGAAGGTCTTAAATGTCCTAGTTGTATCATATTTTGAAATTCCGTTTTAGCGATTTTCAGGCGATCCGGAGCTAATCTTCGAGGTTTTGCCACAACTGGAGGTCCTTTTGTTGTAATAATATGCATTGTGTTGTGTTTAACAGGCTGATTAGGATCTGGTAATTTTGTTATAGATGGAAATTTTTTTAGAAGTTCATTATATATGCTATCAATAGTGATTGTTTTTACTGAATGAATGGATGCACATTTCATGTGGCCTGTCGTTTCAAATTTTGTTTTTAAGTCCCTTAGACATTTATGACGGAGATCTGGGACCAATTCGAAATTATGGAGAAAATCTGCTCCCAATATTGGTGTACTAACATTTGCCACTAGAAAAGTCCAATTAAACTTTCGCCTTAAGTTAAAGTCTAGAGAAAGGGTTTGTTGACCATAAACATTTATAGTTGAAGAATTAGCAGCCAAAAGTGTTTGTACGGGTGGGTTCCGTTTTTGTAAATTATTGGCAGGAAGGATTGACACATCCGACCCTGTTTCGACCAGAAAGGAAACATTTGTTGTCCGGTCTTTAATGAACAGGCGACGTGACTGCTGAGGCAAAGAATAAGTCGCCTCTACTCTTTGCTTATTTCGTTTCCCGACCAAGAACATGGTTTTACGCATTTTTCTTCTTTACATTTTGTTCCAAATCGTCGATGGTACCAACAAATAGATGAATCTCGCTTAGCACTGTTATTTCGCTCGCGAGGTTTACTCGAATTTCTACGGTATGGTGATCGCCCACGTGAAAATGCAATTTGATCGATGCGCTTATTTAGTTTTTCAATTTCTCTCATAAATTTATATTCGATTGACTGTTCATTCGCGCTGGACACGGTAAAAGCAGAAAGAGGGGACGGAGTAACTTCCGAAATCCGATCCGAAATTTCCGCAGCCTTTTCAAGGGTTAAATCAGAAACAGCCGCTAAAATTGTTTGAACAGAATTTGGTAAACGCGTCAAAAATAACTCTAACATTAAATTGTCAGGAACATTTAGGGATTCCGCGCGACGTTTCATACTACGTAATAAATCTGAAGGTTTCCGATTGCCTAGTTCTTCCCCAGACAATAGTTGCCGTATTTCTTGCTGAGATGACTCTCCCGAACGCGCAATTAATTCCTTTTTTAAGATACCATAAGGATCGGTAGCATCCGGTTGCATTAATATGTCACGAACAATTGATGCAATATCGGGTGGAAGATGCGACACAATATAGTTATATTTTGTAACAGATTCTGTTATTGCTTTGGGGGTAGCTAAAGCAAATGTACTTTCGCACATTACAAACCAAAGCGCCGGATTCGATCTATTATATATGGGGATTTGAACATCATCGACATTAGACATGATTTATAATTGTTAATATAGAAAAAGCACAGTTAAATCAAAATAAAATTCGCGAGTTAAAATTTACTGTAAAATAATAGAAGAAATATCAGAAAAATGATTCAGAAGTACTTATCTGTTTAGCAGCTAACATATCCATAATCATTTTGCATGATTTACTTCAACCACAATGGAACAAGGTCTCCTTAACAATCTACGAAATTCTCACTTTCCAATTGCTCATGGTATTTTTCTACAGTCCAGAGGTCACCATATATCCCGATTGGTGGTCATAAAATAACACGCAGATGTTTTAACTTAATTCTATTTTTATTATACAGAACTATGAGCGCAAATTCTGACTCTATTTATCATCGAACAACAAGCTAATTAAAACGTAAACAAATTACCGTCTGCGATCGCTATGGCAACCGCTCAAGGCATTGCCATTCTAAACTGCGAAATATTTCCAACCTTCCGTGGTAACCATAGCAATCACCATAATACCAATCACCGTGTAAAAATGATTCGCTCCGTGTAATGTTTTAAAAGTTATGAATTGGCCCTGAATCTCATCGACCGTGGTTAGGACCAAAAGATTTTCCCTTTTTTTCTTCTTCTACACTAAGATAAACATGTATTTTCTCAAAGTAAATTTACTGAGTTTCTAACAGCCGACATTTTTTTATTTTATTTGTTATACTTGAAAATATTTTAGCAGATAACGGGTGAACAAGAATTAATTAACTCAGATAAAAAATATGAAATAAACATTACGAAGATAACTTTAATTTAGGAAAAGAAATCTAACAGGCTTCCGCTATGGAACAAGCTGAAAAAACTTATTTTTAAACTACAAAACAACAATTGCCACAAAAGTTAACAGAAGAAAACTACATATAAAAAGCACGTTAAATACAAGGAGTATCAGTAAGAATTTAAAAAGTCTAATAATTGAAGTTCATAATATCAACACTTCCCCTTGAACTTGCAATTATGGCATTCTTACCATACCCAAGAGAGTCCTTAACATTTCAAAACGTTTTCTAGGTAAGGCTTTTGTAAAAATATCCGCAATTTGGTATTCACCATCAATATGCTGGACACTGACTTCACCAATTAAACACTTTTCTCGAACAAAATGATATCTAATGTCTATATGTTTAGTTCGCTGATGGAACTCAGGATTTTTAGCCAAACGAACTGCACTCGCATTATCAACTTGCAGAATAGGCGTTGATGTTAATGGCGCAATGCCATCAAAGAGACGTTTCAGCCAAACAATTTCTTTGGTTGCCTCACTTGCAGCTATATACTCTGCTTCTGTGGTGCTCAATGACACACACTGCTGTCGATAACTTGCCCAGTCAATGGCTCCTCCACTGTATTTAAATACAATACCGGAAACTGATTTTCTGGTTCTTGTGTCACTGGCATAATCTGCATCACTATATGCCTCTAAGGTACCAGGGTGAAAACCAGACTTAAACACTAATGCAAAATTAGATGTTCCCTTGATGTACTTTAGTATTCGTTTTACCATTGACCAATGTTTTTGTTTTGCTTTATCCAAGAACTGAGAACAATATGACACAGCAAAGGAAATATCGGGACGGGTAGCAACTGCCATGTACACCAAACTGCCTACAGCTTGTCTGTAAGGAACTTTTCCAGAAACAATCTCTTCATTATCTTCCGCTGAAATATTATCCTTTTCTATGGGAGTAGAAACTGGATTAGCATCTTTCATGTTGAATTTTTCCAAAACTTTATTAGCATAATTTTGCTGACTAATAAAAATATCTCCACTTGCCAGCTTTTTTATATCTACACCAAGATAATATTCAGCATCTTTGTATGTTACCTTGAATTCACGCTGTAATTCTTCAAGGAAATTATTCTTGATTTCAGGAGTTGTGGCAACAAGTCCATCATCTACATGTAATGCTAATAACAATTTCTGTTGTTTCTCGTTACTGCAAAACAAACATGGATCAGCAGCACTCTCTGTAAGACCATATTTTCCCAGGAACTCTTTAAATCGCTTGTTCCAACACCTTAGTGACTGTTTCAATCCGTAGAGGCTTTTAACTAGTCGACAAACACGGCCTGAGTTGTCATCATATCCTTCGGGTTGTTTCATATAGATTTCTTCTTCTAACGTCCCATACAGAAATGCAGTTTTAACATCAAACTGTACCAGGTCTAAATTTTTATTTGCTGCAACACTTATTAAAGCTCGAATAGTTTCAAAACGTGCAACTGGGCTGAAGGCTTCTGAATAATCTATACCTTTTCTTTGAGAAAACCCTTTAACTACAAGCCTAGCTTTGAACCGATCAATGTCGCCATTAGCATGACGCTTCAATTTATATACCCATCTGTTTGTAATGGCTCGTCTTCCTTCTGGTAGGTCTGTTAAATACCAAGTATTGTTTTCTAATAACGATTTAATTTCCTCATCCATTGCAGCTTGCCATTCATTTGCCTTGTCCGATTTTACCGCTTGGTAGTAGTGTTCTGGTTCACTCTCTTCTGCAATACAGCATTCAATAAGACGTTCAGGTGCCTTTAACTGCGTCTTGTCCCTTAGATTTCGATCATGCTGCGCATTTTCAGAAGTTTCATCTGCATCAAAATCAGTTCCATAACCGTCAGGAGTAGAACTTTCATCTATTCTAAGCTGTTCCGGCTCAATTGCAACAACAGTTGATGTTGATATAGATTCAGGAGAAAACACTACTTCTCTTGTTCGTTCGATTTTTTTTGTACCTTTGAACCATACACGATAACCATCAACATCATCTAAGTAGCCAACTAAAATGCCTTTTCGGCCTTTCGGATCCCACTTCTTGCGCTTCTGCTTGGGGGTATGAACAAAACACTCTGTACCAATAATTCGAAAATGATTGAGTCTTGGAGTTTTCCCATAAAAAACTTATGTTCAACTGCAGATGTTCCAGCACGATTCAGTATATGTACTACAGCACTGACTATTTCAGCCCACAGGGATTTTGGTAAATCTTTTGCGATCATGATTGATCTAGCTAACTCGATGAGAGTTCGGTTATTTCGTTCAGCAGATCCATTTTGTTGAGGTGTATAGGGTGTGCTGTATTGAAATTCTGCTCCCATTTTCTGAAGCAAACCTTTCAAAATTTTGTTGTTATATTCCAATCCACCATCACTAAGGACTGCCTTGATTGGTTTCTGTGTTTGATTTCTGAAGAAAGCACAAAATTCTTCAAATTTAGATGTAACCTCAGATTTATACTTGAGAAAATACACTTTTCTGAATTTAGAGTAATCATCAGTAAAACATACATAGTAATTGGCGCCACCTAATGATTCTTCTTCCATAGGCCCACAGACATTAGTATGGATAACATCCCCAATATCCTTAGCTCGTTGTTGACGATTTCGAAATGGTAATCGATGTTGTTTACCTAGCACGCATGCTTCGCAAAACTCACCATCATCTTGCATTTCTATACCTTGAGTGTGCAGAAACTTTTTCACATGCTGTTTATTCAAATGTCCAAGTCTCTCATGCCAAAGTTGAAGCGAGTTTGATTCAGTAAGTTGAACTTCAGAAGAGGGCACTGTTACAATGTTAGTTGCACTGTTTACCGCAGGTACTATTACTTTGCATAGCAATCGGAATAAGTTACCTTGGCGTATTCCAACAGCAACAACTCCTTTAGGTTTTACAAATTCACACTTATTGTTACACATCTTAAATTTTGATCCATGGTCAAGAGCTTGACTTACAGAAAATAAATTTCTCGAAGCATCTGGAGCATATAATACACTTTCCAGTACACTGGCTTTCCAGTTGCCGTTAACTAACATTTTCACAGAGATTTCACCATGGCCATACGCTTTCATTGTGGAATTATTACCAACCCTTACTTCTATTGGGCACTTATACTGTGTAAAACTTTGAAAGACATCGTGTCTGTTAGTTATATGTTGTGTGGCTCCTGTATCAATGACCCACGTGTCATCACAATTGGCTGCAAGGCATTCACTAATAAAAACTTCATTCTTTGATTTTCTCTCATGCACATTATTAACTTTTTTAACAATACAATCACGTTTCATGTGACCTCTTTTCCCACATCTAAAACATTTAAACTGCTTCCCCTGCTTGTTTGCATGGTTGCCATACTTTTCTGCAGCACTGTGAACCTTTCTCAAACTAGACTTGGCAAGTAAGACATTTAATTCATTTTCTTTGGAAGAGTCTAACATTCTTCTTTGCTCTTCTGCAACAAGTAATTTCTTAAGCTCCACTAATGTCTGTGTCTCTTCAGGTCTTGCACACCAAGCCATTTTCAGTGGCTCAAAGTCACTAGATAAAGTCTCCAAAAGCTTACTCATTACCACAAAGTCATTTGGTTTGATATCCAAATCAGACATCCGTGACACTAGGCGATCTAGTTTTGCTATGTGCATAGCCATTGAATCCGTCGGATCTCGCACAAAAGATGAAAATTGCATTTGGCAGGCATATTGAGCTTGAGTATTTTTCTGCTCAAATAGTTCATGTAGTTTCACCCATATTTCTCTTGCAGTTTTGCACATAGATACGAGGTCACATATTTTACTATCTAGAGTTCTTGAAAAAATACCTCTAGCAGCTCTGTTGCCTTTATTGAAGTTGGCTAAGTCTCTGTTATATTTGTTCCTATCTGCAGCAGCAACGCCTTCGGAAACCGGTTCTGGCTGTACAATCTCTCCAGAGCACACCTCGAAAGCATTTTCTTTTTACATTAGCAAGCCTTCCACCATCCATTTCCATCTGACCCAATTCTCAGAGCCAAGAAGTTTATCAGTCGTAAAAAGTTCCATATCTTTATCTTTATTAACTAACCAAACACACAAATTTGAAATGCGTTTTACCGTTGGTTAGGACTAATTCTCGTTACCGTAACTATCGCGCAGTACGAAGCAAGTCTGGGAGCATAACCACTTGAAAATATTTTAGCAGATAACGGGTAAACAAGAATTAATTAACTCAGATAAAAAATATGAAATAAACATTACAGATAACTTTAATTTAGGAAAAGAAATCTAACAGGCTTCCGCTATGGAACAGGCTGAAAAAACTTATTTTTAAACTACAAAACAACAATTGCCACAAAAGTTAACAGAAGAAAACTACATACCGGGTGTCCCAAAAATGACTGATGGATTTTAAAATTCAATAACTTGCAAACGGTGACAGCTATTAAAAAAAAATTTTGCAGGAGGACTATGTATAATGTCAGGAGTTTTTTTTACCGCAATTCTTGATTTTAGTTCGAATTTCAAACAACAGATGGCGCTGATGGCTGTTGGCGGCCAGTCGACGCCGAGACTTACTTCATTCAGCTTTGACGCAAAAGAAGGAGATTAAGGCTATGGAGTACGTCTCATGCTACAATACAGTCTTGCTCTCAGGTCCCGATTCTGGACTCATTCGATATGATTTCAATGGAATGCGTTGTTGCCATGGAAATAACAGATTGTTTGATAGTGGAATACAGCGTTCAGAAGTGGGCATAAATTTCGCAAGCAGTATTTGAGTTTGCAGAAGATTTTCGTTTAGGAAGATTTATTTTCCCGGATTAATTTACTTTTTTATGGCATGATTTAAAGAATATTTTATGCATCATATTTTAAAACTAGATAAAGAGATTTTTTCAATTTGATGATTTTTCTTATATTCTTAAGAAATTTTAGATCTGTTAAGAAAATTCGACAGTAGATTTTTATGAATGTTCAAAAAATAATCATGAAAACTGTAGATAGTACATTATTGTGTAAAATAACTACCAAAAACAAATATTATAAGTTGCCTTGTTTAGCCCTTTTCAATAGGATTATTCTGTCGTTGCATTAAAATAGAAAGAAATAAAATAAATGTGAGTTAATTAAAATTTATTTTCCCGGATTAAATTACTTTTTATGGCATGATTTAAGGAATATTTTAGGAACCGTATTTTAAAACTACACTATTAAAAATTTGAAACCTTGCTGCATCGTCACTCCTCGACTTTTATAGAAAGAGATTACTTCACTGTATTATTGAGCATTCTCATTGGTCAAAATAGAGATATTCTATAATAGCAGTGAAGTGACGATGCAGCAAAAGTTTCCAATTTTTAACAGTGTAGGTGAAGATATCTTGCTACAATCTTGCTCTTACACAATAAAAATCTGCTGCATTTTGTTGTATACACTGATAAATATCTGCTGCATTTTGCTGCAACGCACTCTACCGCTTGTATATAATATCTCTATTCAAACCAATGAGAAAGCTCCATTTCACGGCCAAGTAACCGTTTTCTATACAAGAAGGGGAGTGCGTTGCAGCAAAATGCAGCAGATTTTTATCAGTGTATGCACACCGCTTGTATAGAAACGGTTACTTGATTGCATTATGAAGCACTGTTATTGGTCGGAACAGAGATATTATATACAAGCGGCGGAGTGCGTATGAAGCAAAATGCAGCAGATTTTTAACACTGTGCACTGTAAAAAATTTTACCCTTTTGCTGCATCGTCACTCCCCCGCTTTTATAGAATATCTCTCTTTTGACTCATGAGAATGCTCCATGATAGGCTGAAGTAATCGTTTTCTATAAAAACGGTGGAGTGACGATGCAGGATAAAGGCAAAATTTTTTATAGTGTGGGGCCCGATTCTCAACTCATTCGATATGATTTCAATGGAATGTGTTGTTGTCATAGAAATAACAAATTCTTCTATAGAAAAATACAATATTCAAAATTGAGCATGTATATAACAATCTAAATCGATCTAAAATTTCTTAGAATATAATAAAAATTATCAAATTAAAGAAATCTCTTTACCTAGTTTTTAAAATATGATGCATAAAATATTATTTAAATCTTGCCATAAAAAGTAATTTAATACGGGAAATTAAAACTTCCTAAACGAAAATCTTCTGCAAACTCGATTACTGCTTTCGAAATTTATGCCCACTTCTTAACGCTGTGTTCCACTACACTGATAAAAATCTGCTGCATTTTACTGCAACGCACTCCACCGCTTGTATATAATATCTCTATTCAAACCAATGAGAAAGCTCCATTTCACGGCCAAGTAACCGCTTTCTATACAAGAAGGGGAGTGCGTTGCAGCAAAATGCAGCAGATTTTTATCAGTGTATCTTAAATCTGTTATTTCCATGGAAACAACAGATTCCATTGAAATCATATCGAATGAGTTCAGAATCGGGCCCCACAGCGTTAAAAATCTGCTGCATTTTGCTTCATACGCACTCCGCCGCTTGTATATAATATCTCTTTTCCGACCAATAACAATGCTTCATAATACAATCCAGTAACCGTTTCTATACAAGAGGAGAGCGTATACAACAAAATGCAGCAGATTTTTACAGTGTAAGAGCAAGATATCTTCACCTACACTGTTAAAAATTGGAAACTTTTGCTGCATCGCCTCTCCACTGCTATTATAGAATATCCCCTATTTTGACCAATGAGAATGCTCCATAATACAGTGAAGTAATCTCTTTCTATAAAAGTGGAGGAGTGACGATGCAGCAAAGGTTTCAAATTTTTAACAGTGTAGTTTTAAAATACGGTTTCTAAAATATTCCTTAAATTATGCTATAAAAAGTAATTTAATCCGGGAAAATAAATTTTAATTAACTCACATTTATTTTATTTTATTTTTTTAATGCAACGATAGACTAATCCTATTGAAAAGGGCTAAACAAGGCAACTTATAATGTTTGTTTTTGGTAGTTATTTTACACAATAATGTTTTACCAACAGTTTTCATGATTATTTTTTGAACATTCATAAAAATCTACTGACGAATTTTCTTAAAAGATCTAAAATTTCTTAAGAATATAACAAAAATGATCAAATTGAAAAAATCTCTTTATCTAGTTTTCAAATATGATGCATAAAATATTCTTTAAATCGTGCCACATAAAAAAGTACACTGATAAAAATCTGCTGCATTTTGCTGCAACGCACTCCACCGCTTGTATATAATATCTTCATTCCAACCAATGAGAAAGCACCATTTCACGGCCAAGTAACCGTTTTCTATACAAGAAAGGGAGTGCGTTGCAGCAAAATGCAGCAGATTTTTATCAGTGTAATTTAATCCGGGAAAATAAAACTTCCTAAACGAAAATCTTCTGCAAACTCCAATACTGCTTGCGAAATTTATGCCCACTTCTGAACGCTGTATTCCACTATCGAACAATCTGTTATTTCCATGGCAACAACTCATTCCTTTGAAATCATATCGAATGAGTCCAGAATCGGGGCCTGAGAGCAAGACTGTACTGTAGAACGAGACGTACTCCATAGGCTTAATCTCCTTCTTTTGCGTCAAAGCTGAATGAAGTAAGTCTCGGAGTCGACTGGCCGCCAACAGCCATCAGCGCCATCTGTTGTTTGAAATTCGAACTAAAATCAAGAATTGCGGAAAAAAAACTCCTGACATTATACATAGCCCTCCTGCAAAATTTTTTTTAATAGCTGTCACCGTTTGCAAGTTATTGAATTTTAAAATCCATCAGTCATTTTTGGGACACCCGGTATAAAAAGCACGTTAAATACAAGGAGTATGAGTAAGAATTTAAAAAGTCTAATAATTGAAGTTCATAATATCAACAGTTATTATAAAATACGAACTGCGTAATCAATTTGTCAAATATTTGATTATTAAAACTTGTGAAAACATATTCGAAAGGAATTCGAAAAATATTCACTTTATACAGGTTTCCATCATAGCAGGTATAATTGTTAGCATTTTATAGTTGTGACCGTGTACTTTTTGCATTTAAGGACCATTTTATATAAAAATTTGTCAACAAAATCGATTTTTTTATTAAACATAACCTGTTTAATTGTGAATATTTTAACATCCCTATTTTATTTATACGGCAATTATATCACACGCGGGATACTGTTAATTTTGTCAGTAATACACTCAATGCAATTATCCAGAAATAACCATTTTAATTGGCAAGTAATAAAAGACTTGGTGAAAAGAAAAGAAAGAAAAACTCATTTAAAAATACCGATGAATAAAATCCTATTCTAGAATCCACTGATCTTATTTTCCAAAAAGTATGCTTATTTATTGTTTTATTATTGGTTATTTTAAAGCTGGTTTCTGAAATTCTGGAATTTTGTGTGAAAGGTCTAACTCAAAATTCGAATAAGGGCCCTCATAGCATTATAAAGAGAAAATGCTCGAAAGAGAATTCTGCCTCATTTCAACGCGTAAAAACTGCAGTGTTGTTGCAGCTTCAGAATTTAACCTAGCGACTTTTAAATTTCTACAAACAGTGGTGTAGTCAATAAGGGGGGGGGGGGGTTGTCCAGGGGGTCCGGACACCGCACGAAACCCGAGCAAAGTTTAGTGAATCATGGATACAACAGTAAAATGGCTCACAAAGAGCCTATGGAAAATTTTCACGATATCCATTTTCACGGTAACCATTAAAACTGCTAAAACGTACTTTACTTACTCTACAGTACACCTCTAAAAAGCATTAACTTACGTGTATTACAATAAATCTGTAAAGATGACCTATTTCAAGAGAAACCAAATTAAGATTAGACGAAAACAACGTCTATTTATACTTGCTAACTTTTGAAACCTACCTGAAATGGAACTTATTCCAATTGTGATTCCTTCTTGGCAGGTTTCTGTGAACACGAATACATGAGAACGAATACGAATACTGTGAACACGTTTCTCATAAATGGAAGCATTTTAATGCCTCGAGACAGAAGGATAAATATAGAAATATACCTGCAGTTCAGTTTACACAAATTTATTTTAACTAGATTAAACTTAAATACTTAAAACTTCTTTATCTTGTAGTACTTCCATGAAACTAATTGTTGCTGACATTTATGGGAAAAGACGAGTTTACACGAACACATTAAAGGTACATTGGTGAATTTCGTAACTTTTTATTTTTGTTCAATTTATAACGAGCAATATTATAAATTACTTTAAATCTGCTGTCTGCAACTAATAAAAGCAACTTTATTTTTGGACTGGTTACTTGTTACCACTTTCAAAATACATCGGTGAGAAAAATTAAAGGAAGAACCATAAAAAGGTGCTTTATGTTAATTATACTAAGGTAATTTCCATGAAAGGTGGGTGATTGGTTGGTAAATCAATGTCAACGTTATCGCATAGTTCAATGAGATTAACCTTCGATACACAAAATATGCAAATTTTTCAACTCGTTGTTTCGGTACACTTGTGGAAAGGAGTGCTTGTGGGGTATTTGAAGTCTAATTTCAAGGATTGTATGTATAGTTGAGATTTGGTTTGGTATGGTTTATTTTTGACGGTTGATTATCTACTCGAGGAATGTAGGCCCTGAGGGAGTGGCCTTCGTGGGGGTCTTTATAAGGGAACTTAACCCGTATTTACGCAAGGTTCGAAGAAAACCACGAAAACTCCGAACGGTTAAGCCGACGGCCGCGATTGGGTTCGAACCCAGCACCTGCCGTCTACCAGTTACGAGGTCAGAACCTCTCGGCCTATGGTGGGGACGCATAGTTGGGAAAATGTTTCTCTTTAATAGGTGGAATATGTCGTCCAGAACATATTTGATCGGTTGTGAGAAATGGCGCGCAATAGTTAGAATGAACGCAGGACAAACACTCTCAGAGATCTGTAAAGCCGAAAGCGTCAAGTCAAGATTCTGGAAACGGTTTAAAGACACTGGTAATGTGTGCAGACAATCAGATCAAGATAAAAAAATGAGCCACAAGATTTGAAGGACCGTTATTTGGAAACGATTGTTAAAAGGAACATGCAACCGACGTCATTTCAGATTACAAGCGAGTTCACTGCAGCAACAGGCACTCGATTATCCAGTTTTACTTTCAGTGACAGGCTGCATAAAAAAGAGCTGTATGCAAAGAAACCCGTGATTTGTATTTCACTAACTCCAAAAGCGAAATGCGCCCTGTTAAAGGGCTATCACCATCATTGGAATACCACGAGCCGAGTGCTCTTTACCGATGAATCTTTATTTTATTATATATTTTTTGGAGAGTTATTACAAACGTGCTACCATATGAAAGAAAAAAACACACTCAATAAGGCTGCAAACATTCGCGAAAGGTCGTATTGGTCGTTCATGGAATCATTGTATGGTCGAGCATCATTTTGAATGGTCGCACTAGCCTACACATTTTTACGAGTACAATTATGAATGTTGAAATATACAGAGATGAAGTTCTTCGTACTCATTTCAAGTTGTTTAACCCTTTGAGGGCAACCAATAGCATATGTTTACTTCTAAACTCCCACCAGAAATTTGGAAAATTTATTTCAAAATAAGGACAAGCAATTTCACGACTTTTTTCCATTAAAGTTAGAAAAGTAAAATTTAATATTTTTTTTTTCTGATGCAAATCTTTATTAATTTTAGGTGTGATAAAATATATCCCACTGCTCCTCAAGGAATTAAGGGTGAAATCGGATATTTATTATTTTATCTTTATTAATGATCTAGAAGTGCTACTGGTCCTCCAAAGTGTTAATTCCAAAGCTGCAGAAATCCCACTCGGAAAAAATGTTTGGATTCATTGTTACCTTTGACACCAATTACTACACTCATGTCCAAACTAAAGATCAAAAACATGTTTTTTTTTTTTGTAAAAATTGATGAATTATTTGATGTGTTGCAATGAAATTTGGCACAGATGTTAGGGTGGTGCGAAAAAACAAAAGTTTTTATTTCCGAATAGCTATAGTGCGGAAAAGTTGCGATTGGTAAATACAAGAAAAACTATTTTTTTTTTCCAAATCGGACTTTATCTTCCAATCGCGCAAACCACTTAAAAATTCAAAAAAATTGAAAATTTCCGATTTTTTCAGAATTAAAAAAAATATATATATATATTACATATACATATATTTTATCACTATAGTGAAAAATATTTGCATATTTGTACTGTTTAATAATATTAAAAAAATAAATTGAGTTTAGAGAATATCTTCCGATCACGCAAGCTCATTAAATATCGGGAAAAATTCAATTTTCAGTGATTTTGATGTATTAAGAAAATAATGAAATAAGTTCAGTTTGCGATCTCATGTTAATATTTAAATGTAAATTAATATTATTGGGCATATTATTACATTTTTGAACAACCGAGATCTTACCATGACGAACGAGATCTCTGCAGGGCAAAAATGTTTAGAAGTTCGCGCAACTCCTGTTTGCCACGTTGTGAAACACCGCTGAAGTCGCTTTCGTGTGCACACTCATCCCCCCCCCCCACCCCACCCCGTCCACTTGCACAGTGTGCCATTTCGTATCAGAGTCCGTGAACGAATTTCGTTTGTTAATTAAATGTGTTATTTTTAATACTGTGTTATTTTATTAACATTTTATTGTAACATGGATACGGATATGCATACGTCGTTGATCAAAAAAATTACTAGACAATCTTTTCATTGTCCTATATTAGGTCATCCAAGATTTTATGCCAAATAGTCTTCCAACAGACGAAGATATTCTTCGATTGCTTTGAGGAGAGGTTTCTATTAGCAAGTAAACTCAACAATATTAAACTTCTCATCAACAACATTAGTTTCTGATTGGTCAGCAATACAATGGCACAAAAAATAAAATATATTTATCAGAAGACGTCAATCTGAAAAGTTTCTGATTATACAATCATTTAGATAATTAATGTCTACTACGATAAGCATTATAAACTAACGAAATATTATATTCGAGACAAGGAAAAACCAAAACTTATAAAAAAGGTTGATGAATTTAAAAAACGAGGAACTCAACTGTGTGATATTTCAGCCTGCAAAAGCGTAATGAATTTATATTGCTCCTGTAAAAAGTCTCCAGATCTGAGGGAGTGTCTGAGACTTATTGTACGTCTGAAAAACACAACAAAATTCCTGTCATTGAGCATGGACTTATCTGCCTCCAGAGAAAGTACGGAACAGGAAATATCGGTACTATCGATCAAAAGGAGGCAAATAAAAAAAATTGAGTACAAGACTTGGAAGATGAAACTATGTATTGAAAAGGCAACCTTCTAAATCTGTTGAAGCGGAAATGAAAGATCTTGAGTATTTATATAAAATACAGGAGAATTTTAATGCTAATGCAAATATATTTAAAATTTCATTACCATGACCGATACATGCTATCAGATTTAAGAAGAAGAAATTACCATGGTAAATAAAAGTGGAGTTACAATCTACATCCTTACATTGCGATCGCAATGATGTATCTGACCGTGCAGGTGTTGTTGCTATAGCGTTGAGTGTGCTAGACGATATTGCTCTAATAACTAAAACAGATGCTTCTCAAGTTATTGACTGATACAAAATTAGATGGGAAAACAGCCACACAAGAAAAAATTTACGGCAAAGTCGAACGGATTCAGAAAAACCACATGACATATATTTTGATGGAAGAAAGGACGATACTTTAGATATCCCCCTCAGTCCTGAGACAAATATCACGAGGGACAACATATACCTGTTTAAAATTACTATAAAACATCTTAAAACATGTGTCATTCTACATATCAATGCGTATTATATAGAGGCATTTATTGAAAAAGTCTAGAAGTATTTTTAACAATTCTAGAAGCATTTAAATTCATTTAAAGGGTGTTCTTCAGTTTCTCTTACAGGCGCTATATTCGTGTATTGGAAGAAAATTTGGCAAAAAATCTCTTGGATGACCAAATATAGGACAATGAAAAGATTGTCTATTAATTTTCTTTGTCAACGACGTATGCATATCCGTACCTATGTCACTTGTTAATGTATTTGAAATAACACAATACACCCAATTAACAAACGAAATTCGTTCACGGGCTCACTGATACGAAATGGCGCATTGTGCAAATGGACGGGGAGAGTGGGGGGGTG
This sequence comes from Maratus speculifer, assembly GCA_964019185.1. NCBI lineage: Eukaryota > Metazoa > Arthropoda > Arachnida > Araneae > Salticidae > Maratus > Maratus speculifer. Next base: position 364,422,176 of record OZ025290.1, on the reverse strand, counting down.
GATGTGCACACGTAGGGCGACTTCAGTGCTGTTTCACAAGGTGGCTAACAGGAGTTGCGCGAACTACTAAAACTTTTCGCCTTGCAGCGAACTCGTCATGGTAAGATCTAGATTGTTCAAAATTGGCATAATAAGCTCAATGTATTAATTTGCATTTAAATTTTAACAGGAGACCGCAAACTGAACTCATTTAATTATTTTCTTAATACATCAAAATCCCTGGAAATAGAATTTTTCCCGATTCCTAATGAACTTGCGCGATCGGAAGATATTCTCTAAATGCAATATATATATATATTTATCATTATTAAACAGTACAATATGCAAATATTTCTCGCTATAGTGATAAAATATATGTATATACAATATTTTTTTAAAAATTCTGAAAAAATCAGAAATTAAAATTTTTTTTTTTATTTTTAAGTGGTTTGCGCAATCGGAAGATAAAGTCCGATTTGAAAAAAAAAAAAAAAAAAAAAATAGTTTTTTTTGTATTTTACCAATTGCAACTTTTCCGCACTATAGCGATTCAGAAATAAAAACTTTTGCTTTTTCGCACCACCCTGATGACAACTTCGCATATGACAATGGGAGAAAGGATATAGCAACATAGCAATATGAAAAAGATTTTAATTGTGAATTGAGAAACAAGATAAATCAAAAAGTGTCAAATCATGAATCAGAGATAAAGCATTTATCTCAGGAAAAGCCTGTCTAAAATGGAATGTGACTAGGGTCTGCTTACACAATGGAATATGGGGCAGTTGGTCCGGACCCTCATTTTAGGGGGGGGGGGGGGGCTCCTATGAAAGTAATCAGGATTTTCATAAAATAATGCCAAGTACATAAAATTAGCAAAAAGAGTATAAAATTCATATGTTTTCAAATATTTAGGAAGACCCGGTTCCCTTTTCCCTCTCTGATACCAATATTCTCTTTGCACATGAAAAAAAAAAAAAAAAAACTATATCATTAGGAAATTAATGATTAAAATTTTGTTACAACATACTTAGTTTTCTTTCTTTCAAAAGAAATTCTTTATTAACGTTTCCTCGTAACGTGACAAGTTAAAATTATTAATTATGCCCAGTTTCAAAACTTCTCTTTCAGACTTCTTATAACTACTTAGATAAGCAAAGTAAAAATTTGCGAAGAAATATTCATGTCAACCATTTCATCATTTTCCCTACTAATATCAAACTAGTATTTTTTCTTCGTGAAGTTGTGACCAACTTTTTGAGATACCCTGTGTACGGATGTGAGTAGTACCGAGTATAAATTTTATACATACGTACAATATGTATGAAGTTTAGTATTTAGCCACTTCCACATTATTCACGAAAATTTTTCTATAAATAGATGTAAGGGGGCCCTGTCCCCTTATGCTATATGCTTGTCTCGGGGCTCTCCATAGCCTGAGTCGGGCCCTGAATGTGAACACCATACACTGCTATAGACAATCCTCATAACGAGTTCTCATAATTATTTGAAGTTTGAGGGCGTCAATAAATGTTTGTGGCAACAAAGCGCATTCTTTCAAAAAAATACGACTATTAACTCCTGGCGAGTCTTGGGATGGCGGTTACGCTATGCAGTTGCTTCTCCTAGGCCTCCTTAAATAGGATTTAATAGAATGAGGTCGGAAGACCTCTAGGGCGAATTCATATGACGAATATCCTCTATTTCAAGAAAATAATCAATAATGTGAACTCTGCGTAGCTTCGTATTATCGTCAATAAACATGAAATACGGGCATAACGCGTTTAGGGACAACCTCACATAGGCTTCAAAGACCTTATCCCTACAGTGATGTGCATTGACAAGTATATTCATCTAAGTCGTGCAGTCGTATACGACTGCCCAACATTATGTAACGGGTAATCCTTTATCCTATAGTCCAGGAGCCGACCGTACAAAACCCTAAGTCATCGAGCACAAGAAAAAATCCTTTATTTTATTGAAGAGTAGTAATAGGGGAATCTAAAAGGGCTATTACACGTAAAAATTGCAAGCGACAAAAATCGCATGCGTTTTTTCGTGTTCTTAGCATTTCATTGGCTGTTCGAGAAGAGTCTTTACCATCATTTGGATTTCCAAGCATTTGATTGGCTCTTACTGGCGACTCGCTTCGTTCCAGGCGTCACAGACTCTCCGACAAAAGAGAATCACGCGCTACCAAGAGACTCCCCTGGTCCCATAGGATAACATGGAGACGCCTGCAATTTGACGCTTGCAGCACGACACGTGTAATAGCACTGTAATGATCCATGTCTGCCGGAAGCGAAAGGGTGCATAAGCCAAAAATTGATACCACTAGTGGTTGACTCATAGACTTAGCAGTATATTTTCCTTATCCAATTTTCCATGTTTTCATACTTTTTATTGTACGGCAAATGCAATGTAAAACGTACGAGTGACCCACTAGTGGTTTCAATTTCTGGCTTACGTACCATTTCACTTCCGGCAGACATGGATCATTAGATTCCCCTATGACTACTCTTCCCTAAAATAAAGGAATTTTTCTTGTGCTCGATGACTTAGGGTTTTGTGCGGTCGGCTCTTGGACTATTAAGTTTTATGTAAAATTACAGAGATTGGAAAAACAGAGATTCTGTTAAATAATAGAGAAGTTATTGGGTAAATTTACAATAGACTCATCGTTAAAAATATACAAGACTCTGTGTAAATTTATTTTTAATGATAATAATTTACTTTAGTTTTCAAAATTAGTGAATCAACCAATTTTCAGTGAGCCTCGGATAGTTTGAATTTTTCGAGTAAGTTTGAACAGCTGAACCATTTAATTTTTACACAGTTTGCTTTTGCTTTAACCCAGTGGCGCAGCCAGAATTCGGTTCTAAGGGGGGTTTTGAGTTTCTGATAAAGGTTATTTGAATCGCCGGTTAATAGAATCAGTACTAATTAGAATATTTACTGTATAATACTTAAACTCAAAGAGCATCTGTGTGGCCGGAAATCTTTTTTTTTTTAGCATGAAGCATCCAAGAAAAATAATTTAGTTCAAATAACCAATTTTTACTTAACTGATTCATGTAATATGCACTTTCACAATTTTAAGTAGAATTTTCGCCATTTAATTGAATCACTTTATTAAATGAAATCTGATTTAATAAAGTGGCGGATTCCGAAATGCGCCAAAACATTTAAATATTAAGTTTGAATTTCATTCATATGAGCAGCAATTATAGCGATCTTTCTCAGCTCTGGGAGGGGTTTTAACCCTAAAACCACCCCCTTGGCTGCGACACTGCTTTAACCCGAGACCTCTTGACAGTGGAAGAATACCTTACTGACTTAGCTATAGGAATTGCTACTATCTCGTACAAAGTTATGTTTTTTACGAGTCAATGGGGGACATTTTATTGTGCTTTTCAGATAATTCGCTTTAAATATATTCGTTAGAATATTCGTAAACGATTTTTTTTTAAATTTATTTTAGAACACATAATGCCTATTATATTTTAAAATCAAATTTAATTATTTTACCAGTTTAAGTAATAAATTCAGTGGATTTTTTAAATGAAAAAATTTGAATTGAATTCATTTTTTAAGACAATAATGTTATAGACAATTTTTCGAAATTGTCGCACACTATTTATTTTTCAATTCGCTAATTTTTCAAAAGAATTTTTTTTTGTAAGAAACAGGAAAATAAACATAAAAAATATAATTAAAATGATCTGTTATGTTTGCATTATTTTATTCATTTCGTGTAGTATGTTTATATATATATATATATATATATATATATATATATATAACGTCTTCAGAGGTGTTAGTCGTGGCGTAAGAAGTTGGACTCGGGAGCCTCTTGTTGGTTCGAATTCCTTTTATTTGGTCGCTCAGCTTAACCAAGGCGCACATTGAGACGCAGTCAACAAGCGCGGGGCAGGTTCCCACGTCACGCGATTTTGTAAAGCATTGAAATGAATAGAAGAGCGCATATTGAGTCACGCGCAGTTTTTCTGATGCAGGTCCTGCCTGCCACTTGTATTTCGAACACAGTTTCCAGCATTTCGAGTGCGAGTGTCTCACGTGTTTGATGAAAATCCTTCTATCCTTCTATAGTAAAAAAAAACTAGCCTTAAAAGGAATGACTCCTGGAATGATGCTGATGTGGAAGATTTCCGGAACTAACGAATCCGGGTTGTCCACTCCTTCCATGAGTCGAATAGACCAATCAGGAAAGGGCTCCGTCTATGCATCGCCGTATGGGTTACCATAAAGAGAGGAAAGGTTACCATCGCCAACAATCGCCAAGTTTGTCGCCAACTTGGCAATATATCGCCAAATTTGGCGACCAAAATTAGTTGTTAAAAGTGACGCCAACTTGGCGATAACTGTAATATTTCGCCAAATTTTTAATTTCTCTACAACACCAGTCGTTTGATACATCATTTGAGAGGTTTGCAACTGCTTATTCATATAATGGATGTCTTGTGTGTTATCCCCCATTCTGCTCCCCAGGGGGGACACATTTTTAATTTCTTTACAACACCAGTCGTGTTACACAGGATTTAAAAGGTCTGCAACTGCTTATTCATATTATGGATGTCTTGTGTGTCACCCCCACACTCTGCTCTCCCCAGGGGGGGTCACATTTTTAATTTCTTTACAACACCAGTTGTGTGACACATCATTTGAAAGGTCTGCAACTGCTTATTCATATTATGGATGTGTTGTGTGTCATCCCCCACTCTGCCCCCCAGGGGGGCACATTTTTAATTTCTTTACAACACCAATTGTGTGACACATCATTTGAGAGGTCTGCAACTGCTTATTCATATTATGGATATCTCGTGTGTAACCCCCCCCCTCTGCCCTCAGAGGGGGCGCATTTTGTAATTTCTTTACAACACCAATTGTGTGACACATCATTTGAAAGGTCTGCAACTGTTTATTCATTTTATGGATGTCTTGTGTGTCACCCCCACTCTGCCCCCAGGGGGGCACATTTTTAATTTCTTTACAACACCAGTCGTGTGACATATTATTTGAGAGGTCTGCAGCTGCTTATTCATATTATGGATGTCTTTTGTGTCGCCTCCCACTCTGCCCCCCAGGGGGGCACATTTTTAATTTCTTTACAACACCAGTCGTGTGACACATCATTTGAAAGGTCTGCAACTGCTTATTCATACCATGGGGTATTGTCGAGCGCAGCAAGCAGGGGTAGGCAATAATTTGGAATCGCGAAGCGATTACGCGGGGGGTTGGCGAGCATAGCGAGCAGGGGGGCGGGGCCCCCCTAGTAGTAAAAAAAAAACTAGCCTTAAAAGGAATGACTCCTGGAATGATGCTGATGTGGAAGATTTCCGGAACTAACGAATCCGGGTTGTCCACTCCTTCCATGAGTCGAATAGACCAATCAGGAAAGGGCTCCGTCTATGCATCGCAGTATGGGTTACCATAAAGAGAGGAAAGGTTACTATGGCCAACAATCGCCAAGTTTGTCGCCAATTTGGCGATATATCGCCAAATTTGGCGACCAAAATTAGTTGTCAAAAGTAACGCCAACTTGGCGATAACTGTAATATTTCGCCAAATTTTTAATTTCTCTACAACACCAGTCGTTTGATACATCATTTGAGAGGTTTGCAACTGCTTATTCATATAATGGATGTCTTGTGTGTTATCCCCCATTCTGCTCCCCAGGGGGGACACATTTTTAATTTCTTTACAACACCAGTCGTGTTACACAAGATTTGAAAGGTCTGCAACTGCTTATTCATATTATGGATGTCTTGTGTGTTACCCCCACACTCTGCTCTCCCCAGGGGGGGGGGTCACATTTTTAATTTCTTTACAACACCAGTTGTGTGACACATCATTTGAAAGGTCTGCAACTGCTTATTCATATTATGCATGTGTTGTGTGTCATCCCCCACTCTGCCCCCCACGGGGGCACATTTTAAATTTCTTTACAACACCATTTGTGTGACACATCATTTGAGAGGTCTGCAACTGCTTATTCATATTATGGATATCTTGTGTGTAACCCCTCCCCCCTCTGCCCTCAGAGGGGGCACATTTTGTAATATCTTTACAACACCAATTGTGTGGCACATCATTTGAAAGGTCTGCAACTGTTTATTCATTTTATGGATGTCTTGTGTGTCACCCCCACTCTGCCCCCCAGGGGGCACATTTTTAATTTCTTTACAACACCAGTCGTGTGACCTATCATTTGAGAGGTCTGCAGCTGCTTATTCATATTGTGGATGTCTTTTGTGTCGCCTCCCACTCTGCCCCCCAGGGGGGCACATTTTTAATTTCTTTACAACACCAGTCGTGTGACACATCATTTGAAAGGTCTGCAACTGCTTATTCATACCATGGGGTATTGGCGAGCGCAGCAAGCAGGGGTAGGCAATAATTTGGAATCGCGAAGCGATTACGCGGGGGGTTGGCGAGCATAGTGAGCAGGGGGGCGGGGCCCCCCCTAGTGGAAGAAAAAATTATTGAAGCTGTTCGCGCTTTTACCGTTTTTTATGATACTATGAAGATTATTTCAGGGCCAAATTTTGTAAATGGCTAATATTATATAAAATTACGTTTTCTGTTTTTTTTTCTTTTTTTTCTTTCAGAGTAATAATTATTTTCAAAAAATATTGTTAAATAAAAAAAAAAAAAATAATAAATAAGTAAATAAATAAATAAAAAATTGTAGATTAATTTTGTGGCGTAAAAATTTCTATGGATAACAAGAAGTTTATTAAAAATAGCTATTTATAGGTGGGGGGGGGGGAGTTCTTTTCATTTACCCGAGAAAAATACTATGAAATTTTGTAAAATGGCTATTATATAAAATTAAGTTTTCTGTTTTATGTTTTAGAGTAATAATTATTTTCAAAAAATCTTGTTCAATATAAAAATTTAAGAATAACATGAAATTTATTGAAAATAACTAATTATAGGGAGGGGGGAGGGGGTACTTTACGGTTACTTGGGTGCCAGTGATATGTATATGTTTATATCACTGGAACCTGGCTAACAAAAAAAAAAAAAAAAAAAAAAAAACAAGATGAATGTAGATTCTACCATTGCAGAATTCAGTTTCGCCTCCGATTAGAAAAAAAAAAAATAAAATCGATAGAAGTTTTTTAGAAGGGCGACCCCGTTTAGATTGCAATGAACTAACTTCATTTTTCTTGTGTTTATCAATATAATAGCAAACAGAAACGTGAAATACCCAATTGAATAGCAATTTCTCTCTGAGACATTGGAATTGCGGAATAATAAAGAAATACAATTTGACGTGCTACTTCTTCATTGAATAGATTCATCAAAAACGGATTTTTTCTTTAGTTTAAACGCTTTTTTATAGACTCTGAGTAAAAGGAAATGCAATTTAACAATAAAACGGATGGAATCCCGTCGAATTCGACGAATGAAATGTTTAAAAGACCCGATCGATTTCGTTTAAAAAAAAGCAAAAGTAATTACATTATTGAATCAATATATAATAAACATATTTACAAAGTAAATGTCAAATTTGCCAGTTACAATTTTGCATTCATATATTCGCACATCTACCAGTTAAAATTGTAATATGAGTGCCGGCGAAATCCAGAAATTTTATTTTATATGCACTCACAAAAAAATAGCTTTATTTAAAAAAAAAAGAAAATAATAATAATATCGGGTGCTACTAGGTTATCCCATCGACCAAAAAATTATCGCCAAACATAAGATTAAATGCCAATAATGGATGATCGTGAATGTCACATTCAATGACATTAAATACGATTCATGTGTTTAAAATGTCATTAAGTGATTTTTATTAATATTTTTATTAATATTCTACTAATTATTTATTTTTTCGTTATTTAAAATAAAAATTATGTCAATATGTATAGTTTGGCTATTAATGTGGCGATTTGTATAATTTAGCGAAATTGGTCGACGGGATAACAGACTAGTACCTAATATCGTTATGAGTAAAAATACAATGTTTTAAATAGTGACGTCATTTTCTCTTCAAATGTTCTTTAAAAGTTACTGTTTATGAAAAAGGCCTCCATAATAATATTGTAATTCCCTTTTATCTGGTTGCTGAATGACATAATTTTCTTCATTTGAAATTTCTCTTATTTTGATTTAGACATTAATTTTTATCATAAATTATTTTCTGTCATTTTATTTACATTATTAATATTATTTCTCAGTAAATATATATTTTTTTAACTCAATTAGTGCATAATTATACGCAGTCATTTTAGAAAATAAATTTTTATTATCGAGAGAAAAGCTAAACTGTGTTGCCACCATTTTGAAGAAATGTCATGAAAAAGCTTTTAAAATTAAAAATAAAATATAAAAATGGAAATAAATTAAAAAATAATTAAAATGGGCACAACTACAAATAAATAGCTTTCATTTAAAAAAATAATTATCAAAATCGGCTGACTAGAAAATTCAGGGCTGATGACACGACATTTTTAGCTTGTTTGAAAGAAATAGCATCGGATGCTAAAAAAAAAAAAAAAAAAAAAAAAAAAAAAAGGAAAAAACCCTAAAAAATTATCCTTAATACATTATGGTAAGTATGATTAAAATATTAAATTTTATTACTTAGCATATCAGTTAAATCAATAAGTACTATAAACATTACTGAAAGTTGACCAACATTCCAGTAATGGAAACTAGTTCTAAAACTTTAAAATTAAACGAAACTTTGCAAATGGTTTTTATTACATGAAATTAAATTTATATTCTATTTTTCAAAGTAATGATAAAAAAAAAATCTGACTTAATATTAAATATTTTATTACTCATATTAAATAAATTATAGCGAGCTGTTTAAAAAAATATATTCTTAACGCATTATGGTAAACAATTAAAAAATAATTTTTTTTTTATTTTGCAGCAGATCAAAATTAAAACATGCATTTTTTGCAAGAAAATAAAGAAGATATAAATTAAATAAAACCACCAATTTAGCTCATTTATTAAAATTTTCAACGAAAACAGTAATGGTGTGAAACATTATTTTCTATATGAAACATGAAAAAGAGTGTTAAAGAAAAAAAAAATACTTTTTATTGGTTATTTTTTTTTTTTTATAAACTAAAAATTTTGGAGGGATCCATTAATAACACATTTAATATTTGTTATTTTATCTATCATGAATAGTTTCATTTTTTTTTTAGTATGAGAATAAATAATGAATACATTTTTAATACTTTAAAAGAAAATTATTACATCAAAGAAAGGTAAATTATACTTTAAGTATATTTTTAGAATTAAAAATTGTATTGAAGGTAACAATTCACAAAATAATATTTAAAAAATCCTAAGAAAGAAATAGTTGTTTCTTGTATATAAAATGCAAAACGAAACTTGTTTCACACGCGTACGTCAGCAAGCGAACGTGACGGAAAACTGAGTCGTAATATGCGCACACCCTGCCCCGCGTAGTTTTTTCCCGAGCAATGTCGCTTCAACTGCGCTTGGCAGCTGCGTCTCAATGTGCGCCGCGCCACAGATGGAACCGCGAGCCCGGTCGGAGGTCGCCCGAGCCGTTTACGTTGATTATGGAGAGTTTGCATGGCCATAGTTTCCGCAGGCATCTCAAAACTGCTAAGTCTCTCGTTTTTAGCGCGCGTTCTGGATAATATGTTGGGGATTGTAATATTTTCCAGCAGAGGGCAGAGTTGTGAATTTGGGAGAACATTTAATTTAATTGGTTCATTAGATTTTGATTGATATGGGGTCAAAGCCTGCACAATTCCCGGGTCGATGACGTATGTGGCCCTGACCACAAATAGATGCATAAAGCGTGTAGCTAATCAATTTTAATTTTATGGACCAGTTCAAAAACTGGGTTATAGTTTTTGTGACATCCTCCTGGGTTTGGAACTGCTGTTCCTGCAGGTGATTATCCATGGCCAAAAACAAGTAATAGTCCGATGGGGCGATGTCCGAGGCATAAGGTGGGTGAGACAAAAATTCCCAGCCCAATGTTTTTATCACGTCCCTCGTCGCTTTGGCCATATGAGGTCTGGCGTTATCGTGCAGGAGAAGAACTCCTCTCCTGTTGACAGCGCTGACTGCTTTTCGAGCAAAGCAGATGAAACCCTTTTCAACTGCGACGAGTAGACTTCGACTGTGATTGTTTTCTCGCTTTCTAAGAATTCATAGTGAACCATACCAGCGTTAGTCCACCAAATACACAGCATTATCTTTTTTTGATGGATGTCCAGTTTAGCAACCAATGAGACGGAATCAAAAGTCGACCAATGATGTTTTATCTTTCAGTTATCATTCATTATCCATTTCTCGTCACATGTCAATATCTGATCCAGGAAAGAGGCTTTGATGTGGCGCGACAGCAATGACAAGCATATGTTCAATCGTTGGAGCTTGTTTTCCCGAGACAGGACATAGTCCAGTCATTTTAGCACCCTTTTTTGCAAATAGCGAAAAAAATTAGAACAAAGCTGGATTTTTGCATAGGTGCTAGTTAAGGTATGTAATTTAACATACTAAAAGTCCCCATCGATCCGATGTGAGCTTCCGCCTCCAGGGGGCGCTAAAGAGCTTGAATATCGGTTTTATGTGAATATCTCACGAACAATGGCATCTAGACAAAAAAGTTCAATTACAAAGATGTAGATAATTTAATTTCCTACAAAAAGTGTCATTAACATTTTTTTCTCACACCAACCCTTCCCTGCCAAAAATTAAGATAAAGTAAACATTATTGAAAAAATGTGCAAGTATAATCATAACGTGGCGAAGAGGCAGAACTAATACTAAACAACTTTCGATTCCCCCCCATTTCTCCCCCACTGTCTGTATGGCGTTTTCATGAGCTTGTGCAATACGTCACCTGAAAATAATAAGGTTCTATCTGTGTTTTTGAAAAAAATCGATTTATCGATATAGAAATGTTCTATTTGTATTTATTTGTATTTCTCGATTAAAATAATGTCGTAATATAATTGTAAGGTTATATGTAAATTATATGTAACATCATTTTGATGCAAAAATGCCTTCATAGATACAAATAGAGCCTTTCTATATAGATAAGTCAATATTTTCAAAAACACAGATAGAACTGTATTATTCTCAGGTGACGAATAGTCATTGCCCAATACGCCATCTCTCTTTGCATTTGTCGAAATGTACCACGTACAAGTACTTACCAATGTTTTATTTTCATTTGTGCTCATTTCACTAGTATGAAATCACCCTAATTTATTGAACGAAGTATTTATTCTTTTTATTCTTTGTGAGATTTTAGGAAGGGAATAATTTTATTTTCAACGCATGTTGTAGAAAGTTTTAAATAAGTTATGACAGTTTAAAATGACTCTTTCTTAATTGCTGATTCTGAGCAAAAAATGGAGATTGATAAAATAGTTCATCTTGCATGAGATGAAGACTGCATTTCGAAAGATTATGTAAAAATAGAAAAAAAAAGCGACTGAAGTCCATTGTGACAGCAAGTTCGGAAAGAGATGACCATAAGTGAAAAATAATTAAAAAAATGGTTAAAACAATAATGAATTTACAGTTCATTCAAAGAGTAAGAAAAATATTCACGAAAGGATTCTATTAAATCATACAATAAATCTATTGCAGAAAAAAAGACCAACGTCCGCACAAATTAATCATCCATTGAAGAAAAAATTGAGAAATGACAGTCCGTTGTTTGAATTTAAGGTAAAATGTTTGTTATATTCTGATACATTAGACGAAGATTTTTTACAGAAGGAAAAAAAGAAAGCTCTAAAATATCGCGTTTTTTTAATCTAATCATTTACATAAGACATGTCTCATATCTATGCTTATGGAGAAATTTATGGAGAATGGTTTCGAAGCGAAACAAGCAGAAGATGATGCAGACACACTAATTGTTAACACTACTGAAGTAGCAAAGTCTGGTGAGCTTACTGCTGTTGTTGGCGATGATGTTGACTTGCTCGTATTGTTGACTGCTTTAGCACCTCCAGAGATAGAGATATTTTTTATTAAGTCTGGAAGAGGACGAATTGTAACCACCCTGTATTCATCGCACATTCTTAACAATGATGCTGTTCTGAAAGATCATGTATTGTTCTTCCACACTTTTTCAGGTTGTAACTCAACATTAGCAATGTTTGGGAAAGGTAAAATATCGTTAGCAAAATTTTTGAAAAAGGAAGAAGATCATAACATACAAGCTGCCAGCATATTAAAAAGTGATCAAGTATCTTAATTTGAAGGCAGGAAAAACTATTTTTCTAGCTTTATACGGTAGTAAAGCAGAAATTTCTCTGAACAAGTACCGTTATGTATGTTTCAAGAAAAAAATTGCTGTTGGTAAAAAAAAGCCTTTTATTGTTGCCGCTTACCAAAGATGCAGCTAGATTTTACAGTTTACGTATTTATCATTAAGTACAATACTGATTGAGCAATAAACTTACTTCCTGAGAACTGGGGCTGGCAAAATGCAGCTAATTTGGTTCCAATTCCTGCTACCTTACCGCCCGAACCAAAAAATGTTATTGAATCTATTTTTTGCACTTGCTGTGGAAAAGCATGTGGATGTCGAAAAATTGGATTGAAATGTTCTGATATTTGCATAAATTGCTGCTGAGTTTCATTTCATAATACAAGTAAAATTGAATTTGAAGACGAGGGAAATATTGACAGTATCCTGCCCACTGTAAGGGAGAAGGGAAGCGATGTTTCTGAATTCAGTGATGATATCGAAAGGCAAACAAAAAATACTGAAAGCAGCACAACAACGAAATAAATAAATACAGATAATGACGAATCTGAATCGAGTGTAGAAATTGAAGCTGTGCAAAGAATTACTAAAGCAGTTAAACGACTGAAATTGGATTAAGTCAGTCACTATAACTGGAATATGCTTACGGGAGAAACCACAATAATAAAAAAAAAACGCACTAAGTGATTTACCTCAAGGGTGGTGTGGAAATAAGCATAAATGTATATTATATATTCACTTTCCCAATTCAAATGTGAGAATTATAGATCTGTTTACATAATTTTCGTTATACCTAGCAGCAGATTTTTTGTATTTTTATAATTTTACTTTCAAATATGTTCACTTTTTTATATTTTTGACAGGGAAGGGTTAATGTGACAAACAAATGTTAATAACACTTTTTATAGGAAATTAAATTATCTACAACTTTGTAATTCAACTTTTTTCTCTAAATGCCATTGTTCGTGAGATATTCACAAATAACTGATTTTCAAGCTCTTTAGCGCCCCCTGGTGGCGAAAGCTCGCATCGGATCGATGGGGACTTTTAGTATGTTTAACTACATAACCTAACTAGCATCTATGCAAAAATCCAGCTTTGTTCTAATTTTTTCCCCTATTTTTGCTAAAATGACTGGGCTAACATGAGGAACCCACTTATCAAGTTCCCACAACATCCCAAAGCTATGAAGATGCGATCGGATGGTTTCGTCAGATACTCTAAACTTTTGCGCAAGCTCCTGAAATGTTATATCAGGATTATGTTTGATTTCTTCTTCCAGCTAAACTTGGTCTAAGATGGATGGACGACCAACATGGGACTTGTCTTCGAGGCTCTCGTCTCCTGACGAAAATCTGTTGAACCACTTTTGAGCGGTCCATTCACTCACTGAGGTCTCTCTAAACACGGAGCATATTCTTCTAGCGGCCTCTGCAGTTTTGTTTCCTAATTTGAACTCGTATAGAAGTTCGTAGAGAAATAGGCCTCAAAATCTCCTCAAAAATCCTCAAAATCTCATTTGTCAACGACATCCTTTGTCAACGATTGTATTTCCTAAAAAACTAATAGCGAAATGTGAGATACATTAAACAACTCTCTACTGATTGCAATTTAAAGGCAATCTACAGAAATGACGTCATCAGAATCAGTATGACCACGCCTACGCAACAAATGTAGCTGTTCTCAAAAACCGCACGAATTTTCTTGGTTACCTGATATTATTGTTATTATTCGATTATATCGGGCTATTCAATTTACAGTCGAGTCCAGCTAGCGGCATGTGTGTCTTGTGTTGTCCTTGTGATAATGGATGTACCGGATATTCTGTAATAAAGTGTTCTATGTGGTTTCTTGTGATCATTGGAGGTTATGCCGGCGAATAGCTGTAGCGTCTACCTCAAAGCATGTAAAATGTAAAAATGCAATTTACAGTCCAACGTACACAGTAGATAAAAACCGTTTTTTAATAATAATAATAAAAAAACCTCTAGTACACTTCGAATCATTTACAAATTAGTTAAATTCTCATCTGGAGGAGACGAATTAACATCTAAATTGTAAAGATTTCCCTTTTTTAAAACCACGAATCCGAAATAGTAAAATTTCTGTTTTGTTTTCTTCTTTAGATTTCGACAGTTAGATTTTTCAAATATGTTATACGCAAAATTCAAAAAATAGTAAAACTGAAAAAAAAAAAAAAATGTTTTTTCCTTTTCTTTTTCAATTCTCTAAGAACTGAATTAACACGAAAATAGTGAAACTTTCAACTTATTTTTCTTGCGTTCCTTCATAATTTTAACTAACAGAAGCAGTAGTATATTAGCTATAGCCTAGAGTCGGAATCTATCCGTCAGAATCCATCCGTCAAGCCATCGATTCCCTTGAATTTGATCTCAAGTAGCCTCAACCTGTAGCCTCAACCTTTAGTCTCAACCTGTCTGTTACAGGTAATCTGTCTGTTTTTCGTATTTTCGATGCAGTGGCGCAGCCAGAATTTAGTTCTAGGGAGGGAGGGGGGGGGGGTTGAGTTTCTGATAAAGGTGATTGTCGGTTATTTGAATCGCCGGTTAATAGAATCAGTACTAATTAGAATATTCACTGAATAGTACTTAAACTCAAAGAGCATCTGTGTGGCAGGAAATCATCGTTTTTAGCATAATACGTCTCAGAAAAGTGATTAAGTTCAAATAATTAATTTTTACTTAACTCATCCATGTTATATGCACTTTCACAATTTTAAGTAGAATTTTCACCCTTTAATTGAATTATTTTATTAAATGAAATCTGATTCGACAAAGCGGCGGATTCCGAAAGATGCAAAACATTTAAATATTAAGTTTGATTTTGATACATATAAGCGGCAATTGTAGTGATCTTTCTTAGCTCTGGGAGGGGTTTTTAACCCCAACACCACCCCCTTGGCTGCGACACTGTTTCGATGGTAAACTGTTAAAAGTTTGAAACTTTCACTGCATCGTCACTCCAACGCTTTTATAGAATATGGACCAATATTTAGGACCAATGCGAATGCTCCATATACAATGAAGTAATCGTTATCTATAAAAGCGGTGGAGTGACGATGCAGCAAAAGTTTAATTTTTTTAACAGTGTATAGATTACGCCCCTCTTCGTATGTTTTATCACCCACTTTCCAGGAAATGATGGCTAATCTTTCTTCTAAGAATAACATTTCTTCAAACACCAGTGGAAAAAAATCAAGAGATTGGTGTTTTCATACAAATAGATCGTTATTTTGCGGCTTCTGTGGCTGAGTGGTCAAAGCACCACGCCGCTAATCGTCTTCCAGCGTAGGAGGCTGGGGGTTCGAATCCCACTGGCTCCATTGCATGCAATCTTTGTGTGGAGCTTCCGGTTGTATATATCTTATAAAATTTCCTTGTTCTACCTCGTCCCTGTAATACTGAAGATGATTTATAAGCAGACTTCATGTCGAGCACACAAATCAGATGCATGTGGTTCAATAAACAAACAAACAGATCGTTATTTTTGGAACACCCTATATTATTGCTTGCCAACCAACCAACCAACCAACCAACCAACCCTATATTATTGAAGAATTTGATGGCTTGATTCTTTATAGTTGAACTAAACGGAGAAATTTTGACATCATGTTGGATCCTTGTATTTCTTCTGTACCGAAATGAATGAATAAATGCTTTGTAGAGTTTTGTTTTGGGCAACCTGTATCTTTTAAAAGTTAGTCTTAGCCGAATAACTCCAGACCTGCGCACAATAAAGGAATATGAGAAGCAGCACCGTCTCATATAAAACAGTACATTTAATGATAACATTTTAAATTCTAATTAACTTTTATATAGCTGACATTTTTAATGGTAAGCTATATGCTACTGAAACAGATATGCTTAAAACTTAAAATTATTGGTGCTTTTAACGTTGACATTTTTACATTTCTACACTGATAAAAATATGCTGCAACGCGCTCCACCGCTTGTATATAATATCTCTATTCCAACCAATGAGAAAGCTCCATTTCACGGCCAAGTAACCGTTTTCTATACAAGCAGGGGAGTGCGTTGCAGCAAAATGCAGCATATTTTTATCAGTGTATTATATTGTAACAAGCTCCATCTCAATAGCTACTGACATTTATCATTACATTTAAATCGCAACACGCACACAGTTACTGAATTAAAAGTCAGAATAATTTTAATATTAGAAAAATAACAGTGACAATAAATATAGCTGTCTTGTTGCTTTTTATTGTCTATAGAGTATTTAGAACAGAGATTCTTATTTTCTTTGTTTCATGGACTCCTTAGTCTAAAAAAAAAACGAAGACCCCATGAATCGCCTATACAAAAACATGAATGCGTTAATACAATGGGTTTACTTTTTCTTGCTCAGTTCATACGTTCTTGGAAGCCTTTCCAGACTAGAAACATGTGTTACCCAAAGTTTCAGATCTTTTTATTAGGCGGTTTGAACTTTGAATCTTCGTGTCATACAAATAGAAATAAAGAAGTTGTTAAACGCTGTAAAACAGTTAAGATACTAATGAATTAAAATAAAAATGTATATATTTAAAGGGATAACAGCATCCAATAAAGACTTATAAATATTCTTTAATAAACAGATTAACGAGGTTTATACACACTCAATTGGTGATATTATCGAGATTAATAATGATAAACAATCTATTTTCACAAAGAAGTTTGAAAATGAATTTTGTAAGTAATAAATCATTTATTTATCGTTATTGATCTTGATAATGTTTGCCTATTGAACGTAGAAAAACTGATGATTTTTTTATTGAAAATTACTAAATTAGCCTTTATTGTATACTGCTATTCCTTTAAGCACATTTATTTTAATTATAATGTGATTTTCTTATATAATTAAATACCAACGCATGCAATTTTTTTTAATTTATTTTATTTTTTAAAACATTTCTTCAGAAATTTTATTTTTCAATTATCAATACTTTATCGGACACCCGATATTTTGCTGTAATAGACTATACTCTCAAAACAATAACAAAAATTTCAATGAAAATAACAAAATCATAGTTCAGATATGCCTTCATCGCGTGTTAGCGATAGAGGCTATAAAAAAAATCATATCATATAGTTCTCTGTCATAAAAGTTTTGTACAAATAAATCTTCGAAGTTCGACCATGTTTGAAGGAGAAGAGTGAAATTATTGCACGAGTACAGATGGAGGTTTCACAGGTTTGATGACTGCTGGACGGAACTTATTGTAAATATCGGAATTCCATGCCCTGGGTGTGGAATTGAAGTTATTGAAGTTAGTGAAGCTCTTTGATCTGCAGATTGGAGAATAGCGTGGTAGCTCATGAGATACTGGAGTAATGGTGGATGAGGTCTTCTCAGGCAAGCTTGAATCTTCAGAAATAGACGGTAGAGGCGATGCTGTAACAAAAATAAACAAGAAAAATTTCAATTAGATAAGAAGATAAAAATTAAAGTTATACTGCATTCAAAATATTGGATTGAGTAATAAGCCATTGCTTGTTTAGATTTTAAATGAGTTCCTAATACAAAGTACCTATAGTTCTTATCAGGACCACCCGTTTGTCTATCTGTTCGCATGTCCACATATAACAAAACAAAACTATCCAACCAAAAGGTTTGAAATTTTAATGTATATAATCATATGCATGCGCACGAAGCATCTTGCACTGGGAAAGTGCTGGCAATTACAACAAATGTAAAAATAAGATATGGACGGGCCAAGAGGGGAGAATATAGCTCGTTTGTCGGTTTAAAATTTCCTACTAGGGGCATTCACAAGATTTTATACATCGACTCCACTTATTCTATTTTTTTAGAAAACAACTGCCATTATCTTCTCTGGCTGCCTAAAATCAGTAATTTTTCATTTCGAAGATCACGTAAATGTCCAACCAAGGTAGCACAAAAGGGCTAGTTAATGTTGGCTAATTGATTTTCCATGTTGGCCTGCAGTAAAAAAAAATTCCATCTTGCCATACGTTTAGTCAAACAACAAAGGCACTACAGTGTTTCAACCATTCTTTGCTTAGATTCCTTCCAAATTAAATCAATCTCTACATCTTCTATCTCCCAACCATTTGCCAACCCTATCATTCCCAATCGCACCATTTCCCAGCGGTTTCCACAGATTGCCAACGATGGATCGGTAAATTGTGCTACTTGGTCATAGTTTAAAAATACAAAAATAAAGAAAGTTTAAACACTTTCGGTGCACATCTTGGTGCCGGAGACACGAAAAATTTTGTAAAAATACTGTAAATTCATACAGTCACAGTGAAATGTTGTAATTTTCTGACTGGAAATGTATCTTTTAGGTTGAAGTTTTAAAAAAATAGTCATTCTCTGAAAAGAAGCCTTAACCCTTTTGGGACGAATGACCACGTATACGTGCCGCAAAAAGACTTAAAAATCCTTGTTCATCCACACCAGTAAAATAGTACTGTAAAATATACCTTGTTTATTCAGAGCATTTTTTCGATTTAATAAAGTGCGAATTTCTGCTTTTAAAAACGGGTGACAAGACATTAAAAATTTCGTAAAAGGCTCCCGTCGCGAAGAGGTTAATGTATCTTTTGGGCAAAATATTGACACTGTCTTATGTTCGGCGAATACGATATTTAATGCCATTCAAAATTAAATATTAGAAGGTCAAAAGAACTAACTCTCTTTACCTGTGGTGCTGCCCGTCCATCCTTTAGGAGCCCTGAGTTTATAAGCTTCAGACTGCTGTTGGCTCGACACGTCCACAAGGGGCTTGATAACCGGCACGTGGGGCACAGCATTCGGGTAGCTCATTACTTTCGACTCCGCTGCGGTAATTACATTTTCAGCAAGAGCGTTAAAGTCAATCTCTGCAGATATTGTTGGTCCACTAGGTTCAGGTGATGAATATCCCCCCGACTGATACCTGGTTTCCATCAAGTGCTTTACCTAAAATAAAAAATTCATCTGCTTAATTACTGAAATTCCTAAACGTATAGGAAAAAAAAAGTTTCTAAAATAGAACGGAAAAAAAGACTGTTCGTGGACTGTAAGATATCTGTAAGCAATGTTCTAAATTGGAAACTATATCTTTGAAATCAAAAATGGGTAAAAAAGGCCCCATTCTGGATTTATTGCAGAAACCAAATTGGGATTCGGGATTTAACCAAAATAAATTAAAATGTTACTCATTTTGGGTAAACTCTGAATTTCATTTTGGGTCATAAGATATCTATTTCCAAATTGGAATATTGCTGCATTCAGATATCTTACAGCTTTACATAGTTTACCCAAAATAGGATAAAATACACTCATTTTGAGTAAATTCTGAATTCCAATTTGGATTTTGATTATAAACCCAAACTGGACAACTTATTTATTCATTTTGGGTCATAAAAAGATCTTTTTAGGTGCGTTCATAATTATGCAAATACGTAGCATCTATAGTCGTTTTTAAATATAACAATAAAAAAATACCCGACCGAATCGCATGAAATTTAAAATATATAATTGTTGCATAATTTTGGTAATTTGTCGAGTCATTTCAAATTGTAAGAAAATTGGATCTATAGTTTAATTACAGGGACAATTAAAATTCAGAAGTTTTCCGCTACGCTACGGCCAACGGGAAAAAATAGTTTAAAAATACATTTTAATGATGTTACACACATTCGAATTTAATACAATTGATATGCATCTATGAAGTATATACTAAATGACTACTAAACTATGAAGTAAATACATTCTGTACAATCTGTGGTGCAAAGAATATTTGTTATTGATTTACGGCGGCACAAAAATGTATTCCATTACATAATGGTATAGGGGGAAATATTGTTTCGGGCGCTTTTTAATTATATTAAAAAAATTTCTATTCTATGAAAATGATATACGTTGTTGAGATTTACTACAAGTTATTTCCATGTATAATAGAAAGCAGATAGTATTTATAGGGGCATACAAAACATTTCGAATACTGTACTGTACCGAAATACTGTATTCTATGACATAAGATCTGAATATTTTTAAAACTTCATTATAGTACGAATGTACCTTATTTGCTACGTTTGACGTGCAATTTCCAATTTGTTCTAATTTGGAACATTGCTGCTCACAGATATCTTACAGCCCAATTTAGGTCCCATTTTTGCTTTATTTATTTTTTTAAAGGAAATCCATAAAATGTACTAAAAATTCTGAAAATTTTACACAGATCAATAAAGTTCTTTTATTTTCAAGTTTTTATTGGGTTTTATAATGATTAATTAATAATGTTAATTTTATTTAATTTGTTTAAATAAAAAAAAAGCTCACAAGTTTTTTTTAAATTACTTTAGAACAGAAAACTAGACAGATGTGGCAATACCAAAACTTTCTTCTATCTCATACAAGTTAATACTTGAAAAATGCAGTATAGTAGCGCCAGGTTAGGTGATTTGCAAAAAAATCTAGGCACAACAACTTATGTCAATTTCTAACTGAATCTGAATTTTGATGAAAATCCTTGCGCTAGTTTCTGAGATAGAGCTGTAAACTTAAAAAAAAATCTGCATAATAGCGCCACCCGTTGGATGATGAACACAAAAAACTAATCAGAATAACTTTTATCAGGTAATATTAACTGAATCTAAAGTTTGATGATAATCTGTGTATTAATTCTTGAGATACAGCGATCGCAAAATTCTGCAAAATACAGAATAGCAGCGTCACCTGTAGGGAGATTTACACCAAAAACTAAAGAAAACTAATCTATATTAGGGATTAACTGAATCTTAAGTTTGATGAAAATTCGTGTATTACATTTTGAGATAGAGCTATTGCAATAATCATGAATAATGCAGTATCGTAGCGCCATCTCTTGTGTGATTTGTACCAAAAAGTAATCAGCACCACAATATATCAAGGACTAATTGAATTTAAAGTTTTATGATAATCCGTGCAATAGTTTTTGAGATAGAGTTACAGTGTGAAATTGTGAATAATGCGGTATTGTATCCACCACCTGTTGAGCGATATTCACAAAAAACTAATTAGTTCCAGCTTCTATGAAGCACTAACTGAATTTAAAGTTTGTGAAATTCCGTGCATTCATTCGTGAGATAGAGTGATCACTATATTTTTGTCACACAGACTCACAGACAAACATTTTCTAAAAACAATCAAATCGTGTTCAGGATTTTCTAAATTAATCGAAAACCGGAATTCGAAAATTTTCATGAATCCAATACTTCTTTCCTTCTGTAAAGATAGAAGAAAGTAAAAAATAGTTATTTAGAATGTGAGAGAATTAAAATGGCTATGTTAAAGCTTATCAATGGCAATATTTTGATTTCGCGATTTTCGTTACAAATACGATACATTTTATAAACAGAATAATGAGCTCGTAGATAAACTTTCAGAAACGACATCGAAAATCGTTTAAATTTTACAATGTTGCTTTTTTGATTAAAAAATAACTCGAAAAGTGTTTATAGCCTGCGAGACAACATCACAGGCGTCGGTGGTACATTTATGAAACAACCTAAACTTTAATTTCCAAATACCATAATGGTATGAGAACTGTGAAATCTTCCGGTTTATTTTGTTTATGAAATATAACTTTTTTTTAGTTCCCAAATAAATCTGCTTGTAAATTCTGGGGTCATTCATTCATTTCAACATCTTGGGAATGAAAGTGCTTTACCCTTGAAAGGGTTAAAGAGAAATGACATTTAATGTACGCTGATTATCGAATCTAAGTATTAATCAATTTTCCGTTTTAGTGCAAAATTCATGACTTTTAATTATATAATATCATACAGTAGAACCTCGTTAACATGAACCTCTAGGGGAATCATAGTTTTGTTCATGTTTGTCACCCTCATAGCATGCATGTTCACAGTGGAATCACAATGACGTCACTGTGAGTCACTTTGGTTACATCACATCTGTGACGAAAATGCCACCACTCAGTGACGTCACAATGTGACTAAGATGTGACTTTCTAAAAAAATTTCACAGTTCGTCACAATGTTAATGTCAAAGTAGTCACAAATGACACACTTTTCACAAATTGGTCACACTGTGACGTCACAAAGTGGTCACAATGTGACGTCACAAAAGAGCTCTAAAACGGCCATAACGACTTTACATTTTAGTCACTGTGACTTCACATCGACAATCGATGGTCACAAAGTCACAATGTGACTTCACAACGACGTTGCAGTGACGTCACCATGTCTTACGGGCAGTATCAAATCTTTGTATTCTTCTTTATAGGGGAGTGTGAAAACAATTCATGTTAAAAGTAATTCACGTTAAGCGTGTTCATGTTAACGAGGTTTGACTGTATATTCTAAATCGTTGGGGGAAACAGCTTCAAGAATTTTCAAGTATGTTTTACCAGAATTTTTGTAAAGTAGCATTTGCTTTATTTATATTAAAAATAAATCCTATCTTCGTATTTAAAGACCATTACTTCACAAAGTTTTTGGCACTAAAACACTTAAAATCCACTAAACCTGTTGATGCGAACTTTTCTTCTCATTTTATGACTTTATACCTGATATAAATTATTTTCTTCCCAATAACTTAAAATTGAGCTACAGCTTCAAAACTTTTATGTGTTAAATAAAAAATTCTTACATAGTGTATTTCAAATTTGATGTATTTACAATAATTTTTAGAGCATTGAAGCACCAGTTGAATAGTTTATTTTTTTTTAACACTTCAAACAATTTCATAACTGGTTACGAATTATTTTATTTAATACATTTAAAATCACAGCAATGTTTTAAAATTTTTATAAGATTTGACAAATATAATTCCGCTGTCGGGGGAAAGCAACGAATTTTAAATGCTTCGTCAGTTTATTTGTTCAGCTTAGCTCAGACCGCCAGCGTCACTTGATTATTCGAAATCAGTGAAACGCTTGCTCCATTAAAAGCTTAAAAGTGCTATTACACGTAAAAATTTCAAATAACAGAAATCCCCTGCGTTTTTTCGTTTTCTAAGCATTTTATTGGCTGTTCGAGAAAACATTTCTATGGTAGTATCCTATGTTTTGGTATAAGGAAAGGGCAGCTGACGTTACTGTGGGTCGATGGTCGAATAACTGTGGATAAGCAAGAAACACTTGTTCTTTCTTTATAACTCCTAAAGTGCACATGAGTTAGAGCGATTTGATTGGTCTGCGTTCGACCATCTATGACATGATTGGCCTACGTCACCAAGATGAATCCTACAATAATCGTAAAGACAAAAAATGTAGTGGTAGATTGGTTGACGGAAGTGTTTGTAAACATGCTTTTTCCTTAATGATAAAATGCTATTACACGAGGGGTCAATGTCGCTTCAAATTCAAGGCGTCTCCATTTTATCCTATAGCTCCAGAGGAGCTCAGAAAGCAAGCAATTATTTTGTGTCGGAGCATCTTTGACACCTGAAACCAAAGGATTCGCCAGTAACAGCCAATCAAATGCTTGGAAATCCGGATGAGGGAAAATACTTTTCTCGAACAGCCAATGAAATGGTTAGAAAACCTAAAAATGCAGGCGATTTTTCTCGCTTGAAATTTTTTCGTGTAATAGCATTTACATAGTTCTAGACGAAAACGGAAAAATATTCTGAAATATTGACTTTCTTTTACCTTTTCGTCATCGACGATCCATTCTTCACTTTTCTTTTTCCTTTTGGCGAAAAGCTCAGCTCCTTTGCCTGTCGGCGAATTTAAGTCTTTGACAATGGTGTGGCAAACTTCGGGACTAATGGCATTGTGCTGTACAATTTCCACACCTTCTTTGATGAGGTAGTTTAAGTCTATGACCTGGCGAGGAGCGAGGATAAGTTTCAGCTTGGGAGGTCCATCTCGGCTAGGCCGGACATAGGGCATCGAAGCTGGGTCTTTGTCTTCGTTCGACTCTTCCTCTTTGGCTGTGAAAGGGAAGTATTAAAATATGAGATGAGAAACTGATTAAAGAGTGATTGTTAACGTAAATATACAAATGAAAATAGTTTTTTAGAAAGCACACTCTTTTATAAGCAATTATTCATTTTGAAAATTAAGCCTAATTTTTTGGTTGCAAATCTTGTTTCCCCCCCCCCCCTCCTAAAATACCGTAACAATACATTCATTTGCACTCTCATCAAAATTCATTTAATAGAACTTAAAAGAAACTAAATTTTTCATAATCGGGTTCACCTAATTATAAAATTTTCTTCCATAGCTCTGTAACAAAGCAGCGTAGAATGACATGTTATACACTAAAATCATACTTGCCAACCTCCCACTTTTTTTTAAATTAACAAAACATTCTTCAAACCAGAAATTTTATTTAATTAATGAAATCATGTATGTTTCAATTAACTAACAAGATACTTTTTATGTAATACATTTTTTGGTTGGAAGTAAGTTTTTTCATTTAAAAGAAAAGCTAGAGATTGGCAAATATGCAACTGACAAATTAATTCATTGATTGACAATCTATGTCCCATAACAGCGTGGTGAGTGGTCGAGGGAAAAACAGTCAGAAAAATATTAAATACCAGTATTTTGTAAAGAGAAAATCAGCTTCTTTAATTTCTTCATATTATTTGGAGTACTTTATATAAGAAAATACTGGTAGTTACTTCTTTTTTTGACTGTATTTCCCCTGACCACTCTCCACCCTACATAAAAATCCGTTGAGTAGGTTGTGAGTTAAAAGCGTTCTGAATGAAATTTCTATTTGCATTTTCTATGCATATTAGATAGAACTTTCACAATATTAACCTTTTCCTTTTTCAACTTTTGACATAGTCTATTTTACATTATTTTATCATTTTATCTTTGCCAATTGTTTTTAAATTCATTCTTCTGGGTTGCCGTCAATAACATATTGAATGCATTCTTTGTTTTAAATCAAAAGAATCTAAAGGGATGGTCATGGCGGTCATGACCCCCTCCCCACTGAAAGTAGGGAATTTCTAAAGAACATTTAAAAAATGAAATATATAGTTCTTTCAAATTCATTTCTCATTCAACAATGAGAATCTTTCTGGCCATTAAATCTCTATTTAAATCTAAAGTAGGTTATTTTTTACGCATCCATGAAGTCATTTTTAATCTCGGATTCAAAATATTAGCAAGAACACGTATTCAGAACAAATGTAATTGATTAGCGTTTTCCATTTTTAAATAAAGACAAAGAACCTTTTAGGAAATCTCCGTACAATGTGGCGTTTTAAATTGAATTTCAGACTGCCACAGCCAACTGCTCCTTCATGAAGGCATTTCTATAACTGTCAAGTCCTAAAAAATGTGTTAAAACGCTTAGTTTCTGAATGATTCTTTGCCTTTATAATTTTTCAATTTCTTGGTATCTGAAAAAAATGCGAAAATTTTATACCTCTACAAATATTAAAGCATTTTTTTTTTTTTGTATTTACGAATAAAAATGATTTTTAGAAATTAACAAAAAAGTAACCATTTTGGATGTGGGAATAGGCTTTAATATAAAAATTGCATATTAAGAGATGTGACCCCTTCCCCCTGCCTCTTCATAAAAAAAAAAAAAAAAAAGAGCTATGATTCCCCCGTCCAAATAGAGAGTTGGATCCGCCCTTACCCCCCCCCCCCACACACACACACAAAAAAAAAAAAAAAAAAAAAAAAAAAAAAAAAAGAGCCATGAGCTTTCTCCTTCCCCCCCCTCTCTAAATGGAGGGCAGGATCTACCCTTATATCAAAGACACACAAAACTACATATTAAATTAGAAAAGCCGATTTAAAGCCTAAGGGTAAAATTGAACTACGAAGTTTTAAAGGGTCTCAGGAGCCTTACTTTCTACACGGCGGTGCAAATTAGCAACATGTCACACTTAATTTTTTTTCTCAGTGCCTATAAAACATAAATGCGTAAAATTTTTAATATAGACAACTTAACTTTCTTTCTATTTAAAATATTTTTTTAATGTTCTATATTGAAATTTTATTTTATTTTCCTTATGTTTAGTTTTGATAATTTTTTTTACTTTTACCCACTGAGTACAAGGCTATAGCAAAAATCTTGGTTCAGAAGCCCCCAAAATCATTGATAATGATGTAAAACTAATGCATCTTGAACTTGTACTTCATTTGTCAGCAATTTTTTAATTATTTTTTTTTTTAATTGGCAATTTTTCCATTAAAAAAAGATTTTTTTTTTCAAAATTTTATAATTTGAATTTAAACTTTAATATAAATAAATAAATTGATTAAAAATGAAGTACAAATTCAAGATACATTAGTTTTACATCATTATCAATATTTCAAGGGGCTCTTGAAATTACAGTTTTGCTATAGTCTTACGCGCAATGGATGCAAATCAAAATAAATAAATATAGGTATATATCAAAATTAAACATTAAAAAATAAATTTTCAATATAGAATATTAAAAAAATATTTTAAGTAGAAGAGATATTAACTTGTCTATGTGAAGATTTTCATGAACTTATGTTTTATAGGGACCGAGGAAAAAAAAATGTGACATGTTGCTAAATTGCGCAATCAAGTAAAAAGTAAGACTCCTGAGACCCCTTAAGGCTCCTGTCCCTGGCCGATGAAGCACTCGCGAGCTAATGCTATTCCTATGGGGAGGTTATTTTCTAATACAGTCGATTCTCGTTAATTCGAAATCGGATAATTCGAATCTTCGTTTAATTCGAACTAAACATGAAGTCCCGAAATTTTCAACGGTAGAATAATGTTAAAAATTTTCATTAATTCCAACTCATTTTATCTTGACTTTGTTTAATTCGAACTAACGAGAATTCTGATTTTTCTTTTCTTTCTCACGTATATCAGATCTTTTGAATAACTTTCTTTCTTTGACTTTTGTGAAAATTGTTCCGAACGAGTATACATATAATACAATGCCTTTGATATCCACTTTCTTAGAGCCCCGTCTGTCCATCAGTGACGCTTTAAAATTTTCTTTCATCGTGCTTGTTTCTAATCTTTTAATTATTTTATGTATTTATACATTCTAATTTAGTATTAAGTCATATTCTAATGATAACAGGCGAAATAAGTTTAAAAAACACTATAACATTAATTCCTTTGTAATAGTACCATTTTAAGCATGTTTTGCATAATTCGAACTTCGGATTATTCGAACATTTCTTGTGTTTCCGAGGATTTCGAATTAACGAGAGTCGACTGTATCTGGTTTGCATTTTGACATTTTAATTTTTTTTTTTTTTCATTGGATGGTTGAAGTGCATGCTGACATCACTCCTATTTTACTTTTTCGATTTTGAACGCAAATATTTTTTATAAAGTTAGCTTCACTTTAAAACCCAGTTTCGAAAGTGAAAGTGCCTTTTTAAAAAATATCTGCAATCAAAATCGAAAAAGTAAAAGAAGAGCGGAATGCACTTCAACAAACCAATACAAAAAAAAAAAAAAAAAAAAAAGTTAAAATGTAAACTAGATATCAGAAAATAACCTCCCCATAGGAATAGCATTAGCTCGCGAGGGCTTCATAGGCGAGGGACAGGAGCCTTAAGTAGTTTTACTTCAACGATAATATGAATAAGTCCTAAAATCTCTTAAAATCCTCCTAGGTGAGATACTGGTGATGTGACACAAGTTTTTGCAATATGAGATATTTATTTCAAAGACATGACTACATGAATCAGTCTGTTTCGCAAACGTTTTAACCATTTGAAGGGCAAGCAATTGTGTTTGTGTCATGTTAAATTCCCACCGGAAATTTTTAAAAATTTCATTTCAAAAGAAGCAAGAGCAATTTTTGAACTCCCCCTCCCCCCCCCCCAAAGTCATAAAACTTAATTAAAAGTTTTTGGTGTAAATCTTAATTAAACTTAGGTGGGTTATAATATATCCCATCTACGTATTTTTTAATTTAAAACTTATCAAAAATGTTGATAAAAATATTAAAATCGTTATAACTTGAAATATTATTTGTAGAATTTAATTTTTTTTCTCAATATAAATAAATAGAAATATATAAGCTTTAATTTTGATTCAGAATTAAAAAAATACATTAGTTTAAATAAAAAAAAATATTTAAAATAAATATTTAGGAAAAAATTATATATAACTTTAAAAAAATCCTGTTTTTCAAAGTAAATATTTTTGTTCAAATTTGATGCATCAAAATTAAAGTAAAAAAATTAAAAAAAAGATAGGTTAAAAGTTTGTACCATTTATCTTAAACATCTTTTAAGTTATAACAGTTTAAGTAGGAGAAATGATGAAAAAATGTATACTGAAAAAAAAAAAAAAAAAAAAAAAAAAACTGATTTTTTAAAGGAAATTTTTCCGTAACAACCATTGCTTGAAAAGCTTGATTTTGAAATCAGACAAAACATAACAATTAATATTTCCTATTCTAATTAAAAAAGAAACTTGATTTAAACGTCATTTTAAAGATAAAAAAGAGATTTTTATTGCATTAAAAAAAAAAAAAAATAAATAAATATGACTTTTGTATCCCGGACTCCTTAATTGGACGCGATAAAAAAATAAGTCTCCAAAACTGAAAGAATTGTTCCAAGTTGATTCTGTATGATTTAATCATTTCTACAATCTTTTAGCATTCTTTAACAATTGTGAGTATGAACTTAGAAAAAGAAAAAAACTCTTTAAAACAAAAATAGCTCTTAAAAAGATAAACTCTTAAATAAAGAAAAAGAAAAAAAATCCGACGAAAATGCATTTTACGAACCGGGAAGTATCTAAACAAAACACAAGGGTCTTAAAAAAGTGCGACAGACGCTCGCTGAAAGGTTAATTTAGGATCAAAGTTGCTCCCGTCAAGCGTAATTTTGATGTTGTTTTTGACGGGATTCCCCGTATAATGAAAAAATATTCTGTTGTGTAGAATAAGCATGAGGCGCTTACATGAAATATCTCATAATTGATAAAACTAATACAAATTAATTCGAAATCATCTATGAAAATTTCAATTTTATCGAAAAAAAATAATTCAACTAAATGAAACAAATCTAGCTCTGAACATGTTATTGCCAAACTGTGAATCTCAAATATAAATCAAAGATCAGGAACGTGATATCGATGGAAATGCTAATGATACTACAATGCAAACTCAACTAGTGTTGAAAACATATCACAGCAAATCGACCTATAGTGCGCCAAATTTATACAGTACTTTTGCGTTGTATTTCAAACAAAATGTACGAAAACTTCTCAAAATGGTTTTATTAACGTTTATAAAAGTATTTTTTAAACTGGATTTGTTTCCATGTAAAACTTCTCAAAATGGTTTTATTAACGTTTATAAAAGTATTTTTTAAACTGGATTGGTTTCCATGTAAAACTTCTCAAAATGGTTTTATTAACGTTTATAAAAGTATTTTTTAAACTGGATTTGTTTCCATTTAAAACTTCTCAAAATGGTTTTATTAACGTTTATAAAAGTAATTTTTAAACTAAATTTGTTTCCATTTAAGCTCAAATCTTGTATTTTTAAAACACTTTTTGTGCTTACAATCAACTCACGATTTGGTAATGTGACGTACTTACTGTGATTATACAATAATTTGAAAAACAATATTTAAAATTTCAAAAAAATGAAAAAAGAAGTTTGTCTAATAAGGGTAAGTAAATGTCACCATATATGTGATTACTTGAATGCCATTGATTATTTCAGAAATGAGCTGATGTTCTTCGATTGGACGGTGGTATGGTTGCTAAACGCGACATCTTTCCGCTAAACAGAAAAACATTGATAGATTTTTTTTTTTTTTTTAAATCAAACTAAAATTAAAACTGTATAGTGGATATACCTTAAAAAAAATAACTAGCAATTTAATTTATCTCTTTTTAAAAAGTTATTTATTTCAATCAATTGTGCCTCAAAATTTAATTTTTTAAGTATATCTTTTTATATTATAAAGGACAAATATTATTAATTCGTTTTCTTTTAATATTATTTTAAGATCTAAAAAGTTAAATATTAAATAAATCTATTGAACTTTTCAAAGGGGTGGTCTAAAAGAAAATCCTCCCTCCCCCCCTCATGGAGCATCGAAATGCCTCTGAAAAGATTTAAAATTTTACGTTTAGTAATGTTGTAAAAAGTGCAATCCCCCCTTCTCCCAGCCGGAGAAAAACGTATGAATTTTAAATGCACTTTATACTGAAAAACGCATAAATTTCATGCTTCAAGAAGAAATATTAAAGAATGTACCAGTTTATGGTAAAAAGAATAAGAAAGAAAAAACATGCGTCAATCATAAATTATGAAACAATTTCCAACATTTTCAAAATACGTACTACAGTGAAACTCTACCGCTTAATTAGCTGAAAGAAGATAATTTAGAAAATGCATAGCATATTAAAAATTCAATTTCTGCAGTTATATTTAATAGTCAGAAAGGTACTTAAAAATTGTTTTGTGCAGCCCTGTTACGATAAAAGAGTTTTGTGCATCTACTATGTAATACAGTTTCGTTTAGAAAGAGCAAAATTTACTTTTGACAATTTTCGCCGATAAACTTAAATGTACTCGAAATATATACATATATTGTACAACTTTTCTTTCTACAAGTTTTTATAAGCACCACATAGTAAGCTAAAAATTAATTTAAGTAAAAAATAAATAAATAAATAAATTTAAAAAAAATGTAATTTAACAAATTACAAGAAAAATTTGGAAAACGATTTTTACAAACACTAAAATTTATGACTTATGAATAAATTCTATATTTAAAGGAAAAGAAGCATTTTTTTTTTTACAATTAATTCAACATTAGATTGTTTCTTTTTTCGTGATTGTCGTACATTTCGTAATCGATGGGATCAATAATCAGACTGTTTTTTTTTTTTTTTTTTTTTTTTTTTCATTAAAAGACAATACGACGTCTATCTTTAAATTTATTTTTTTTCTTTCATATCTGATAATTTGCGTCTACCTATTTTGTGCCTTTTGTACTTATTTGTTTATTAACAACGACATTTTTTTCCCTCTTCAAATAAAAATTCTTCTAAATGTAAGAAAAATCACACACCCACAAAAGTAAATAAATAAATAAATATAATAATAATAATAATAAACATATTTCTTTATGATGATCAAAACGTGGTTTACGTAGAAAGAGTCATAAATTACGAACGCCATGGATTAAACATAATATTTCTAGTGGATCAATCATAAATAAATTATAAATAAAATTTCAGCTTTACAACCTTCGGTACTTCAAATTCTTAAACTTCCAAACAGTGCACATTTTCAATTTTTATACTGTCGTATAGGGGAAAAAAAATGTGCTTTCAAATGCAATTTGATTGAAAGCTGTATCTCAATTTGTTTTTGAATTATTAACTTATTTGTAGTTTTTTATACTTTTTATCATTGTGGCAGAAAAGGTATTCCAATTCTGGACATTTAACATGGACCAATCAGAAAAAGAATAAATTCCGGACATCATTTCGGAATGCTTGAGATATCTCTACTCTCGACCGACAGAAATAACCATTTTCCAAATGGTTAATATATATATATATATATATATATATATATATATACACGCGGCTAAAAATGCAATTCCGATAATTAAAATAGATGGGCGGCAATGCATTTAGTTCTTACTGAAGTTCTGTACATAAATTTATTTTCAGTTTAGAGACATCTTTTAGTACTCTAATATAATACTCAGTACTCAGTATAGTACTCAGCCTGAAAAGAAACAACCACCCCCCCCCCCTCAAAAAAAAAATAAAAATAAAATAAAAATAAAAATAAAAATAAAAATACGTAGCTGAAAATGCAATTCCAGGAATTACTTACAATCTATGGCCGGCAATGTACTTAGTTCTTATTGCAGATCTGTACAGGAATTTATTTTTAGTTTACAAATATCTTTTTGAGTTCTAATACAATTCAGCCTGAAGAGGTATTAGACTGTTAAAACCTCTCATTTAGCAATTGACACCCATAGATGGTAATGTTTTCGAATTATTTGTTGTACAGTCCTGTATATGATCTAAAGAATCCATACACATCATGCATAATACAAAAACTTATTTAAACATTAGAACACAAACTGAAATTAAAAATAAATTTCTAGCAATTACCGGTCAAAGTGAGTGTCAAAAGTGAGTGTTGCCGTTTTTAGAAATGGAAGTTGGGACAGTTTTCAGTATACAATGATTTAAAAAATTGAATTTATATCCTGAAAGCAAATATTATTTCGAGTTACATCTTTGTTGTGATTTTATTGTAAATAATTTGCAAATAAAAGGATGGTGTGTATCTCTTTTGAACCATTTGAAAAATGGTTTGTTGTTTTCGGTCGAGAATAGACGTCGAGGTGTCGCAATTTTTTTTAAAACTGTTTTTCACGTTTATGATCCTTTATCTTTTCTTCTCTTATTGCGATTCTCTAGCGGAAGCCCAGGTTCAAAATTACCGATCCACGTCCCTAGCCGAGTGACTAGCGGAAGCCAGGTTGAGAGGAAAAAGATAATCAAAAATTGAAACCGAACAAATTTAAAAGGAAAAGTGATTAAATCAAAGACACACACACACACACACACACACACACACACACACACACACACACAAAAAAAAAAAAAAAAAACAAGTAGGCTTACTAAAATGCTTGGGGCTTTAAAGCTAACGAACTAGCGCAGATGCACCGAGCTTACTATTATTAAACCATTAGCTGATCATTTGCATTGGATAAATTCGAATCTGAACGTCATCTGAACCTACCATGTGAAACTGATTGGAATTTCATTTTCCAAATGATTGTTATAATCTGTTAAATTACAATTTTTTTCAATTATTTTTTCGTCGGTTGGGGGAGGGAGTGAGGCTAGGAAGGGACGGTATATAAAATGGAATGTACAGATTTCTATGCTTGAGGTCAATTCTAAGCCGCTTTAATATTTAAATTTAAAACAAAGTTTTGAGCTTAACATTGCACTAATTTATATTGAAGATATAAATTAATACATAACATAAACGTAAGGCTAATTACAATAGTACAATAGGCATAAATATTTTGCCATTAATACACAATTTTTTAAACGTATTAATCATCACACGAGCGCGTTGAACCCGCGATTTTTCCGTTAGAATTCGCACTTTTAAAGGGAAAAATATTTTAATCCACTTGTTTTCTCTTCTTCTTTTATTGTGATCGCTCGCCTGCACTTTTTTTTTTTTTTTTTTTTTTTTTCAAAAGCTTTTTCTAAATAAGTTTTAACCAAGAGTAGCGTGTGCCTAAAGCATTTTTATTCAGCACTTGTCTGACGTCACAAGTGCTGTTGACAGATTTCTGATAAAGTAGTCTCACGAAAGCTCTTAAGAGGTCCTGGAATACAATGCGATAGCTATTCCCTTCCACACACCCATCACTTTTCCTATGTGTGAAAGATATTCGTTCATTTAATTTTTGCAGCATATCTTTTCGAAAGCGGTTATAGAAGAACTTTCTATTAATATGGATATGGTTGAAGAAAACTGAACATGAAAAATATTTCTATCTAGAATCTAGTGAACTGGCATGGAAAACATTTAATTTAGATATGAGTTTAAGGTGATTGGACTAATATTCACATTATTTTTACGATTTCTTTTTGCTACAAAGAAAAAATATAACGAATTCGGGCTTTCTGCATGTAAAATTAGTATATGTGAAACTGCAGCAATTCAAGCATTTCAAAGATTAAAGACCGGGAGGTGGCAGAGCCGATAATCAGAGCAGACTCGATAAGTATGCAACTCATCGAATAGCAGAATGAAATTTCAGAATTAGTTAAAACTCGATTCGCTATTATAATCGCTCGATTCGCATATTAAAACGCAATTGGTCTGCCAAGTCATATCTTGGTGGAAAACACCTAAAAACACGATTTTAGCGATTTACTTCATATTTTTGGGTGCAGGACAACACATTGGTAAAACAACGAGTCAACTACTACAATCGAGTTTTCAGGTGTTTTTCACAAGGATATTAATTGACAGACAAATTGCGTTTTAATGTATGAATCGAATTTTAACTAATTCTGGATTTTCAACTTGATGAGTTGATTGTCTGTGCTGCCGTCTGCCGGTTTATTAATAAGTAAAAAATAAATTTTAAATAATAAATTAAAAGTGTAATATTTAAAAATAATACTGCTTTCTATTATACACGAAATAATTTGTAGTAAACCTAAGCAATGTATATCCAGTGTTGAATCCAGATACTTTTCTCCGGGGAGAGATTATAGAGTTCCGAGGGTGGGAATTTACTTTTTGTTCATTGGATACACAAAATTTCAAATTTTCCGGGGAAGGACATTTCATTTCTCCGGGAGGGAACGTCCCCCCAGGCCACCCCCTGAATTCAACTCTGCGTATATCAATTTCATAAAATGTGAAATAGTTAGCATAGTTAGAACGCCCCTAAACAGGTTTCCCCCTATACCGTTATGTAATTGAATATTTTTGTGTGGCCCTGTAAATTAATTTTTATAATTTGATGTTAATATTTTAATTTTAATAATTTGATGTTAATTAATTTACCAATTATACGTTGAGATCTCAATTTAGAAATCCTAAATAGTTTAAATAATGTTTCATTTTTTTTTCTTTCCTGTTACCCTATATGCTAAAATGGAAAAGGAACAAATTCATTTGATTGCGTCTTATATTAAACCTTGAAAGCTCTAAAATTTAATAAAATTCATGTAACTCGGTGAGTTTCGGTCGTCTAAAACAGAAGTTTTACTGTTGGTCTTGTCAGAGCAGAAATTGTTTTCACTGTGTATAACGTACAAGCAAAACCTGTGGCTTTGCTCCCGTAATAGTTGAAATGCGGCAAGTGATATTTGCGTGCCTATTTTTATTAGAAGAAATTATAATGTTACGGATAGTTAAAAAATTACTATTTAAGCCACAGTTTGACTAAACTTCCTTATTACACGGCATTAGGCCAAAATCAAATTTAAATAAATGAAGAGAACTCAAATAACTGTATTTTGAAATTTTTACATTTATTTCAGTTTTCATTTGAAGTTCCGAATTTTCTAGATCGACCTTAGCACGTATTAAAAATCCTGTATATATTGCATAAAAATCGTAATTTAAAATGTTTTAAGACCAGTTTTCGCTTTTTTTTTTTTTTTTTTTTTTTTTACAATTTTTAGAGAACATTTATATTTTATAAGTACATTATGGAAATCAATTTCAAGTTTCTAGCCGCTTTGCTATCACAAAAATCGCAATTTAAAATGTTTTTTGTTTCTATAACTCTAATTGTGCTATCCTAATGGCAACAATATAATATATATCTCCTAAAAGAGCAACTGTTAAATGAATTTGCAACCATTATTTTTGAAATTGGTTTGGTATTTCCTAATTCATAGCTATCGTAATTTAGAACATTTTAAGAAGGCTTTTCGAATATTCCTTAAATTCTCTGAACACCTTCTAAATTTCGAATTATTTGTAACTGTTCTCAAAGAGTATTTATACATTATAAGTAACTATTGTAGCAAATTTCAAGTTTCTAGGCACTTAAATATGTTTTGTTCCTCTTAGAGCTGGCACCGACATAAAATATAGCCTATGTTGGAATTTCAACATGGACTGTCATCACCAATTTCCCACTATTCTTTTAAAATCGGTTCGGTAGTTCCAGAGATTACCCTCTACAAACAAACGTTATTCCTTTATAAAATAAGTATAGATAAGATCTTGGAACAGTAAAAAGTTCAAACTTTTTCACTATTAATAGCAAAATTATTTCATAGATTTAATCATTATTGTTACTTTATTTTGAATGCTTTTTCAATTTCCATTACCAAGTGAATTCTAATATTTTTGGCACGCCTTGTATAGATTTCTAACAACAAATCTACTACATAATATAAAAGGAATACTTAAAAAAAGTTGCTGAACATTTCTTATTTTTGAAATCTTGAACTAGTTTTCGACACCATTCTTTCTTTAAACCGCGTCAGTGCTCAAATACAATTTCAGATACTTGCATTATGTGGAAAAATATGTAACCTTTGCTCTTTCGATAGCCAAATTCAATATCTTCATACCACTCTTCCCAATTTTTATTGACTCCCTAGTTTTCTCTTTCGTTTTTCTTTTTCTTTCTTTTCTTTTCTTTCTTTTTCTTTTTTTTTCTTTTTCTTTTTTTTTTTTTAGTTTGTGAAAGATTTAACAGTTATTTATTTTTCTCTTTTTGAAATATACACATATTTTAAATTTAGAATAGATAAAGACAATAAATATTGATCGATTGGGATGCCAGATAAAAGCGACATCTCGTTTGCATTCTAACTTTTTAAAATGATTTTTTTGGATTTGATAGCTGAGATTGGTTTCTACATATACTCTTTTGTACTTTTTCGATTTTGCGTGTAGATTTTTTTAAGAGGATGCTTTCACTTTCAAAACTAGTTCCAAAAATGAAAGTGTCCTCATTAAAAATATCTGCAAACAAAATCAAAAAATAGAAAACGC
This sequence comes from Maratus speculifer, assembly GCA_964019185.1. Lineage (NCBI taxonomy): Eukaryota > Metazoa > Arthropoda > Arachnida > Araneae > Salticidae > Maratus > Maratus speculifer. The sequence goes on along the minus strand of OZ025290.1, from coordinate 364,385,485 downwards.
TTTTTGTACAGATCGATCTCAGTTAACCAATTCAAAAATAATTGTTTAAAAATATTGAAAAGTAAACGAGATGTCTTTAAAATTTTCTTCCTTAGAATTAGCAATACTGAGCAGTCTTTTCAAGTGAATGAAGTAGCCTTTTAAAGTGTAGATTATTTCTTTAAAAAAAATGATTTTGTATTTATACACAGACTGTTACATTTTAATTTTGTATTTTTTTTTCTGCTTTGATGATGTGTAAAAAAACATAAATGCCTTAACTCTGTTATCGGTAACTGCGTAGTATATCTTCGAAGAAAATCAGAAACAAAAAATGTCTCCCAATTTTTTTTCCACGTCTCGGCGCGTGTACCTGCAACTAACTAACTGCCTTTCGCTGAGCCCGGAAATACCTCAAATCAAATCCTGGAAGCTCTCCAAAGCGTGGAAAGGTGTCAGCCATTCTTCCAACATTGCAGAAGAGTAATTCTTTTGTTTGTGTAGAACTTTGTCCAAATTAGAAGAATCCCAATCTGCTAGCTACAGGCAAGTGAATGGATGGCTCTATCGAATTTTCTTACGCAGCCAAATGACTTCTGGATCGTATGCAAGGTGCATAATTTTCAAGGGCATGCCAAGTGGTTGCTCAGGTAGACGGAGTCGAACACAAAAATTCAAATAAGAGCCAAATTGGCCTTGCACTACTCACCCAAAAAGTCTTTCTCTGACAGCGAAACAAAAAGATTTAATCTAATTACCTTCTTAACATAGAGCCTGTTGCTAAAGTCTCCTTACTCTTTAATTGATATTATCCATGTTAAATTATTCTCATATTATCCATATTAAATTAGTAACTTTATTTATGAACTTAATATGAAATATTACAGTCGGCTCTCGTTAATTCAAACTCGTTGGGACCAGAAGAAATGTTCGAATTATGGAAAGTATGAGAAGAAAACATGCTTAAAATGGTACTATTACAAAGGAATTAATTTTACAGTATTTTTTAAATTTTATTTCAACTGTTATTATTATAATGTGGCAATATTAAATTAAAATATATAAATACATAAATTAATTGAGGGATTACAATGGAAGAAAAATTTGAGATGTCACTCAGGCAGACAGATGGACATACGGAACATTAATAAAGTGGATATCAAATGCATGAGATTTTATATATACTTGTTCGGAACAATTCTTACAAAAAACAAAGGAAAAAAGTTATACAAAGGATCTGAAATCCGTGAGAAAGAAAAGAAAAATGAAAAATCGGAATTCTTGTTAGTTCGAATCAAACGAAGTCAAGAGAAAATGAGTTCGAATTAATGAAAAATCTTAAAGTTATCGTGCCATTAAAAATTTCGGGACTTTATGTTTAGTTCGAATTAAGCGAAGATTCGATTTATCCGATTTCGAATTAACGAGAGTCAACTGTATTTTTTGTTAAAACGAAAATTAATATATTAGCGTGTTATTAAGGGAACAGAGTATTTTTGAGACCATCTCTTCAATTTTGAATGATGTAATATATGTGGTAGCATAATACTTAAAAAAGAAATAAATAAACAATCTTGTAAAACAGCCTATTTTACTAAAATTTTATTATTTTAAAGTAACTTTTTTAAAATCCCTACTATTTTTGTAAATATGAATATTTTTGCTTTGATTTTTTTCCAAATTCATTAGAATACAGTGCCAGCAAAAAAAAAAAAAATATTGACACTTGCGATTTCAGACGTTTTGTTAAATATCTAGAAATATACATGAGGAATGACTCTGCAACTTCAGATGTTTAAACAAAATAGTACAGGTCATATATTTTCGCGAAGATTTTTTTCTCGAAATCTAATAGGGGACCACCAACAAATTGAAAAAGAGCGAATATATTTTGAATAACTCTGTTAAAACTAATGTAGCAAAAGCGTTCAAACTGCAGATTATGATTAAGTGGTTTATTGTAATAAACTGTGTTCATTTTTATGAATATAGCATGTATATTCGTAGAGTAATTAAGGTTTTTTTTTTTTAAACGGTCTCAAATTTTGCTACGTTTTTTGCTTGTAATTTGCAGAGTTCTTAATAAAAAACAATGTTTTTTTTCAGAAAATATAAGAAACAACATCATACATAACACCCTGTAATTAAAATTTAAAAATGTTAATAATTGTATGAAAAATAAATAGGTTTATTAAAAAAGGTTTCAGTGCGCATGCGTGAATTCAATCAAAGAATAATTTGCATAATATGTTAGCTAAATGTATAGAGCAACTTTTATGAAAGTCTCAAAAACATACCTTGAAAATTCTGTCGTCGATAGAATAAAATCAATATCAGTTATTCCCAAAATGAAGCAAAAAGATGAGGAGCTGTATCCAAATAAAGTAGTACGTGCAATATTGTGTAGACATTAAGCAATGGAATATGGATACAGCCCCTCAACTTTTTGTTGGATTTTGGGAATAACGGGTTTTGATCTTATTCAATCGACGATAATTTTCAGAATTTTCAAGTTATGTTTTTGAGACTTTCACAAAAATTGCTCTATGCATTTAACTAACACATTATGCAAATTATATTTCGATTGAGTTCACGCATGCGCACTAAATCTTTATTTAGTAAACTAGTTAATTTTTCATACAGTTATTAATATTATTTGATTTTGATTACAGGGTGTTATGTACAATGTCGATTGTCATATTTTCTGAAAAGAACATTGTTTTTTACTAAGAACTCTGCAAATTATAAGCAAAAAACTTGGTAAGATTTGGGACCGTTTTTATAAAAAAAATTTTCTACGAGTATACATGCTATATTCATAAAAATGAACACAGTTTATTAAAATAAGCCACTTAATCATAATCTGCAGTTTGAAAGCTTTTGCTACATTAGTTTTGACAGGGCTATCCAAAAGGTCTTCGTTCTTTTTCAATTTATTGAAGGTCCTATATGGGATTTCAGGGGAAAATCTTCGCGAAAATGTATGACCTATATTATTTTGCTTACACACCTGGAGTTTCAGTATATTTCCTTATGTATATTTCTAGATATTTAACAAAACGTCTAAAAACGCATTTTTTTTTTCTTTTTTTTTTGCTGACATTGTATACTACATAAAACTATGCATGGATTTTACATTTGATGTGATTGTTTTGTTTCGTGTGTATTAAAATAAACGAAATTCAATAAATTCTCGATTTAAACGTAAAAAAAAAAAAAAAAATAACTATAAGTTTGAATGTTAAATCCATGCGCAAAAATATTAAATACAACATGGAAAACAAGTAAAAAAAAAGTTAGAAATAATCAAGTTAGAAAAATATGAAGACGGTAAAAAATCAGTTTAAAGTTTTCATTTGTATGGGTCATTCCGCTGGATCTGTTCACAAAATTTACAATATCTCGCAATATAATTGTCGTTAGCCAGTGTCTGATTTACAGCAGGGCATTCGGGGCACGGACGCAAAGCCCCCAAATGCTGCTGAAAAATTTTAAACTATTGTCCAAAATCTGATGTAATTTTAATATTTAATGGAATTTTATATTTCATTCTACATTCTATTGTGTCCATATTGTATTTTTTATAATTTTGAATACATATTTTTTTGAAACATCCATTTATAATTAATTTATTATTGTGAATATATTTTTTTAAATCTTTAGCAATTTAAATATTTATTGCATTTTTAGGTGCGTTCGTAATTATATAATACGTAGCACCTATAGTGATCGTTCAGTCCGTCCGTCTGTCTGTCCGCATATAACAACGCAAAAACTACCCAACCGAATCGTTTGAAATTTAAAATACATAATTATTACATAATTTTGTCGAGTCATTTCAAATTTTATGAGAATCGGATGGATAGATCAATTACAGGGACGATCAAAAGTATTCCATTACATTACGGTCAATGGGGAAAAAAGTTTCAAGTGCATTTTAATCGTTTGAAATTTAAAATACGCAATTATTACATAATTCTGTCGAGTTATTTCAAATTTTATGAAACTCGTGTGCATAGATCAATTACAGGGGCAATCAAAAGTATTCCATTACATTACGGTCAATGGGGAAAAAATGTTTCAAATGCATTTTAATCGTTTGAAATTTAAAATACGCAATTATTACATAATTTTGTCGAGTTATTTCAAATTTTTTGATAATCGTGTGCATAGATCAATTACAGGGGCAATCAAAAGTATTCAGTTACATTATGGTCAATGGGGAAAAGTTTCAAATATATTCTATACGTTTGAAATTTAAAATACATAATTATTACATAATTTTTTTGAGTTATTTCAAATTTTATGAAACTCGGATGCATAGATCAATTACAGGGGCAATCAAAAGTATTCCATTACATTACGGTCAATGGGGAAAAAAGTTTCAAATGCATTTTAATCGTTTGAAATTTAAAATACGCAATTATTACATAATTCTGTCGAGTTATTTCAAATTTTTTGATAATCCTGCGCATAGATCAATTACAGGGGCAATCAAAAGTATTCCATTACATTATGGTCAATGGGGAAAAAGTTTCAAGTATATTCTATACATTTGAAATTTAAAATACATAATTATTACATAATTTTTTCGAGTTATTTCAAATTTTATGAAAATCGGATGCATAGATCAATTACAGGGATAATCAAAAGTATTCCATTACATTACGGTCATTGGGAAAAAAATGTTTCAAATGCATTTTAATCGTGTTACACTCATGCGAACTTAATAAAATTTATATGCAACTATAAAGTACATATTAAAATATACATCTTACATAATTTGTGGTGCAAAGAACATTTGTTATTGATTTACAAGGCCACACAAAAGTATTCCATTACATAATGGTATAGGGAGAACATTGTTTGATGAGCTTTTTAATTGTAATTCACTATTTACAATGTTATGAGATTGATATATGAAAGTAATATTTTTTAAACTTCGTTATCGTTCGAACGCACCTAATTTGCTACGCTTCACGTCAGTGGCGCAGCCAGAATTCGGTTCTAAGGGGGGTTTTGAGTTTCTGATAAAAGTTATTTGAATCGCCGGTTAATTGAATCAGTACTAATTAGAATATTTACTGTATAATACTTAAACTCAAAGATCGTCTGTGTGGCCGGAAATCTTTCTTTTTTTTTAGCATGAAGCATCTAAGAAAAGTAATTTAGTTCCAATAACCAATTTTTACTTAACTGATTCATGTAATATGAACTTTCACAATTTTAAGTAGAATTTTCGCCATTTAATTGAATCACTTTATTAAATGAAATCTGATTCAATAAAGTGGCAGATTCCGAAATGTGCCAAAACATTTAAATATTAAGTTTGGATTTCGTTTATATAAGCAGCAATTATAGCGATCTTTCTCAGCTCTGGGAGGGGTTTTAACCCTAAAACCACCCCCCTGGCTGCGCCACTGCTTCACGTGCAATTTCCAACTTGTTAATTCTTATTTAATTCAGTTTTCTGTTCTCTTCAGGTTATTTGGGGTTGGTGAGCGTATATTGCAGGCAGTAGAGCCCTTAATATTTTAAAAAATTGTAGCTCTATGTTATCAAAAATGTATTATTAGTTTCTGCATATTTTATCATTCCAGATATAGGCTTGTATAGAAAAAAAAAATAATCAACGCCACACAGTATATTACAAAAGTCTACTGATTTAAATTTCATAATTTTGAAGTAATTATTTAAAAGTAAATTAATGATCATCATATTTAGTTTTTAATGAATATTTTAAAGTAATTATTAAAGTCAATAAGAGTTATTTTAGCAAATATCTATTTTTTTTAACTCAACCCCACTGTAAATATTAGTGGAATGGGGGAGGGGGGCTCAGAAGCATCTGTGCCCAGGGCCCTGAAATTTCTAAATTGGTCCCTGCCTGTAGGTAGAAATGAAATGAGGTGTCAAAATATTCACAATTAAAGAAGCTTTCAGTTAATATTAAAAAAAGAAAATCGATATTTTGATCAAATTCAAGGTACTTAAGATTTGAGATCTTAATTCGAAAACATCTCTACTCGCGCAAAAAAATTCCGAGAGGAAAACAAAAAGATTTAATTTAATTACCTGCTCTTAACACAGGGCCAGAGCCACTACTACACCCTCCTTACCGAGGAGGTATATTTTGCGTATTTAATTAAAATTGAAAAGAAAAGTAATTTAACAAATTTCAACAACCATTTGGAAAATGTTTTTTACAAAGATTAAAATTTTAGTCTTAAGACTAAAATAAATAAATTCTATATTTAAAAAAAAATTATCCTTTCCAATCAATTGATTCAATGTTACATTGTTTCCTTTTTCGTGATCGTCGCACACTTCGTAATCAAAGGAATCGATAATCAGACCTCGTTTATTTATTTATTTATTGCTTTAAAAGATTATATTTTATACGACGTTTTTCTTTGGATTCGTTTTTTTCATATCTGATAATTTGCGTATATCCATTTTGTAATTGTTTTACTTTCTTGTTTATTAACAACGACATTTTCCCCCCTATTCAAATAAAAATTCTTTAAATGTAAAGAATTTCCTAAAATAATTCCTATATTACGTACGCCATAGATTAAACATTAATATTCCTGGACCAATTATAAACAAATTTTAAATGAAATTTGATTTTTACAATTTTCAGTACTGATAATTTTTAAATTTCTGAATATTGCAAATTTTTAATTTTTACACCGTCGTATAGGAAAAAAAAACGACTTTTAAATACAATTTGTTTTTGTGTTATAATTTTTTTTTGTAGTTTTTTTTACTTTTCTTTTGTCATCATGGCAACAAAAGTATTGCATTTCTGGACGTTAAATATAGACCAATCAGAAAGGGAATAAAATCCGAACATCACTTTCAGACATGTTTCAGATTTCTCTATTCTCGACCGACAGAAAAAGCCATTTTCCAAATGGTTAAAAATTAGAAATTTTTAAAAGTACTTTTTTAAAAATAATGAGTTTATGCCTAATTTTTCTGTTTTGATTTTCAAAAACATATTAAACAGAACTACGCATGGATTTTTAGATACATCTAATGTTACATTTAAAGTAATTTTTTTAAGGATGATGAAAATAATATAAAGAAAAAGTCATTTGAAGTTTTAATTTGTATTGCGCTGAGTGTATTAACAAAATTTACAATACCTCGCGATACCGAGAATTTTAAATGAGATGTCAAAATATTCACACTTAAACAAGCTTTCCTTTAATATTAAAAAAGAAAAATCCATTTTTTGACCATTTGTAAGGTAAACTGTCCTGTTTTATTAAAACATAAACGCATTTATTATTTTTTTTTATGAATAGAAATGGTAACGAATAAAAATTCATCAAAAAATTATCACATATTTATTAAATGTGATATATTAACTACAATGGAATTTCCATGTCAATCTTTGTTATTTATCTATCACTAGTCTACGACACATTTTGTCTTTATTTGAGATCGCATTAAGAATTTGGCTGATGTCAGAATCTTTATTCAACCTCAAAGCAATCACGTGATCATACATAAAGCGTAGTACTTTTTTGGTATGTTTAATTTTGACTCTTTTTGGATAAATTTTTGCACCAGCCTGTCTTCTTGTTTTCATATGTTTGCTTTAGTTTATTTAGCAGCTTTATACGAAACAATATAAGCTACAAAAGCTGCACGAAGATTTAAAATTGGCATGTCACTGACATATACTCGAGCAAACAATTGGCACACCAACAATTTGTCTATGACTCGTCGAGTTTTTGGTTATTCCACATGTGTTCAATTCAGTTGTTTAAATATGCATGCACCAACAATTTGAGAGAATACGCATACACTAGCAATTTGGGCATCGCAAACATAAGAAAGTAAAGTTAAGCATACATATAATTCAGTTTTAAATTTTAGTTTCAGGTGATATAAGGGATACTAAATTTGAAATTTATTTTCACTTATTTACAGTGAAACTACTATTTAAGTTAAGAATCTAGGATATTTCATACCTTAAGCGGAATAATCTATTAAACAGGTGTATCTAAAACGAGTTTCACTATATATCTTTCACTTTTAATAGTGGGTGTTGATGTTGTATTTTAAAGATGCAAATCTTATTCAGTTCAATGATATCCCTTTAAGACCCAGCTCGCACGATCGTGCGGGTTAGACATACATTTAAATTTTTGCTTCTGAAGCAGTTGTATGTAATATAAACCCAAATTTAACGATTGTTCCGGTTAGCAGAAAGAGTAAAGTATCTTTTTTTATCAACAGATTGCGGTAGTAGTCCATGTTTTACTTTCAGGTGGCATGTCTAGCTTTGTTTACAAATACAACGAATATAGCTCATCATTTTATCTGTCGTAAAAAGGTAATTATCAATATATTTTTAATTGCTTAGATAAATATTTTTGCTTTAATGTCTAAATAAGTATAATATAATAAAAAACATTAATTATAGACTATTTATTTTGCTCTTAGGACTCAAGATTTCATCACCCGCACGATCGTGCAACTTGGGCGTTACGTTAGTCAGTGCTACAGTAAAGGTAAGTGTTTTTCAATGTTCATTTTGATTTCTGTTTCAACAATTTTGGTGACAGCCAAAATAAAACGAAGTATGCTGTTTCATAATTAATACTATATTATTTTCTTGGGTGTTGTCATAGATAACCCTTCTTTTTTTAAATAATTTTTACTTTTTTTCTTTTTAATTAATAAATTTTTCAAATACTTTTTCTAATTTTTTTATGCAGTACTTTATTAACTTTTAATAAAGCAAAATAAAATATTTTTTCAGATGTCTAAGCGGAAAAGAATTCTCACTCAAGAAGAAATATTTTAACTGATGAATAAATCAGATTCTGAGTTTAGTGATCTCTTGGATGATGACGATGTTACGGACAAAACATTTGAAGCAGATTTATTAGAAGGACAGTCAAGTTCAGATGAGCTCGATGAAGAAAAAATGACAATTTTAGATCATTCTTCCTCTTCAAAGTCTTCTGAATTCATCTTCCAAAGTTTTACCTCCAAGGCGTTTTCGGAAAATACTAAAAGAATGAAAAAAGAAAAAAAGGAATACAAGTGGACTGTTAAAAAGTTCATTTCTGTACCTTATCCTGGAACATTAGATTTCACGCAACTGCAATTATGTTTTTCATTTCTTAAATTGTAACAAAAAAAGTTATAGACTTATAGAAGAAATTAAAACGATATAATAAATAAAAACTTTAAAAATATAACAAACATTTTTAAATCAATTAAAATATTTTTTTAAGTCGATAAGCACTTCTCCAATATTATTTTGTTCCTTCTTTTCTAGGCTTTAGAGCGAACCATATCCCATGTGTTGATGACATTTCAAGTCTGCGCAAGTGCAGGTTTGAAAACTGCGAAAAAAGTTCAAAAACACGTTGTGAAAAATGCAACGTTTATTTGTGCATGTCAAAAAAAAAAAAAAAAAGTTTTAAAGATTTTTACTGTAAAAAAGTAACGAATCCATAAAATAAAAAATAATACATCAATAATTACCATATTTGTAAAATTTGTTTTGGTTCAGTTTATCTCTTCTATCCATTTAGAGCCAGATAATGTATAAAATCTTAACATGTAATAAGTAATGATTTCAGAGGAAAAGCTCAACCCGCACAATCGTGCTGGTGCGGCTTTCACAGAAAAAGCCCAACCCGCACGTTCGTGCGGGTACTCTTCACGCACTAGGGGGGCGAGAAAATTTTTTTAATTATTTTTTTAGGTGTCATTAGGGTTAGTATAGAGTTAATAACCAGTTGAATATAATATTTAATGATGAAAATGTTTCGGGTCTTAAAGGGTTATCACCATCAACCGTTTTTAATCAGTAACTGCCTCCCTGAGTCTACGAAGTCTGCGATATTCAGCGCTTTTCCAACCCATCAGCTTGCTTCATTGGCTGTTTACGCGCTGCTGATTGTTTGGATATTATGATTCAGCTTTCGGAGAGAAAACTACTAGGATGATAATGCCATGCTGTAAATTAGAGATCTGCACGCCCCTTATGATCTACCCTTAGAGATCGAGCCCGCCCCGGCTTGGCCTCGGCCCGAGCCCAATCCGGCCTGGCTCGCGGCCCGTGTTCGGGCCGATTTCCATTACCGGCATTAGGACCGGGCCGGACTTACATCTGAGGCCCGGGCTTACCCGGGCCGGGCCTAGTCACTAATATTTTCGGGCCAGGCTCGGGTTTTAATTTTTTTCCCTGAAGTGTCGGGCCAGGCCTAACGTATTTTTCCCTTACGAAGCCGAGACTGATTTCAGTCTTCACGGACCAAAATAATCAGTTCCTGTTGAATCATCTCGTATGAAAATTTTTTTCTGGACGTGTCCAAGTCTGTTCATAAATTAGTAAATTTTGGCTTGGTCCAAAAAATTTTGCAAAAAAGGCTTTTAAGAAAAGTCGAAAATTCGCAGAATTTCGTTGTAACTTTTTAGTACCACAATACAATTAATTTATTTGTTTACTTTATTTTTTATTAGGGGGAACTGTTGCACATTGATACAGCTTTTTACTAATAATTTTTTTGGTGTCCAGAAAGCAGAAATTTCAAGTTATTTTTCCATGTGGTGTCAGCAAAACTTGTGTAGTGTGTTTTAAAAATGCACAATCGTTGTTTTATATATTATTTTTGTATGTAATTTTTAAAAAATCAAAAAAAGTAATTTGTATCAATGTGCCCCATCCCCGGGGCATACTGATACACCTCATGGGACACTTTGATACGTCTGTGAAAATGGAGACAAAATAACACCAATGCATATTTTTCATAAAAAGTAGTTAGCAAACCATTTTATAGTTATTTATAGAAATTCAAATAGCCCACAATTTATTTGTAAGCAATATTAAAGCAATCAAAATGAAATGTATAATGACCCGATGTCCTGGCTGTTCCTTGTCTGATTGTTGGCTGTGGCAACTTTGTCATATCTGGCACTTCAACCCCAGCATTATCTTCTTTCTTAGAAAAGGTGAAAAAATTACCAGGTTTTCTATTTATAAATCGGTTTATAAACAGAAAATAAAGGATAATTATATTAAAAAATTCTGTTTATAATATAATTATCATGTGCTGTTCTGCAGCTTGTTTCTCTTACTTAACATTTCTCATGTTGAAAATACTTTTTTCTCCGGAGAATCTATATAAATTTGAGATTTTCCAGGCTGCCGTCCTTTTCTTTTGTTAATTCTACTAGCAGCAGATGTTGGGTAAGTTCGTACGTCTTCTGTTTGCAAAAATACTATAAAATGTTCTAATATAAAGAAATTAGAGCAATTTCACTTCAATAAAAGCTAATATTAGAAATTTTTGGCGAAAAATGGTTGGATTAACGAGTGTATGGTTAAAAAAATAATGAAAGTTAATGAAAAAATGAACTAGAAAAGGATTTAGGTTGTATCAATGTGCCCCGATAAAGACTATCAATGTCCCCCATACAGCGATTTTGAATAAAATGCGTCTCAAATCCAACACTTCGTAATTTATCTAACAATAAAGAATGAGGAACTGATAAAGAGTTGTTTTACTTGCCAGGGAGAGTATTCTTTTCGGTTGAAAATACTGGAACAGTTGTTTAATACCATTTCAATTGTACAACTCAAACTTACGTTTGACCTACAAAAACAATAAATCACCCGTCCCATTTCATCTAACTACTGAATCATTCCAAGGTTTTCTGTATGTAGCTGCTTTTGGAGCTGTTGTGAAACTTCCTGTAATGACCCTGTGTGCAGTACAGGGGGTGTATCAATGTGCCCCAGTTCCCCCTACTGGAATTCATAACAGGCAGTGTGATGGCAGTATAACTGAATGCACAAATGAACAAGCGGGAGTGTGCGTTGATCAGTTGGAACGATGTCGAAGTTAGAAGAAAGGGCAAACATCAAAAGTTCATCTGCATATTTGTGAAATTTGCTTCACTGATTTTTGTTAACTTTACAAATAATTTACGTTGACGATTTTTTAAAGAATACAGCTATCTCAAGATTTCGGAATGGACAGGAATTGCTGGAAAATGAAAGCTATTGTGGTAGACCGCCAACCACCAGAAACGAAGGAATGGTCGAAAAAGTGAACAGTTCAGGTTCGACATAAGGATGAAATTAAAAAGTGACATAAGAAGTGGGGATTTCTCATGTATCCATTCGCTCAATCCTGTCTGAAGATTTGAAGAAGAAACGTTTCAGTGCAAAGTTTGTCCCGATGCTGTTGAACACGGATCAAATGAAAACTCGGAAGTTAACTGCGACCGAGCGTTTGAGAAAAAAAAAAAAAGCGCAGAAAACCTGACATTTCTCGAGACAATCGTTATTGGCGATGAGACCTCAGTTTACGCTTAAGACTACGGCAACACTAGATACCGGGCTTGCTCATTCCTTATCATGACGTCACAAAAGATGGCTGCTCGCTATCAACGACATCCAGTGATCGGTACAAAACGATGGGTGCGTCACTTTGAGCCCTGTTTGTACCAATCGCTGATAGCGTCCAGCCACTTTTTGTGACCTTGTGATAAGGAATGATCAAGCCCGGTATCTAGTGTAGCTCTGTTAAGACCCAGAGACAAAGATGCAAATCTTAGAAAGGCACATAATGTCCTCTTCTCGACCATAGAAATCGCGTCATGTCAAATCCTAAATAAAACTAATGCTCATAGCGTTTTTCAACAACGAAGATGTGATACACCATGAATTTGTATCAGGTGGACAACCTGTTAACGTTTCTTTGTACATGCTTGTTTTGAAAAGACTGAGAGAAGCAATCCGAAGAAAATGTCCCGCCAAATGACAAAGAAGATAGTTACTACGTCATAACAATGCTCATTTTCACACATCGATTGTTGTACAGATGGCTCGAAGAAAATAACATTTTAATAAACCACCAGTCTCCTTATTCATAGAATTTAGCACCGTCGGATTTCTGGCTCTTCCCCAAGATCAAAATGAGCATCAATAGTAATCGTTTTGACACCGTAGAAGACATCAAAATCAACTGAACTTGGGAAAATATCAAGATAGGAATTTAATCTTTCTTAAAAACAGTAGCAAGAGCGGTGGGCCAAGTGTGTATATTCTGACGGAGCCTACATTGAAGGTGATTATTTAAATGTGTAATATATTGTAGTAATAAAGAGTTTGATTGACAGTGATGATGACAGTTTGATGACAGTGAAATTCCGGGAATTTTTTGATTATCCCTCGTATGTTATATTTATTGTGGCTCTTCATGGTAGGCGATTTTAGCATGCCTGATTTAAGTTATAATGCTCGTATTTACCATCTATCTCAAGCAAGGAAATCTCCATCGAACGCTCAAATAAACGCCTATCACTAATCTGAATAGACTTCGCTTCGATCAGGTCCAGTCAGGTTTATCGTGAACTTCATTTGAGTTTTGAATGAGGTTATCTAAGTTGAGATAGTGAATACGAGCATAACCTCTTCAGTTCTGATGTCACCTGGAGGTGACACTAAAAAACACTCTCTAAATTAATTTAAATGCTTCTAGAATTGCTAAAATTACATCTAGACTTTTTAAATAAATGTGTGCATGTTATAAGTATTAATATATAGACTGATACATCTTTGGAGATGTTTTATAATAACTTTAAACTGGTTTTTGTAGTGCCACGTAAAATTTGTCTCAGGAATGAGGAGGATAAGTTGGAAATGAATATTGATTTTGAGCTAAAAGAAATTGGCATTTCGGCAGTAAATATTATATGGAATTTGTATTAACCCCTTGCGGCGCGGTGGTATGTCTATGAAACCACTTAATTTTAATTTCCGAACGCAACACTGGCACCGTAATTTTGGTTAAAAAAATCGGTTTATTGAATATGAGAAATATAGCTTTTTCTTGTTTACAATAAAGTTGTTTTCAAATTCCGGTGTCAGTCATTAATTTCAACACTTAAGCAAAGAATTTCCTCTGCGCCGCAAAGGGTTAAATGGGATGTCGTTTTATGAACTTTATTATGCTTCTTGCAAGCAGTGCTTAAGTAATTGTTTTCATATTTTACATGTGATGTGGCAACATGTCAACCCATCCCTTCTCCCTGTCACATTGAGTCATAATTTGCAGAGCTCCTCTCTTCCTCTTGTTGAATAGATTCACACGTCATTTACGTGTAATTAATGAATGGTACCAGGCTATAGTTAGTAAAAGATATAGTGTAACGAATCAGCGAAATGGGTCCGAATTTCAGGGACGCAGTTAATGTTAAAAACTTTAGCCTCGGTACTTACAGTTTAAAAAAAAATATATATTAAATTTTAAAAAGTTCAATAATTCCAGAAATTTTTTTTAAAAAGGTAAAAAGTTAAAGTATTGGAAGTTTTAAGATTTTTTTTTCTTTTTTAATTTGAACATCTAATCTAGGAGGTGATTACGCTTAAGCGAGCAAATTTTTAAAGATTCGAAGGAAGCAGATTTATCTTTCAATTATGCTAGATTGGTCGTGAAGCAACACTTTTGCTCAAATAGATATTAGGTCTTAATCATTTTATGTAAATTACTTTAATGGTAGTTGCGAGGTTGCGACTGAGTTCAAATTGTTAGAACAACTTCTGTTTTTTTCATGGTTACGTAAGTGAAAAAGCATGAGCTATGAGCAGAGAGAGTTCACAGGAATGTTTGTACAGAACTTTGAACGAACTAAAGGAAGCCGCTAGGGTCTCCTCTGAATAGTTTTATATACAGTGTATTTTAATTAGGGAAGGGGGGATATAATCTGTTTTAAAATTCTAATACGAGTGCAATTTGCTATTCTAGTGATTCGCATAGCCGGATGACTGCTGGGAATAAAAAACAAAAACAAAACTTAAAAGAAGAAAAAACATTTGTGAATAAATCAGTGAGTGTGAATTTTTAGTAAATAAGAAAAAACAAAAGAAAACAGACCCCCCCCCCCTCCGTACACATCAAATTCGAATGTTAGCATAAATCTGTTAATTCAATAATAATCATTAGAGATACGACTTCTGGAGTTCATGTGCAAGAATTAAATTCTTCACCGAATTAATTAATTTATGTTTTATTCAGTTTGTTTCTTTTGATAAATACTAAATGATCAAGAGAATGAGAGAGATATAGCAATTACTAAAGCAAATTTCCCCTTTGTATAGCAAATAATGTTTGTTCAATTGACGTCATTTTGCCCACTTCGTGACATATACATCTTAACATTTTTCCTCTTTGTTTTTTTATTTTCAAAAAGTTAATCTAGTTAATGAAAAAAAATGGTCATTTGTACATCATTTAGATTAATCAATCTGATAGTCATTTATACATACATAAATGATACATACATTTTTTCCATAAAATTTAACGACTGTTTAGAGTACACATACAGTTAGTTTAAAAAGGCTTAAGGAGAATCTTTAATATAATGATGTTTTTAAAATTATTTCTCATATTCAAAAAATACTTTTAAATTGTTCCTGTCTCATTTTAAAATATTAAAAATTCTGACAGAAAGTTACTATACGATTACAATTTTCAAGCAAATATAATAAACAAGATTTAAAATTTGTCCTTCTTTATCTTTGTTCGAGATGAAATAACAAATTAAAATACAAAAAATTCAGTGTACTAAATGAACATTTTAAAAATTATTTTTCTTTTTTTTTTTTTTTCGTTAGTTTAAAATGTTTTGGGGATTTTTTCATTGCCTGAGATTGATGCATAAAACACGTTTATTAAAAATATTAAATTTACGAGAATTTCAATAACAATCTTTACAGCTTTTACAGTAATTGGCTTTTGAGATAAAAATTTAAGTTTCAGTCTTAAACATACATTATACGATCAGGTAGACAGATGATACTTCACAAATTACACCCTTAACTCTTTTTAAGGCAAAAGTTTCTGTCCTATATTTTGTTTCAGCAATTAGCGGTGTTGTTTCAATTCCTTGGTATCTTTAACAGACTGTGTGAGTCAGCCACTCACAAGGTGCCTCAAAATAAAACAAAGATACCTTTCTCTCTGCCAAAAGGAATGATGCCTAAAAGTTACAATAGAATCTCAGCTTTTCCCGATGGTTACTCGGAATTATAGTAGGTGGGAAACAGTCATGATTCGCTTAGAACAAAGGCGGGATTTGAAAAAATAAGCCAAAAGATCTATCTTCCTTATCTAATGCTTTTTTCTCCGTCGGTAAATTGGGGTATTTCTTCAAATATCAATGTGAAAAATAACAGTAGTAAGTCTTGATTACGTCCATTAATAACTATATAGTAATATTAATAATATATATTCCAGAACGAAAAAGTAAGAATCTGTATATTATAAATAAAAATTTTGCTTATAAAGACGTTGCTGTATTAATAAAACATTTAAAATACATTAAAAATATTTAATTTAATTTAATTTCAATAATTATTTATTCCAGTTTTTCACGTCCACTATGTTTGTAATTTTATTTTCTGTTTACATTCTGAAGACGACTCGATTAAAACGAGTTGAAACATGTAAATAAAAATTTTTAATGTATTTTAAATGTTTTTATTAATGCAGAAACTTCTTATAAGCAAAATATTTATTTATAATATAAATTCTTACTTTTTTGTCGTGGAATATATATTATTAATATTACGATATAGTTTCAAATAGTTTAATGAAATAAATGTTCAGAACCGATTTTTTGTTCTTACTTTTTAAGTTACACAGCGGTCATTCACATATATTTTTGTAAACTGCAGTTTGATATTTTTATATCTCAAAAAATATGTACAGCAATTTAGTTCAAAAATGTTTATGATTGTCAAAACTAAGAAAAACTTCACCAATAATATTCGTAAAGAAAGGTTACTTATTGAATTAGAACCATTATTTTTGAAATGCTTCATACGCTTTTTTTAATCACAAAAATATTATTAAATTGTATTATATTTAATGTACTCACATTCCTCAAACTTTAGAATGTTTAACTAATCTTTAATGATTCAGTGTGAATAGTAATTAATATTATACAATTGATTGATTTACCGATCAGATTTTGATTTATTGATGCATTAAAGCTATGAGAAAAAATCACAGAATTATAAAATTTATTTTCAAATGAGTATCCAAAATCAAGAAGTTAAAGCATTAAGAATATTTTATAAATGAATGATATTAATCCATTTGGAAGGATTCTTATCGAATGGATTGTATCTATAGTCGTTTATAGGGACACACAAAAGAGATTTAACTTTTGAAATCTATGAACAATAAAAAATTTTTGAATGGGCTGGAAGTGCGTTTTCAGCTGTGGTAAACATTTTTAAATTGAACTTTTATTTTTAAATATTAATATAAGCGGATAAATTTTATAGATCCAAAGCAGCAAAAAATTTTCAAGTACATTTCCGTTTAGTCACGGAAATTGCTGAATGGAAATTTTCAACTGTGTTCTCGTTCCATTGAAATTTTATAGTTCTTTTCAACTGGTGGATGACTTTCATAGACACCGTCAGTAGTTTCCATGGAAATGCCAGATAATTCGTTTTTTCATTTATTTCGTTCTTGAGTATAAAAGCTCTGAAACAACCTCAAATGAAGTTTGGAAAAAGTAACGAAATGGGAAATTCTGAACCTCTCATCACAGAAGCACCCTCTAGGTCATCCGCCTGCCTTCACAAAAAATGATTATACTATTTTTTTTTAGCATACTGTAGTATACATGCAAATCCATAGATCATATACAGGGCTGCACATACACACACAAAATGATAGTTTTGCTACTAGATTGTAATAGCAGAGATTGGATTTTCAAATGAGCTTGCAGCTTGTTTATTTTTACCTCTTGCTTCACCTTCATAAAATGTAAAGATTTTTACAGTACATAATTCTAGTTTATGAAATCCTTCCCGAAATCAAGCTATAATTTCTCGATACTGAAACGATTAGATATATTGTTTCGTCACTTAGAAAACAAGAGACTAGAAATTCTAGACATTTCGTCTATTCAGCTTAATTACTTACCCTATTCTTATAGTTCGGACATCTGTATTTCTAGAGTAGAGATTCAGAAAGTGACTGACTATTTATTCTAGGTATATTTTTTCCCCAGTGTATACTGAATGTGGCATAATTTTTCTTTATCGTTTTTATTTTATAAATTGATTAGTGAAATGTGAGCAAATACTTTAAGCTTATTTATTCGTAAAAACTTACCTTTTAGAATTAATGCCACTAACAAATATTAACCATCATGCAATAGTATTAATATAAGAACACAAAATTTCGCATACTTACATTCTGCAACGACCCATTTTTCTGCCCTTTTCACTCGCTTAAAGAACATGTTAGCACCCTTAGACTTGACATTTTGGTCATCTGACAAAGATGCGGCAATTTGGCGACATAACTGTACTTGTTCTTGAATAGTGGGATAAATAGCATTTGGCTCCTCAAAAAAACTCGAGGATGCATACATTTTTTCTGTAACATCAATTGTTTAATTAAATTCTTTATTACATATTTTTCGTCATTCATAACTACATAATATAATAACATCACGTTAAAAATATGTTATAATTTACTGGAGAAAAAAGGTACTTTTCCAATATAAGGGCCTTGGCGAAATAAAAAAATAGTTTGATGAGAGAAGCAAATTTGGCGACACATTTTCTGAAACATAATCGCTGTTTTATATACATTTTTTAAAAATATATTTATACAATTTATTTAATATAAAGAAATCAATTAATTATCTATTTTCACATCCAAACAAAAGTAAATGACATAAAATAATAATTATTATGTATACATAAATAAAAGTTAGATAAATTCATAAATATACAAGTATAAATGTTTATCAGTTTTGTTTTCATAGCTGTTTCTATGATTTTGGTAACAAATCACACTTTCTGATGCCTAAATTCCGGCACGTTTTTAAGGGGGGGGGGGGGGGAAACCGCCAAGGCATTTACAATGGAAAAGAACCAGAAATTAAGCCATTTTATAGAGTAACAAAAACACAATTAAATATTTACCTATGACCAACAAATGTTTTGAAAATACGAATTTCTGTATACAAATAAAATAAACAATATTTTAAAGTAGCAAACGTTTATTTCGAAAGATAAATTTATCGAAAAAATAAATATTTTTAATATATCAAAGTCTCGAATGATATTTTAATGATATATTAATGTATTCCCCCCACCCCCACCCTCACCCTCCAAACACACACACAAATTTTGTTTTTCCACATCATTTAGCGACAATCAGCAATTTTTTTAAACATGTATTTCCTAGTAAAGAAAACACCTAGAATTTTTCAAGCAAACTGAAATTTTAACTGTTATTTAAAAGTTCGAAAAGGCATATTTCTTAAACTCTGAAAAGTCGAAATCAGAAACAAATTCAAGTAGATTTTAACTATGATAAAGTAACATTTTAATTTGGAAAGTTTTTTTTTCAGTTTTCACCCTTTTAACAATATTTAAATTTTTATCATAATACATTTATGATTTATAACAAATATTTATTGAAGTATCCATAAGCACAGATTCATGCATTAATACAATGACAAATATAAATAATTTATTTGAAAATTATAGGAAAGTTTGTTGTACCTAGCAATCAATGTGTATTACACATTAACCTTTTCATTTTCTTGGTGCATTTTCAAATGGAAAATCTGTAAACATTATATGTATATCTGTAAATATTCGATACGTACAGTGTCTCACAAAAGTGATGGGACCCTTGTGCTTTATAAAAAGAAACTGCAATAAAATAAATAAACAAACATGTGCAAAAATTTTTTGGGTGTGTTTCATATTTAAAGTTAGTAACAATTATTACATAACATACATTTTGTCAAAATATTAAAATATTAATTTAGTAAAAATACAATTGTTCAGAACGGAGCAAAAATTGGCTCACATAAGTGATGGGAAACTTACTTTTCCATCAAATATTTGTCCAAAAATTTTACTTTTTAAAAGGTTTTAATATTTTTTTGGATTTCCTTTTACTTTTAAAACATGATTTAATCTTTTTGGGATAGATTCGACTAATTTTTTTGTGATTTCTGGAGTGATTTTACCCCATTCTTCTTGAAGCACCGATTTTAGTTGTTGTTTTGAAGAAATGGTGTGTTTGCGAATTCTTGATTCCAATTCTTGCCAAATATTCTTTATGGGATTTAAGTCTGGAGATTGTGGTGGTGTTTCTATTATTTCAGGATAGTTATATAGCAGCCAGAGTCTAACGTTCAGAGCAGTGTGCTTGGGGTCATTGTCCTGGTAGAATTTAAAATCGTTATGAAGGTTCAATTTTCGTGCTGAAGATTTCAAATTTTGCTTTAAAATATCAATATACTTGTACTGATCCATTATACTGTCAATAAAAACAAGATTACCAACTCCAGCGGACGACATACACCCTCATACCATAACTCCTCCTCCACCATGTTTTACTGTTGGTACCAAGTTCTGCTTGCGAAATTCTTCCCTGATTCACTCCACAACAAGATTCTACCATCAGAACCAAATATATTAAACTTACTTTCATCAGCAAATATAACTTTATTCCAGTAATCAGAATTCTTATTTAAATTGGATTTTGCCAAAGCTAGTCTGAGTTTCCTATTCTTTTCACTTACGAAGAATTTTTTCCTGGCTACTCTACCGTGATATCCAGCAGATCGAATTACCCTTCTAATAGTCTCAGGATTAACAATTATTCCATATAATGCTTGTAAATCAGCAGCAACTTTTGAAGCACTATTTCTTGGATTTTTTTTTAATATTTCGAACGATAATTCGCTTTATTCCATTGGATAGCTTTGATGGTCGGCCAGGTCTTCTTTTATCCTGAATCATATGATTCTTTTTATAGCGTTTAATGATATTGAAAACTGTTGAACGATTCAAGTTAACTGTTTCAGCAGTTTTTCTAATAGATTTTCCACGTTCAATATGCAAATTAATAACTAATTTTCGAATTTCAGGCGAAGTTTCTTTTCGTTTAGCATTCATGGCTACACAGAGCTAAAAAAAACAAAAATTCCAAAACAAACTGGAGAGAAATACTGCAGACGATTTTATAAATTATTGCCAATTGCTTTTAAGTAAAAATAAAACCCCAAAAAATATTTTTATTGCTTATTTCAGACGATTTTTGTTGCATATATAATGGTGTCCCATCACTTATGTGAGCTATTTTTTGCTCCGTTCTAAACATTTGTATTTTTATTAAATTAATATTTTAATATTTTGACAAAATGTATGTTATGTAATAATCTTTACTAAATTTAAGTATGAAACACACCCACAAAAAATGTGTACATGTTTTTTTAATTTATTTGATTAGTTTCCTTTTGTAAAGCACAAGTGTCCCATCACTTATGTGAGACACTGTATATACTTTATAATTTTTTTTTCATTTCATCTACGGCTTTATTATAATACTTGACACTATATGGCACTTGTTGTGTGTAATTTAAGTCAAAAAATATTTTTTTAAAGAAGGTATGAAACTTAAAACACTATTATCTGAAAAATGATTTTTTTCCCATAAATATAAAAATATATGCAAATTTTACCCCGAAGATTATATTACATAGAATTAAAAAAAATAGATTACAGTTTATTCATTAACATCAACATTATGTTCGCGATAATTATTTCACATTTTGTACAAGGTCTTCTGTAGAAGATTAGTAATGATATTCATATTTGTAACAAAAAATAATAATAGTTTCCAAATTATTATTGTTAAGATTGCTAACACATTTTGTCAGTATTATGATGAAGTTATAGAAAAACTCGTCATAACAAATTATAACTTATTATTATTATTATTATTATTATTATTATTATTATTATTATTATTATTATTATTATTATTATTAACATTTATTTTCACACATTCATACACACTCATTCTCTCTCTCTCACAAACACATAATTAAAATAAAATCACATGTGTAAATGCATAAGACATGTACTATATAATTTCTCAAAATACTGTAAATTATAATGAATTAGCAAAAGCCATGCTTTGTTTGGATTCACGAAGCATTGTTTCATAACATTAATATATGAAAGTAACAATACATTTTTATGTATTATTTTTGCAAATTTATTAAGTAAAAACGTTATTTTATGTTTAGACGCATTTTAATTTTAGAAATATAAATTCAACCATATTCCACAAATTGTTTTTAAACGGCAAACATATTAAAAATAATACAAATAGTAATCATTTCTTAATAGTAAATTGATTCAATTTTCAACCTTTGAATTCAAATAACACTTCCAAGCTTTATATAACAAATTTAACAAGTAATTTTATTTATTTACAATTCTTTTGTTGCCACTTTATAAAAGAAAAATAATAATTCTTTTAAAATAAATAAATATCGTCTGCGTAAATAATTTCACATAAGAAAAAATTGTATATTTGAATTCTTAATAAGAGTAATGAAAAAATATTTTATAATTGAATGCAAATAATTGAATTTTACAAATTGTAATTCATTAAAAATATGCTATAATTTTCATAAAAAAATTTATTTTAAAAATTTTATACAAGAAATCATGAAACTATTATATGATTAAAAGGAATGAACACCATAATACGCGCCATTTCCAACCAATATTGATAATGTACTCTATTAAAATGTATGTTTTCCTTTCAAATAACATCTTCAATAAACTAATGTTCTTTGAGGGTTTGAAGTATAAATTCTGCAGTTATTTTCAATAGTTTAAAATAAAAAACGTCGTCATATTCACCTGCTTTTCGTTCATTATATTTCCAGTATAATGTAATATTTGCATTAAAAAAAAAAAAAAAAAATCCGCCATGCTATTTATTTTATTTTCTGTTGGAAATCTTGTATAAAACAGTTATGACGTAAATTTCAAATTTTCTTAAGTTTGTCAAAATATTTAATTTTCACTTTTCACGTGGAAGGACAGTCGAGCCTCTATATAACGAAATCCATCGTTCCAGTAAAAAATTCGTTATATAGAGAAATTCGATGTATAGAGTATGATGTTAAAAATGGTATTTAATGTGTAAATTTTGAACAAATATTATTTTTGATCTTTTTAATTAAGAATTTGAAATGTTTAAAAATATATATTAACCTAACATTTTATTTCTTACTTATTTAAGCAGTTTCAAAAAAGAGAAAAGACATTTATTTGAAAGCTTAATGAAAATCAAATGAGGAAGACTTACATAAATTTCAGAGGAAGAAATCTGTAATTTTTTGCTGTTTTGATTTTAAAATTACAATTGTTAGTTACGCTCTCAAAAAAAATTCTCAAATTTTAGCAAGGAATGGAAAATTGTAGTTGATATTTTCCTCCATTTGAAGGTCTCTCTTATGTGCTCTCATTGATTCCTCTCTTATACGTGTAACAATTCAATTGACTGTGTTTTGAGAAGGATGTTGAAAGGTGTGTGGGAGGTGGGATGAACTTATTAGATTTAAAGAATAAGGAGAAAAGTAATATTAAAAAAAAAAAAAAAAAAAAAAAAAAAAAAAAAAAAAACCCTCTCTACTGAACGATAAATCAAAAATAAGTGATGGAAAATTGATTCCATATGATTTCGAAGCTTTTTTAAAACTGAATAAATTAAGATCAATTTATGAAAAAATTCGTTATATGGAGATAGATATTTCGCTATATAGAGTCTGTTTTTAATGTAATCATGCGAAAAGGGGACCGTTCTTACTAAAAATTCGTTATATGGAGAAATTCGATGTATGGAGTTTCGTTATATAGAGGTTCGACTGTATTTTAATTTTAGTCTCCAAAGGTTTTTGAGATATTGTGGCGGAATAGTGAAAATAATATTTTATTTATTTAAATGATCGTAATTCTATCGTTAATTACTTCCCCCATGATCTATTTTTTCTTATGAAGATGTACGCGTTTCATTTTTTATTTGCAAAAATGCGTCCGTAACATGTAAAATAAATTAATTAAAATAATAATCTTTTAAAGGTTATTCTGTAAAAACATAATATTGTGCAAATCTACATATCTAAATTTATATTTATGTTTAATTTCAAATCAAAATATTCTATAGATTTTTTATAAAGTGTACGACAAAATATAATTTGTGTAGCCTAGTAGAGTCTTTGCTTCGCTCATCCTAATAAAAACTACTAATGGTTATAGAGTTCACAGATTATTAATATTTATCTGTAACGATCAATAAAACTATGAATAAAAAGCACCGTTTGATAAGTTTTACATGTTTTTTAATACTTTAAGACAATGTTATCTCAATTTTCAGTTAAATTTTTGGCTTCAATTTTTCACAAAAAAACGCAAATTAAAAATACAATCTGAGGGAAAAAGTAAAATAATGATTAAAATTACTTTTCTTTTTAAAAAATGCTTATTTTTTTTACACATTATTACTCGAAAAATATCATTTGATTTCAGATGTAGGTGTTGGTGTGAAGTTTAATTCTTTCAAGGACGGTGGCTACAGGGTCTAGCCACCTAATTTTAATTCTAAAACTGATAAATAGCAACAAGAATATTTTGCTTTTGTAATGAGAATGCAAAATAGCGGGCTTTTATTTTTTAAGAAATTCGTTTGAATATTCTGGTGCCAGTCAATTGTGTCATTATTTTACGAATAGAATCCTGCCGCTAAAAAGCTTAATAAAGATTAACATTACTTAAAAAATGTAGTTTTTTTAAAAAACAAATTATGTACCATTTTGTTATTTATTTATATTATATTAATTCAGTGTTGAATTCAGGGGGTGGCCCGAGGGGGACATTCCCCTCCGGAGCAATGAAATGTCAACCCCGAAAAATTTGAAATTTTGCTTTTTCAATGGTCAAGAAGTACAATATCGACTCCGGAACTCTATAATGTCACCCCCGGAGCCACTGAAGTCCCTCCCGGAGAAAAGTGTCTGAATTCAACACTGACATTAATTGACATTATTATTATTATTTTTTAAATATTTTCATTATATGGTAAATATAATAAATTTTGGTTAATTGGGATACATTGGGTTAGCACCCCGATAAAATGGCAGCACCAAATATTAGAAGTAAAATTAACTAGATGCTTTCTTCATAATGAATAAAAAAATTAAAGGCATTTTTAAATATTTTCTCTCGTTGTATTTAGTAAACTTTTGTTTAGTTGAATGATAGTTTTCAAAGATAAATTATCTTTATGAATCATAAAATAATTTTTTGATGATTTTAATGTCTAATCATTCAATACATCCTCAAATCTTAAAATCACCATTTTTTATATTATTTACACAATTGGAACGTATTGCGCGTGTATGATTTTTAAACTTTAACATTGTTTTAATAAGCTATTTTTCCCTGGCTGTTTGTGATAAGCTATTATTTAGTTGAGTAATATCTTCCAAAAATGAATTAGCATCATAAATCATATTTTTTTTTTTACATTTTATTATGTACACTCTGTAAAAAAAGTAGAAGGACACTCGAATTTTTTAATTAACTTAATTGTGATTTATATTTACGGTCTGATTTTTTTAAGGGCATAATTTTATATGCATTCTTTTGTTGTGAAATGAAAAATTAATTGCTACCACAATTAATTTATAGAAAAATGAACTTATCTAAAAATTTCACTGTAAAAAAAGTAGAAGGACAGCTGTGGAAAATTGAATTTTTTGGACCCTTCTGCTATAGATAATGTAAGTAAGCATTATTATTTTATTGTTTTCATCAAAGAAAAAAATATATCTCCATTTTTAGGTTGATTTTTTTGTTTGTTTGTTTTTTTAGAATGCCGAAAGGAATACCTTTAAATAATTTTCAAAAAGGCCAAGCCATAGCATTTAGAAAAGAGGGTAAAAGCATCAGAGAGATTGCTAAGTTGCTTAATGTTAGTAAAACTGCAATATCCAACTATCTTAGAAATCCAGAGCATCACGGTACTAAAAAAAAGACAGGAAGACCTAAAACACTGACGCCTCGTGATGAAAGAAACATTATCCGAGAGTTGAAAAAAAAAGATTCCACAATTTCGAAGGTCCGAATACGAGCAAATCTAGCGCATGTGTCACGCCAAACTGTATATAACTATATAAAAAAGTCTAAAGTCTTTATTTTCAAGAAGAGACAACATTATCCAAAATGGACAAAAATGCATATAGCCAATCGCTTATCTTGGGCGAGAAACTACATGTCTTGGACCACGGAATGGACTTCTGTCATTTTCTCAGATGAGAAAAAGCTCAATTTGGATGGTCCTGATGGATATCAATACTATTGGCATTGTATCAAGAATGAGGAAGAATTGTATTCCACTCGACATATGGGAGGGGGGAGTTTGATGGTCTGGCTAGCAGTTGGGTATGGTGGAAGAACGAGTCTAGTCATTTTGCATGGTAAACAGAACCATGAAGATTACATCCAGTTGTTGGAATCTGAACTTCTTCCTTATGGTTCAGAATTAGGTGGAGAAGATTGGATTTTTCAACAAGATGGAGCAGCGATTCACACCGCTACTGGCGTTAAAAATTGGTTCCACACAAATAATATCCGCGTTTTGCCATGGCCAGCTAAAACCCCTGACCTTAACATTGTTGAAAATATGTGGGCGACATTAGTTCGTCGTGTATACAGTGGAGGAAAACAATACGAATCTGTTGTCGAGCTTTAGAATGCACTTAACGATGTTTGGGACAATTTTTGCCAAAGTGAAATACAAGCACTGTACGATTCAATGCCAAACAGAGTCTTTCAAGTGATAAAGGCAAATGGAAAGAAAACTTTTTATTAATATTTTAATTTTCATATAAAATACTTATGTGTCCTTTTACTTTTTTTACAGAGTTTCATGTAAGCAACAGAAACTATATTATGAAAAACAAATTATCTTCTTAATTTATTTTGGATTATTATGAATTTATACTCATTTAGTTATAAATTGTTAGGCAAATAAAGATATTTGCGGTAACTTAATCAGTTGTGCTTTTATTAGTAAAAAGTCTAGTGTCCTTCTACTTTTTTTACGCAGTGTATGTCATAAATAATCGTTTTTTAGTTATTTACACAATTGCAACATATTTTGCATGGCCTTTAAATTTATCGTTGTGTTTAATCGCTATATTTGGTATTTATTTAATTGAGTGATGTCTTTCAATGATGAAAAATAATAAATCATGAAATGATTTTTTTATTTTTTTTTAATGTAAATAATATACAAATCATTAAATACATCGTTACATCTCGAAAATCATCATTTTCGAATTATTTACACAATTGGAATGTATGTATTTTAAAAATCTTTAAACTGAATCGTTGTTTAACGAACTATTTTTCTCTTGGTGTATTTGATAAGCTTTTATTTAGTTTTGTGATCTTTTTCAAACATGAATCAGCAATTAGCATCATAAATCATAAAATGAATTGTTATGGAACTGTTTTCCTTTACCTTATTCAAGTCCATCTATTATCCATTGTTTTTAGTATGCATATAAAATCATTAAATATATCGTCACATGTCAAAAGTAATCATTCTTGAATTATTTACAGAACTGAAATTTTAAATTTTAACATCTTGTTTAATGAGATATTTTTATTTCATTGTATTTGATAAGTTATGCTATTTAGATCCGTGATGTGATACCTTTCCATGATGAATTAGCATCATAAATCACAAAATAATTTTTCGTTGATTTTAATGCAATAAGTATTTAAATTATTAAATACATATCCATACCTCAAAAATAATAATTTCTGAATTGTTTATGCAATTGAAACGTATTATTTTTTTTTATGAACTTTAAATCGTAATGTTGTGTTTAATGATTTATTTTTCTATCGCTGTATTTAAAATATTTATTAAGTTCATTTATATATTTCAGAGAAGAATTACTGTAAATGCATTATAAATTAGAAAATTATTTTTCAGTGATTTTTAATGTAATGAGTATATAAATCCTTTAATATACTGTCACATCTGAATGATCCTATCAACAGAAAATGCCGAAACATTTGTTTTGCTGAGCTGGTTAATGAAGAAACCCCAGTTGTTTCTCCAAGAAAATGTTTGAGCTTAGTCTTGGTAACTTTTCTGTCTTGCTTAGGAACTAATGGTTCATTTCTTTTTTACTTTTAATTGTCTTTTAATAATTTATTTTCTTTAAAATTATTAATTTTTTCTTGAGTTTCTTTTTTTTTTTTTATAATTTATTACATGTAGTTTTTAATTACAGTAAAATTTTTAATTTCTTAATATTTTTAACTTTAGTTAAACATTAAACTTTTAATATTTAACTAATAAACTTTAAATTTGGCTCCCTAATGTTGCTACATGTCGCTTATACAGGGTGTATCTAAACTACTGGGCAAAACTTTAAGGGGTGATAGTACACATGAAGACAAATAATATTAAATGGGAATCTAAGGGTCCCAAAAGTCTTCCGAAGGAGATAGGCGCCATCAAAGTTTAGGGTCCAAAATTTGAAATGATTATAAACAAGTTGGAAATTGCACGTGAAGCGTAGCAAATTAGGTGCATTCGTACGATAACGAAGTTTTAAAAATATTGCTTTCATATATCAATCTCATAAAATTGTAAATAGTGAATTACAATTAAAACGCTCATCAAACAATGTTCTCCCTATACCATTATGTAATGGAATACTTTTGTGTGGCCTTGTAAATCAATAACAAATGTTCTTTGCACCACAAATTATGTAAGATGTATATTATATTATGTACTTTATAGTTGCATATAAATTTTATTAAGTTCGCATGAGAGTAACACGATTAAAATGCATTTGAAACATTTTTTCCCATTGACCGTAATGTAATGGAATACTTTTGATTGTCCCTGTAACTGATCTATGCATCCGATTTTCATAAAATTTGAAATAACTCGACAAAATTATGTAATAATTATGTATTTTAAATTTTAAACGTATAGAATATATTTGAAATTTTTTCCCCATTGACCATAATGTAATTGAATACTTTTGATTGCCCCTGTAATTGATCTATGGACACGATTATCAAAAAATTTGAAATAACTCGACAGAATTATGTAATAATTGCGTATTTTAAATTTCAAACGATTAAAATGCATTTGAAACTTTCTTCCCCATTGACAGTAATGTAATGGAATACTTTTGAATGCCCCTGTAATTGATCTATGCATCCGATTTTCATAAAATTTGAAATGACTCGACAAAATTATGTAATAATTATGTATTTTAAATTTCAAACGATTCGGTTGGGTAGTTTTTGCGTTGTTATATGCGGACAGACAGACGGAAGGACAGACGGACGGACTGAACGACCACTATAGGTGCTACGTATTATATAATTACGAACGCACCTAAAAACGGAAAAATTGGTCGATTCGTTTGCGGTTTTCACGAAAACTATTCTATGTGTCAGTATTGCCTTGAAAATAAATTATAACGATACATTTCAAAAAATGCCGATAGAGGGCGCTTTCGACTTTGGAATAACGAACAACTATTTTTTACCACTATTTTTTGCATCGCATTAATTTTTTTAGAAGTTTAGACATAAATTTAAATTTTGAGCTCAAAATCTGTGGTTAAGTAACGTAAACTGAACTGTGTTCACAGGGAGTGGGTAGGTTCAAATTTCAAATGATTATAAAAAACAGAATAATTGGTCAATTGATTTGCAGTTTTCACTAAAACTATTCTTTATGTCAGTATTGTCTTGAAAATAAATTAAAAAGATAAATTTCAAAAAATGTCGATAGAGGGCGCTTTAATTGTAGTTGAAGATTAGATTTTGGAGTAACGTACAACTATTTTTTACCGTCATTTTTTGCATCTCATTAAATTTTTTTAGAAGCTTAGACATAAACTTAAATTTTGTGCTGAAATCTGGATCGTTTTGAGGGATTAAGAAGCGCAAACTGAACTGTGTTCAGGAACTGAAATGTTACCCTGCCCATTCTACGAACACAGTTCACTTTTTAGCTACTTAATTACTCACAATGATTCAGATTTTGAGCTCAAAATTTAAGTCTAAGCTTTTAAAACTTTTATTTAGACAAAAAAAAAAAAAAAAAAAAAAGATTAAAAATAGTTTTTGGGTACTCTAAAGTTTAAGGCGTCCTCTAACGGAATTTTTTGAAATTTATCTTTAAAATTTATTTTCAAGGAAATACTGACATAAAGAATGGTTTTAGAGAAAACCAGAAACGAATCGAGCAATTTTCCCGTTCTTTATAATCATTTGAAATTTGAATCTCCCCACCCCCATTGAACACAGTTCAGTTTGCGCTACTTAACCACTTTCAACGATTTAGATTTTCAGTTCAAAATTTAATTTTATGTCTAAGCTTCTAAAAAAAATTATATGAGACGCAAAAAAAGAAAAAAAAAAGGTAAAAAATAGTTGTACATTACCTCCAAAGCCTAAAGCGCCCTCTATCGACATTTTTAAAAATTTATCTGTATAATTTATTTTTAAGACAATACTGACATAAAGAATAATTTTAGTGAAAATCGCAAATGAATTGATCAATTATTCTGTTTTTTATAATCATTTGAAATTTGAACCTACCCTCCCCATTGAACACAGTTCAGTTTGCGCTTCTTAACCACAGATTTTGAGCTCAAAATTTAAGTTTATGTCTAAACTTCTAAAAAAATTTAATGAGATGCAAAAACTAAAGGTAAAAAATAGTTGTTCGTTACTCCAAAGTCTAAAGCGCCCTCTATTGGCATTTTTTGAAATTTATCTTTATAATTTATTTTCAAGACAATACTGACATAAAGAATAGTTTTAGTGAAAACTGCAAACGAATCGATCAATTTTTCCGTTTTCTATAATCATTTCAAATTTTGGACAATAAACTTTGATGGCGCTTATCTCCTTCGGAAGGCGTTTGGGACCCTTAGTTTCCCATTTAATATTATTTGTCTTGATGTGTACTATCACCCCTTAAAGTTTTGCCCAGTAGTTTAGATACACTCTGTATATCGTCTGGATATGAAGTTGCCAAGCAACTTGGAAATCCGTCAAAAAGCTTTACACTGTTCCTTTGTTCGCATCTCGAGTTGTTTGCACAAATGAAAAATTGTATTTTTATCTTCACAAAATGCTTAAAGAGAGAAACTCTCCCATTTAGTTTAAAATTGATAATATTGACACATTTTACAATTCATTTTAATAATTTATTAATAGTTATTGGAAAAGCTTTGGACACCGATTTGATTTTCTATGGATAACAAAATATACAAGAAACATTTCAAAATTCTGAACTTTATCACTTTGAAATAGCCATTATTCCCCATCAAAACACATTTATCTTTTTCCTTTTCCTTTCCCGATTTTTATTAATTAACTGTAATGTGTTATCAGATTTTCAAATTTAAATTGGACATGTTTATACACTATATTGCCATTGATTATGGGACACTTGCGATTTTAGACATTTTACTAAATATCTAAAAGAATACATGAGGAATCATCTCGAAACTCTTAGTGTATAAATATAATAGTATACGTCATACATCTCCGTGAAGAGTTTCTACCGAAACTCCATAGGGGACCGTCAACAAATTAAAAAAGAATGAATATCTTTTGAATAACCCTGTCAAAACTAATGTAGCAAAAGCGCTCGAACTCTAGATTATGATTGAATGCCTTATTGTAATAAACTGTGTCCATTTTTATGCAAATAGCATGCATACTCGCAGAGTAATTAAGGTTTTTATAAAAATGGTCCCAATTTTTTCCAAGTTTTTTCCTTATAATTTTCAGAGTTCTTAATATAAAATAATATTTTTTTCAGAAAATATGACAAACAACATTGCACACAGTACCCTGTAATCAGAATTAAAAAATAATGAAAATTGTATACAAAATGAGTTGGTTTACTAAATAATTTTTTACTGCGCATGCGTCAACGATATCAAAATTTCATTTCCATATTATGTTAGCTAAATGCAGTGATGCACAACCTTTTTAACCAGAAAATCGTTTGCCACCAGAATATTTGAAAAGCGGGGTTTCTTTTCTTTAATCTCAAAGTTTTTGTCATTACTATAAGGAAAATTATTCTGCATAAAAATAGTGGTATAATTTTGGCCCGCGGGCCAAAGGTTGTGCACCCCTGCTAAATGTATAGAGCAACTTTTGTGAAAGTCACAAAATCGTAACTTGAAAATTCTGAAAATAATCGTCAATTGAATAAGTTGAAAATCCGTTATTCTCAAAATGAAGCAAAAACAAGAGGGGTTGTATCCATATATTCATTGATTAGTGTCAATATAGAATACACAATACGGGATGTTACGACTACTTTTGGATAAAATCCCTCATTTTTTTGCTTCATTTTGGAAACAACGGATTTTGTCCAGAATTTTCAAGCTATAATTTTGAGACTTTTACAAAAGTTTCTCTATACATTTAGCTAACATAATATGCAAATGAAATTTTGATATCTTTGACGCATGCGCAGTAAAAAATTATTTAGTAAACCTACTCATTTTTCATACAATTTTTATTATTTTTTAATTCTGATTACAGGGTACTGTGTGCAACGTTGTTTGTCATATTTTCTGAAAAAAATATTATTTTATATTAAGAACTCTGAAAATTATAAGGAAAAAAACTTAGAAAAATTTGGGGCCATTTTTATAAAAACCTTAATTACTCTGCGAGTATGCATGCTATTTGCATAAAAATGAACACAGTGTATTACAATAAGGCATTCAATCATAATCTAGAGTTTGAGCGCTTTTGCTACATTAGTTTTGACAGGGTTATTCAAAAGATATTCATTCTTTTTTAATTTGTTGACGGTCCCCTGTGGAGTTTCGGTAAAAAATCTTCACGTAGATGTATGACGTATACTATTATATTTATACACTAAGAGTTTCGAGATGATTCCTCATGTATTTTTCTAGATATTTAGTAAAATGTCTAAAATCGCAAGTGTCCCATAATCAATGGCAATATAGTGTATATTTAATCACCACGTAGGAGGCCTTCACTATCTTAACGCTACATACAGCAGACCGAATAGGTAAAGAATAGCTCATTTGATAAAAGGTTAAGAAAAATTATAAAATACATTAGCAATTAAAAAATATATATATACAGGGTGATTCCAAATTTTTTTTACAATAAAAGAGGGGTGATAGTACACATCAAGACAAACAATATTAAATAGGAGACCAAGGGTCCAAAACGTTTTCCTAAGGAGATAGCCGCCATTAAAGTTTAGGGACCAAAATTTCAAATAAACATAAAAAACGGAAAAATCGGTCGATTGATTTGCGGTTTTCACTAAAATTATTCTTTATGTCGGCATTTTCTTGAAATTAAATTATAAAGATAAATTTCAAAAAATGCCGATAGAGGACGCTTTAGACTTTGGAGTAACGAACAACTATTTTTTGCCGGTATGTTTTGCATCGCATTAAATGTTTTCGTAAGTTTACACTCAAACTTAAATTTTGAGCTCAAAATCTGTAGTTGGGAGTGGTTACGTAACACAAACTGAGCTGTGTTCAGAGGGTTCAAATTTCAAATGATTAAAAAAAAAAACGGAAAAATTGGTCGATTAATTTGCGGTTTTCATTAAAACTATTCTTTATTTAGGTATTTTCGTGAAAGTAAATTATAAAGATAAATTTCAAAAAATGCCGATAGAGGGCGCTTTAGACTTTGGAGTAACGAACAACTATTTTTTTCCTTTATTGTTCGCATCTCTTTAAATGATTTAGGAAGGTTAGCCTTAAACTTAAATTTTGAGCTGAAAATCTGAATAGTAGGGAGTGGTTAAGTAGTACAAACTGAACTGTGTTCAAGGGGGAGGGGGAGGTTCAAATTTAAAGTTATTATAGAAAATGGAAAAATTGGTCGATTCGTTTGCGGTTTAACATAAAACTATTCTTTAAGTCAGTATCTTCTTGAAAATAATTTTTAAAGATAATCTCAAAAAATTCCGTCAGAGGGCGCCTTAAACTTCAGAGTAACCAACAATTCATTTTAACCATTATTTTTTGGTTCTAATTAAATGCTTGCAAAACATTTTAAATGTTCTCGGAAGCTTAGATTTAAACTTAAATTTTGAGCTCAAATCCTGAGTCGTTATGAGGAGTTAAGAAGCGCTAACTGAAGTGTGTTCAAGAGTTAAAATTTAACCCTCTTTCCTTCTCGAGCACAATTCAGTTTTTCGCTACTTAAACACTCCCAACGATTCAGAATTTCAGCCCAAAATTTACGTCTATGCATTTGAAAGTATTTAATGAGATTAAAAAAATAACAGTTAAAAATAGTTGTACGCTACTCCAAAGTCTAAGGCGCCCTCTATCGGCATTTTGTGAAATTTATCTTTAAAAATTATTTTTATAAAAACACTGATTGACCAAGAAAACTGCTGATTTAAAAATTAGTTTTAGCAAAAACTGCAAACGAATCGACCAATTTTTCCGTTTTTTACAATTATTTGAAATTTGAACCCTCTGAACACAGTTCAGTTTGTCTACTTAACCACTCCCAGCTATTCAGATTTTGAGCTCAAAATTTAAGTTCAAGTCTAAGCTTACGAAAGCATTTAATAAGATGCAAAAAATAACGCCAAAAAAGAGTGTTTCGTTACTCCAAAGTCTAAAGCGCACTCTATCGGCATTTTTTGAAATTTATCTTTATAATTTATTTTCACGAAAATACCTAAATAAAGAATAGTTTTGGTGAAAACCGCAAATCAATCGACCAATTTTTCCGTTTTTTATAATCATTTGAAATTTGAACCCTCTGAACACAGCTCAGTTTGTGTTACTTAACCACTGCCAACTATAGATTTTGAGCTCAAAATTTAAGTTTGAGTCTAAGCTTACGAAAACATTTAATGAGATGCAAAAAATACCGGCAAAAAATAGTTGTTCGTTACTCCAAAGTCTAAAGCGCCCTCTATCGGCATTTTATGAAATTTATCTTTATAATTTAATTTCAAGAAAATGCCGATATAAAGAATAATTTTATTGAAAACCGCAAATCAATCGACCGATTTTTCCGTTTTTTATGTTTATTTGAAATTTTGGTCCCTAAACTTTAATGGCGGCTATTTCCTTAGGAAAACGTTTTGGACCCTTGGTCTCCTATTTAATATTGTTTGTCTTGATGTGTACTATCACCCCTCTTTTATTGTAAAAAAAATTCGGAATCACACTGTATATATAAACTTTTAAACCTGAAACATGGATGAGGGCATGTAAGATTTTTGTTTGTTGATATGAATATTCTGGTATATGGATTCATTTTAAACATTTTGATTTGAAACTTTTTTTAACTCAACAAATTAACCTATTTATTTTTAAATTTTGCATGCAATTACTTTTATTTTTAGAAAAAAAAAATGACTTTTCCAGAATTAAAAACAAAACAAAACAAACAAACCTAGGAATGGGTGAGTTACAAACTTAAAATTGTCCCCCTAAAGAGACAAATTGTTTCCTGGTGTTGCGCAAGCCCCCACGTTGAGAACTACTGATCTAGTCTATCATATCTACAAAATCACCGACGCAAAATTGGTTGTAAAATTATGACACTGCCTTCTGAACTATTATCATTATTAATAATTTTCCTGACATTAGCTCTTTTAAGCTCACAGGCTATCAAAGCCTGAGAACTTATGTGCCCGACCGTTCTGTAAGTACAGTAGAACCCCGCAAATTCGGACCCCGTTAATCCGGATCTCCGGATAATCCGGACCGGTTTGGGCCATTATTTTTTTCAAGTTTGAGAAGCGATTGGCTAATTTCCATAACATTAACTGATTTCACCGTCGTATTCTGAATAGAAAAAACCTTTTCTGAAATATTTTCGGAAGAATTAAATAAAAAAAACATTTTTACTGTTTGTAAATATTCAATAACTTTAATATAAAGGGGATATTCTGTAAGTATGCTTTATTTTATTTCAGTTTTTTCTAATTCTCCGGATAATCCGGATTTTCGATAATCCGGATTGGGTCTGGTCCCAATTAATCCGAATTATCGGGGTTTTACTGTACATATGTAAGTATGCACGTATGTGAAGAGATAATTCATGATAAAAATATCCGATTTATTTCAAATTTTGGATATAGGTTTATTCTAATAAGGCACCTCTATGATTAAGTTTGGGGGCTCATTGGATAAGTATAATGGAAGAGGAACAAGGGCTACCCCCCCTTAATGTAGGTAAATGGGTTTTTCATGCAGAATTATCAGATTTCATTCAAATTTTAGATACAGGATCATCCTGACGAGCCACCTCCATAATTAGTTTTGAGAGTTTCATTGGATAAGTATAAGGGGGGGGGGAGGTGGTGGGCTTATCCCTTTTAATTCAGATAAACAGGTTTTTCGTGCAGAATTATCAGATTTCATTGAATTTTTAGGTATAGGATTATTCTTATGAGGCGGCTCCATGATTATTATTGGGTGTTCATTGGTTAAGTATAAGGAAGAGAAATGGAAGTTAATCCTCCTTAATTTATGTAAATAGGTTTTTTACGCAAAATTTGCCAATTTGCTTCAAATATTTTATATAGGATCATTTTGATAAGGCACTTCCCTGATTTGTTTTGGGTATTCATTGGATAAGTATAAAGAGGATATCATTGGGTCAGCTACCCCTCTTAATTTAAGTAAATGTTTTTTCATACAAAATTAATCGATTAGCTTCAATTTTTAGATATAGGTTCATAGTTCATACTGATCAGATGCTTCCCTGATTAGTTGTTGGGTTCTTTTGTTAGGAATAGAGGGAGGAGGGCGGTTAGCCGCCCTCTTAAATTAGATAAATGGGGTTTTATGCAGACTTATCCAATTTGCTTTAAATTTTGTATATAAGTTCCTCTAATAAGGCGAATCTCTGAATAATTTTCGAGCAGCTTAATAGTTAAATGGAAAGGGGGATAACTCCTCTTAAACTATATAAAAGGGTTTTTATGCTAAATTATCCAACTTGCTTCGAATTTTGGATATAGGTTTATTATATCATAAAGCGTATCCCTTATTAGTTTTAGGGGTTCAGTTATTAAGAATTAAGAGGGAAAATGGGGAAGCTAATCCCTCCACCCCTCTTAATTTGTTCTTCGAAGACCATTATTCTTTGAAAAAATAAGGCCAACGGAATATACAAATATTGGGCATAGCATGTGAGCTCAATGCCGTCAGTTTAACTAGACAATATTTTTTTCATGTTGTTGAATATACGATTTCTCAAACTACATTGCTGCGGAATACATTTCTGCTGCATTTAAGCATAATTCAAATATTACTGTATCAAAATTGAGCTGAAAATTTGTATAGGCGTTTTAAAATTCTCTAGAAATAGATTTTTGTCAAAGTATTTGTAGGTTATAATTAATTATTTTTTTAAATATTAAGTCCACATAGTAAAAATATAATAAACTTTTGTAGATTAAAAAAAAAAAAAAAAATTACAGTGTAGAACACGAAATAAAAGTAACATGTCATGAATAACTTTTTAAGACATGATATATAGTCATCTACACCGATTTAACTATTATTTATGATGTTAAGGTTGGCAGAATTCAGGTTCACCTGAGGTCATTTTTAATTTGGGATGTTGTCAATACATGCAGTTAATTTTGGAGCCGGCTCTTTTTGATTTTTAAAGCGGAACAAACAGCCAAAGTTTTCAATTTCACTGCTGGCGAGCTTTCAATGTCTCTGCTACTAGCACCTGGCTTACTCATAAAAGCAAAATCATAAAAAGATTTGAGGTTCATGGTTTTGTATTTATCTGTGTTGATGTCAAATAGAATGTGCTTCGCTGCGTTTAATTCAAGGTGTGTGAGTGTGCGTTTACAACAGCAAAAGTTTGGAATGTATACTTATTTTATAAAGAAATAACTATGTTTGTCGGGGGTGATATCTGGCACTACCGAACAGATTTTGCAAATTAATGGTAACAGTCTTTACTCGAACATAGATTATATTTCATGTCAGTGCCATTGCCCCCAAGAGGATGCAAGAGCGACAAACTTTCTAAAATTACGGTTTTTGTATTATTCAAGGGATTAGAAAATTTACATTCGTCATGGTAGTTATTTATATGATCTAAATGATCTTTAAGAACGGATCCTTAAAAAATCTAAATTTAAAAGAGTTAAATGTTCAAAAAGCGTTCTCAATTTCTATTGAGTTGTTAAAAATACAAACTTGAAATCTTTACTTACATTATAAAGAAGTAAAGCTTTTTTTTTAAAAAAAATGTTGGGGGTAATCTTTGGAGTTTCCGAGTCGATTTTAAAAGTAATGAGCAAATAGATGATAACAGTCTCTGCTTCAAAATGCGCTATATTTTATGTCAGTGCCATTGCTCCCAAGGAAAGAGCGAAAAACCTTCTAAAATTACGATTTTGGTGATACTGAAGAAAGTTGAAAGTTGAAATTTTGCATGGTCTATTACATATGAGGACCCCAGAAGCCAAGGGGTACAAGTGACAAAATTTCGGTTTGGAGTAATTTGAGTTTAAAGATAATTGATGTTAAATTGGAACATCAATAACAATTGAGTGGATTGAAATAGGAAATTTCTGCTTGTTGCATTCTGGTATTTGAACTCTTATTTCAATAACTGTTAAAAAATATAAAGTACAATTTTCTTTAAATGTATAATTAATCAATATTGTTTCTTTTTCGAAAAAAGTGGTTTGCCTCTATAACTCAGCAAATAATAAGAAAATCACTTATATTTCTTTACCTGAAATGAAAAAAGCATATTTTTAGGTCGTCTGTGTATTTAGTTTATTTTTTTCAATTTTGTCACTTATACCCCTTGGCTTCTGGGGTCCTCATATAACATGTCAAGGATTTTTAAGAACAGTTCTATAAGATTCGAAATTTAAAAGGATGAAATATTCAAAAAGCGTTCTAAAAACGTTCTAATTTACACTATCTGTTCAACTGTTAAGAATAGAAGCTTGAAATTCGACATGATTGTTACTTTTAAAACATAACATCCGTAAAGAACAGTTTTAAAAAATTAAAATTCAAAAGGGTGCAAAAGAAAAAAAAATCGTTCTCAACTTACGATATTGGGGATATTGAAGGAACGTGAAATTTGGCATAGAAAACACTTTTGAGATTCAGATAAACGCTAAGAATGGTTTCTAAAAAACTTCAAAATGTAAAAAGATGGAATGAGCTGAAAATGTTCTAAAACTTTCTAATTATGATTTCTATGGAATTTTACACAATATTTGTTAAGTAAATAATTTCACATACATATCAAAAGCAGTACCATTTGGCATATCTCAACTAAATATACAAAGCCGCGGTTTTCTGTTATTGAATAAAGATATTGCTCAAAAGTTTATGTACAATTTTATTATGTAATTATGCCCAATAATTTATGTAAATCTGCAGATCGATGACCTCAATATTAGCACTGTAAGTTATGTTTTTATTCTGAACTCATTTAACTTAATATTTGGAACTCTAAAACTAAAATATCATCTTCTTTCGCGTTAGCATTACTGTAAATTAGGTTTCGCATACTTGTAAGAGATTTAATTCTTCTGAACTTTAACGTGAAGTACAATCGAATGAAATTACAATCGAAGACTGATATCTTATTGGTTTGATAAATCGTATCTCACTGTAAATTGGTTCTTAAATCTAAATCCAAATTAATATTTGCGCGAGAAATAGATGAACTGTACATTTTTTTAAAATATTACTTTTAGTCCGTTTAGTTTTCTGATACCTCTTCATAGGAGATTCCATTATGAGTAGCAACATATTGTCTAATCATATCCCAAATTTGTATTATTTTGCTTTTTCATGGCTAATGCGAAGATGAAAGCACACACTTTACTTGTAGGTAAAAAGTATTGTGGGTTTGAGGATCTGCTTTGGTTCTGTAAATTTCATTTGTTTTCATTTTAATTTTTTCCCCATATTTCAATGTGGTAATTTTGTATCAAATTCAATGGTTTATATATTGTTTTAAAATTAATGGTATTTTATATAGTTATATATGCACATATGTATAATAAAACTTTTATGTAACTCATATTAAATCAGAAGATAATTAACACAATATAAATTAATAAGAATTTGATACAAAAATACATTAAATGTTTCTAATTTCACCGATTAAAAAAAAGGTATTAAGAATATTCCAAATAGAGAAGGTAATAACATTGCAAAAACATGTATCAGGGTATATTTTTCCATTAAAAATATAAAAATATTTGCGAAATACTTTATTAGGAACAATATTCAACAACATAAGCAAGTCCTAAATAATTTCTGTAAGAACATAAAAAGCGAAATTACTATATTCAAATTGTCCGATTAACTGCTACACTACATGTGAAAAATTAAAAAAAATGAAGATCAGATTCAACTTAAAAACTATATAAGAAAAAGTCAAGTCAATACCCTAAAATAGATAAAAAGTTATAAAAAAAAACATCGTATTTCAGAAAACAGCTATCTACAAATATCGTTAACAACAAAAATTATACACAAATTCATGTAAAAAGAAATCCCAGGCGTTAAAATAAACGTAAAAATAAAAACATTTTAAACGAGAGAATGAAAATACAAAACTATGAATGCGATAAGAAATTGTCAAGAATCTTATCTGTACACACATACATATAGATAGAATTATATGCATATAAATATGTATACAGGTGTTCCATTTTAGGTGTTGATTTGGCTTTTACTGATATAGTTTTCAAGAATGATATACTTTTATAGTTCTATTTTTTTCATGTTGATTAAATAATTTGAATATAGTAATTTCGACTTTTTTTGTCACTTGCGATGTTGCATACACATACATATATCTATATAAACACAATAGGATAATCTATAAAATAATATAATTCAAAAATTATATTATAGATAATAGCAACGCATCTGTGTCTCTTCTACATTGTTAAATGTTTTTCAAAGCACTTATAAAAAGCGATGGCTAACACTAGACATACATAAGTAAAAATCTATTTCGGAAATGGAAAGCATTTTGAACATATTTATATACTGCAAAAAATAAATTGAAAAATTTTAATTCTTTGGCCTTTAAAAAGACAAAATACAGTATAATTTTTTTTGTACATTTATAATTCAATGACTTTCTCGAAATTTCTTTATAATATACGAGAGAAACATAAATATATTTTTAAGAAAAAAAAATGAAACATATATATTTTCAAAACAGAATTCTCTGAACATGGTCATCGGAGATTTTAGATTAAAGAAACATTTAACGTGTTAAAATTTAATCAGCATTAGTCCGGGAGGCGTCAGAACAGACAATCCCCTCATCGAGTTCATGGATGAAATTTCAGAATTAGTTAAAACTCAACTCGCATATTAAAACGCAATTGGTATGCCAAGACATATCTTGGTAGAAAACATCTGAAAACCAAATTTAGCGGTTGACTCGTAGGTTTACCATTGCATTTTTCCCCCTATAGTCCTATACATTTTAATAGTTTTGGATGCAGGGAAACACAATGGTAAACTTATCAGTCATCCGCCAAGGTTGTCATCCGCCATCATCGGAGTTTCAGGTGTTTTCTACTAACATACATAACTTGGCTGGCGTTTTAATATGCGAATTGAGTTTTAACTAAATTCTGGAATTTCTGTTGTGAACTAGCTGAGGTGATTGTCTGTGCTGCCGCCTCCCGGTCTGTATAGTTAAAATAACAAATATTTGGATCCAATATAACTTTTATAATTGAAACCGTGACTTTCATAACCACATAAATCTAGCTGAATAGATATTGAGAAAACCCAGACAAACTGAATATCTTTTCAAAAATTGAACTTGGAAATCATTTTGTTTCATAATTATATGTTTTCATATATTTTTCTTTAGTAACTATGAAAAAAAAAATCTGATTTTCAAGTTCAGATTTTCAAGAAATATTAAATTTTTCTGGATTTTCTCAATATCTATTCAGCTGCACTTGTGTAGGTATAGAAGTCATGGCTTCAACTGTATTCAAATTAATGCCCCCCCCCCCCAAAAAAAAAAAAAGTGGAATGTAACAAATTAAGGGGGATCAGGGGTTGATCGATACGGAAAAACATGTAAAAAGAGCTCTCTCTTTGAGTCCATATAAAAACAAAAGTATTCAGTGTAATTAATTTAAACTTTCTGATATTTTAAAGGTATGTTTGTAGTCTTATAAAATTATAAAATGAAGTACTTCAATGTAATATAATAAGAAATATAAAAAAATTTATGTAACACAATTTTCGAAAAAAAAATTATGTGTTATATCACCAACACCAAAATATCTTAACGTTGAATTGACTTAAGAGCCTGATTTTTGCTTTAAAAGGATCAGGAAACTTTACACTATAGAAAGAATTAAGGATATAACAATCACTCGAAAAAAACATTATTAAAAAAACTCTCAAACTTAAAAATTAAAAAACCCCTAAAAAATACAACTTTTTTTGCATTAAAAATACTCAAAATATTAATTTATCTAAACTATATTAATTCATTCTCTAGATAATGATATCATATACATGCAAGAAAAAAAAAATTAAGTCATTCCATCAAATAGTTTTTTTAAAATATTGGTGTTAGTCGTCAAATATCAAGTTTTGAGAAAACG
Organism: Maratus speculifer; assembly: GCA_964019185.1. NCBI lineage: Eukaryota > Metazoa > Arthropoda > Arachnida > Araneae > Salticidae > Maratus > Maratus speculifer. Next base: position 364,342,904 of record OZ025290.1, on the reverse strand, counting down.
CGACTTAAAGTTGAAATTATATGGTTGCGGCTATGAAAGTTGTGATACATAAATGCTTATAACTCCGTTAAAAATGCAAATATTTTTATGCAGTTTTTTGCATTGAGTTAAGAATTAATTGAATAATCAAACTAAATCATTAAAAAAAAAATCGATTTTTTGAAAAATTTTCAACCCCTGAGCCCTCTTAAAGCAACCATTTGGAAAATTAAATTCTAATCAATTTGACATGTTAGATTCAGATTCAAACGACGAAAGTTTACCTGATTTAAGTTTATCGGATTCAATTTCGAGTTTATACAATGGAAATGGTCAGCTAATGGTTTAATAATAATAAACTCGACTCAGCTTTGGTCGTTCGGTAGCTTCAGAACCTCGAACTTACCCTTCCCTCTTTTCGGTGTCTTTAATTTAATCAATTTTCCTTTTAAATTTGTCTGGTTTCAATTCTTGATTTCCCCCCCCCCCCGATCCGGCTTCCGCTAGAAACTCGGCTATTCGGGACGTGGGACGAATCGGGCTTCCGCTAGAGTCGCAATAAGAGAATAAAAGCTAAAGGATCACAGACATTAAAAGGGGTAAAAAAAATAAATTGTAGACACCACAAGGCTCATTCTCGGCCAAAAACAACCCCCATTTTCCAAATGGTTAAAAATACTTTGAATTTAAATGGACCATTTAAAATTTGTGACAAATAGTTATCACTTACTTCTTCTAGGAATTTCAATGTCTTGGTACCTCAGTGGCCCATCCATGTCTGTGGCCTGTTGGTAGATCTTTGGGCTCAGGCAACAAGAAGGTTTTTCTTCCTCAATGATAGAGACGCCCATTTTCTTTTACCACATTACTGAACTGAAAAAGAGAAAAATTACATAAACCATGAAAACGAACAAAGAAATACAAACTAAAATTGAATTATTTAACGCATTAAAAATTAATTTTAAATGAGAGATTCCACTTTTAAAATTTCTTATGAGTGGTAAGAAAAGGAACTTAACATAATTAAGAGGAGTTTTGTACTGGGGGTTCTGCCTTTTGAATCCCCTGTGCAATTAAAATCAAAAATATGTTATTGCATTCTTTTTTTTTTTTTTTTGTTAAAAAAAAATCTATATATATATACATATATCGAACAGGGAAATAACGGGGAGAGTGCCCCTTATCCCGCATACTGATAAAATATATGTTAATATTATTATTTTTACTTTCTTCTATCTTCAATAGAAGAAACTTTCTTCTATCTTCAATAGAAGAAAGTATTGTAATCGAAATTTTTTTCGACTTCCGTTTTTCGACGTATTTACACGTTTTAGGGGTCAGAGATTCCAAAAAACCTGTTTTTACAAAATGTCTGTTTGTCCGTGTGTCTGTGTGTATGTCGCCATTCTACCATCAAAAAGTGTATGAAATAATGCATAGAAATGTACCAAATGTTTTTGTGAATGTTTCTGGCTGTGGCAAGCAGGTCCTCCTTCAGTTTAAAAATATTCCGCCGGAAGGGGGCGCTGCAATCGCAATTTTTGTGCCATTTTCAATATTGTACCGGCCAAAGGTATATGAAGTTATGCATCGAATTGAACCAAATTTTTTGTGTAAGTGTATGACTATGGCTAATTGGTCCTCCCTGAATTTGAAAAAAATCCACCGGAAGGGGGCGCTGCAATCGCGATTTTTGTACCATTTTCAATATTGTACCGGCCAAAAGTATATGAAGTTATGTATCGAATTGAACCATTTTTTTTGTGTAAGTGTATGACTATGGCTAATTGGTCCTCCCTGAATTTGAAAAAAATCCGCCCGAAAGGGGCGCTGCAATCCTGATTTTTGCGCCATTTTCAATATTGTACCGGCCAAAAGTATATGAAGTTATGCATCGAATTGAACCAAATTTTTTGTGTAAGTGTATACTATGGCTAATTGGTCCTTTCTGAATTTGAAAAAAATCCGCCGGAAGGGCGCGCTGCAATCGCGATTTTTGTGCTATTTTCAATATTGTACCGACGAAAAGTATATGAATTTATACAACGAATTGAATCAATTTTTTTCTGTAAGTGTATGGCTATGGCTTGTTGGTCCTCCCTGAATTTGAAAAAAATCCGCCGGAAGGGGGTGCTGCAATAGCCAATTTTATGCCTCTTTCAATATTGCACCACCTAAAAGTGTATGAAGTTAGTCCTAGAACTGTACTAAAATTTCTGTATATAATTTTTTTTTGGTAAGGCATATAGGTACTCCCTGAATTACAAAAAAAAAAAAAAAAAAAAAAAAAAAAAAAAAAAATCTGCCTATCATTCTATTGTTTATCGGCTCGTGTAGAGACGGAAATTCGTTTATACTCCGATTAATTGATTGAAGCAGAAATTTAAGATGAAAACCAAAGTTCGTATGGTATTGAATTAAAATTATTAAAGCATTAAAATGAGTAACTATTTTTTAAAAATACTAAAATGTACGTATGAGATAGAAGAAAATTTTGGGATTGGCACATCCAACAAGTTTGTTGATTATATTACCTTAGTTGATATATGATAATATATCATATGATGTGTTGCTTTTTGTGTTTATATATTTAAAAGTTTTCTTGAACGAGAGAAAGAGCTGTTATGACGTAAAAAAAAAAAAAAAAAAAAAAAAAAAAAGACAATTTTGAACGTTTTAAATTGTAAACATTTTAGCTCATTTTAAAATTTTTCATTAAACGTATAGCCGTAAAAAAAAAAAATAAAATAAAATAAAGATGAGAGCTATTTTTGGAATCGATGTTTCGCCCAATTTTCAGTTCAGCTAACAATTTTAGAAATGTATATGGGCACAATAAATCCAACAACAACAAAAACAACAAATGAATAAATACATAAAACTTTAAGCCTAGGTAAAAAATGACGGGCACATTTATTTCAAAATCTTGTCTCTCCCTGTATTTCGTTTTGCAGGTACTAATATCCTCTCTCATAATGCTACACTGCAAATTGGTGAAGCCCTTTAACATCACAAACTGAACATAATATTGGGTGAGTGCAAAAGTTCATACGGAGTTTGAGAGTAAAAGTCCCACAGTGATTAGGCAAACAAAGTTCTTTATTCAATCAATGATATATGCTCCATCGTTTTCTATAATATGTTTCCAACGTTCTGGCAGCATATGAATGACCGGGCCATAAAATTAGCACGGTGTAGATTCGAAGAACGGAGACACGACGTTTTTTAAGGCATCCAAAGAGTCGAGTTTTTTCCATTTAAATGATTTTGCAATGATCAGAACAAGTGATAATCAGGTGCTGCAATATCAGAGGAATACGGTGGATGAGTTACGATATCCCATTTCAGGCTGTTCTGTTTGCGAAATGTCTGTTTTGAAACGTGTGGTCTGGCGTCATCCTGATGAAAGACTACGCCTTTGCTATTTGTCAAAATCGGAAGTTTCTGTTTGATTTCTCGATTCAGACTGGTTAATTGGCGACAGTACTTGACTGAATCAATCGTTTGGTCAGCGGGGAAGAACTAAAAATAAATTATGCCCTTGCAATCCCACCAAATACAGAGCATCACCTTCATCGGGCGCAAACTGGCTTTTGCCATCGCGTCATCATGCTCACATTGCTGAACATTGTTGTAAAAGACCCATTTCTCATCGCCCGTCACTAATCGATCGAAAAACGGCTCGTTTTTGAGCCGTCCGAGTAAAAAAACTTCAGCAGAAATTCGCCTGATTTTGTTCCTCTTGGTCAGTAAATGGGGCACCCATATATCGAGCTTCAAATCAAATATTATATTTTTTAAACGACAAAAAGTGGTTGATCGGTGAATGTTACGTGCTGTAGCAACTTCCTCCATTGAAATTCGCGGAGTATTTTTAACTAAAGTACGCACAATATCGACATCAATGTGTAAAGGTTGACCGGATTGTGGTCGGTTTTCAAGGTTTAACTCTCCGCAGCGAAATATTGTAAACCATTTTTCCACAGTTCGTTTAGTTGGTGCTTGATCTTTATAAACCTCTTAATTGTTTTTTACGGCTTCTGCAACGTTTATTCCCTTCCGAAACTTGTAAAGCATAATATGCCATAAATACACCTTATCGACACGCATTTTGAAAGTAAATTTTCTTGAAAGAGTTTAAATCTACATAAATTATTTTGTTTGAAATGAAAGCTGTACACGTCACCTTTCCAACGATTTGTCTTACATAGATGGCAGTATTAATGACAACACTTTACGCCGCTTCTAACGACATCTATTGCACCTCCGCACGAATTTTTGCACTCACCCAATAATTAACGCTTCTAATTAAAATAGTTTTTGATTGTCTTGTGAATGTGTTGTGAAAGGTAAATAGTTTGCGCAAAAAGTGTAAAAATACATAATTTTTTCCAGAAATGCAATTATTGATATTTAATGGTAAAATAAGTCAACTCACTCAGCAGTCTCCAGTATTTTTTTTTTTCTATAAAGCAAACTGTGTCTTTTATTTCCTTTTTGAAATTGTGTAATTTTCAGGGCATCACGTAGAAAGTGTTTTGACGTGTTTTACATATGTAGTTTTATAGTGTTCTATATTATATAGTGTTTATAATGTGTTGTTAATTTGGTAACAAAGTGTTGTAAAGCACAACACTATTTATTGTAAGAAAATATTTTCATCAATACTACTTCAACATAATTAACATAACAACACTATTTTTCAGAGTTTCCCCCAGGTTTAAAAAAGGGCAGGGCGCTACTGTTCTGAAAAGGGCACTTTTTACATTTTTCAGGGTACATTTTACATTTTTCAGGGCACTTTTTACATTTTTCAGGGCACTTTTTACATTTTTAAGGACACTTTTATAGAGAATCTAGTGCTTGAAAAAGTCATGAAAAAACAAAAAATTCATCAAAAAATTTAAAAAAAGAAAAAAAAAAGGTAAATTTTGTTAAAAGATCTCGAAAAAACGGCAAATTTTATTAAAAGATAGCAAAAACAGCAGTTTTTGTTGAAAGATCGCAAAAAACGGCATATTTTGCTAAAAAATCACGAAAAAACGATAAATCTCGTGAAAATATCGCGAAAAAACGGAACTTTTCACAGAATTTTTTCCGTTTTATTGCGATTTTTGGACAAAATGTGCCATTTTTTCCCGCAAATCTTTTGACGAAGTCTGCCATTTTATCGCCATTTTTGACGAAAGTTGCCGTTTTTTGCGACTCATTTGACAAAATTTTCCGTTTTACCGCGATTTTTGGAAGAAATTTTTCGTTTTTCCACGATCTTTTGAGAAAATCTGCAGTTATGTGAAATTTTGTGACGAAATTAGCCTTTTTTGCAAATCTTGCCGGAAATTAGTCGTTATTTCGCGATTTTTAATGAAACTTGCCTTTTTTTAGCGATTTTTTGACGAAATTACCCGTTCCACGGGACGCGTATGAGGCTATTTTTTGCATTCAGTCGCCGATTTTTTGCGTAATTTACGCGCTATAGTGCGTTCGGATCATCGCTGGAGGGCTGCTTTTTTTCAAATGTGGGGCAAGAAGGGCGCTATTTTTTTTTTTTTTGAATGAGCGACAAGAGGGGCGCTAGTTTTCGGATGAGGGGCAAGAGGGGCGCTATTTTTTAAATTAAAGGGCAGGAGGGGCGGAACGTCTCCCTGAAACCCTCTGGGGGAAACTGATTTTTAAAACACTTTTCTGAATAGCAATACTTTTGCAGCACATTAAGGAGACAATCACAACACAAAAAACGTTTTGCATATAAAGTTTTATAATTTGCAACACATTAATGGGTTGTGGAATTGGTGACAAAATGTGTTTACTTTTGTGTGTTGAGGTTTTGCAGTGTAAATAATAACATAGGTTGCCATACATTTGAAATTTTTTAATCCTAAATTGAAAATATCGTGCATTCATTATAATTCACGATTTAAGTTTGAAATACATATAAAAATACAATGACGTTTTACGGTAAGACTTCTTTTTAAAAAGATTTAAGATTAGTCAGAAGTTAATACAGGCTCTTACTGGGGAAGTGCAAGAAGTATTAAGCGCTGATTTTGACAAGAGAAGTATCATTGAAAAGAATGGAAATAATGGTGTGGAATAAAAAACTCAATAGAAATTCCCATCGCAAATCAGCCGTTTTAGAGATATCTGAAAAATTATGCCACACAATTTGTTTATTTTTTAAAATGCATTTATGTTATTACACTTATTATATCGTTAAATTTAAATTTTTTGTTGTGAAATGGCTTCCTGTTAACCTAATTATGTTACTTATGTTTAGAAATTAAATAAAAATATAAATATAAAATTGAAAAAAAAATGTTAATGACTGTAAATAAAGGGCTATCACGGACGACTATTTTTATATTCCAGTCGCACCACTATTTTTAGTTAATAATTTTTGCAATACATTTACTTCTCTTGCACATATTGTCGAAATACACGTAATTTTTTTTTTTTTAGAAAGTGATTCAAAATGAATTAAAAAATAGCCTTCTATGAGTAGCCTTGTAAATATATTGTTTCGCGTGCTCTGTGTGTGTTTATCGATGCTGAACATTTGTAACGTTCTCTGATGTTTGTGGTCTTCTATATAGAAATGTGCAGGAAGCCGTTTAAAAGCAAAAACTATAAGTTTAACAACATAACAAATGTTACAGCATAAAAATGTTATAATAAATAAACAAATTGCGTGACATAAATTGTCAGATATCTCTTAATGGCTTATTTGCGAAAAGTAAGTTCCATTAAGTTTTTTACTGCTCACGATGACATCTTTCTGACGATACACCTCTAGTAGACCTCTAGTCAAAATTGGGCGTAATACACTTTTAAATTTAGTAGCAAACACATATTTTTTTTTCCATCCTTTTTCAAAGTAATAATTCTTGTAGTGAATTTGAACTTATTTTCGTAGTATCATTATTGTTCATAAATAAGAGAAAGCAAAATAATAATAACTAGTCGCCAGGTGATATATCTTTTTGAAATTTTTTTTTTCAGTTACTATTTGGATAAAAATATTTTTCTATCAATAAATAAGTATTGTCTACAGTAATTACGTCAAAAATTTGTTGGTTCCGCATGATTTTTGCATAATTTAAATGAATTGCATATAAAGAATATTGTATATAAAATTGCATATATTGTCATATAAACTGAAGTCATTTACAAGAATTATTTACAAAGTAATGTATCAATATTATATTACAGAAAAATTGATGTTACATTCGAAAAATTGCAATTTCCATATTGCAGAAATATTGAGATTTTAACAGAATTTTCAATTTAATATGAATATATTGGTGATTTGAGTATAATATTTGAAATTTATGGTAACATTTCTACTTGCATTGGTTGAAATTGATAAGCAGTGGGGGGTATATTATTCCAAAACATAATTATTAATTATATTATGTAACACAGAATAAATTTTATTATTAAATAAAAATGTAATTAATATTTTGAAATATTGGTCTAGTAGTTAAAAAGGATTTTTAACATCCGAACTGATTAATTTTTCTTATTAATTTATGTTTACTGTTTTTCACCTTAGGTTTTAGTATATATAACATGTCGTTTTCTATTGTTATTAATTATATAATTATAAAGGTTAGTTTTGCAATTAGATCAACTCGATTATAAAAGATTAGTTTTTTTCTTAAATTATTATTCTACTGAACGGATTTCAATTAAAGTTACAGCATTAGTTATTTTTTACTATACAAATTGAAAAGTAAAAGTTATATGTAAAATTTGTATTTCGAAGTACAAAATGTAGATTCTACATTTATAGAAGCCGCAGGCAATAGCTAGTTAAGTTATGAAAGAGAGAAAAAGAAAATTAAATGCAGACAGAAGGCAGTTAAGAAATTAAAAAAAGAAATATTGATGTAAGAAATGATGTGCCAAAGCATTTGCAGTGTCGTCTGAAAGAGGGACTTACTCCTGGAATAAATACATAAAAAAATCATTAAGAAAAAGTGTGCTGAGCACCGCAGAATTTATTTTACTACGAATCAGTCATTCACCTTCTGGTTTTTGAACTCGAAATAGAAATAGCTCCCTGTCAATGACAAGTCACAATTTCATGGATGGAGGCGTTTGCTTACTCCTGTATCGATGACTTTTTTTAAAAAGTTGTTCTCAAATTCAAAGGGGTACTTTCTGACTCTTTTGTTAAATACTTTTTGTTCGGAAACTCATAAAATGTGCTGGTGTTGTCATTCAGAAACTATGTAATCGAGAAACGTTTTCTGTTTTTTGGTAAAAGCAAAAGATCTTTCAGAAAATACTATCAAAGTGGATGTTTTGAATTGAATTTCACCTAGAGACGTGAGAAGGAAACAAAACCTGACCGTAAACTAATCGCAGTAGTTTTTAACACGATAAATAAGCTATTTACCTAATAATGGAAATTTCATTTCGATTCCAATTTCACTTTAATGCCTAGGCTTACCAAATTTAACCTGAGTCAGAAAGTTTTCCTTATTGCGCAGGAGATTTGAGAAGTGCCTAAAATGATGGCGACCAGTTTTTCGACAATAGTGGAAATCTAATAGATCGGGAAGCTAACGGAAAAATCCTTTAAAATTAATATATTAATTTATTATTAAGTTAAAAAAAAATTTAAACGCTGGATTTTCGACACACCTGTGAACAACACAGTTGCTACAATTCTAGCTTATCAGGAAGCGGAATTCTATCTCTACATACAAAACTTATATATAAAAAGCAACTTATATAAAATATCCAGTCGAATATTGCAAAAATTCAGAAAAATAGAGATGATATAGTGAGTTGCTTTCAAAAAGTAGATTTACTATAAAAGATTTTTCACAATTTGTCGATCAGATCACTCTTTCTGAGTTTCCACAATATTGGTACTTTTTTTTCAGTTGCCTTAAATAGCCAATACCAATTTATGAAATAAAAATTCTTGAATCTTTCACGCATGTGCAGTTAAAAATTATTTTTTATAAGTGCCTATATCCCATTACATGTGTATTCAACATATTCATGTTTTAATTGCATGTTTTTACTGTTCCTTTTTATGTTTTCGGAAAGTATGCAAAATTAGGTCGAAAACTCTCTGTGAAATAAACAAAAAACATTTTCTTTTTTCACAGAAATGTTAACATATTCATGAATATATTTTATATTAATGTTGAATTCACGGGGTGGCCGGGAGGACACCCCCACCCGTAGCAATAAAATGTCTCCCCAGAGGATTTGAGATTTTGTGTTTTCGATGGTCAAAAAAGTGCAACCCCACTTATCAACTGAACATTTTAAGCATTTTCTGTTACATTCGTGATCAGAATTTAATTTCTAACAAAAAAAGTACCGGAGATCGAATTTTCGGCAGTGATGAAAACAATGGCGCAATTTCCTCTCCGCATATTTCATGCATTATTTGCAAAATTATAGCAATTTCTTTTTCAGTAAAATATATATATTGAGTATATCTATGTTCATGGCACTCTTAGATGCCACGTCTACTGACAGCAGATGTTTCATTCTACTATTAAGAACGTGAAAATTTTCAGCTGGGGTGCTAAGAATAAAGATCCCTAAGTAATCACGGAATATTATTTGACTGAAAAAAAAGAGATTAGTTATATTACAGCCATTTTATTTTTATCACAAAAATAATTAAATTTATGAATAACTTTTATTTTCTAAAATTTATTTTGAATCATTTACATTGATTTTTAATTTTTTTTTCTAAGATATATAAAAATCTCCATGAGAAATGCAGCCTACAGTGTTTGCGAAAACTTTTGGCCTTCTATTTCATCAGATTCTGAAGATAATGAAGCAGCATGTGCAGAGGATAATTTTTTGTTTACTGACGAATACTTTGAGGAATGTTCTAATTACAAATGGAAAACAGAACAAGAAGCTGATGAAACACTGGAACAAGATTTTGATGCCGAACTATTGTCTGTTTTAAGGAATAACAATAGACGCTTTCAGTCATGACGTCAGTTATTTCGTTTTGCTTGGATACTGACTCCAAACAAACGGTTGCTACGCTGTATTTTCTATTTTATTTGCATATTACAGCAACATTTTTCAGCGATATGTAATTGACACATGTTTAATGCTTTATATACAATGATACTATTTTCTACGATTTATATTTAATGAGATATGAAACATAGCAACCGTTTGTTTGGAGTCAGAGAAGGAAAATGTCTTGACTGACGTAACACTGAAAGCGTCTATATCAAATTATACCGGGTGATCCAAAAGTCAGGACGAATTTTAAAAACGAATAATTCGAAAACGAATCAAGATGCAAAGGTACGGTTTGCACCAAACGGATGGAAAATAAACCGGATTTCGTGTGGCTACGAAAAAAATAGTTCTATTTGCAACCAACAGATGGCGCTGTCGTATTCCTGAATTGCAAGCGCGACAGACACACCAAACAGTCACCTTTATGCAAGATTAGCACTACATCATATTGCTCTGCCTGATAAGCTCAATATTTGGGGGAGAATCGCATTTTCAGTCGCTAATTTAATCCCGCTTGGCCTCCAGGAATCTCCCGATCTGACACCCTGGGACTTTTGTTCTGTGGGGATTATTGAAGTCAAAAGTGTACCGCGACCAACCGGCAACACTAGCAGCACTGAAAGTTGCCATCCGCCAAAATGTGTCTGCCATACCGCAAGAAATGCAACTCATTGTTGTGAACGGTGAGGTTCTCTCGTCTCACAGCTGTACTTTTGAATGATGGACAGCACATTGAACATTTACTATAGAACTAATTAATTGTAATTAAGCTGAATTGTAAATTATCAAATTTTTTTTCATTTGTAAATCATCTTTTGGTGCATTAAATCACTATAGCGAAATCTGTTGGCCGCCGACAGAACTATTTTTTTCGTTGCCACATAAAACCCGGTTTCTTTTGAATCCGTTTGATGCAAACCGTATCTTTGTATCTTGATTCGTTTTCGAATTATTCATTTTTAAAGTTCGCCCTGACTTTTGGATCACCCTGTACATAATCAAAACTTGATGTGTGCTGTCGTATATATCTGAAAATGTCAATTTTAAAATTGTGATAAAGGTTTTGGGCATAAACTATAGCATTTAGACGCACAATGTATACATTTAATGAACCTTAAAAGTGCAAATCATAATTAAAAATGCATTTCATCCATCTATCAGCCATTGTCGAAAATATACAGTACTTCGGACAGAATATGCTATTTGAAATCTTGTGTGTGTCGCTGTAAATGCTATACACTTAGTATTATACATGAAATAATTTCATACAATTAAAATATGTCGCAAACAATTCTTCCCTTTACCTTTTTATAGTTGAATTCGTTTGTGTGGCCCTGTAAATGAATAATAGCTATTCTTTTCGCCGCATATTTTTAAACATATTTATCATGAATTAAGTATTTAAGAAATATAAATTATGTAAGCTTTAAAAAATGAGGTTTCAGACATAAATTAAATCGAATTTGCGTTTAGATTAAAAATTTCGAAAAAAACACCCCACTGATTTTCTCTAAAAATTCATAAACGTAAACTGAAGTTTTTAAGGGGCCAGTTTACCTCAAAACTGATCAAAAAATCGATTTTTGTTTTTAAACATTAAATGAAAACCTGTTTAATTGTGGATATTTTAATATCTCGTTTTTACCTATACGACAATTATATCATGAGATATTGTTAATTTTGTTAACACACCCGGCGCAATTCCTCACACAAATGATAACTTTATTATTTTTTTCCTCTATGTTTATATTTTCTTCGCTTTCATGTTTTAAAAATGTTAAGGCTTTTTTTGTATTTGATACAGGGATTTAAAATGTTTTGTACATTTTTTTTTTTTTTTTTTTGTTATATATGTGTTAAATATGCGCATAAAATTATTCTTAACGTTATTATTATTATTATTGTTATTAATAAAAGTATATATGAAGATGTGTTAGATTTCACTACTTTACGCAACTTATATCAATTAAAAAAATATATTAAATGTAATATTAGATTATCTAAAAATCCATGCACAGTATTGTGTAATACACATTTGAAAATTTTTAAAAAAAGTGATCAAATATTAATATTTTTAGATTAATCAAAATGGTGGATATTTTAAAATATTCAAATTTTCATATACTTTCCAAAAATTTAATTACATACGCATTTTTATTTATTTATTTGTTACAAAATGTACTTTTAGTTGAAGCCTGAAGTGCAGTCAGTTCACCATTTGTACCCCATTTTTAATAGTAATAATAATAATAATATTGAGAATGTAAACTGCCCTCTTTAGAAAATATCAAAAGATTCAAAACTGTAGAATTCCCAATTTTGTATAAAATTAAAAAATATAAATATAAGTAAAAAAGAAAATAAAAAGCCGAAGAGGGATTCGATCTCACAACCTTTCGAATTGTAAGCCCGCGTGCTGGCACGGCGCCTTGAATCCACATTCGTAAGCTATACTAATAGATATTTGAAGTATACGCTGAACTTTAACCCCCGATTTCTCAAAAACCAAGTCCCATTTGAAGAAACTCTTTCACCAGAATAATTAGTGGTATGACCCCTACAAAACACTTTGAAATTACTAAAATCTGTGTGCACATGTTTGGTGGGCCCCTTGTAAGACAAGTACCCGGGTCATATCTAAATTACCACTGAGAAATATGAAGTCAAATATTCTCTTTACATCCTCAAAGTTCAAGGACAATTTCGTGTACAATCAAAAGCGTCCTGTGATCGCCCCTTAATTTTTGGACATCAGCGTATATTTTCATAGATTAAGAAATATTTGCCTTTGTCCTTTTGTGTACTGTGACACTGCAAGAATAAGTACACTCCAAGTATAGTTTTTAACCTTAGAGCTCTTGTCTTCCCTTTTTGAGTTAAATGCTTTTGCCACATGCTTCCTCAAAAAGCACGAAAATCTAATAGACTGGAAGGCGGTTGCACAAACCATCATGTCATGGAATCGATTGTTGAAATTTTAAAATGAGTTAAAACTAGATTCGCATATTAAAATGCAACTGGTCGACTAATTCATATCTTGGTGGAAAACACCTGTAAACATGGTTAATTGCTAGATTTGCCACTGTGCCTTCCATCTCACAGTCGTCTATATTTTGAAACCTTTGGGTGAAGGAAAACAAACACAACAGTAAACATACTAATCAAAAACTAAAATCGGCTTTTGAGGTGTTTTCTATCAAGACATAACTTGGCAGACCAGTTGCATTTTAATATGCAAATCGAGTTCTGACTAATTCTAGAACTTCAGCCGCCAACTAGATGAGTGATTGTCTAAACAATTGCCACCCTGTCTACAACACTTCTTTATGAGCAAAGGTTACATAAATAGAACTTCCATTATCTTTCAAGATACACCCGCTTTTGTAGGCGATGGATTAATATACCTAACGCAAATGAGATAATAATCAGATAATTGAACTCAAGCACAGCCAGCTTTTAATTCACTTAAAGAAGATTAATTTTGATTTAAGAAAATCTGCCGGAAACAAATCGATGTTTAAAAAAACCTGTCTGGAGTGTGCGGGTGTTTAGGTAGCCAAAATCTGTCAGATGATGAATAAAAATACGGAAGCGAACAAAAATTGTCTTTCATCTTCCGAAACCCACACGGGCCTTGAATTACCGAAGCGACTAGAGAAAAAAAAAAAAGAGTCTGATTTAGTATTCCTTGGATGTTAACACTGTCTCCAGCTGAGAAGGATTAAAAATTTTGGCTATTCCTCAAGTTCAAAGACATCGCCAATATATTTTTTTAAAGAAAATAATTTGTAAAAAATGCGGTAACGTATTATAATTTGAAAGAGATTGTGCATGTTGGGAGTTGGAATAACTCTTATCTCCACACCTTTACACACTTCAGTTTTATGCAAGGCAAAGAAAAAAAAAAAAATGACACTTCATATTCGACACTTGAGAAAATACCAATAGAGTTAGCAACGTAGACCAGAGGGAAAAAACACTTGTCAAGCATACATCATGAAAAACTTTCCGCCAATTTCAGAATAGATTATTATTTTAACACAATCAAACTGATTCGTAAAATTATCATACGAATTGAACATTTCCAACTGAGCGAAAAAATGCCCAGTCCGGGAATAGAACCCAGATCTTTGACTTACAGGACCAGTGCTCTACCATTTAAGCTAACTGGGCCGACTACCAGCGAGCAAATTTCGCTCCGATAATTTTATTGGTAACTTACTTAAACCAATCAGTTTGTTTGTGTTAAAATAACAGTTTATCTTCGTACCAATCGTTTATATGGAGTTCCTTTACTTGTGATTAATACGGTTGAGCTATCTACATAACAGCCCAGATGTTAATTACCAAAAAGGTTATCTGAGCGAAATATGTTTGCCGGTTGTCTGCCCAGTCAGTTTAAACGGTAGAGCATTGGTCATCTGAGTTCGATTCTTGGACTGACCAGTGCAGAGTTCTTGAATTCTCACGCAAGTCGCGAAGCTTGAGTTTATTTTTTGTCGGATTCGATGAGTCGATTCAGGAATGCATCGATGAATTAGCAAGGCTGAACTTTGTTTAACAAAGTTCTTATACAGGCAATGATTTTTTTCGCTCAATTTGAAATATTCAATTCGCATGATAAATTTCAGAATACTTTAACAAAATATCACTATTTAAACATTTTAATAAAAATTTTATTTTACTTAAGAAAGGTGTTATAATAATTAAAAATAAATGACATTGACATGTTTCAGATCCGTCTAATAAGATCCATAATCATAATACCATATCCATAATCATATTATGATTATGGATCTTATTAGACGGATCCGAAACATGTCAATGTCATTTTTTTAAAAATTATTATAACACCTTTCTTAAGTAAAATAAAATATTTATTAAAATGTTTATATAAAAGGTGACTCTTTTAAAATCTGATGATTTAAAAAATCTATTGGATTTAATAAACTTTTTATCATATCACTATTTAATAAAATGAGAGATGATGTCTATGTAAACAATTTGGAAAACACCGAACACACTTAAAAACCCAAATATAGTAATTACCATTGTAAAAAAAAAAAAAAAAAAAAAAAAAAAAAAAATTCTTCATAAATCAAAATTTGCGAATAATTAAGTTACATATTCGCGAATGTCTAAATCTTCTGAATTTCCTATTTCATGAATAATTAAAACTCGTGAATGTAAAGAGATTACTGTACTGTAGTACATAGTAGTATGCTAAAATTTTAAACAGTTAGGAAACGAATAATGCAGCTGTAAATTCCCCTGCAGCAATTTCCATCAATAAAAGGAAAGGTAACTAATATTTTTTGTGCTGCCCTGTATATGGTCTGTAGAGTTTATGCACTCTAAATTATATGCAGAAAGCTAGTTAAATTAAAAAATGCACACCACAACTGAAAACATATTTCCAGCAATTATTGTTAATAAACAATTGTGTGAACAAATTCTTTTGTGTGGCCCCTGTAAATGAGCGATGAAAGATATGCACACTATATTCTATAATAAACTTCTTGCGTAGTACAATTTAGTCATATAGATCAATTTCAATGTGTTTGAAATAGTGCAACATAATTAAAATACACCACATACCGTTTTCTTCATAGACCTTGATGTGACGGAATTTTTTTTTTGAGTGCCTTTGTAAATGAACTATAAATGCTTTATACTTCATTTTCAATATTATAATAAAGACTATTAATGTGTATCAATTGCCTGCAATCCGAGTATATTTACGAGAGTTAGAGAACAGCCAGACAGTCAAACCCAATTCATAAACATTTTTCAACTAACAAGGAAGGTCTCCATTGGGGGCATACTCAGAATTTTTTGAAAAAAAAAAAAATACGAACTAAACTACTCATGTAGGTAATAAAGGATCAGTGAAAATTAGCGGCGTAATTACATTATCAGATATGTAAAAAAATAAAATAGTTTGGAATAATTGGCGTGAAAAGCTGAAAGCGACGCGGGATTTGGCGAGCAGTGCATTTCCTCGCCAAAAGCAGACGATTTTAATGAATCTGAAAATTGATTTTAATTGATTTCACTGTTAAAAATCTGCAGCATTTACTGCAATGTCACTCCACTACTTTTATAGAATATCTCTCTTCTGACCAATGAGAATGCTCCATAGCACGGCGAATAGACCGTTTTCTATAAAAGCGGTGGAGTGACTCTGCAGAAAATGGTACAGATTTTTAGCGGTGTTGTAGCTTGTGCAACACTGTTAAAAATCTGTTGCATTTTGCTGCAACGCACTCCACCGCTTGTATATAATATCTCTATTCCAACCAATGAGAAAGCTCCATTTCACGGCCAAGTAACCGTTTTCTATACAAGCAAGGGAGTGCGTTGCAACAAAATGCAGCAGATTTTTAACAGTGTATTTTTCAATTTGGAACAATTTTAGTCAATTTAAATTGTGTTTTAAATGATAAAATATATTAATTTCATTTTGTTATAAGTACATATAAACGTATATGACAAAATTACACTTAAAGTAAAAATGCAAAACTAAAATTACTTAAACTAAACTTATTTAAATAAATTGAACATAGAAAGTTTTTTCTTTAAAAAGTATTCGAAGCGTAAAAGCGTATTTTTTAAAATTTCGTTTTTTCGCCAACCGGAGATAAATCGCCAAATAAACGAAATTATTATTATTTTTTTACGGACGTTATAAGGAGGTTCCGCCGAAATTTCTTTTATAAACATATATAACTGTATGAGAAGAACATTCTGTAATTTTTTCAAATTTTTCTGAGTATGCCCGTATGGAGACCTTCCTTGTAAGTTCGAAATTGTTAAATTTTACCTAACATACTCAAGAACTTATCAGTGATAACTGTTGAAGACGGTTCCGCCCAAGTAGCATGTAAGATTTGCATTTTGGAATGCAAATCTTTATGACGACCTCCAGAAGTCAATGGGTACAAGTGACAAAAACTCCATTTCGAGTAAATTGAGTTCAACGATAATTAACGTTAAATTTGAACATCAATAATAATTGACTAAATTGAAAAAAAGAAATTGCCTTTCGTTTCATTGTGGTCTTTGAACTCTTATTTCTGTAACTGCGAAAAAAGTAGAGAAGAAATTTCCTTAAATTTATAGTTAATCAATATTGATAATTATTTGGCAAAAATGGTTATGTCTAGAACGCAGCACATAATTAGAAAATCACTTACATTTCATTACCTTAAAAAAAAGAGCTTATTTCCAGGTCTTTTGTGCACTTAATTCATTATTTTCAATTTTCTTACTTATACCCCTTGTTTTCTAGGGTCCTCATATATAATTTTTGTTAATGTTTTTTTCCCGCGTTATTTATATAATAATGGGGTAACTTCCATCAAAATCCGTTCAGTAGAGATTGTTAAATTAGCTTATTTTCATAATATCATGGTTTATTTTCATGGTTATAGAATTTTTTCTTATAGCTCTCAATAGCTAAGCAACGTAGAATCATGCGCCATATACTAAAATCTTCAAAATGACGTTAACTGACACTGTATGTCCATAAAAATTCATTCCGATGAACGTGAGTTATAATTTCAAGATGAAATATTTTTTCATAATTGAGTTGACTTAATAATAGAACTTTCTCTTATAGTTTTGCAACAGAACAACATTGGATAATACATTATAGTACACTAAATCATTAATCCTAATTTTTTTTTTTTTTTTTTAATATGTAGTGTATTAATCAGCATTAAAGCCATATTTGAATCCATATTTATTTTCAGCTACCATTCCAGTCGGTTCTATAAAGACTAACAATGAGTTAAACTTGAAGGGAATTAAATTGTAATCTAAAAATCAATATTCGACCATGAAGTATGTAAATTAAGCACAAGATAATTTAGACAATTAGATATGTAAATAAGCTTAAATATACTGTAACATTATACAAATCGTATTTAATACACGATCTCGCTTAATACGCAACATTTACCATTCCCTTTAAACTCATCTTAACAAGATTCCTTAAATCCTGATAATAATTAAATAATAATAATAATAAATGTAATTTAACCAATTACAATGACCATTTGAAAAATACTCTCAAAGACTAAAATTTTTGACTTATAAATAAATTCTATATTAAAAAAAAAAAAAAAAAATAATAATAATAAACATAGCTTTCATGATGATCAAAACGGATATTACGTAATAACATAGTCCAATATTACGTACGCCATGGATGAAACATTAATATTCCTGGACTAGTCACAAACAAGTTTTAAATGAAATTTCAGCTTTACAAATTTCAGTACTGCAAATTTTTAAACTTCTATAAACATCGTACATTTTTAATTTTTACACTGCCGTATAGGGAAAAAATGTACAGTGCAATTTGTTTGAAAGTTGTATCTCTCTCTCTCTCTCTCTCTCTTTTTTTTTTTTTTTTTTTTTCTTTGTAGTTCGTAATATTTTTGCGATCGTAGCAACAGAAGTGTTCCATTTCTGGATATTAAACATGGACCAATCAGAAAACGAATATAAATCGGACACCATAAGATTTTAGATATGCTTCAGATATCTCTAATCTCGATCGACAGAAACAACCATTTTCCAAATCGTTAAAAAATGTAATAAATTTGAAATATTATTTTTTCTTTATCATCTAAATTTGTTTTTAATAATAATAAAAAATAACAATAAATTTAAAAAAAGGACAAATGGATGCGAAAAGCTTTTGCCATCGCTGGCCTAAAGGTTTATGTATTTTTACAGGTAAAATGAAAAAAAAAAAAAAAAAAAAAAAAAAAAAATAGCTCTTAGACCGCAGATTTTCAGATTGGCAGACCTTCATCTTTTTCTGCTTACGCGAGCAACGTAAAAGATACAAGAGGATCAAACTGTTGCTTTTCTATTTATGTTTTGTCCTGTGTCTGACAAATGCTGTTCGGACATTACAGACAAAGTTTGTTTTTTTTACTAGACCAGTCGCACAGCTGTGAAACTCCATTCGTTTGCGAAAGGAATTTCAAGATCTTCTATGATGATGCATTGGGATCGCATAAAAGTTTGAAAAACAATTAGTGACATAACAAGAAAATCAAGGTCACCCAAAGACAAAAGATAACGAAAAATCATGCTTCCAATATAGATTATGTAACATTTTCCAACATATTGAAAATAATGTAACAAAATTTCACAATTTATCAGGGGCGGCGTTAGAACTTGCCCGATGAGAGGGGATTGGTATCCCCAACAGGGAAGGTCCTATATAGGAAAATATAGTCCTGTGCAACTCAACCCGAAACCGAAAATTACATTTGAAGTCAATAGTTTGAATACAGTAAAGTTTGGATACCGCCTCTCATCTTTTTGCTTCATTTTGGGAATTACAGGTTTTGAGCTTATTCTTTCGACGATAATCAGGGGCGTGCGAAGACAAAATTGCGTCCGGAGCAAAGTTAGAATTTGGCGCTCCCTATCCCCAATTTTTTCTTGTAACAAACCAATAATGAGATTTATAGTATAAACTTGGCGCCCCCTAAATTTCCGCGCCCGGGGCGACCGCCCCTCCCCCCCCCCTTTCGCACAGCGCTGACAATAATTTTCAGCATTTTCAAGTTATGTTTTTGAAACCTTCACAAAAGTTGCTCTATACATTTAGATAACACATTATGCAAATTGTATTTTTGATTGCTTTCACGCATGCGCAGTGAAAAATTATTTAGTAAAAAAGTTCATTATTCATACAATTTTTGTTATTTTTTAATTCTGATTACAGGGTATTGCGTACAATATTGTTTGTCAAATTTTCTGAAAAGAACTTTTTCATATATTAAGAACTTAGGAAATTATAAGCAAAAAACTCGGCAAAATTCAAGACTGTTTTTATGAAAACCTTAATTTTTCAATGAGTGTACATGCTATCCTCCTAAAACTGAACTCAGTTTATAAAAATCAGCCATTTAATCATAATCTACAGTTTAAGCGCTTTTGCGTACATTAATTTTTAAAGGGTTATCCAAAAGATATTTGCTCTTTTTCACTTTGTTGACTTTTCCCGAGAAGGTTTCGGGTAAATTTTTTCACAGAAATATATGACTAGTACTATGTTGTTTACACACCTGGATTTTCAGGTATTTCCTCAAGTATTTTTCTAGATACTCAACAAAACGTTAAAAATCACAAGTGGCCGGTCATCATTGTTATATTATAGTGTACACGAAATAACTTTATATCAAATAAAACTTTAAAGGAATAATAACTATTTAAAAATATTTAATATATTTAATAATAGATTTTTCTTACGTAATGCATTCAGCAGTAATATTTTTTAGTATTTGCCCTCTGTTCGGGAATAAGCAGAATTTCGTATAAACAAATGATTTGAACAGCATTCGTCCGAATTTTTTAATAGTAAGCATGGCATCATTTCGAAACCGGATTCTATGACAACGAATTATATGCGCATATGTTTGAAGAATAGGAATGGCGAACATTGGGATATTCCACATTTTGAAATGAAATGATTTTATAATCATTCAATAGATTTAATACCTAACAACTTTATAACTTCATAAAAAAAAAAAAAAAATAGATTAAAAATAAATAAATAAATAAAAGATAACAGATGCAAAGAAAAAGCTACCAAAACAAATTTTATTTTTATAAAAAATGTAATGCTATCAGAAGAAACTCCCCCTTCTTCCTTGAAATATCTTAAGATAGCAAGTATCAGATCAGGGTCATAGCTAGGGGGTGCTATAGGTGCTCATTCCCCTCCCTCCCTAAAACATTTTGAACCTCCCCTAGAAAAGATTCCAAGGTCACTAAATAAATTTCTGTTCCGAAAATCCAAATAAAATTTTGCTCAAAAATCTAATTTAGTGTTGATGCCCCTTCACAGTTTTGTATAAATGCTAAATTGTGACTAAAATATGTGTTTCAACACTTGTTCATCCTATTTGCACGTATGAAGCTAACATGATGTTTAATATTGCACAAGTTATACACTCGAAGTTTTTATCATCATACTTTTTTTTAGCATAAAGTGAAGTTATTTCAACAGTGTAATAAGAAATATAATACCTATAATGTGTATATGCACTATTTTACCTTTCTGCGTGAGAAAGAGAAAATATGACCCCCCCCCCTTACATTTCCTTGAGCTCCTCCTAAACTTTCAGCCATGGCCCTGTGTCCGATTCCCCATTTTACTGATTACGTTTTATATGTGCAGCCCCTTATCATCAAATGTTAATTTCGCTAAGTGACTGGGATTAATAAATGCTTTTTAACTTTTGTTAAAAAAAAGATAAGTTAAAAGAGTTTTACTCTTGTTAAAAAAAGAGTTTTATTCTTTTATAAGCATCTGATGTTCATCTTAAAAATCACACTTTAGTGCATGAGTGCATGCTGTTACAAAAAAATTTGCCCTACACTACCGTAATTTGGCATGGACCCAGATTACGAAAAAAATGCCATTTTGATTTATGTTTGATAGAAAGTTCGTAGCGAACTTATTTGAAAAATACTTAAATTTTGGCTTGTCTTTTATTTTAGTTATGGTAACGAAAAAGAAATAAAATCATATTACTTACTCATCATACGCAGTATAAGGTAAATCTTCCAATCGTTTTGAAAATCAATTTTTTTTTTTTTTTTTTTTTGACGGATTTACACGTTTCAGAAACTGGAGATTCCGAAGAACAGATTTTAAGAAATAAATTTGCCGTCCGTCTGTCTGTCTGTAAACGCTCTGTCTCCCGAACAAATTGAGATAGAAACTTGAAATTTGGAGTGTACTTAGTATGTAATTATGGAAAAAAATATATTTAATATCACTAACCTCGATTATCCGGAACTGTGTTTTTCGGGCTCTAGAAATATTTGTTATGATTAAAGCTACATAAAAATTTTCGAAATTTTTTATTTTAAGAAGTGGATATAAAAGACAGCGTAAATTTTGAATAAAAAAAAGTAGCCGATCGGATAATTAGATGCCGAGATATTTGTAATCCTATTTTCCACACTCTTCGATTTTTTATGACCCTGTCTTTCATTCAAATTTCAATTCAAAGATATATTTTAATTGGATATGAGACGCTTAATTCGTAACAGTAATCTGTTAGTCAATATGATTATTATTTTTGGAGTTATAAAGATTTTTACGCAATTCGGTATTACTTGAATAGTTGGGCGTTTTAAATAATTTGTCGAAATTGGTTCATTCTCAATTCATTAATAGAGCATTACTATGTGTTAAAAATATTTAAATATACTTTTAAATTTTAATTTGGAATGGTGATGCATGCAATTTATAAATAGTTTACACAAGTTTTATTTTCATATTTTATATTATGCATATCCACGATGGGTAAGTATTACGGTGGCCTCTAACGACTAGTTTTAAACTAGCGATGATTTAAAATTTGTTTTTTTAACCCCTTTGGGACGAGAGACCGGTATGCGTGCCGCATAAAATGCCCAGAATCTTTTTCTATCGCCACCAGTAAGATTTTACTGAAAAATTTGTTTTGTTTAACCGGAGTATTTTCTCGATCCAATAAGAAAGAATTAAAAAAAAAAAAAAAAAAAAAAAAAAAAAAACAGTAACAAAACATTAAAAATTTCGCAAAAGGCTTCCGTCGCGAAGTAATTCACAAATAATCATAACTTCATTAATATTAAACTATTAATAGATAAAAGCGTAATGATATATATTTATATTCCTAAGTAGCAAAATTCAAATAATTTGAAATTCCAAATCCGAATTTGAATTTGAATATTCCAAAATTCAAATAATTTTAAAGATAAGTTTTTGAATTATAAGCATTTCAAAATTTAGCATTTGTAATGTTGAATTACATTTTTATATTTTTAGCACTTTCCAACAAAGTTGAAAAGTGCTTATGCATTCGGTTTGTCTGGCTGTCTGTCTGTGCTCTAACTCTCGTAAATATACTCGGATTGCCATGAAATTTTTGGACGTTATTGAGGTTTAACCCAGCACGAACCCTATTGAGAAAGAATTTTCTACCATCATTAGTTTATTTACATGGACAGTCAAAAGTTTTCCATTACATTACGGCAGTGGCGTAGCTAAGGGGGGCGCCCGCCCCGGGCGCCGAGGCCTAGGGGCGCCAAATTGAGAGAAATTGTTATATATCTATTGGGGTGGGGGCGCAAAATTTCTTGCTGGCCCCGGGCGCCAAAAAACATAGCTACGCTACTGCATTACGGCCTATGGGGAAAAAACATTTCAAAGGAATTTTGAAGATGTTACACCCTGTCAAACATATTAAAATTTATATGCATCTATGAGGGGCACTAAAAATATGCATTCTATAAAGTATGCGTGAAAATATAGCTATTATTCATTTACAGGGTCAATAAAATAAAATAAAATAAAATAAAATAAAAATAAAAAGAGTTCCATTACATTATGGTAAAGGGGGGTAATGTTGTGCGACATTTTTTTAAATATATTAAACTGTTTCATGTATAATAAAATTGATGTATGTCACTGAGGATTAATATAAGTTATACAAATTTTACGATACTGTATTGCATAATATTAAGTACATAGCATTTACAGGGACACACAAAAGATTTAAAATAGTATATTCTTTCCGAAGTACTATATATGTATCCGATATGGCTCCTTAAAATATGCTCGTTTTAAAATAATTAATTTCTCGGAAACTTGTCGTACGAATTGCATGGAAATTTGTTTTTTGGCTAATTGAAGGGTGTAGCGTTCACTTATAATGTCAGAATCCAGTACTGCTATTGGGGGAAAAACAGTTAGGGTTTGTTTTAACATGTAGGTGGTCCCCTAAGCAAATTTTATATACATCATTTAAAAGTAAACTTTATTTCCAATTTCACGGTACCAATAGCTTTTTCCTACGATATATATATATATATATATATATATATATTTTTTTTTTTTTTGCATAGTTATAGTTTAGTGTTTACCCCCCCCCCCCCCCACGACAGTACAATGAGGTCGAGGCTAATGAAAAATACAGGCTACCGCGGTGCATCCCAAGTGTATTTTTTACAGACCGCTTGAGCGACGTGATACTCTTTTCGTCCGGCGCCATTGGTGCATTCGAGCATCACGTGACTCCAGCGGTCCTAAAAAAAGATTCGTGAAATGCACCGCGGTAGCCTGTATTTTTCGTTAGTCTCGAATTGGGCTCATTATACAGTTATAAATATTATACATATTCTCACATTTAGAAAAATTACAATTTATCAAATAATTAGAAAAAAAAAAAGAAAGAAAGAAAAAAAAAAAAAGAAAAAAAATTGCGCAATTTTTTTAGCATTTTACACTTTATTTTACAACATTTTAAATTGATTTTATAAGAACATTTGAGAAAAAAAAATCAGGCATGAATATGGGATAGATATTTAACCAGTGAGATTTCGAAATTTACTGTAAAATAGTAGTAACAACAATTCGAAATAAATATTATTTATTCGTGCTACAAAAATTTGGCCTTATATCAGAATATTCCAGAACTTTTCAGGGGTCATTGCCGAGTATTTTAAACAAGCGCATATGCACTTTTTCAATCCTTTAAAAAAAAAAAAAGGAATGAATAAAAAAAAGGGGTAACAACTTTTTGCTTCAACAATGGCTATATTTTCCCCCTTGACCGTGTTTTGGGGATTCTGTTTACATATGTGAATCTAAAAATAATGGCATGGTCGTTTTACTTCATTAGTGTTGGCAGAATGAAGGCAGGAGTTAAAATTTTTAGCTGCATTGCAGGTTTCGTTTTAGTCGTGTTACATTATTTTCATCTTTTTTTCCCTCTCTCCTTCTATCTGAATTAAGGTTTTACTTTCTTTAAATGAAAACAGAGGAAGATTTTTTTTTTTTTTTTTTTTCGGCGAGTCTATGAACTTAACAACGCAAGATTTTTTCGAAATAAAATATAAAAGTAAGAAAAAAAATAAATAAAAACATTTTTTATAAGTATTCATAATTTATCTTGAAAATTACGCATAATTTTTTAAAAACTGTAATTCATGTTTTTTCCAAAATCAAGTTCTATCACACTGAACTCGATTATGAAAAATTAACTTTTTTATTTTGTTTTTGTTTTTTACGCTTTGTAAAAAATGCAAATAAATTAATTTTTTTAAAAATAAATATAATTTTTGCTCTATTTCTTTTGTAAGTAAGATACGGCAACAGGAAAGGGAAAAAAATGAAACATTATTAAAACTAACATTTTAGGATTTCTAAATTGATTTTTAAACGTACAGTCGGAAATCAATTAATAGTAATCGATTGATTTATATAAAAGTGCTTTTCTAAAATATTACACTCTTCGGCATTTATATATTTTCTGCTGTTTAAGTTAGTAGGATATTTTTGAACACGTCAAAAAAGCAAAAAATATTCCTATGTTCCAAGCTTTAAAACTTGTGTAATAAGACAAAAATATAAATCAAACTTCATTTAAATATAAAGCTCATATTTAAATTTATGTTAAAAAATATATGTACTTGTAAATTCATAAATAAATATTGGAATGATAAATTAAAAAATATATATGATAATAGGCGAAAAAAAAATCATAACACATCTTGCCCGCTTGATAAAATCTGAAAATATGCATATAAAGAGAAAATTTTAGTGAAAATAAATCTGGCATATGATATATTGCATAAATAACTGTAGGCAGTTACTAATTAAAATATTATTTTATTTTAATACATAAAATTACTGCTAATAATAATAATGATAAAAATATGTTAAACATATTATATTTAATTTTATGATTTAAAGATATGTTAAACGTATTATATATTTAATTTTGAGCTTTGCGCTTTTTTGGTATATTTTGTATTATGTACCTAAAAAAAAAGAGGTCGAGACAAACAGACTTTTAAAACCAAAACCGAATTTCGGTAATCTTTCTATTTCCAGCGCCGAAAACTAAAATGAAAAAAAAAGTTATTAATACATACTTAGATATACATAATCATTAATTAATTATGCGTGTATAGAAACAAATTTCTAAAAACTTTTTTAAAATATTAAATAAAATATCTATAATTGTTATCTCATTCGTAAAATCTTACGTTATTCATTCAGAGTCGACGTTGCAGATATAATAGACAAAATATACCACTGAACTACATGTGTTTAAGTATTTTTTTAGTAGATTTGTTACCTTGAATTCTCTGCTACCTAAAACTGCTGTTGAGATACGGCGAAATGTCTTGAAATTTTCGACAACCCTTTTAACCACCAAAGGAAAAAAGTTTTTAAAATCGCTAAAGTACGTATTCAATTATTTTTTAATAAGTTTGTTATCTTGAATTTCTCTCTTCTGCCTGAAACGGCTGCTGAGATATGGCCAAATGTTTACCTTCGCTTAACATCCCTAAACTTTTATGCGTCTAGGCTCAGTAGTTTGGGCTGTACGTTGATTATAGGTCAGACAAGACGAACTCTTTCGTATATGGATAATAATGTAACTAAATAATGCAGAAGAATTTCAATCAAGAATATTTAATTTTTAGCCTCTAACTGTTACATCCAATCACTAAACCGTGTTTTCACTGTAAATGAAGCATTATTTAAATTGATATATTTCTACAGATATAATCCGGTTAAAAAATTAATAATAAATCATGATTAAAACTCTCAAGGCATATATGCCCATACATAATATAAATTTTGTATTATGTTGGAAAAAAAAAAAAAAAAAAAAAAAAACCTTTTTTTTTTCATTTAAAAAAATTACAGGGAAACAACATTACAATTTTGCCTTTTTCTTGGCGAGTAGAGGATTAAATATACTCATATTTTCAATTATGTAATATTTTCTTTTTAAAGTAATTGTAATAATCTAAAAAGTTTGTTTTTAGGATATCAACATTGAATATGTTTGAATATAAAAATAACAATTTTATAATTTATAATTATAATTAGTTTAGTAACGATTTAACCTCCTCAATCCTGGCACAAATATTACGGGGGATCACTAAAACCAGTTTAAAATTTCTAAAAAACATTTCCAAAGATGTATCAACACACGTATTGATGTTTTTGATATACATGTTGCATTCATTTAAAAAGTTTAGAATTTATTTTAAAAATTTTCGAAGCATTTAAATACATTTAAAGGGTGTTATTTAAAGTTTCCTACAAACGACACCAGGACTGAGGAGGTTAAATAAAGATAAGATACATACTTAAATATTGGCCCGCTACCTCTGAGCCGACAAAGCTTTTTATTATCATAAAAAAATAAAATATAATTGATTCAACAACGACACAAAATAATAGAACTTTCTCAAAAGGCATACGAAACATTTTTGTGGTTTTGGAAAATTTTAGAATTTTATTGCAATGTATCTCATGCTTACTAATTAACAAATATATTTAACTCGGTAACAGCTGTAAAGCAGTTTGAATTATAGAGTTAACTTGTGCAGCAGAAATTTTGTTTAGATTTATTCATCCTCTTGTTGATGCTTACTACTACCTGGCAAATTTCCACGTTCCTATTTGTAATCCAGCAAACAAACCTATCGTCATGTGACCCGCGTATGTGTAGTGCCAACTTAAACGATTCTATGAGCCAGCAGTATAACAATGGCTGACAGCATCTAGAAAGCTGAGTTTAACAAAGAGTTGAAGGCTTAACATGCTACTAACACATCGGTTTGCATGCATTTTATTGTTTTAGTTACGCATATCATTTCTATGATAAATTTAGCTTTGAAATGCGCTATTAAAAAAAAGGAGGGGAAAAAATGTATAGGCAACAAAGTTATGTTACCGTTTTGATATTTCCCTGTTTTCAAGATGGGATTTTCCCACTATTCAATCCAGAAAATTACTGTTTTTTTAGAAATAAATATGGGCGACAGCGTGATATATACAGACATATATATAAAAGATAACCTACATGCGAATTATATATACAGATGTACATTTATACAGAATAGAAATTTGAATTGTTCATTAGCAGATTTCGCCCACTACACTGGTCGATTCCTTCAAACGAGCCCTGTATCAAACGAATTACTGGTATATCTCGTATATCCAGCAATATCACATTCAATGAAAATAGTAAGAAATTTGAATTTCATAAAACCGCTTACAGCTACAATCTATACACTTAACACATTCGCTGCCGATCACGCGCCAGCGCTTGATATGGCGCCAACGTTAAGGGGCCATTCACGCGCCAGCGCGTGATGTGGGGTGATGTCCAATAGCCAGTCACGCGCTGGCGCGGGAAAATCTTTCACTGATTCTTTGTTATAAAAAGTAAATAGGCTTCTGGGAAAAACTTTTTTCTACAGTGCGGTATTAACTATCATCACATCTTCACGTAAGCAGCAGCGAACGTGTTAAATAATAGAAATAAATGTAATAAGAAATAGAAACTGTGATACAAAGAAACAGAACCTTCCTTAAGATAATCATCACTAAGGTATTTGTACCCTATATGGACAGGGCTCTCAATATGGACACCCTTAGTATTTTTAAAGGTAACTAGATGGAACCCCTCAAAACTTAACGGTACAATATAAAAGCAACAAAGAGAAAAAAAATATATTTTTCAGCTATAAAAGAGTTTTTTAAAGATTAATTTTTATTAAAAACTTCGAAAAATGAAAAAAAAAAAAAAAAAAAAAAAAAAAAAAACCCTGCATTTTATATCCATGCAAATTACATTCACAAATGCACTCACAGAATTTCTCTCATCTGACGCTTTTCCATTTACAGACAAAACACCAATATCACATGATACTGGGCGCAGAATTGGTGCACTAGTGCGACGCTCGTCACAGACTCTTGAGAACGTCTGCAGACTATTTTTCACCCGTTAAAGTTTTTTAAAAATGCTAGAAATCATTTATCATGATCCATTATAATATTATCCGGATAACATACGATTGACGAAGCTCCAATTCACGTTAAATTATAAATCAAGGACGATTC
This sequence comes from Maratus speculifer, assembly GCA_964019185.1. NCBI lineage: Eukaryota > Metazoa > Arthropoda > Arachnida > Araneae > Salticidae > Maratus > Maratus speculifer. The sequence goes on along the minus strand of OZ025290.1, from coordinate 364,313,947 downwards.
TGTTTTGAATATTCGAAAAAATTTAGGCAATCATTTCTAAACTTAGAAAATACCGTCCTAAATCTGAAAATTCCGAAGTAATATTAAATTTTGACAAATATCAAAAAAAAAAAAAAAAAAAGAAAAAAAAAAAAACAATTTTGTCAATTGTGCGAAGAAAAAGCACCAGTTTCGCACATATATTTCGGGAAAAACACGATATAAACTATAAATTGATATGAACATGATCATGAGATAAACTATAAATCAAGGACGATTCAGTTTTGAATTTTCTGAAAAATTTAGGCAATCATTTCTAAACTAAGTATAATCTAACTAAAATAATCGTAAATTTTGACAAATATTCTCAAAAAAAAAAAAAAAAAAAAAAAAAAAAAAATTACATTTGTTAATTGTGCGAAGAAAAATCACCAGTTTCGCCATATATCTCAGAAAACATGATATAAACTGTAAATTGATAGAAACATGACAATATAATCATGATCATGATAACATGATCATTAAACATGATATAAACATGATAAAAACTATAAATCAAGGACTATTCTGTTTTGAAAAATTCACGCAATCATTTCTAAACTAAAAATAATAATAATAATAATAATAATCCGTCATAGATCTGAAAATTGTTTTGACAAATGGTCTCAAAAAAATAAAAAAAATAAAATAAATAAAAATAAAAATAAAATAAATTTTGTCGATTGTGCGAATTAAAACCCCCAATTTCACTATATATCTCTGAAAAAACATTATATAAACTGTAAATTGATATAAACATGATAAAAACTATAAATCAAGGACGATTCTGTTTTGAATTTTCCGAAAAATTTAGGCAATCATTTCTAAATTAAGTAATCTAACTAAAGTAATCGTAAAGTTTGACAAATGGTCTATAAAAAAAAATAATAATAAATTTTGTCAATTGTACGAAGAAAAATCACCAATTTTGCTATATATCTTTGGAAAAACATGATATAAGCTATACATTGATATAAACATGATAACCATATGATCATGATCATAAAATATGATATAAACATAGTAAAAACCAAGGACAATTTGTTTTGAATTTTCTGAAAAATTCAAGAAATCATTTTTAAACATAAAAAGAAAAAGCCATCATAAATCTAAAAATTCGTAAAATTTGACAAATGGTCCTGGAAGGAAAAAAAAAAATCAATTTTGTCATTGTGCGAAGAAAATTCACCAATTTCGCTATATATCTCCGGAAAAATATCTCGCAAGTTGACGGCAACAATATGAAAGCACCAAAGAAAAAAAAGGTATTTTTTTTTTCTTATTTTCTTTCTTTACTTATTTTGTATAAAAGAAATTTTTTTAAATTAATTTTTATTAAAAAATTCAATAAATGAAAAAAAACTCGCATTTTATATCCAAGCAAATTACATTCACAGATGCACTCATAGAATTTCTCTCTTCTGACACTTTTCCATTTTGAAATAGTAAGTTATTTGTTATTTATCATTATTCATTTTATTTTGCTGTGTCCATTTCGATCTCCATTATTTTGCATAGAACTATCTATTATTTTGCTATTTTTCATAGCGAGTCCTAAGCTTATTTAGTTAAGGATCTAGCATATCTTCGCGATATGTTACATCTTTTCCCCCTGCAATAAATGAATATTGCAGAATTTGAGTTGAGAACGTCTGCAGACTATTTTTCAACGTTTTTAAAAAATGCTAGAAATCATTTACCATGTTCCATTATAATATTATCAGGATCACATACGATTAACGAAGCTCCGATTCACGTAAATTATAAATCAAAGACGATTCTTTTTTTAATTTTCCGAAAAATTTAGGCAATCATTTCTAAATTTAGAAAAAGCCGTCATAAATCTGAAAATTCCGAAGTAATAGTAAATTTTGACAAATATCAAAAAGGAAAAAAAAAAAAAAAAAAAAAAAAAAACAATTTTGTCAATTGTGCGAAGAAAAAACACCAATTTCACACATATATCTCGGGAAAAACATGATACAAACTATAAATTGATACGAACATGATCATGATATAAACATGATTAAAAACTATAAATCAAGGCCAATTCTGTTTTGAATTTTCTGAAAAATTTAGGCAATCATTTCTAAACAAAGTAATCTAACTAAAGTAATGGTAAATTTTGAGAAATAGTAAATAAATAAATAAATAAATAAATAAATAAATAAATAAATAAAATAAAAAATAACATTTGTTAATTGTGCGAAGAAAAATCTCCAGTTTCGCCATATATCTCAGAAAACATAAATTACATTAAATGTTGAAAAGTGGAGTATTTTAGAAAGCTAATAAAACATTTTCGATTGCTATTGCATATTTTGCTTAAAATAATTTTCCTTATTCATTTGGCACAAGATTTAGTAAAACTACGCCCGGTTCCCAATATGGACAGCTTATGTCCCCATCGACTACAACTGTAAGAAAGAAGAAAATTCAACGTTGCCAAGCAATAATTTGAAAAGTCATCAAAGTGGTAAAAATTTTTGTTCAACAAGATGCTATTTGAACAATCCCCCCAAAACCTTCCTCCAAAAAACCCTTGCAGAAAAATAAAAAGAAGCCTCCCCCTCCCCTCCCAGTAGGATATCTGTTGGCGAAATCGTAGGTACCAATGGTATGACTTCCTCAACAAAGGAGAGCTGGTACTGCTTCTTTTGCAGTATTGATGCTTTTCAAACATGCGGCCATGTATCACATGTGGCAGATATGTTCATGAGGATTATGTGGGACTTACTGCCCATGGTGAAAAAGTTTATATTTGTCCATGCTGTGAGGACTGAGTAATAACAGATGTAAATTCGCAGACAGATGCAATAAAGCTAAGCAAAACCAACAATATTACTTCATAATATTTACTAATAACTAAGGGGCTTTGCATGGGTCTTCGAAGGGTAAAAACCGAGAATCCCCCCCCCCATTCTAAAATGCATATTCTGAAGATATTTACTGTCCCCCCTCCTCTTCGGAATACTTTAAGATACATTTTTTTAATTCCTTTTTCTCTAAAATCCCTTGGAAAAGTGGCTCGTCCATACACACTGTGTAGAAAGTCAATAAGGAAACACCTGTCCATAATAGGGACAGGTATCTCCTTATACGGACACTTGTAAACATTTTTTTGTTTTTATCACTTAAATTAAACCAGAATAATTACAAGGTCGCTAATTTTAATAATGATAGTCAATAGTTCAAGGATAGTGGTCACATATTTTTGGAGTCCTATGACTTGTACATGGGGGTGAAAAAAATACATTTTCCTTAGGGTGTCCTTATTGGGTACAGGTACCTTACTAGCAAAAATTAGTGACACTAACTAGTTTTAAATTAAATATTTTATTTTGTTTATCGTTTGTGTCTGTTGCCAGTTTACACCATCGTATGCATTGCGAACTCTTTCAAATCAACTCGTCCAACTTATCGTGGGCGGACTGTTCTTTAAACCAATCTGTCAACAACTATTTATAATCAATGATGGATTTAATTTTTTTTCCTTTTAAACTCTGAGTAAGAATATTTCAAAATTTCATTCGTTTGGAAACTAACAAAATTTCGTAATTGTGGTAGAAGCTAGAGGTCTGCACGGGCCGAAATTTCCAGGCCCGAGCCCGGCCCGAAAGTTAAAACTTCGGCCCGGGCCCGGCCCGGCCCGAACGAAAGAAATATTGGCCCGACCCGGCCCGGCCCGAAAGTTAAAATTTCGGCCCGAGCTCGGCCCGGTCCGGAAAAAAGTTTAAAATTCGGCCCGAACCCGGCCCGGCTCAAGTGAATTTCTACAGAACATTAATCTTTAATCTTATGGAAGAGTTCTGACCAAAAAAAATTATATTAGTCTTTTTTTTTTCATGTTTATAATCTCCATTTATGCAGAAGTGCCGTAGGCTGCGATATTTACGCTTTTAAATGAATCTTTGTTTGTTGTATGTAAATGTTTCAGTTATCACTAGTATTATTAATCCATATTCCCTGTAATGGAGACAAAAAGTCGAAAAAGCGGTATATGGTAAAATTTCCAAAGACGAAATCGCTTTGGAACGAAAAAAAAAAAAAAATACATCCCCTTCTTAACAGATGTAAATGTTTAATATATTTTTTCTCCTGTATTGTTGTATTCTTTTTGCATGGATGAACACTTTAAAAAAAAACTTTCAGTTTACAGTCACCGCCAAAAAAATCTTGACACTTTCGATTTTTGATGTTTTGTTAAATATCTAGAAATATACACAAGGAATCATTCTGAAACTACTGGTGTGTAAACAAAATAGTACACGTCATATATTTTGACAAAGATTTTCCCCCGAAATCTAACAGGGGACCGTCAATAAATTGAAAAAGAACGAAGATCTTTTGGATCACCCTGTCAAAACTAATGAAGCAAAACAGTTGAAACAGCAGATAATGATTAAGTGGCTTATTGTGATACGTTGTGTCGATTTTTATGAATATAGCTTGAAAACTCGTAGAGAAATTAAAGTTTTTATAAAAACGGTCCAAAATTTTTCCAAGTTTTTTGCTTATAATTTTCAGAGCTCTTTATAAAACACAATAATCTTTTCAGAAAACATGACAAACAACATTGCACATAACACCCTGTAATCAGAATTAAAAAATAATAAAAAATGTATGAAAAATAAACGGGTTTACTAAATAATTTTTTACTGCGCATGCGTCAACACTATTAAAATTTCATTTGCATATTATGTTAGTTAAATGTATAGAGCAACTTTTATGAAAGTCTCAAAAACATAGCTTAAAAACTCTTAAAATTATCGTCAATAGAATATGGTCAAAATCCGTTATTTCCAAAATAAAGCAAAAAGATAAGGAGTTGTATAAAAATATAGTAGTACGTGCAATATTCTGTAGGTACTAATCAATGGAATATGGATACAACCCCTCATCTTTTTACTTCATTTTGGGAATAATGGATTTTGACAATATTCTATTAACGATAATTTTCAGAGTTTTCAAGCTATGTTTTTGAGACTTTCACAAAAGTTGCTCTATACATTTAACTAACATAATATGCAAATGAAATTTTAATAGCGTTGACGCATGCGCAGTAAAAAATTATTTAGTAAACCCGTTTATTTTTCATACATTTTTTATTATTTTTTAATTCTGATTACAGGGTGTTATGTGCAATGTTGTTTGTCATGTTTTCTGAAAAGATTATTGTGTTTTATGAAGAGCTCTGAAAATTATAAGCAAAAAACTTGGAAAAATTTTGGACCGTTTTTATAAAAACTTCAATTTCTCTACGAGTTTTCAAGCTATATTCATAAAAATCGACACAACTTATTACAATAAGCCACTTAATCATTATCTGCAGTTTAAACTGTTTTGCTTCATTAGTTTTGACAGGGTGATCCAAGAGATCTTCGTTCTTTTTCAATTTATTGACGGTCCCCTGTTATATTTCGGGGAAAAATCTTTGTCAAAATATATGACGTGTACTATTTTGTTTACACACCAGGAGTTTCAGAATAATTTCTTGTGTATATTTCTAGATATTTAACAAAACATCAAAAATCGAAAGTGTCAAGATTTTTTTGGCGGTGACTGTACAGTTTTAAAAAAAATCCCTTTCGGCATGGCCTATAGGCGGAGGTAGATTTCGAAAAGTTTTCATCTCAAAAAAAAAAAAAAAAAAAAAAATTAAATGATTAGAGATAAACCCAGTTTAACTACTTTATTCAACCGCTTTTAAAAATTTTTTATTTTCATTTTTCTGTAAGAACTGGTTTTATCGAAATCCTCTTAAACGAAATTCTACTCAAATGCCCATTTTGGCAACATATTTTGAATTATATTCTTACTTTATTAAAAAAATTGACCAATATGCTCATTATATAGTTCCTAAATAACAAAAAACTGTTAATTAAATTCGTTTGACAGCAAAATTGAATTTAAAAATGAGTAATAAAATAACCAATTTATTATTTTAATACATCCACAATTCTTTAATCAAGATTGCTTTGAGAAATTTTGTACGAAGTGCCCACTTTGACAGATTTTTTTAAATATATATTTAGCCTTTATCAAAAATCTGACCAATACGGCACATTACACAGTTCCTAAATAACGAAAAACTGTCAATTGAATGCGTTTGAGAGCAAAATTGAATTTAAAAATGAGTCATAAAATAAAAAAATTGTTATTTGAATACAACCTCAATTCTTTTATCATGATCGCTTTGGGAAATTTTTTTGCGAAGTGCTTACTTTGACAGCTTTTAAAAATATGTATATTCACCCTTTATCAAAAAATCAAAGAATACGCACATTATATAGTTCCTAAGTAACAAAAAACTGTCATTTGAATGCGTTTCAGAGCAAAATTGGATTTAAAAATGAGTCATAAAATAAACAATTTGTTATTTGAATACCCACAGTTCATTAATCATGGTCGCTTTGGGAAATTTTGTGCGAAGTGCCCATTTTGGCAGCCTTTTTTTGAAATATATTCTGCCTTTATCAAAAAACTGGCCACTCCGTCACATAATATAGTTCCTAAGTAAGAGAACGTGTAAATTGGATGCGTTTGAGAACAAAAAAAGATTTAAAAATGACTCGGTAAAAACGCAATTTTTTTAATTTCCTCAAATTTCAATCATGATAATTTCGTGAAATTCTGTTCAAAATACCCTATTTGGCAGCCTTTTAAAAAATATATTCTGCTTTTATCAAAAAACTGGCCAATACGTCGCATTATATAGTTCCTAAATAATAGGACCTGTAAATTGGATGGGTTTGAGAACAAAAATGAATTTAAAAATGACTCAGAAAAAACGCAATTTGTTATACTTAATCAATTTTTAATGACGATAATTTCGGAAAATCTGTTCAAAATACCTTTTTTGGCAGCCTTTTTAAAAATATATTCTGCCTTTATCAAAAAATTGGCCAAAACGTCGCATTATATAGTTCCTAAATAAGAGGATCTGTCATTTGGATGCGTTTAAAATCAAAAATGAATTTTAAAATGAGTCAGAATATAAGCAGTTTGGATTTAAGGTTTTTACTCCAACTCCTATTTTTGTTTAATTTATTTTTGCTATAAGAATGGGTTCTATGAAAAACTTGTCAATATAAAAGTTGTAGATCTTATTGTGAAGATGTAAAATAAATTTAATTAGATTTGATTGCTTAAGAATTGAATAAGTTATGGATTTTTTTCTTTTTCCTCCCCCCTTTTTCTTTTCGTTTTTAATTTTTTTCCTCGGTAAAAATTGGCCCTATCAAAAACTTGTAAATACAAAAGTTTTAGATAATATTTAGTACATTTATATAAAATTTAGTTGGATTTAATATCTTGAGAATTGACGAAGTTATGAATTTTTTTCTCCCAAAAACCATGTTTTTTTCGCCCCTTGAGCCCATTTTTAACTTTATCAAAAATCTGTCATGCATAAACTTTTTGCCCATTTCTTAGAAGTAATATAAAGTTTAAACTGATTCGATATCTATTTTAACTAAGAAGTTATCGCGTTTTTTCTGTTTTCACAAAAACCCTCCCTATTTCCACCCCCTTGGTCCGATTTTGCCCATTAACGAACTCGACCGAGATTTTAGGCTCCTTGATTTTACGTAAAAGTTTGAAGAAGATCTGAGCATAATTATGGAAGTTATCGTGTCTAGAAGAAAGTGATATACACCGATATATATATATATATATATATATATATATATATATATATATATAACTTTTTTACTGATGGTGGTTTTGGGGTCTAGGAGTCATGATTCGTGTAGATCCGCAAAAATTTTTCAGAAATTCCAACATGGGAGACAATGCAATAGGTAGTATTTCATACGAAATCTACCTAATATTTCATACGAAATCTACCTAAAAATTCCGTCATAATCATGTTTTGTGTGTGTGTGTGTGTGTGTGTTTAATTCTATTTTAAAACGCCTAGTAATCTACGATTCTTTAAAAGGAATAAATTCTAATGTTTAATTGTAGAATAATGACGGCTTAAAAGTATATGCCTTTTTTGCAAACATTTTTGGACAAAGCCAAATATTACTGATTTATAAAAAGTCGAGAAAAGGATTTTCATATAGGAAGATTCAATAGGAACTGATTATTTTGGTCCATGAAAACTAGGAAGAGTGGAATCAGTCTCGGCTTCGTACGGAAAAAAAGTTAGGCCCGGCCCGTTCAGCAAAAAAATTAAGGCCCGAGCCCGGCCCGGCCCGAAAGATTAGTGACTAGGCCCGGCCCGGCCCGGCCCAAGTCTTCAGAAGTAAAGCCCGAGCCCGGCCCGGCCCGAATGCCATTATTGGAAATCGGCCCGAGTCCGGCCCGCGGGCCGGGCCGGGCTCGGGCTTCGGGCCGCGGCCCGGCCCGTGCAGACCTCTAGTAGAAGCATTATTCCAAGGCACGCTTTTGAAAGCAAGAAATGTATGACTCAAGAACGGCCTAATACATTTGCAAAACTTAGCAGTAAACATAAAATTCTAATTTCTGAACACTCAAAGGGGAATTCCATAAACAGCAAGAGTATAGAAAATAAGAAATCAAGAGAAAATGAGTTCGAATTAAGGAAAATTTTAACGTTACTCTGCCATTGAAAATTTCGGGACTTCATGTTTAGTTCGAATTAAGCGAAGATTCGAATTATCCGATTTCGAATTAACGAGAGTCGACTGTACATTTTTTCTATTGATATGATACAGAACGAAGACTGGGTAGTGGGGGGGAGGGGGAAGCAATCAGCGACACCTAGGAGTGGGGCTCTAAAAATTTTTGATGGGGCTAATTCTGAAGACAAACCTCCTTGATAAATGAAAAGAAAATATTGTTTTAAATGGCGAATATTAAAAATGCTAATATTTCAAATTTTATAAGAAAATCTATAAATAAGAAAAAATTTTGAAAAGATCACTACTTTTTTTTCAGAATTTATTAAAAATAATGAAAGTAAACTTTCATAATTTTAGAAAGCTGTAGATAGTTAGTTTAATTTTGCGGTCTGGGAGGGGCTTCAGCCCCCCCTTAGCAGTCCCTGGGTGTGCCAGTGTATCTTCCACATGTGATAAATAAACCAATATGCTTTGTATATTGCGTACTAAAGTATGGAAGTCGAAACAACAATATATTTCATGATGTACTCATTAATACTCAAAAAAAAAAAAAAAAAAAAAAAAAAAAAGGCCTGATGGCTGTGAAACTGCAATAATGATTTATGCATACATTCAAAAATCATTATGAAAAAAAAAGATAAATTATGTTTTTTTTTTTCTTCGCTGTTGCCTTACCTTAAGGGAACAGCTTACCTCAAAATTGGACAAAAAATCTACTTTCTTTCTTCTTCTTTTTTTTCTTTTTAAATATTAAATGAAAGATTTTTTTAACTGTGAATATTTTGACATGTCATTTTTACTCATGCGGTAATTATATCGTGAGATATTATAAATTGTGTTACTACATTGAGAGCAATTGTCCATACAAATTAAAACTTTAAACATCATTTTCTCTATGTTCATAATTTCACCACTTTCCTGTTTCACGAGTTAAAATGCTAAGGCCTTTTTCTTTTGTATTTGAGATAGCGATTTAAACTATTTTATGAATGTTCTTTATTGTAAATGTGAAAAATCTGCTCGTCGAATTTCAGAATTCTTGTTATTTAACAATAATAATAATAATAATAATAATAATAATAATAATAATAATAAGTAATAGTATATGAATATGTTTTTGATTTCATCACTATATATATCAGTTAAAAAATGATATTAAATGTAATAGTAGATTCGCAGTCTTGTGTAATGCACATTTCAAAATCTCAAAAAAAAAAAAAAAAAAAAAAAAAAAAAAGGGCAGAAATATGAATACTTAAACAAGTGGGTAAGTCTGATCGCAGATCGTACACAGGGTTTCGTTTAATATTTCTTTCAAAACAATTTAACCTTTCATTAATAAATCCAAAATGTTAATTTATAGTTATTAAATTCTTACATAGATGGTAGCACCATAAATATAATTTAAAAATAATTATAAAAGGAACTTGCTTATTTTAATCAAATTAAAAATGTTCAAATCAAATTATTTAAATAAAATCCTTAACTCTTAATTTTTTAAAAATCCGAAAAAAAAAGTGCAGATACAAATAAAATTTTAAATTTCGAAAAAACGAAAAAAAAATTGTTTAAACGAAATTCAAAATACTGAATCATTAATAAATCGCAATAATTTTTTAAATAGAAAATTAAATCCAAAAAATATTATGAATATCAGAAGAACGAAACTCTAATACAGTAGAACCTCGATCCATCGTTTTTCAAGGGGTGCGGGAAAAAAACGATGAAAGCGAGAAAACGATAGATGCGGATTTCTTTCAAAATGCGAAAAAACACAATGTTTGTGCATTACTACTGCATGCAATATATATAGTATACTAATAAATACGAATCTGTTGCTGATTAAACTATACACAAAATAAATTGAACTTATAGAAAATTGATAATTATTTTTAAAATATAAATAATTTTGCTTTGTTTTTCGTCATTTTTTTTAATCAAAAAAGATATACAACATTTTTCTGATCATTTTATGTAATTTCATATGCATATAAAAAAGTTCATAAAGTTTCAAATCCCGTAATTGCATCAGGCATTATCACACATTTCTTTTCTATTTAGAACACAATACCTTGATCAATGGAAACGTAATCGCATTCTTTGCTATATATAACCGCTCTTCATTTGCATTATTGTCGCCATCATCAACACAAACAGAACAAATGAGTTATTTTAGGATAAAAGAAGTAATTCCAGTTTGTATGTCATAAGGATTCTAGTGACTTTCAATTTCCTTTCGGTGAGGAAAATTTTTTTACAGTGATAAATGCGGGAAAACGACTTTTTGAAGAACGATGCTTGCAGGTTCGGTTAACATTATTTAAATATAATTTGTGCAGGGACCGTACAAATACAACGATCAATGCGGGAAAACGATGGATGCGGGAACGATAAATCGGGGTTTCATTGTAATATAAACCCTTAAATGGCAATATATATATATATAATTTCTTTTCATTAAATCCATCTTAATGAGAAAATTTCAAGTTCCAGTATCGAGGTTCGAATTGAGAAACATCTGTTTACCAGTCAAATGCTTTACTTTGAAGCTATGATGTCTGCGCGAAAAGTGTTGAATTAAGGTTATCTTTTAGCAAAGATGAATGGATGATATTACAAAAATTAATCTAATTAAATTAATAAACTTTTTAAAATTTTTATGATTTGTCGTGTGATCGAGGTATTCAGCTGTAAGTAAGCAAAATTTAAAGTATCTGACTTATAACAGATTTTGTGTTCGGATTCTGTGACAGATAGGCAGACAAAAGACAGAGACGAATAGGGTTTCGTCAGATGAACTAAACCCCAACCAGTAGTAGGGATTTTTAAAAATCCAATTCTTTTCAAACACTTTTAAAATGTTTATTAACGCGTTGAGTGCCATGGTGACTGACTGTCACCGAAATCACCGTTTAGACCACGTTAGTCACCGGTGACTGACAATGTAAAATATGACATCATATAAATTTTAAATAAAATTTCAGTAATTACTTAAAACAATATTTTTTTAGTTTTATATCATATTTTAGACTGTCAGTCATCGGTGACTGAGACGGCTAAAAATGGAGAGTTCAGCGTCAGACACCAGTGATTGACATGACGCTCAATGTGTGAAATATGCAGTTAATTAATTTTTTTAATTCACATTTATTTAAACATTGAAATGCAGTGAACCGTATTTGAACCGTATTTTTAAAAGTGAACAAAATTGTAAATTGACCCCTTAAAAAAAAAAAAAAAAAAAAAAAAAAAAAAAAAAAAAAATTAAAAGTTATATGCTTCTAAATAAATTCACTGATTTCACTTTATACCAGTAAACAGTAAATAAATAAATAAATAATAAAAAAAAGACATTAGGCGGGATTTCCAAGATGAACAGTGATTGCTTATAAAAGAGAATTTTTCTTTAAACACAGCGTTTAGTTTTATACGTTACTTATTTAACCCTTTTAATTTTACTTATTTAACTTTACTTATTCAACCCTTTAATGCACGATATTTTCTATTTTTATGAAAAAAAAATTGAAATTTGTATATCGGTTTAACAATAAGGAAAATGGTAAAAAGTATATATATATATATATATGTTTTTCAGTTACAATTTGATATTTTATGGTAAGTGCCACATGTAAATAATTAGGGTTTTAAAATATTATATTGCTATATTTTGCAACAAAATGAGTTTAGAATAACTAATTTTATCTGTTTAATACCTTACAACATTTTTTTATTTTAATATTTTTAATCATTCAATTAAAATAATGAAAGTAAATCTTACCTTAATAGCTTGATCGAAATTTTATTTTGTTCCAGAAGAACAAATTCTAATTGTTTATCTGGTGCAATTGCCTGACATGGACATATCAAATGTTAATCCACTCTTTGGATAGTTCCTGATGAGGAACAGCGATGCCATTGGTAAAATTCATGGCACATAATGAAAATAATAATGTTTTTAAGTGTGTGCCAGATATGGCACGTGGTGCAGTAAAGGATTAATTTCTACGTCATCGTTTAATTTCGTTTTACGATGGATTTTTCATGCTAACTAAAAGATTTCTTGGAGGAAAAGGATTAAGTTTTTATGCGCCTAAAGCTGTTAGAAGAGAGACCAACATTTTGAGCGACTTTTGAGCCAACACCTAATTTCCTCCAACTTTTCGCAAAATGTCATCACAACACACAGTGTGATAGTAAACAGAAATGTCTCCGAACTTTTTTCCGCACTTCCAAAAAAGTCTCCGCTAGACGAGACTTTTCATCTAACATCGAACATTTCAACGAATCAGGGATAAGCGATTGATACGAATAGGCAATAAATATTAACGGCTGATACTAGTAGTACAAGATTTCCAGCTTTTCCTCCGGCTTTTTCCAAGACAATTGTAGCCTTTTTCTCTCTTTAAACGGGAAAAAAGTTGGGGTTAATATTGGCTGAAAAGTTTGCGCTCGTAATGTTTGTGAATCTGATAGCAGCTTTAGAGTACGGTTCCGGGCTTGGCACGAGGCCCACATCCAACACAGAAAAATGATGGGGAAAATTCAATCGGGCTGGTGATTAAAAATAATTTTTGTTACGGCCTGGGCCAAGTCGATAAAAAAATTCAGCTGGATATAAAAATAAAAAAAAATCAAACTAAGACAATAAAATATGAAAAGTTACCGACGGACATGACTGTTGCGAGTGTAAGTATAAATATGTTGCACGAGCTGATGCTAGATTGACAACATCAGTACAGAAATATGACATGTCCAGCATAGAGATCGACATTAATAGTTGCATCATGTCTAAATCGGGGCTTAATTGTTTCAGCAAACTCAGGACGGGGCGGGATTAGGCTTATATTTTCTTTTTATGCTAGATTCACACGTCGGGCCAGTACACTGATGCTGTTCTGCATTCTGTGGCTTTCGAACATACAATAACCTTTAATGTTAAAATTTTCCATAAATTTGCATGTAGTATTCTACAAAATCTTAATTGTATGTTAAGTAAAATTGGTATTTTCTGTGGAAATTGAGTCAGGTCTGATTTCATTGATTTTTGCACATGTTGGGCCGACCATGCGTTTTTACTGAATGTCGCACGGTCCGGGTCTTGCCATAAATCACGAAAATACAAAAACATGCAGCTCGGACCGGGCTCCAACTGGATTTTTCGTTTTTGAAATAGCCCGGGCCAAGATATATTTAATTTAGGCCACGTCGGGACCTAACCTGTAAATTCCTGCGCATGCAGATCTCAAATATGCCTATAAAAGCCCTTATGAATCGAAAATAGTTAGTAGTTTTATAAGTTATAATAATTATTCGTTCTCGTATAAATTTAATTAAATCATATATTTTATCATACATACATTATGACTAATTACAAAATTATATGTATAATATTAAATGTGATATAAGTTATTAAATCAATGGTTAATTTCAAATGGTTAATATTGTTTACCATTAATGGTCTTATATATATATATATATATATATATATATATATATATATATATATATATATATATATATTAGCATTGAAGGTAAAAATCTGAATAGTTTTACTTCTATACATGCTATGATTAAAAATGGTTTAATAGTTATTATCGGGACATAATTTTAAACGCATATTAAAACTATGCTATCAAAATCGTGTTGTCGCTGGAAATAATAAATTAAATTTTTAATAAACGGACAACCCTCAAACGTAGACTATAAAAAGCCTATTAAAAAGATAAATATTTCTTAATCTTACGAAACTATTCAATAATCTCTCCTGAGTTACCCGTGATACTAAAAAACGCTCTTTATATTTATAAACGAGATTTAAGAAAGCATTTATAAAGGGAAATTTTCTTTTGCGGCCACTGACTTTCGGAAATGTTCCCGAGTCGTTTTAGGTACATTCGTTATTATGTAAATACGTAGCACCTATATCCGTCCGTACGCACATATTAGAGCAAACACTACCCAACTGAACATTTGAAATTTAAAATATATAATTGTTGCATAATTTTGTTGAGTCATTTCAAATTTTATTAAAATTGCATGTAGAATTCAATTACAGGGACACTCAAAAGTATCCCGTTACATTACGGCCAATGGGAAAAAACAGTTTTAAGTGCATTTTAAGGATGTTACATTCTTTCGAACATAATAAAACTGATATTCATCTATGAAGTATATGCTAAAATATACATTCTGTACAATCTGTGCTGCAAAGAATATCTGTTATTAGTTTACAGGATAACACAAAAATATTCCATTACATAATGGTAAAGAGGAAACATAGTTTTGGGACACGTTTTAATTATATTAACTTGCTCCAAAACGTTTTTGGAGCACTAAACTATTTCACATTTTATGAAATTGATAAGCGTTGTTGAGATAAACTTGGAACATGTCTTTTTCAATTGTTTTACTTTAATTTTGATTTATTAAATTTGAAAAAAAAATATTTACTTTTAAAAATATGATTTTTTTAAAGTTACATTTTTAAAAAATTTTATTTTAAATATTTTTGATTTTTCTTTAAATTAATATCAATTTAAAAATGCTGAATCAAAATTAAAGCTTATATATTTCTTTTTATTTATATGATAAAAAAATGAAATTCTAAAAGTAATATTTCAAGCTATGACAATTTTAATTTACCTCATTTTTAAAATAAATTTTAAATTAAAATTTAAAAAAAAATATGATAAATTTTATCATGCGATTTTGTTTACTAATGATATGGTTAACCATTACAAAAAATTTCAAAATTTTGACCCAATAAATAAGAATTATTTTAAAACGTGTTCCGGACCCCCTTAATAAGATAATACTTTGAAGATCATATCAGGATATTTAGTGCAAGTTAAAAAAAAATATTAAAGCAAAATTGCGCTATCAAAAGTGCAAAACTCATAACCTTCGTGCTAACTCTAATTTTTTTGCTTTCATATAAGCGTAACATTTTCGCTTTTTAAGTTCTTCAAGTACTCAAATGAAGGCTTCTATTTCTTACTCATTAAACTAAACTGTTTGATTTTTTTAACATTCTGATTTCTGTTTTGAATAACAGCTGAATAGGTTTTGCTTTAAAATAAAATAAATAAATTTGCAGCATCGATGCTGATTTCCTCTTAAAATAAATATCATTTTACTCTGAGTTTGAAAAATGCTTTCAAGCCAGCAGGACGAAGAATGTAATAATAATAATATTTTCATAAATGTTTAATTTTTTTTTTTTTTTTTTCTTGAGGATTTGTGGATGGTTTACTTCTTAAAAGCCTCTTCTATTTGTGACTGTGCGATTTAAGGTTAATAATAACTAAATTGATATTTTAAAGGAGGCTATTCATTTGAAATCTATTTGTGATCACACTAAATAACAAGTTCCCTAAAGTACCAATTTCAGAAAAAGTTTTTTTTATTACCTACCCATCATACGTAGTATGGGGTAAGTCTTGCAATCGTTTTGAAAATCGAAAAATATTTTTGGAGGATTTACACGTTTTAGATACTGGAGTTTCCGAAAAACATATTTTTAGAAAAAAAAAAATTTGCCGTCCGTCTGTCTGTCTGTCTGTAAACGCTCTATCTCCCGAACAAATTGAGATAGAGACTTGAAATTCTGTATGTGCTTACTATGTAAGAATGGTACGAAGCCTATTTAATATCAATAACCTCGATTATCCGAAACTATGTTTTTCGGACTCTCGAAAAATTCGTTCTGATGAAAGATACATAAAAAATTTCGAATTTTTTTATTTTAAGGAAAGGACGTGAAAGATAATAAAATAACTCAAATTTTGCATACAAAACAAAGTCGATCGGATTATTAGTTGCCGAGATATGTGTAATCCTGTTTTCCACATTCTTCGATTTTTCAAGACCCTGTATTTCATTCAAATTTCAATTCATAGGTATATTTTAATTGGTAATGAGACGCTTAATCTAACGCAGTAAACTGTGAATTAATATGATTATTATTTTTGGGGCTATAAGGATGTTTCTTTTACGCAATTCGGTACTACTTGAGTAATTTGGCGTTTTATATAATTTGTCGAAATGGATTCATCAGCATTTCATTAATAGAGCATTACTATGTATATTACAAACATTTTAAATATACGTTTAAATTTTGTTTTGGAATTGCAATGCATTTTATAAATAGTTTTTCGCATGTTTTATTTTTATATGTTATAATATGCATAACCGTGATGGGTAAGTATCACGGTGGCCCCCAACGACTAATTTTTAGCTCACAGGCTATCATAGCCTGAGAGCTTATGTGCCCGTCCGTTCTGTATGTATGTGCGTATGTGCGTAACGCGATAACTCATGATAAAAATATCGGATCCACTTGAAATTTTGTATATAGGTATATCCTGATAAGGCGCTTCCCTGATTAGTTTTTGGAGTTCATTCGATATGTATAAGAGGGGGAACGGGGGGCTCATGCCCCCCGTTAGTTGATATAAATGGGATTTTCATGCAGAATTAAGTTTTCAAAATTTAGATTAGGATCATTCTGATGAGGCGATTCCGTGACTGTTATTAGGTGTTCATTGAATAAGTATAAATAGGGGGAACAGGGGTTCTAATCCCCCCCCCGTTAGTTGATATAAATGGGATTTTCATGCAGAATTAAGTTTTCGTTCAAAATTTTGATTAGGATCATTCTGATGAGGCGATTCCGTGGCTGTTATTAGGTGTTCATTGAATAAGTATAAATAGGGGGAACAGGGGTTCTAATGCCCCCCCCCGTTAGTTGATATAAATGGGATTTTCATGCAGAATTAAGTTTTCGTTCAAAATTTAGATTAGGATCATTCTGATGAGGCGATTCCGTGGCTGTTATTAGGTGTTCATTGAATAAGTATAAATAGGGGGAACAGGGGTTCTAATGCCCCCCCCCCGTTAGTTGATATAAATGGGATTTTCATGCAGAATTAAGTTTTCGTTCAAAATTTAGATTAGGATCATTCTGATGAGGCGATTCCGTGACTGCTATTAGGTGTTCATTGAATAAGTATAAATAGGGGCAACAGGGGTTCTAATGCCTCCCCCCCCCTCTTAATTTATATAAATAGGTTTTTCAAGCAGAATTTTCAGATTTCGTTCAAATCTCTGAATCGTTTTGGAAGTTTAATGGTTAAGTATAAAAGAAGGGGATAACTCCTTTTAAATTATATAAATGCTAAATGGGTTTTTATTAAGATTATCTAATTTGCTCTGAATTTTGGATATAGATTTTTTATATGATAAAGCATGTCTTTGATAGTATAGGAGGTTCAATGATTAAGTATAAAAAAAGAGGAAAGGGGAGAGCTGTTTCCCCTTCTTAATTTTTTTTTTCGAACGGAATTAACCCTTGAAAATATAAGGCTTTAATGTACAATTAGTATTTGTAGCCTGTGAGCTCAATGCCATCAGTTTAACTGGGCAGTATTCTTTATTTTTTATTTTATTTATTTATTTATTTGCGATTTAGGATATCATTCTGTTTGTGTGAAAACAAAGAATGGGTATTTGAAGTATTATTTTAATTTGAGTCTCAAGAAAGTAGGTTAAAAACATAAATAAATAAAAATAAAATTAAAAATGTTTTTCGAAAAGGTCGTTTCAGATTATTTGGAATGTAAATTTTATTAATAAAATAATTATTAATAACAACAGTAACAACAGAAAAAAAATTGAAATTAATGAATCAGCAAAAATGTGTTACACATAAAACTGTTTTATAAAAATACACTTTCGATCGCACTTAATTTCGAAATAATAATTCCCGAGTAAAATGTATGTGAGGAAAACAATTTATTCCAATTCAAGTCGAATTTTACAAATATGTTTTAAATATAAGACCATGCTTTCTACTTTAAATTTTATCAACACATTCACCTACAATTATAATACCGTTTCTTTGAATAATAGAAAATTACATATAAAATAAGTTTCTGTATTTCCATTTTCTATTAAAATTAAGAGGAGATTTAAATAGTTATTTTTTTTAATACTATTTGTAGCATTTAGTCATACACTATGTACCCGCTAAATGCCACCGATAGCTACTGCCTCATTTGCCCTTGCGAACATGATATTCAACTCGTAAAATTTTCTGCACCTTTCTTACATGTTGAAAAAACATAAACAATGCACACTTAAAAACCACCAAAAAAGTTATCTATTATAAGCTTAATGCATAAGGAAGAAAACATAATCTTACCGTGATTTTGGGGGGAACTGGGTAATAAATGCGCGCTTATGATATCCCGGAAGATGAGATTTCTGCAAAACCAAGAGTTGCCGGAGAAAGTTCTAAGTAAGTCTGTTCAAAGTAGAATTGCGGAATAAGATGATGATGCTCTTGAGGAACAAAAAGCTAAGTTAGGGGCGCGGGTTGCCACTTTGCCAGTCACAGAAACTTTGTTTGTTTGTTTTTTGGCGACAGCTGGGTAACTTTTGTGTACCGAGCTTCGCTCGTCATCTCCTAAGCAGAGAATGAGTGATTTTCACCATCATCGTATAAAATGTTATAGACCGTTAATTTTCTTTCACTTTGAAAGTTTTTTGTACATTCACTGGCCTATATTAAGATTGATATTGTCGGGTGTATCGATTTTCAGAGGCTTCAAGATCTGTCCCGCGTAACTAGAGCGCGGGACGTCAAAAGATCCGATTTAAGCGGAATCAGGGATGTAGTGGAGGATATACGTGGGTATACGCCGTATACCTTCTGGATTTTTTAAGGAGCACCATATACTTTCTGTTTTTCAAGAAAGCTATAGTATGTATACTCTAGGGTATACGTTTTGACTTGAGCGTTGACTGTACTTGAGTGTATACTATATGGCTCTGTTTAAAGTGTATAGTGTCTGTTTTTTACGACTACTCCACTGAGCGGGATGTACCGATTTTCAGGGTGTAGGTCTGAAAAGTCTTGAATAGTCTTGAATAGTACACCCTGAAAAGTCTTGAATATGACTCGTATCGCGTAATTACACCGCGGGACGCCAAAAATCCGATTTAAGCCTGATGTCTTGATTTAAAAGAAGTGTCCCGATTTTCAAGGACTTCAAGAGCTGGTCCGTATAACTATAATGCGGGACACTAAAAATCCCAATTTAAGAAGTATGTCCTGATTTTCAGGTATTCCAAGACTTGCACCGTGTAATTTCAGCGCGGGACGCCAAATGTCCCGATTTTCTAAGATGTACTATTTCTTTTAGTATGAAGCTATTATCTAGTCTTACTGTATTATAACTTAATACAGTAACACTCATGAAGACAAAATGCGTGTATGATGGAAGCTTATTACAGTTTCTTTCAAAAGAATGTCTTTTAAATCTATTTGCGTAGGCGGAAATCTGTCTAAAGCGAGTTTTTTTTATAGGTTTCTAGCAGTTCTATTCTTAGAAGATTTACTATACTTTGTTTCTTAAACCTTGTATAAATAAAACCTGTTTGTAACGGAATTCTGATTAGTTTCAGATATGTTCCGATTTTCAGGATCTCCAAGACCTGATAACTACAGCGCGGAATGCCAAAAGTCTGGATTTTTCAGAATGCACCAATTCTTTTAGCTTTACTTATTTATTTGTTTATTTATTGTATCGGGAAATTTTCTTGTCTACATCGATTGAAATCTAAGAAAACTTTGTATAATGAAACCCATTTACAGTTCCTACCGAAGGAATTACGTGCCTATAAGGAAACCTAACTGAAAAGTAATTTGTTGCTATTCCTATCAATTCTGTTTTTACAAGTTTTACTATATTTTATTTCCTAAATTCTGCGTAATCGGAATCTGTTTATATAACTTAATCCTGCTTTAAAAGCAAAAAACTTCAATGTCTCTGCGATAGAAAAACTATATAATCATATCTGTTAAAATGGATTTATTTATTTATTATTTATTTATTTATTAGTCCTAAGTGGTTCCGCTTATGTAGATTTTGCAATATGAAATTATTGTGTTAATACATTAAAACCTATTAGCAGCTATAATTGTAATTGCATGTCATTTTAAATACAATGAAACCAACATATATATATTTAAAGGATTCGTTATAGACAGGTTATTCTTTTATATAGAGTAATGAAATAATGAATAATAAATACCTTGTATCCAATGTTCTACATAAAGCATGTTTTAGTGTGCTTCATAATTTATACACCCAGAAAAAGGAATTGATTAAAACTACAAAACATATTCTGTTGAGTACATTTAGGTTGTTTTAAGCGAATTTTTTAGTTAAAGTAAAAGATCCGTTTTGTTGTTCAGACAAAAAAAAAAAAAAAAAAAAATATATATATATATATATATATATATATATATATATATATATTGTTAACACTCTTATAAAATTGTAACAAAATTTCATCCATTTTATTTGAGTCTTACTAAAGTCTTGTATTTTCAATTTGTAATTCCAACAAAATTTTGTTGTTTTTGCAAAATTTAAATTGGTGTGCAGTAGCCATAACTCTCTCGCGTAATTTTGTTTAATTGACTTATGGATTAACACAAATTTTGGATAATAAAAACTTTTCAAATTTAGACGGAAAATAATTACTCTGTGTGAAGTTGTGCCAAGTGAAGCTGCACGCGCTACTTTGTGAATGCAGGATCTACTTGAAATCCTACAAAAAGATGAAAATGTTTTTTTCTTTTCTTTTATGGTAAACTGCGCATATTTGTAAGTTATGTATTGGGACAGGCTTAAATAATATGTATAACGACATAATAGTTCAATATCAAATGTTTATATTTGCAGGATAAATATAACTTGTAATTCCGCGGCAAGAGGTACTTCTTTTTCTTGACTTGGGTTCAAAATTGAGAAATGACTTAGCCAATTCAAAGAAACGTTACTCCTTACATGCTGACAAAACACAATATGAAGTGCTTATTTACATGGCAAATGACTATTTGTATAATGAATAGTACTTCTCACTCTTCTCCTAAATTTAAACTTCAGACAAGACTTAGGCAATCGAAATAAATATCGCAGTCTTTTCATGCTAGCGATAGCAAAATATTCCGTGTTTGTTCAGATGGGAAGTCACTAATATTTTTATAAAAGTTAATTTAAAAATATTACAAACTATTATGAGGCGTCGTAAAGCTTTCTTCGGTGTCACTCTATACAGTAAACTCTCTCATATTCGCAACCCTAAAATCTGCACATAATTTACGGATTTAACAATGAAACATCCAGCTCAGACACAGGGACAAAATTTGAATTTTTTAGTTTTGTATCAATTCCATACATATTTTAATCTGTAATTTTTGTAATATTACTGAATTAATCTTTTTTTATGAAGGAATAAAACTTTATTTCTGAAAAAAATCAGTTATTGCTGATATCACTGGTAATCACAATCTTCTTACTAAATATATTTATGCATTAATAAAGATTTTAGTTTTGTTATTAAGTCTGACTAAACCTGAAATAAAACTTCCTTATTTTTTGATTTTGATGTAAATTAGTAATGTACATTTATGAGGTAAGTTTCATTGAATAATTCAGGAAAAATACATTTCATCTTTATAAGAATATTCAATCATACATTATTGATTATTAACTTGACCTTTGCTTATAACATTTTAATCATTTTAAAAATTATCTAAATTTTTTATTTTATTTTATTATTTATTTTTATATAGTATATAGTGTAAGCATTCATTATAGTTTCGATTGCATTACATTCAAATTAAGGTTTAAATATTGTAAACAAAGCAATGACCAGAAATCCACAAGAATTCCGCAAAATTCTAAAATCCGCAGAATCTCTGGTCCCAAGTTTTGCAGATTTGAGGAAGTCTGCTGTATTTTAATTTAAACAGCACAGCAGCCATACTCATAAACTGCATTTATGAGTAATGTTTCCAAGAGTCCTAATTCCTTGACACATCCGAATTTTAGGGACACTTATATAGAGGTCTACAAAAAAAAAAAAAAAAAAAAAAACTTTCAGGCCCGGAGTAAAATCTAAAAGCTCAGGTGTTTACATTTTTTCAATGTGCAGGTGCAGTGGAAAAAATATCAGTGAAAACAGGTTCCGGTCTGATTCTGCTCAATTTTTATAATAAATCCCGAGTGTTATACAATTAATATTTTTTTTAAGGAATATATCATGCATAAGCCATTATGCAAAATTTCTATCATTCAATTTAATTTCACATTATATATCTCTAAGTCATAGAATGCCCCACCAGTGGCCGAGAGGTTCAGACCTCTCAAGTGGTAGACGGCAGGTGCTGGGTTCGAACCCAATCGCGGCTGTCGGCCTAACCGTTCGGAGTTTTCGTGGTTTTCTTCGAACCTTGCGTAAATACGGGTTAGGTTCCCTTAGAAAGACCCCCACGAAGGGCACTCCCCCCCCCCTGGTCCTATATCCCTAGCGTAGATAATCGGACGACAAAAAAATAAACCAAACTAAGTCATAGAATACCGATTATCAACAATAATGAACATCTAATCAATAAAGAACACCATAAATTCTGGAAAAGCTCTGAAAATCATAATGAAATATCGCGAAAAAATTAAAAATCGCTGCATTAATATCGAATAAACTTCAAAAACAAATTATTATATTGGGCTAAATTATTGAAAGTGATTTCCTTTTACTAATGTGGAAAAATGGTAGCAAATCTCGAAAGTACGCTAAAAATCACAAAAAAAAAAAAAAAAAAAAAAAAAAAAAAAAATCACGAAAAATTTGAAAATTGCTATACGAAATCGGAATAAACTTTACTGAAATCAGGGTAGAATTTACTTAAAGTCAAAAATTGAATATCCAAAAATCGCAACAAATCACAAAGAAATGTAAAAAGCGCATTAAAAAGCGCAAAAAATTAAAAAAATTGCCAAAGTTAAAATATATTGATTTGGATAAAAGCTTGAAATCTAATTTCGTTGATGAATGAACGCCAAAAAATCGCGATAAAAAATGGTTAAATAGCAAAAATTTCACAGTAGAAATTTATTAAATTAGGATAAAAGTTAAAAACCGAATTCCCTTTCCTCATCTTCAAAAAATGGTTTGAACCCTAAAAAAAGAGAGGGAAAAAGAGAAAAAAAACCGCTAAAAAATTACATTGAAAATCGCTCTAAAAATTGCTACAGTTCAAAAGTAGCACAGCAGAACATTTACCATAATAAGCTAAATCTTTGAAACAAAATTTCTATCCCTTAAAAATCGCATTGGAAAATGCACTAATAAATGCTAAATATTAAAAAATTGCAGTGGTCAAAAATTACTCTAATGGAGTAAAACATTATAATCATAAATGTTTCATGATGACAAAAAATCATTGCTAAACCCAAAAAACCTCGAAAAATTGCTAAAAATTACATTGAAAGTCGCTAAATTGCTGAAATTCAAAAATCGTAGTAGAAAAAATTTCGTGCAATAGGCTAAAAAGTTTGAAACAAAATTCCTTTGATCAATGTCAAAAAGTAGTCGCAAAATTTTAAAAAGCACTAAAAATTGCATTAAAAATTCGCTAGAAATTCAAAAATCGCCATGCGAATTCCGGATTAATTAAAACTGCTAAATTTTCTACATTTTTTTTTTTTTTTTTTTTTTTTTTTTTTTTTTTTTTTAATGAGGAAGAAGCAGTTTACTATTCCAGTGAAAAACAGTTCTAAATAGAAATTTTTAAAACTGTTTATGATCAACTCAATTCTTTATATTCGAAATAATTACTTATGGAGTTTTATTAAGCTTCTACTTAGAAATTAAAGTCTGTAGTTAACTGGTAAGTGTATTGTAAATCTAGCAGCTTCTCTCGTGTTGAATTTCACTTGGCGATTATTGTAAAATAAAAGAACAAAACTTGATAAGTGCATTTCTGCTATCACTTCGATTGGGGGAAAGGAGAGTGCCAGAATGCTTCGTCGATTCTATAAATAGTTAAAGATAGCAGGTAACAAAACCATTTTGTAATAAAAAGAAAAATTCATTTGTTCACTTGAAATTCATATTCACTGCAATATAAATCGAAGAGCCCGTTTTTTTCCAGCACAGAACTAGATAACTAATAATTAACTATAATTCATGAGATATTTTTAAAATTACAAAAAAATGTTCAATTTCTTTTGTATTTTAATACAAATAATACAAAAAATATCAAGAGTAATAAAAAGTATTCATTTGTCATTTATAACTAATTTTTGAAAATGCATTGTTTGAGAGTATGGTTCAGAAAATCACCTGAAAAGTACTAAATTCCATTAGGTATAAGATTTGATGAGCATAAAAATTCAAGGCAATAACATTTTCTATGAAATAAAACAAGAATGAGATTTCTAAAACAAATAGTTTTCATTTGACAGATAAACTATAATATTTCGCCAAAAATCGCAATTTTTCAAGAATTCAATCTCGCACGGGTTAATATCATTCATTTAAGTTAAAACTTTGCCAATCTCATTTTTTTTAATAATTTGCAACTTTTAGAGGGGGGGGGGGGAATCCCCCGAAAGATAAATATTAAAATAAAATATTCCCGTGTATCTTGTGACCTAACTAGTGTATGTTATATGCGTGTATTAATTATTTTAAATTCATTTTTAAGACAGTTTCGGCTTTAAAAACTTGCTTCGGTTGAACACTAAAAAATACATATTCATTTTTTGCGTGTGTGTTACATAGAGACACAGATAAACCCTCTTCTCAATATAGATTCCGTATATACTCATTGTTGATTCCCCCTCTTCACAAAATTGATTCAACATGTTGTCTGTTTTTAAATGCTCGTTAGATATCGCCTTAATTTTGGTATAGGTATCATTGTTCTTCAAAAGAAAAGGAAAAAAAAAACTATCACAAAAACTCCCGACATAAATTAGAAACATAATTGTTGCTACATAAATCTTTATGACGAATAAAATGAAATCATAATTGTCATTTATGCCTTAAATACACTATCAGGAAAAAATAAAGGAAAAATTATAATTTATGCTAATTCTGTTAAGGGAAGTTTTATAAAAGGTAGTAGGTTGGTAGATCAAGGTCATCGTTATTACATTGTCTATTGGAATTCGTCTTCGCTGCACTGAAGTATACAAGTTAGATAAAATTTTCGTGTGCGGAAAGTTGAGCATGAACAATGAACATGTCGTTGAGAAAGCATTTCATTGATTGCTAGAAATGGCGTGTAGTTGGGATAATGGAAGAAAGACAATTTGCTTTTAAAGCTGTGAAGCTCGTGTTTTGTCAGAACTATCCACACACACCTTAAAAAGTTTGGTATATACGTACGCCAGAGTCAGATGATAGATCGCCAAAAATGGTTGACAATTACCAATCTTTTTTTATCGACGCCAGTCGCATTCAAAGTCGCAATTTATCATTATTAAATGCATTAAATAGTTTAAAATGATAAATAATATTAAAATAAAATAAAATAAATAAACTATAATAAATACATCCTAATAAAATAATAATAATAATAAAATTAATCTATAAATTAGAATTTTAAAAAAAATGAAATTATAAGTTATATTAAAAAATAAAATATAAACCATAGCAAATAAATTGTAATGCACGAACTATGTGGCTGTTAATAAAATAAGGATTTATATACTTAGTAATATTGACATCATGCTTTGGGCATCCGCCTTTTAACCAGCCCTCGCCCCCCCCCCTCCCCCCCCAAAAAAAAGAAAAGAAATTGCTGGTTTTTCTTGTGTTTTAACCACTTAAAAAAGTGTTTTTTTTTTAATTAGTTGTTTACAGCCAATTCATATTAAATTTGAAATATTTATTTTTAATAAACTTATAAATATTTTATACAACAAAATTATAAATTTGTAGTAAATTTTTTCAAATAAGTAGGGTTTTATAATCATAAGAAGGCAACTAACTGTAAAAGCATTAAGCCTGAAAAAATATATAAATATTAAAAAAGAAATATATATATATATATAAATCAGACTCTAAACTGGTGTTTTGAAATTCTAAATTACGTAGCTTCACATATACCACTCATTTTAAAGATTATATTTAATTAAACAGTGACAAAATGCAGTAACATTAAAATGGAAACATGTCTTACATGTTCATCTGGCGATATTAAGTCATAGAATGAACAATATTGGATAATCTAATATTTGAGGAAAGTACATAAATATATATAGTATATATTAAAAAATAATAATAAAAAAATATTTTTAAAGTAAAATTTGTTGCATTAAAATTTTGAAAAGCTTAGTTGTTATAGTTAAAAAATTATATAGTTATTTTGAAAAGCTTAGTTAGTTAGCTATTCATAATACTGTTTTTGATAGTGAGAAGTTTTTTTTTTTAGATTTACATTAGATTAAACATCATTTGCGTTGTTTTTATTATATGACTTTATGTATGATTTCAAATGCTCATGAAAAGTAAAACAAGACTTGTATGTTAATGTTCTTAAAATTAGTTAATAAAACAAAACATCTACATAGTTATTGTATTTTTAAAAGAAAAAAAAAAGAAAAAGAAAAAAAAAGTTGGGGATTAAAGGTCAGTGTAATTTGTAAACCAGGTAAACAGTTGGTAGGTCCCTTTTAAAATTTAGCTGCAATTCTAAATTTCTATCTATGTGCTATTCCAGTATTAATATTTCATTATTGAGAAAATGGATTATTTATTAAGTTCTAAGTTAATTAAATGTTATTAAAAAAATTGAAAAAACATTTAAAAATGTGTAGTTTGTAATTAAAATGCGTTACTATTTAAAACCGATAATGGCCTAATCCCCCCCCCCCCAAAAAAAAGCTGGTAAAAACTAATAAAAATCACCGATGTGGCTTTAAATTTTTGACGGCTTTTTTGCAACTTTGCTTGCTAGAAAGCGAGGATAAGATAGCCATACTTGTATTATTTAAAAAAAATGCTAATAAAAAATTAAACATTAATTCATGAAAATACTGCTCAATTCGGGTACAATCCCATCTAAGATCTAAAAAAAACTATCCTTTATCCACAACCCAAGCCAAATCCGGTTTTTAAAAAAAATCACTATTATCAAAGAAAGATCCATGCTGTTACACATTTATCAAAAAACAGCCAGCAATCATATCTCTAATATAAGTTCTAACCTAAGTAAAAATACAAACATATAAAGACCTATTGATATTGAAATATATAATTCTCCACTATAACAATATTCTAGATTTTTCTTTTTTAAACATGCTTAAACTGAACCTGACAAATAAAGATCAAAACTCAACCTGAAGCTAACCCGATCCCAAAACACTTTTACCAACCCGACCCACACCGAAAAATGTATCTTGAACTCTACTCCTCCCAGAGTAGTGTTCGAGTAAAACCCTTTTACCCAAACCAATACAAGACAATTAATCCACGTTGCGTAAAAATGTGTACCATTTCTTCGAACTTTATAAATACCGGGATGTATATATCACGAAGTTTTCCACAGCTCTCCTTTACGACTAAAAATAGAGGAAAAGATCCAGAACGAAAGACGAAGTATCGTTGAAGAGATGTTTCTTCAAGTGTTTAAAAATGAAATCCGAGAATGTAGACAAAACAACTTAGGAAAGAAGTCGATTCTGAAGCTTGGGAATGTTTAAACAAGGCAAATTCCTTTTACTTGAAGATCGAACGAAACAGGATTTTAAGGCCATAGCCAAAACCGAAACCGAATTTTGGTTATCTTCCTATTTTCGGTTGATTTTCGGCCAAAAATGAAAACGAAAATGTTGACATTCTTTAAAGTAATTAATGTATACATAAATATACATAATTATTAGTTAATTATACGTTTTTATTAAATGTACATAATTATTAATTATGCGTCTTTATTAAATATATATAATTATTAAACATTTATAAATAATTATTTATTAATTATAAGTGAACCCAAGTTGGCTTTCTGTGCCTTAGTCCCAAAACTATTTATTTTTGTCACAAAAATTATAAATTCGGAAGTCATAATGACTAAATCCTTGTCAGAGGAACCTCTGAATGAATTCATTTGTTATACTTGAACAGTTATAAAGCGATAAGGAAATTCTCTTACCTCAGATTGTCTTGCAGCAACCGCCCAGATCCATGGTCCCTGATCACCGATGGGACGAAACACCATCGCATATATTCACAAACTTATCTATAGCGTAAAAAATAAAAAATTGTCTATGTAAATATTATTATTTCCTTTTCGTATTCCATGATGTGATCAGTGGATGATTTTATGCACTTGATTATTAAACTAAAACTTTATTTATTCTGGATTATTTAATTGCATGCGAAAAGGGAGAGAAAAACACCCTCTACCCTTCGTGAAAGGAAACACCGTAAAGTGATAGTAAGGAAAAACGGCGCAGGCAAAACTAGCCCAACGTTTTCACATATTTCTTGTGGCAGGTCTTGGGTGCAGCAAGCCACAAGAATGAAGGCTGGGCCTATACATTTACACACTTATGAAATAGAAATGAATAATGTTTAAGTCAAATAATTAGAGTTCTAAAAAGAAAGTCTGGGATAAAAATATATAAAAGTTTTTTATCACCTTGATTCCGACATGCAACAATTTTGATATAAAATAAAACGCAATTCATTCATTAACGACACAGATTAGTGCTCCGCAAAAGTTTAGACACTGGTGTTTTTTAACCTTTAAATAAAAAATACGAACACGTGAGTTTTAGAAATGGCTATATTTATTTTCAAATATATTTTATATAATGTGGAATAAAAATAATGGTTAGAATATAAAATAATATTTAATTTAACTGAAAAAAGTAAAATTTGCATACTGCAAAAGTTTAGACACTTTTTTGATTTTTAGCCAACTGTTCGTGGAAAAATGCAAATTTCCAAGTTATGATGTTACATGTCTGAAGTATTTAATTATACTTCGATATAGCATCAGTTAGTGAAGATTCCGCGAGTTAAAAATATTCAATTAGATGAAGTAATTGAAGTAGGAAAGCTGAAATGGAAAGGGAAGTCTGTTGCAGAAATTTCAGCAGTATTGAACCGTCCAAAGTGGTCTGTCTATGAAGTATAGTCTAAGGATGACTCCTTCAAAACAAAACATAATATAGAAGATCTTGTGTGACGAGAAAATGAGATGACAAAAGGATCCAGAAACTGACATTTACACAAGTAATGATTGCTAATCACATTAAAAGTAAGTGAGAACTTTCTGTGTCGGCAGAAATGATTCGTAGATGAATTAAAGAAACAGGTAAATCAATTTACATGAAAATGATAAAACAATTAGCTTTAAAATATCGCTATAAATTGGCGAGAATTCAATTAACTTGCAAACATACGTCATATGGACCCAAATGGTACGCTATGATATTCAGTAACGAAAAAAAAGTGGAATTTGAATGGCCCAAACAAGTGGGCATACTATTGGAATGACTTAAGGGTAAAGATCCTGGGACTTTATTAAGTCGACAAAATGAAGATGACTTTTAAATAATTTGGTCCTCACTTAGCTTTACTGCTCATGTATCTGTGGATTTATTCATTGGTTGCCAAGCAACACAAGACTACGTACATACGTTGGAGATTAATTTTTAGTCATTTGGGGAACTTTTGCTGATCTAAAGTATGGATTTTAGCATCTATTCATGTTGCATACAAAAGAAGAACTTCGTTTAACTCTGAAAATACTATTGATCTCAACTGGCCGGCGTGTAGTTCTGATCCGGACCCAATCGAAAGCTTTTGTAACATCATATGTCGTAATGTTTATGCAAATATTACTATAATTTTCTTTTAATGAGGTTCGAGCTGCTGTTGAATATGTTTGGTACGAAATAGACCCCCAAGTGACGCAGCATTTAGTTTTTTCGATGAAAAGTCACATTCTTGCACTAACTGCAAACAATGCGCTGGCAACTCGATTTTAATTTGTAGTTATTTTTCTGTAAATACACAAATTGTCTATACTTTTGCCACAATGTTAATTTTATTTTTTGTCATTATATTTTATGTAAAAGGTAAAATTCAAAATTTATTGTGTGTGAATAAAGGATAAGTCACAAGTAATATATGACAGAGGAATTAGAAACATTCGGTACTTCTGAAAATAGAAGCGTAATCGATCATTGTCTAAACTTTTGCTGAGCACTGTAATTGTTCGAGTTTATTTTAATTTTATGCATACTTGGTTTACTCTTTATAATGTTTTTTGTAAATAATCATCTGTTACATTAGAACTTTCTCAAAGAGTATCCAAAATACTTCTGATGTTTTAAACTAAAAATTTTCTATATCTGTTGAATCTGCAGCTTTTAATGAGTAAGTGAAAAAATTTAATCATATATGCATTGCTTGCTGTATAATTTACATTCACGTCTCGAGTCATTCATGACTGACAATTATAAATAATGAAGTTCGTAGCAATAAATAGTCTCATTTCAGCCGATTCAAATGAGTGTCGATGAGTAATGTTGAAAATTTGCGAAGGAAGAAATGAGATTTTTGGAATGCACATAATTTCGGTCCAAACGAATTTTTGGCGAAACTCAGATTTTAAGCAGAAAACAAAATTAATTTTTCGGTCGATCTTTCTTTTTATGTTACAAAATCGTGAAAATTTTGATCTTGTATAAAATATCTTAGCAAGAGCTTAATTTCTAACAATAAAAGTACCGGAGTCATATTTGTAACTAAAAACCGTTTATATTCCCTTTCCCTCCACCCATATATTTATTGATATATTTTGTATCAAATCCAAACGAGCTACTTGTTGACATATTTTTAAATTAATTTTTGTTTGGAATAGCATGAAATTGATAGGTGTTTATATTTAGAAATTTTGCAATTGAAATAAGTTTTCCATTTTTTTTATAAATGTAAAAGATCTTTAATAAAATACTATCCAAATGGGCGTTTATAACTGAATTTCTGGATGTGAGACGCGAGATTAACCGGTTGTCACGTGACCACAATTGATTATAACGTGATAAATAATTTATTTATTAAAAAATGGATACCTCATTTCGATTCCAAATCTCTTCAATAATTAAGTCTGCCAATTTCATTTATGACTTTACGTTTGCTTAAAAATGAGTTAGGCATTATGTCAGAAAGCTTCGCGTTCTTCAGCAAGGATTCGAGAAACCCCTGAAATGAGATCATAATTTGCAATGCAAAAGGCTTTTTTAAATTAATTTAAATTGAATTATTTGTACATTATCCCGTTAAAGCTTTAAAACACTCTTAATCCTCGTTCCTATTCAGTTAGTGAATAACAAATCTAAAGTAAGACAATAATGAAATTCTGGCACTCAAATGCTCCACCTCTCCGAAGCAATTTCAGGCTACGGCTTTGACAAATATTCATTTATAAAACCTTTAGAATTATTTAAAGTCTTAAAAAGTAATAAAATGGTTAAAATATCAGATTAAGATTTTTAAAATATTAAAATGAGGTTCTTATTGTACTATTTTATTTATTTCAACTTGGTTTTTGTATGTAAAAACCGAATTCTGTAATCGATTATTAACACACTTATTGATAAGCTGAAATTATAAAAAATACGTTCACAGGTGCATTTCTGGTGGAAATACAACATTTTAATATTTACAGAAACTACTGTAAAATACCACACCTTTAGCAGACAGGAAATTCTTAAATGGTTTTAAGGAGGCTTATAATTGGAATTTTTGTAAAATAGAAAAAACATCTCAAATTAAGGGGACACAGTACCTTCGGAACCATCTTTTCAATTTTCAATAATACTGTAATATACAGTGTGTCCACTCTCAACCGTCGCCAATGGCTAATTTTTAAACCGTTAGTTATAGACATATAGTTCCAAAATGCTTTAAAAAAGGGTAAATAATTGTTTTTAAAGCGATTTAAATAAAAAAAATATTGAAAAATTACGAAAATTAAATTTTTATACGGTCTTCCGGTCTTATAAGTGATATTTAGTAAAAATTTTCCATCATTCTAACAAGCAATATAAAAAAGGTCTCATTAATTTAATATTAATATTGACTGAATTATGAAACTTTGATTTTCATAACTTAAACCACTTTTCTGTAACTGAAAACGGATGAATTGGACTAACAAGGAAGGTCTCCATACGGGCATACTCAGAAAAATCTGAAAAAATTACAGAATGTTCTTCTCATATAGTAAAAAAAATTTCGGCGGAATCTCCTTATAACGTCCGTAAAAAAATAATAAAAATTTCGTTTATTTGGCGATTTATCTCCGGTTGGCGAAAAAACGAAATTTTGAAAAATACGCTTTTACGCTTCGAATACTTTTTAAAGAAAAAAACTTTCTATGATCAATTTATTTAAATAAGTTTAAGTAATTTTAGTTTTGCATTTTTACTTTATTTTAAGTGTAATTTTGTCATATACGTTTATATGTACTTATAACAAAATGAAATTAATATATTTTATCATTTAAAAC
Source organism: Maratus speculifer (assembly GCA_964019185.1). Taxonomy (NCBI): domain Eukaryota; kingdom Metazoa; phylum Arthropoda; class Arachnida; order Araneae; family Salticidae; genus Maratus; species Maratus speculifer. The sequence goes on along the minus strand of OZ025290.1, from coordinate 364,280,953 downwards.
ACAATTTAAATTGATTAAAATTGTTCCAAATTGAAAGATACACTGTTAAAAATCTGCTGCATTTTGTTGCAACGCACTCCCTTGCTTGTATAGAAAACGGTTACTTGGCCGTGAAATAGAGCTTTCTCATTGGTTGGAATAGAGGTATTATATACAAGCGGTTGAGTGCGTTGCAACAAAATGCAGCAGATTTTTAACAGTGTATGACACGGTCAATTTACTGTGCTATGGAGCATTCTCATTGGTCAGAAGAGAGATATTCTAAAAAAGTAGTGGAGTGACGTTGCAGTAAATGCTGCAGATTTTTAACAGTGAAGTCAATTAAAATCAATTTTCAGATTCGTTAAAATCGTCTGCTTTTGGCGAGGAAATGCACTGCTTGCCAAATCCCGCGTCGCTTTCAGCTTTTCACGCCAATTATTCCAAACTATTTTATTTTTTTACATATGTAATAATGTAATTCCGCCGCTAATTTTCACTGATCCTTTATTACCTACATGAGTAGTTTAATTCGTATTTTTTTCAAAAAATTCTGAGTATGCCCCCAATGGAGACTTTCCTTGTAAGCTTTAACCTTCCTTGTTATTTAAAATATTTTAATATATTTCATAGATTTATTTTTCTGAAACTGTTATTTAATTTTCGTTAAAAAAAAGTTCTGGTTCGAATCGTATAAAACAAATTGTAGTTATGGGTCGATTAGACTCATTCAGGGTAGGAAGGTTAAGGAAACGTACATATTTTTAAATTTATATACATTTTATTTATGTATTTATTAAACTTAAATTTATCTTTTAAATTTTGGAACTCTCCTCACCCTCACATTAAAAGAATTTCAGTTAAATTTGAATTTAAAAAACGCTGCTTATTTTTGTTACATCCTGTATTGCCCCTATTCTCCTTGTTTCTAATTTCTTTTCAATAAAAAAAAAAAAATTATAGTAGATTTTGTGTTATTTAGATTTACTATAATACTTTAACAGCACAAAATAAATAAATAGTATCTAGCAATTCAACATTTTCATCATTTTCATCTCGAACTTTTCTAAAACAAAAACAAATTGTCCGAATGAATTTTTACGATGAACAACGAAACGTAGCTCAAGCATGGCATGTTACCTTGAACTTATGGTCATCTCTATCCCTTTTATATTTTAGGGTAAACATTCCCCCCACCCCCCTCTCCAGACATGACCTGTACAAAATCTGAAATGCTCCCAGGTGTCATGTTGACCACTCCTCACTTCTTCGATCGATAACTCTTTTCAATACTCTTTTCCATTCCTTGCTCTTGCGCTTCTCCGCCAGGGGGCGCCCGATTCCATTCTCTGGAATCCCTGGGAAACAAGAAAATTTTGGGCGAATTTTGCTGGCGAGAATTCGCTCCGTTGGCGTAAAAAGTAAACGATTCTAAAATTAAAATAACTTCTTGGAACTCAGTGATATATTAGGGACGTTAGTGAGAAAGGGGAAGCACGTGCGTTTGTATACATTATCTAAAATTGTAAAACCATTGCTTTTTCTTACTTCACATGTGGTTTAGAAAATGTTTTCATGTTATGAGCATTCACAAACAGCATCTAACTGCGCCAGTCTTAAGCTATAAATATTTTCGAGTGTTGAAGTTAAACTATAGGTCTATTTATCACAACTGGCAGGAAAAAACATGTTCCTGGTGGATTTTAAAACATTTAAATTTAAAGTAAATTATTGTAAAGAACGAGTTTGAAAAATTAATATCCAACTGCTCTTAAAATTGACCGGGGAAAAATAAGTATCAGGAAAAAAGAGTAATAATAAACTTTTATAAACATCCAATGTTTAGCTTGAAAAATCCGCCTAATTTCATGTAATTTATGTTTTTTCTCAAAAACTTCCGTTAAAATAAATTCATTTGTCTTGGGAACCGAACTCGATTATAAAACAGTTCATTTCATTTTTTTCCCTCTTTTTTTTTTTTTTTTTTTTTTTTTTTTTTTAACCATTTGGAAAATGATTGTTTCTTTCACCTCTCGGTCTAGCGATATCTGAGACATATCTGAATCCTTGGAAATCTGGATTTTATCGTTTTCTGATTGGCCCATATTTAATGGTCAGAAATTGAATACTTCTATCGCCACAATGACAAAGAAAATATTAAAAACTACAAATAAATAAATAAATAAAATAATAATAATAACTCAAAGGCAAACTAAAATTGATCTTCCAAACAAATTGGATTTAAAAGTACATTTTTTGCCCTATACAATGGTGAAAAAATTGAAAATGTGCCATGTTTAGAAGTTTAAAAATTTGCAGTACCGAAAATTGCAAAACTGAAATTTCATTTAAAATTTGTTTATCATTGGTCAAAGAGTATTAATGTTAATCCATGGTGTACATCATATAGGACTCTGTTGTTACGTAAGCCACGTTTCGATCATCATAAAAATGATAATTATTATTTTTTTATGTAAAATCTATTTATAAGTCTAAAATTTTAGTGTTTAATTTTATCATTTTCCAAATGATCGTTCTAGTTTGCTAAATTACATTTTTTTTATTTGTTTGTAGAAATTCTAAGCATATGAATTAATTAAAAACTGCATATTTTTCTCTCTGTTTTTTATAATATGGCAGGGCAATGGAAAATAAAATAAAATAAAATAAAACATCATTTAACCTGTCTTTTTAAGATTTGTAAATTGATTTCTCAACGTATAATCGCAACTAAATTAATATTAAACTATTAATTGATAAAAGCACTTTTTTGTAATATTAAATTCTTCATTTTTTTATACTCGTCATTTTCAATTGTTTAGCCTTTAAAATATTTAACTGTTGCATTTTTACAGCCATTTGTCTATTTTCGTTTGCATTTATTGCTGTTTCTATTTCAACTTTCATAGAGTTGCACCAGGGGCGCGTCGACCCAATGTGCAAAGTGTGCGATGTGCCCAGGCACCGAAGTAATAAAAGACGCTGAAGATTTAAGTTGGAAAAAAAAATCGTGATTTAATTAAACAATAAAAAATGTATCGAACAATACTTTGTCTAACTTCGAAAACGTAATTAGTAAAATATACTCAAGATAACTAAATATGATGAAATTATCAATTGAAGCTCTAATGCCACTTATTGAGGAATAAAAAATTCAGTAAAAAATGTTTTATTCTGATAGATTCATAAGTTTTTTTTTAATGCATGAAATCTAAATTTTGCGCCATTTTCGCCTCTTATATCCATATTCGTCATTTTAAAAATATGTTTATTTCGTGCAATAGGTTATTACTAAATATTTTCCAAATTTGAAGTCACGTTTGTCAACTCTACAGCTTTGCTTTCAAACATTCACACTCTTAACTTGAGGTTTTAATCTGAGTACGCCCGAGTAAAAATTCCAGAAATACAGGGTGATTCAGCTCGTCGGTGACAAACTTTAAGGATCGATAGAGCACACCTAGACGAACATTTTTGAATAGGGAATGTAGGGTCCCTGACGCGATGGTAAGGCGCTAGGCGCTTTCGAAAATTTGGGTGCCGAAATTCGAAACGTCATAAAAACTAGGGAAATGGTTAGATTTTCTTGCTTGTTGCGTCGAAATGATTCTGTTTGTTTAGACTTTCTTCAGTACCAATTTGATAAGCGTATCTCTTAAAACATGGATAGGGGGCGCTGCAGACTTTGGAGAGCTAGACAACAACTTTAAGCCCGTTATTTTGATAATTTAACACATGCTCGCCAAAGTTTATACTCTAACTTAAAGTTTGAACCCAAAAGTAGAGCCCTGCAAAAAGCGTAAGAGCCGGAATAAAATGTCAAAGTACAGGGTGGTCGAAACTCGAAGGCTCCTAAGAGATAAACAAACAGATTTCTTGACTTATGGCATGCATTTTTATGATTCTGTTTGCTGGGGCTCTCTGAAACTCAGTTGAACGGTACAAAAAGAAACATCGATAGGGGGCGCTTTGGGCAAAAAACATAATTCGTTGACATTTCGGACGCTAACTGGAAACGGGGCGCTACGATCAGTTAGTAATAATGAAAACACATTTTCTACCTCTGCTCAACACTTCTGAATAAATTTAGACCAAAAACATCAATGATACTGGAAATTTATTTACAAAAAATAACACTACAGAAGATGCTCGAAATTTCGACCTTGGGCCATGATGCAGGCTTCGCACCTCCGTCGCATTGAGGAGTGTGTGTTTCCAACAATGCCAGGAGTATCTCTGATCTGCCCTGCAGCTGCCACAATGCGCGCCACAAGTTCTTCAGCACTGCTGACAGGTGTATGGTATACCTCGGCCTTCAGGTAACCCCAAAGGAAGAAATCCAAGCAGGTGAGGTCTGGTGATCGGGCAGGCCAGTGAACTGGACCCCCACGCCCGATCCACCGCTGGCCATACCTTGCGTTTAGATGGAGACGCACGTCGTTCGTGTAATGGGCCGGAGCTCCATCGTGCTGGAACCACATCTGGCGACGCGAACCTTCGGGTACGCGCGCCTCCTCCAGAAGCTGCGGCAGCACTTGATCCAGGAAAATCAGGTAATTTCCACCTGTCAGCCGTTCAGGTAACAAATAAGGGCCAATGAGGCAATCCCCCAGAATGCCGGCCCACACATTTACTGAGAAACGCTCCTGGGCTGCTCGGCTTCTGGTTTCATGTGGATTTTCATCACACCACACATGACTGTTGTGGGCGTTCCACATTCCCTCCCGGCTGAAGGTGGACTCGTCCGTAAACAAAATGCTGTTTACAAAACGGGGATCCCTGGATCTCATCGCCAAGTACCATCTTGAGAATTCCACTCGAGGGCCAAAATCCTGCTCTCTGAGCAACTGCACCCGCTGGATGTGGTAGGGGTGCAGATTTCGGGAACGTAAGATGCGCCACGCAGTTGCTTGCGAAATGCCAACATGTCTGGCGATATCTCTCGTGCTAAGACCTGGGTTGTCCTCAACCAGGTTAAGCACAGCCTCTTCGTTGTCGGGGGTGCTCACTGATCGCTCCCGTTCAGGCCTGCCTCCGTCGAAAGATCCCGTTGTGGACAACCTCTGGTGTACTCGAGCGAAGAAGGCATGGCAGGGGATTTGCCTGTTGGGGTAACGCTCGGCGTACAACCGCTGAGCGGCTCGTCCATTACAACCAGCAGCGCCATACGCCAAATGCATGTCAGCCAATTCAGAGTTTGTGTACCGTTCCATCCTACTACCGATCTGCAGACAAGTAACCCGAAGCTTAAGTAGGTACCGCACGTTCAAAAGACGTGTCTGCGCATACAACTACGTCATCTCGCGTTGTCGTCTACGCATTACGTATCTTTTGCATATCGATATGGTACGATATCTTTTGCATAAATCAGCAAAAAGCACCTTATGTAAATTTTATTGCGCGCATTGTGCATGATTGAAACCAGCTATGTTTGTTAAAAAAAAAAAAAAAAAAACTGCAGTTTTAATAGCTTCTTATGATAAGTAAATTACTCTCTTGTTTTGTTTCTAACTGATCGTAGCGCCCCGTTTCCAGTTAGCGACCGAAATGTCAACGAATTATGTTTTTTGCCCAAAGCGCCCCCTATCGATGTTTCTTTTTGTACTGTTCAACTGAGTTTCAGAGAGCCCCAGCAAACAGAATCATGAAAATGCATGCCATAAGTCAAGAAATCTGTTTGTTTATCTCTTAGGAGCCTTCGAGTTTCGACCACCCTGTACTTTGACATTTTATTCCGGCTCTTACGCTTTTTGCAGGGCTCTACTTTTGGGTTCAAACTTTAAGTTAGAGTATAAACTTTGGCGAGCATGTGTTAAATTATCAAAATAACGGGCTTAAAGTTGTTGTCTAGCTCTCCAAAGTCTGCAGCGCCCCCTATCCATGTTTTAAGAGATACGCTTATCAAATTGGTACTGAAGAAAGTCTAAACAAACAGAATCATTTCGACGCAACAAGCAAGAAAATCTAACCATTTCCCTAGTTTTTATGACGTTTCGAATTTCGGCACCCAAATTTTCGAAAGCGCCTAGCGCCTTACCATCGCGTCAGGGACCCTACATTCCCTATTCAAAAATGTTCGTCTAGGTGTGCTCTATCGATCCTTAAAGTTTGTCACCGACGAGCTGAATCACCCTGTATATGCCATTTTAGATGCATTTATCGTAAAAAAATTAGTTTTATTAAAGAATTTAGCTTTCTTTTAAATATGATGACATTTTCTGTCATATTTCTCTCATTTCAAGGAAACATTTCGTCTAGCGTCTCATCAGTATGAATAGGATGAAAATATATTGAAATATTTCAATATATTTTCATCCTATTCACTGTTACATATGTAACAGTTTTATGATGTAAATGGGTGTTTTTTAAAGCTTAACATTATTTTCTGTTTAAATTTTAACGTTATTTTTAATTATAATGAGAAAGTGGACTCAATAATGGTTTAATCAATAAGAAGAAATAAGCTTTACTTTCTTTTTTCTTTGGAACACTGGAAGTAAACTGATTCCCACCATTTTAAAGAAACTTCACAAAAAAGCCTTTAAATTTAAAAATAAAATGGTAAAATGGAAATAAATTGAAAACAGATAGAACGGGCACATCTATAGACGGACAGCTTTCATTTAAAAAATTAATTATCAAATTTAGTTCAATAGAAAGCTCAAAGCTAATGGCTGGAAACAAACTCGTATTTTAAATGTATAGATAACAATTCAAATAATTTTTTTTAATTTATTGAGAGACTTTTATACTAGCTGCATTCCAGGTGTTTATAGCACATTGTCAAAGATTTCCTTACTTACAGTAGTTCTTTTTAATCTGATAGTTTCAGTGATCAAGTTATGCATGTGCAATGATCACTAAAGCAGTAGTAGGTAGAATGCAGTAGGTAGATTGGTTTGATGATGGGGGTGTTTGTTTGTAAACATGCTCTTTCTTTACATGAATTTTGGAATTTTCAACTGAGGCCTGATGTCCAAAGAAAAAACATGGATATGAAGTTTGGCTCGTTTCTGTCCTCCATAACTTCATATGCTTTCCTATTGTTCAAAAGAAAAATCTCACCAAAATTCGTTATTACAGTGCTGCTTTAGAACGATTTTCTGTACAATTTTATTCAATCCTCGCGATATAGCACATTGCGTCTGAATTAAAATTTCACCGGCAAACATTCAGGAATTCTTCACTTCAACTCAGAAATTCTTCACTTCAACTGCTAAAAATCCCAAAAAATCGAGCAAAAATAGCTATTCTTGGGGAATATTCTCATTTTCAACTAGGACCTGATTAATAACACAAAAGCTTTTAATAAACTCGAATATGGTTTAAAAAATGCGTTTTAATTATTTTTTCAAACTATATAAATATGCATTTCATTCTATATTTATAGCAGAGCACAAAAGAAGTGCTATCGCTCTCCTACGCAGTTTTTGCGCAACAAAAGAGGAAAGAATGATCACGCACCTACGCATTCATAAATGATTAAGGAATATGACTTTGCTATCATCAGTGACGTATCAAATCGAAATTTATGAGAGGGATTATAGTATAGTTATTGTCCAGAAAACATGGAACAGTTGGAATTATGAGCGATTAATAGAATATTTATGAGAAAATTATTCGATTAGTCTTCTTAAGAGCTGCGCATATATAACGTTATCATTTTAGGGGGGGGGGGGGGAGGAGTCTGGCAAACGATATCGTAAGATATGTCTAGAGGGAGGAGGAGGGGTTGCTTTTTTGATATCGACATCATTTTTGATCCAATCAAAATTGCCTCGTTTTATTTGCAATATGGTTGTTTGGATCAAAATAGTGTGTTATTTTTTTTAGACTGTTATATATTTTTATGAGAATACAAAATTATTATTAAAATCACTAAATTATTATCAAATTTTCTAATTCTAAAATATGGGATACCCCAATGTTTGACATTCCTATTCATCTTCACGTGAGTAAAAATATATAATCATGGTTCTAGAAGCCATATGTGAAGTATATTTGAAATAAAGCTTGCGTTTACAAAAAAAAAAAAAAAAAAAAAAAAAGATAGAGAGAGAAATAATGTGATCCACTTGTTTTGTTGGTAAGAATTTTTCTATCTGCCCCTCACCCCGCCTCCTTTCTGGGAAAGAGCAACAAGACTTATTATTATTGAATGCATTTTGTAACAAAAAGCTTTTATAGAATACTTTTAAATACTATATATTTATTTTAAGTGTTATTTGAATAAAGTGATATTTTATTGGCTTCTTTTCATTGAATCAATAAAGTATGTGAAAAATAAATTTAACCAGTCTTGTATAATACTCCAAACAAAATAATTATATTTATCCAGTTTTGTATAATACTCCAAACAAAATAACTAAATTATCAAAATAACAAAATTTTATAGAGATATTATTATCAAATTACGGAGACAACAGGTGATTCATAATTAGAGTCCTGGAGTATCAGTGCATGAAATCATATTTTGCATTTCATTTCACAAGAATAAAACATCTTAATAGTAAATAAAAAAATATAATAAAAAGTTTTTTAATGCACGAAAATATAATTGCGAATAAAAATATCAAATGACCTGACTTTCCCGATTTACCCATGATTTCAGAAAGCGTGCTTTATCTTTACAAGTCTTAGAAAACAATATAATTTTATAATTCAAAGAAACATTATAAAACAAATTTTCTTTTGCTGCCACCGATTTTTGGTAATGTGTCTCAGAAGTTTTCACAGTATAGCAATCTGTTTTCTCAAACAAGGTTTTGAGGATGCTGTAAATTTTCAATTAAATATTTACAGATGTACAAAATGAATTCATAAAAAAATATATTAATTTTAATGTTAGTGTTAATATTAATGCTGTTAATCTATCGTGTTTATATGAAAATTTGTTTGTCGAACATAAAGTTTTCTTAAGAATGGATATTATTCGAAAAACCTATTGTTACGGTTTCAGAAAATGATTAATGCACAGCAAAAACTATTCAGAAACGTTTCCGAGAATTAGTGGTAGTAAAAGAAATTTTGTTTTTCAAATTGCTTCTTTAAATCTTGAGACTATACTGCTTCTAAAATTCCTGAAAGCAATGAACGCTTTTTGAAATCATGGGCAACTTGGAAGACGTTTTTGTTTATAATCATTCGTGGTAATGTTACATTTTCCTAGTAAAAGTTTTTTTTTTCTTATTTGAATTCGTATTGAAGCTACTTACAAGAAAAGTCTCCCTGCGGGCATACTCTGAAAATTTGGAAAAATTACAGAATGTGATTCTCATGTTCATGAGGCTATATATGTTTATTTAAAAAAAATTCGATGGAACCTCCATACAGCGTCCGTAAAAAAAATAATGAAAATTCCGTTATTAAACGATTTTTCATCATTTGGCGATGGAATACAATCGCAAAAAATACTTTGTCAAACATACTTTAAGGAAAAAATGTCTCATGTTGAACTTGTTTAAATAAATTTAAATAATTTTAGTTTTGTTAGTTTTAACTATAATTTTGTCATATAGATATTTATATGTATTTATGTTTAAATTTAACTATCAAAAATTGGGATTTAAAATGGAATTCAAAATTTAAATTAATTAAAATTGTTTCAAGTTCAAAATTAAGTGCAATTGATTTTGCTGCTGTGGAAACGACTTTTAGATACTGAAATGTATAACTGCTATAGTCTTTATCTGGCCTTTATTTTTGATCGCGCTTACATATATAAAAATATTTTTTTCATATGATTTTTTTATGTATGAAAATTAGATAACAAAAAAATACAAGGCATTATTGTATTTTAAAGTACATTTTTTCTTCTCTATAATGGTCTCTCTATATGATCTCTCTACAATGATATATCTATATGATCTTCTCCGAAAATCAGTGTCAGGAAAAGAATGTTAGCTTTTATAAATGCTTCTTTAAATTTCGAAAATTTATTGTTTTTGAGTTTTTAACCATTTGGAAAATGGTTGTTGCTTTCGGTTATAGAGATATTTGAGACATATCGGAATCCTTGTGATGTCCGATTTTATTCGTTTTCTGATTGGTCCATGTTTAATGTCCTGAAATGGAAAATTTCTGTTGCCACAATGACAAAAAAGTATTAAAATCTACAAATAATAATAATAATAGTAATGATAATAATAATTTAAAAACAAATTGAGATACAGATTTCAAATAAATTGCATTTAAAAGCCTATTTTTTCCCCTTATACGACGGTGTAAAAATTGAAGATGTGCGCTGTTTAGACGTTTAAAAATCTGCAGTACTGAAAATTGTAAAGCTGAAATTTCATTTAAAATTTGTTTATGGTTGGTCCAGAAATTCTAACGTTTAATCCATGACGTACATAATATATAACTCTGTTTATTATTATTGTTTTTTTTTAATGTAGAATTTATTTATAAGTCTAAAATTTTAGTCTTTGAAAACATCATTTTTCAAATGGTCGTTGTAATTTGTCAAATTACATTTTTTTTTTTTCCAAAATATTTTGAGTATGTCCAGTAACAAGACCTTCCTTAATATTGATTGAAAGAAATAAAGCTGTAGTTTGAGAATGACAAATCTAAATTATCTATATTATAAAGGGCAAATGTGTCCACGCGTAATGCTCATGTCACTTTGTCGGCGGCAACAGCAAACAATTAAATTTAACTTTTATCAGGTTATTGCGTTACCAAAAAAAAAAAAAAAAAAAAAAATCTTTCACATACAGCACATTTTTAGTTTTTACGCCATCCAGTAGGTATTAAAAGTATGCTTTCAAATTCAGTTTGTTAAAAACTATATCGCATATATTCGTAAACTGTATAGTAATTTACTCAATTTCTATGGTTTTTAAATTAATTTTCAAGCAGGAATTATTTTCAAATCTATTTTCGCAGACGATTACGATAAGTAAATCCGTTTGTACCTAAATTGATACAAATAGCGCATCATTTGAGTCCATCTTATATTCAATAACTAAATTAAAACATTTATTAATCAATACACAAAATAATAAAATATAATAATAAAAAATAATTTAACAAATTATAACAGCCATTTGGAAAACTAAATGCTAAGCATTTTGACATGTTAGATTCTGTTTCAGATGATGAAAGTTTACCTGATTTAAGTTTACCGGATTCAGATTCGAGTTTATCCATTGAAAATGGTCAGTTAATGGTTTAATAATAATAAGCTCGACGCAGCTTCGGTCATTCGGTAGCTTCAAAACCCCGAGTACACTCTTCCCGCTTTTCGGTGTCTTTGATTTAATTAATTTTCTTTTAAAATCCGTGTATTAAATTTTGAGATAGAGCTATTGAAATAATCATGAATAATGCCGCATAGCAGCACCATCTGTTGAAAGGTTTACTTTAAAAGCTACTGAATACTAATTTATATCAAGGACTAACTGAAACTGAAGTTTGTTGAAAATTCGTGCATTAGTTCTTGAGATAGAGCTATTGCGATAATCATTAATAATACCATATAGTAGCGTCATCTGTTGTGCGATTTACACTAAAACGTAATCAAAACGATATTATTTCAAAAACTAATGGAATCTAAAGTTTTATGAAAATCCGTCCATTAGTTTTTGAGATATAGCTATTGTGAAAATCGTCATAAAGGTAGCATAACAGCGCCACCTGTTGGGCGATATATACCAAAAACTAATCAGATTCAATTTATATCAAGATCTAACTGAATCTAAAGTTTTGTAAAATTCTGCGTATCAGTTCTTGAAATAGAGCCCCCATATAAAATTTATGTCACATACAGACAGACAGAGTGACAGACAGACATTTTGTAAAAACATGTTTTTTGGAATGTCTGACTCGTAGTTTTTGAAAATTTTCATAAATTCAATACTTTTTTCTTGTAAAGCTAAAAAAAAGCACAAAAATAGCTTTTTCTGTCATCTATGGTGCCATTTTATTTGTGCAAAAACAATGAATATGTATTTGTAGTGTTATTTCAATTTCTCATCTAAAGCTGAGGTCTCTTCATGCCAAAACAATGCTATAAATGTCTGTAAAACAGGTTTAGCTGCAAAAACTACCGCAACGTTGGAAAATAATTTCTAACGTTCCAAAACAGCACTTACAGCATTCATAAAAAGGAATTGATTAACACTACAAAACATGTTTTGTTGAATACATTTTAGTTGTTTTAACCCTTTCCGGCACGGGCAAAATCTTTACTAAAATGAGAAATTATGAACTGACACCGGAATTCACCAACAAATTTTTTAAATATTTTGAATTCCTTAATTTAAGCTTTTATTGTAAAAGCGAAATTTTACCAAAATATTACTGGTACCATTTGCAAGTTTGGAATTAAAATTAGGTATCCCAGACCGGGCACAGTGCGCCGGAAAGGGTTAAGCGAATTTTTTAGTTGAAGTAAAAAATCGGTTTTGTTACTCAGACAAAAAAATATTGTTAACTCTTATAAAATTGTAACAAAATTTCATCCATTTTATTTGAGTCTTACTAAAGTCTTGTATTTTAAATTTGTAATTCCAACAAAATTTTGTTGTTTTTGCAAAATTTATATTGGTGTGTATAGTAGCCATAACTCTCTCACGTAGTTTTGTTTAATTGACTTATATAGCTATAAAGGATTAACATAATTTTCTGATAATAAAAACTTTTCAAATTGAGACGGATTAGTGACGTTATTACAGTAGAACCCCGGTTATCTGAAAATCAGCTTAACCGAATGACCTTAAAATTTCTTAAAGTCCATTTTAAATGTGAAAAACTTTATTGTTAGTACTATTTTTACCGATGTAAAATGATACTTTTCAACATATTTTGATTTACGATTACCATTTTACTTGTAAGTTTTAGATCGAAATAAGTCTGATTCATTTTTAATGCATTGAAGAATTGTTTTAACATTTATTAGTTTTAAAAATTAGAAGCAAAATAAGTAAAAATCAAAACTTTGAAACGGTATTGTTGCACACTGGCAAAAATAATGTTGAAAAAGCATGTTCTTTATGAAATAAACATACAAAGTCAACTTACTTATTTGGTCTTTTGCTTAATTTCGGCACTTTATTAGACAGGCACATACGACATTTAATTTTTTTTTTTTTTTATATTTTGTGATTTTCTTTTGTTTTTCAACTCCAAAGTGCTTTGAATACGGTACCACAACATTTTTATTACAACTATTCTAAATTACGATCACAGCTTACCATTAAAGAATTTTTCACCATAAGCCTTCCGTTATTCAAAAATTCCTATGGAATCTCGGTTATCCGAAAATTCCCATGGAACCCCTGTTAACCGAAAATGCTTCTGTCCCATGCTTTTCGGATAAACCGGGGTTTTGCTGCATTACGTTATTATGCATCTCGGATGAAAACTGTGGACAAAAAATTGCCCCCCCCCCCCCCCGCCAAAAAAAAAAAATTACAATTTTTTTTTTATTTATTCAAACAAAATTTCCACTGGCCCATATTTAAACGAAAAGATTTATTGGACCAAACAAATTTTTGTTATCCAACAAAACTTTTTCCTGGGTGTTCAGTCTGCCAATAACAATAATAATAAATTAATAAATAATAATTAGAACTTTCATTTTAACAGATTTCTGTTGAAAAATTCATAGGTTAACATTCCTAATTTTTGGAAGATGTATTTCGACGATTATGTTTCATAGAAATTTTTTTCATACGTATGTATTTTTCATAAATTATATTTTTATTTTTCATAATAAAATTCATAAATTACAATTCATAATTTTTTTCGAAATTATATTTTTTTAAACTGATTTTCGAAATATTTCGTCTATACAATTTCAGTTTAAAGAGGATTAAGGTAAATAAATACAAATATAAAACTTGAAAGAAAACATGATTTGTTTTGTAAAAGCTATTTTTCCCTTCCGGGATAATTTGACGATTAAAATGTATGTTCTGTCTCTCTTATTTGGTCGATACGTTCTGTTTGTCAGACTTTGGCTATGACTTGGATTGTTCCATGTATCATTTCTCTACTAGAGGTAAGGAGTTGATCTCTCCAGGAACTCTGACAACTATCTCGTCCAAGGTCGACTCTATCAGAAATTTCAATGTCATATTTGCATATCTTTTCTTCATAAAAACAGACTTAAAATTTTAAATATATTTGACTGTACACGAATTTTTACGAATGGCTAATTATTTTATCTTCCTGTTGCTAAGAAGGGTATAAAATAAAAACATTATTTACATTCGTCGATATCTTCGTTTGCTTAACATGCCAAACCAGATTTTTTACATCTTAATTTATTGTATATTTGTACGAGAAAGCATTTTCTGCATGAAAATATTAATTTTTAAGGTTCCTTTCTTATAAAGTAAAAACGGAACCATTACAAAATCACCCCGCTGTCTGTCTATCCGTCTGTCACAACCATTTTACTCATAAACTATGAAACGTGGAAAGCTCAAATTGGGGGAAGTAATAAAGACTATTGACTCACATATTTACAGATTATTAAACCTTTAAAAATATATTTAGGAGCGAGATAGGGAAGCTAATTAAGTTACTTAAATAAAAAGAATATTTTCTTTGCAAATCGTGTGGGGTATCTTGTGAAAGCTTTTGCTGCGCTGAATTCAAAAATAAATTTCTATTAATTTTAGGTATTTTATTTTCAGAAAATACTATATGTTCCCCCCTATCTAATTCCGAATCTACTGAAACTAAAATTATGAAGAAATTAGAAATAGTAGATGTTACTTTAAACTTTGCAGGAAAACTATAGCGATTACTCCAGATCGCATAATTTTGAAGAAAAGCACATTTTTCTGTTACACACAAACTTCGATTTGTGGATATTGAGCAAAGATGTTGAGGACCATTGGAGATACTACCTATTGTCGGAAAACTATAAAAGAATTGTCAATAATGATTTGTGAAAAAATTCGTCGGTAATTAGCCAAGATATCAACTCTTAAAGACAAGGACGATTTGGACATAAAAAATACCGGGACGGCAAACTCTGCATACCACCGGCTTTTAAAGCCTAGATAACAACTTTTAATAATATATTTGAGTATTGCAATGTACCTAGTAGCAGTATAAAAGCAATAACCTTTATACTGTTGCAAATATACTAATTTATTTAGAATTAATCGCATAAATCAGGGTTCGTACGCATAAGAAATTATCCATTTTATCACTATTTTTAAAAAAGTATTATTTGCCTTATTTAATTTAAAACGTTCATTACTTCGGATATAGCGGCAATTACGTTACGAAATTTCAGGTATTAAAAGTGTCTATATTTTTATAAATTCCTTATGCATGCAAATCCTTCATAAATACTATGGTGTTCGCGACTTGTTTGATTCGAGTGGATCTCTCATTACGACTCTTGTGCATTTAAACTTAATTAAAAACCTATCTAGAAAAAAGCGTCACGGACCAAATCGGTTTTGCAAATTGACGAGCTCCTTTCTACACAAGTTTCTTTTAAACAATTTCAAGTTTAAAAATTGAACAAGTGTTTTGTGTTAGCTACAATGGAAAAAGAAAATGTTACTACTACGTTGAATTTAGTTTTATGAAATGCAAAATGAAGTTTAAATGTGCACTATCTTTTATTCTCAGTACCGAGTTAAGTTCCTTATAAATAGATAAGGATAAGATAAAAAAAAAAAATAAAAATAGAATTATACAGAATAGCAATATTTGATATTATTTAGGCTTCGTATCTCTTTGAATTTTATGATATACACATTCATACTTTTCTAGTACATACAGCTATAATCTATTACAGGCCTGTCCAACGTTTCAGTAACCTGGGGCGCATCTTGCCTATTGACATTCAATGAAGGGCGCCATTATTTACGTGACTGAATACATGGGGAAATACTATTGAGTATTATTAGTATACATTCACGTCTTAACATAATGGAAATGAATGAATCATACAGAAGTAAACAAGACCCCTACTGTTCTAGAGTTGCAAGTATTAAATTTCAAATTATACATTTTTTTAATAAAAAGCTTATATTAGAAATTTCTGTAGGGTAAGGCGCCAGAAACTTTAATCGCGTATAATAACAATAATACCAAATAAATAAATATAAAAATCAGGCATATTGCTAGGTTTCTCTTATAGTGAGAAAATACGGTATCATTTTTTTAAAGGGGAGGATTCCTTTTGTGAAAAGTATAAAAACAGTCAAGCATGATAGTACCAAAAAATGTGGGTGGTTTCAGTAGGACAATCTGGAAATGCTTTCATAGATGGAAATCATTCTGCACTGTTTAATATTTTTTCTAAGCAAAATTATAGGGGGGGGGGGGAGAAAAAAACTCTAAAATTTCAAAAGTCGAGAAAAAAAATTAAGCCCTTTTATTTTTTATATAAAACAACCAATAGGCCTATGTGACAGCAGTAAAAAGAAAACATCTGAGATTTCATGCACATATGTATCTTCGAAGGAGGCAGGTGAAAACTTTATTTTTCTATTACTTCTTAATATTAAAAAGAGCTATTTCCAACTGTTAACAAAATTTAATTAACATAATTACACTACATAAACATTAAACAATTACAAAAAATTACAAAAGTATGCATGATTAAATTTTCAACGTATGTTTCTGGTTTTTAATGTACAACGGCAAGCCAACAGCATGCCAAAGACAGGTTTTAAAAATATCTCTGATAAAAAATTAATGATTTTAAAAGAAGCATTCTTTATAAGTCAGTTTTACTTCTAATACATTTAATAACAGGAAATCTTCAAAAGGGCGCCAAGAAAATCTGCAAAGGATGCCATGGCGCCCGCGGGCGCCGCGTTGGACGGCCCTGATCTAGTACATCCAGCAGCGATTTTCTTTTAATAATACAGTTAACTCCTTCGCGATGAGAGCACTTTGCTTAGTTTTTAATCTTTAACCATCGGTTTTTCAAAACAAAAAAATTTCTATACTTGAATCACGAACATGCTCCAATTAAATAAGGTTAATTTTACAATAAACTAGTTGGATGTGCCAATCCCAAAACTTTCTTCTATCTCATACGTACATTTTAATATTTTTAAA
This sequence comes from Maratus speculifer, assembly GCA_964019185.1. NCBI lineage: Eukaryota > Metazoa > Arthropoda > Arachnida > Araneae > Salticidae > Maratus > Maratus speculifer. The sequence continues at coordinate 364,263,928 of OZ025290.1, read as the reverse complement.
AATAGTTACTCATTTTAATGCTTTAATAATTTTAATTCAATATCATACCAACTTTGATTTTCATCTTAAATTTCTTCTTCATTCAATTAATAGGAGTAAAAACGAATTTCCGTCTCTGCACGTGCCGATAGACAATAGAATGATAGGCAGATTTTTTTTTTAATTCAGGGAGATCCTACTTGCCTCACCAAAAAAATACTCATATACAACAAAATTTAGTTCAATTCTAGAACTAACTTCATACACTTTTAGGTGGTGCAATATTAAAAATGGCACAAAAATCGCGATTGCAGCGTCCCCTTCCGGCGTATTTTTTTCAAATTCATGGAGGACCAACTAGCCATAGTCATGCACTTACACAAAAAATTTGGTTCAATTCGATGCATAACTTCATATACTTTTGGTCGGTACAATATTGAAAATGACACAAACATCGCGATTGCAGCGCCCCCTTCCGGCGGATTTTTTTTCAAATTCAGGGAGGACCAACTAGCCATAGTCATACACTTGCACAAAAAATTTGGTTCAATTCGATGCATAACTTCATATACTTTTGGTCGGTACAATATTGAAAATGACACAAACATCGCGATTGCAGCGCCCCCTTTAGGCGGAATATTTCAAAACTGAAATAGGATCTGCTTGCCACAGCCAAAAACATTCTCAAAAAAATTTGGTTCAATTCTATGCATAACTTCATACACTTTTTGATGGTAGAATGGCGACATACACACAGGCACACACACACACACACACAGACACACGGACAGACAGACATTTTGTAAAAACATGTTTTTTGGAATCTCTGACCCCTAAAACGTGTAAATCCTTCGAAAACCGGAAGTCGAAAAAAATTTCGATTACAATACTTTCTTCTATTGAAGATAGAAGAAAGTAAAAATAACTGGTGGGAATAGTAAAGGATTCTGAGAATTTTAAATGGCACGCATACCAGTCGTACGTCCCCAAGTAGGTTGATAATACATATGTTTATTGTGCGGAACCTTCTAAGCGCGAGTAATATTCGCACTTGACCGTTTATTTTAGTATTTAATCAAGTATATCTCACAAAAGAATGTATTAAATTATTTTTAATATTAATAGCTACTTTTTAAATATTAAATTAGTATTTTTTTTACCTTCCTTGTTCTTAAGCTATATATCTTTAACAAATAATAATAAAAAAATAAATGTTCAATTTTTAAAACATTATTTAATTAATGTAAAGTGTAGTGCAGAGATTTTAGTTAATCATAAATATTTAACAATGAAAAGTAAATAATAATTTTTAAAAACTCAATTTTTCTCAAAGTCGAATATGTGTTTAAAACATGTGTTCGGCTGCTTTCTTTTAAATACCGTATTTATTATTGATATTGTCCTATGAACACTAAAAAATATTTAAATTGCATATCTGATATCTTTCTTTTTTATTTTAAAGTCAAATAAGCACACTTTGTGTGATACACACACACACACACACACACATATATATAAGTAAATTTATTTTATTACACTAGTTTACAAATTTCAACTTTTTTTGTATACCCCGAAAGAAATGTATATAAATGTATTAGTCTACCTTCCTTAAACCTAAAAGTGTCAGCAGAAATATTCTATCACATCACTGTTTTCTTTCTACAGTCAATTGTTTTTTTTTTAACTGCCCAACATGGTGACAACAGTTTAATGTTCATTTGTTCGCTGCAAACAACAAATATTTTGTTTTGGATTGAATTAAAATGTCGAGTAGAAAGTGTAAAGGTCATCAGGAGAAAGTTCTGATCATTTTCGCTATGTTTGTGGACAATTTATATTTTCAAATTAAAAAAAAAAAAAAAAAAAAAAAAAAAAAAAAAAAAAAAAAAGACCCATTGTAGATTTGTTAAAAAGTGCACATCTTCATTATTTTAGATTTCCTGTAGCAAACCAAGATTAAAAGTGGGTGCCTCATGTGTTTTGCAAAAGCTGCAGAATTGTTTTACTCCAGTGGTCATCAGGAGAAAACGTACACCTTCCATTTGGTTCTCCAATGCTATGCAGAGAGCCTAATAATCATGAAAATGATTGTTACTTTTGTGTTACGAAGACAGTGGAATATAATACAAAAAATAAGGCGAGTATTATATATGCGGAAGTTCCGTCTGTTACTAAGCCCAATTTACATTCGAAAGACCTACCACATCCAGTTTGTCCCGGTAATTCGAGTGTAAATATACTAGGAGATGATAATGAAAGTGATGTTGAATTCAAATCGATTTTTAGTGATTCTGACGAATTATCTCTTCAAGAAAAGATTCCACATTTAATTAACCAAGCCCAATTAAATGATCTTATAAGACATTTACAATTATCAAAATCTAAAGCAGAGCTTCTTGGTTCTCGCATACAACAATGGAACATATTAACTCTAAAACACAAAAGTTACGTTGTCTAGAAACAAAAGCAAAGTTTACTCGAAAGTGAGTGAACGAAGGTGAATATTGTTATGGGATTACAGATAGAAGTAAACATGTCATTAAAGAATCATTTCCTGCATTCGCATCTGAGTTTTTTTCCCTGAAAACTTAGGAAGTATGAGTGACGAACAAGAGGAATGTTTTCACCAAGATTTAAACTTTTTTGAAGGGGATTCATCAGGGATTTTGGGATAAAAACATACTAGGGGATTACTGTTGGTCCATTATAAGAGAAACTGATCCAAATAACTGTAAATAGAAGGCAAAAGTTAGCCATTTTTGATTTTTTTTTATATTAATACCAAAATTATGTAATCCAGTTAAGTAAATAAATATTTCTTAAACCAGACGTGACAGAATTTTTTTATTATTTATCTAAATAAACAACAAATTAACAACTTTCAGCTGGGGTATAAAAACCGTGTAAACTAGTGTTATGAAGGAAAATTTAGGGTTAGAAATTATATGTTTATTTCATTTGAAAACTGGAAGAAGTGCCCCGAAACATTTTTAATAATTTTTTCGTCTATAATATTAATTAAAAATTTGTAATAAATGAAGCAAGTATTTTCATTCAATGAAGATTTAAAAAAAAAAGTAAGATAGAGAAAAAGGATAGCGATGCAATATTTTGCTAAGGGGCCATCCTAGAGGTCTGCACGGGCCCGGGCCAGCGGAATCGTTTCGAATTTTCTAACGGGCGGGCCGGGCCGGCAGATTTAGGATAGTTTTTTCAACGGGCCAGACGGGCCGGGCAGATAAAAAAAATTTTCGGGCCTATCGGCCCGTTCTGAAGATTTAGGCAGAAACGATAAAATATGAGCTATTTTCAACCAGAATAAATATAAATGTGCGTCACGAGCCATGCTAGTTTGACAGTATTAATATAAAAATGTACAGTGTAGAGATCGGCATCGGAAAATTACATTGTGTATAACCCGTTTTAATATTTTTTTAACTGGATCATGCCGGTCCGAGATGAAGCTTGCATTTTTTTCTACATATAGACTGGCCGGCCCGGAACTAGACTTAATTGTTCTCAAGATCTGTAGGGCAGAAAACATGATTTGTAAAATTATTAATAGCGATAAAGAACTTATGTTAGCTTAATCTCGATATAAACTTCTTGATAGTTTTTAAATTAATTTCTCAATAATGCGAAAGTTTGACACATTTTCTGATTAATTTTAAATTGTAAAAGTATAAAAGTGATAAGTCTAACTATTGAAGGGATTTGAAATCGAATAGCGTTTTTCATTTTTGGTAAATAAAATACTTGTATAACCTTGTTGAGATATAAAGTTTCTCAAACGATTGTAGATTTTTCTCCCTTCAAATGCTATTGCTTTCGGAAATTCTATTGAAAACGCTAATTATGCCAGTATTTTATTTGCTTGCAGTATTCTTAAATTGTTTGCATCAAAAAATGGATAACGTCATTCGATTATATAGTTTCTGAATAAAGATACCTGCTAATCTTATGCGTTTCTGAGAAAAAAAAATGAGTTTAGAAATTTATCAGAAAGGAGCTTCTTTGAATTTAATATTTTTGGATTTAATATTTTTGGAATTTGGATTTAAATCTTTAATAAAATGATATAGAAATATTTTTATAAATCTTCTTTTACTAAACAACTTCAAAAGTAACGATATTTTTAACTTTCTTTCTTTTTTGTCTTATTCTAAGCCATATTAATTTTTTAATGAATCTTTATTAAAGAGATTATTAAAATTCTAAGTAATCGTTAATGGTCTTAATGTGTATTTCCTGTAAATTCTTTCCATAGATATATGTATGCAGTATTCTTTGAAGAAATCTTAATTATATGATAAAAATCTGAATTTTTAAAAAATCTTAGAAATTATAACGAACCAAATCGGGCCGGGCCTGTTTTCACTGATTTTTGTATGGGCCGGGCCTAAAATATAAAAATTTAAACCGGGCCGGGACGAGCCCGGGCTTGGAAATTCCGGCCCGTGCAGACCTCACATCCATAAATGATGTCACGCTTGGACGGGGGGGGGGGTTGTGATATTGTGACAATTTGTGACAAGGGGGTCGGAGTGGGTTAGAAGAAGTGTGACATCACACATTTTGATTAAAATAAAAAACATTAAAAGTCAGCAATTTAAATTACGAAATTTGTATTCATAAAGTAAAAATAAGTGTTAAAAAATATATATTAAATTATTTTTTAATTTTCAAAATACAACTGTTTTCAATTTTTTTTCACATTAATTTTTTATTATTTTTGCATGTTAACTACGTTTTTTCTTGTAAACCTTAATCTTATATCATACAAAATAAGTATACGAATCATTTTTATTGTTATGCTCACAAATGTCGTTAAAACAGATAGTTAAAGTTTAAAAATAAAATTTGAAATATGATCTATAACATAATGCTTTGTCGCTGAACTGTAAGTATATGTTTACGTAATATAGCGTGACATGTGACAAGAGGGGGGGAAGGGGTTTGATGAAGTGTGACTCTTTGTGACTAAGGGGGGGGGGGAGGGTAAAAAATACTGGAAAAATGTGTGACATCATTTATGGATGGCCCCTAATAGAACTATGATATGATAACTATTTGGAAATATGCAGCATTTTTTACCTACACAAATATTCATCCAACAGTACTGATACATTCTCTACATTACTGTTGACTAGGATTAATTAGATCCGAAATAATAAAGCGCAAATATTTCTAAAATGTTTTTATTATAGCACACACTGTAATTAAAAAAAAGAGAGAAAAGGATTAGTGATGCAATAGTCTGTTAATATTATAGTGATAACAATTTGGAAATACCTAACATTTTTTTTCTGACAAATATTTGCCAATAGTAGTAAAATATTAACTCAACACTAAAAATAATTCATGGAATCGTTAATGTTGATTAAGATTAGTGGTGTACCGAGTAGCACTTTGGCCGAGTAGCCGAGTACCGAGTACTCGGCCCTCACTACTCGGCCGAGTACCGAGTACCGAGTGCCGAGTACCGAGTAGTTGTGTAAGAAAAAAAAACTTATGTGAGAATAATGCGGGTTTAGGTTTACATATATGTATACCTGAGTGTACATAGTTAATTATATGTAAATTAACTCATTAAATTTGAAATTTATTTGTGCACCTTTTAAAGACAATTTTTGACAGTTCTAAACTAATAAAAAAGGAGAATTGATGCATAACAAGTAAAATTATTAACCAATATAAAATTAAAACATTCTTTAACCCTCCAATTTATTCTGACCATTGAAATCTATCTATCAAAAATAAAAAATGTTTATTGGTTACTGTAACAATTCATTGAATAATGCAGAACATTTCATATTTATTTTGTAACTAAATGTATCTTATTTTCTTTTGAAAAATAAAAAATTGCATTTGCTTTCAGTTTCTTTTCATTTTTCATGCATACAGATTAAATTATGTTTATTTTAAATTTATTATTTTTTAAATATATTATTTTTCAAATATCTCAGTAAAATTATTTGCAGATTGATGACTTGTATATTAATTATAAATCCAACAAATAAAAATTATTTTTTAAATGTAATTAATGTACTAACTGTGTGTTTTCAATTTCATTTTAATTCAAATTTATATAATATTGATGATGATTGGATTCAGCATCTGCCATTTTTCAGGAAATGTACAAGTTATTATAAATTCAGGCATAATTTAAGATGTATCAATTAAACATATGAGAATATATCACACAAGATTTAATGAATTGGAACATGATATGCTCAGCTTCATTAGTCTTCAGATCCAGAATTAGATGGCCAGGTTGCTCACTAGATGGCAGTATGATGAATACTGCCATCTAGTGAGCTAGAGCAACAGAAAAATCATTACCTAACACTTTTTCAGGAATAGCTGCCAGTTGCCATTTTAATAGGGTGTTCACATGTTCACAAATAAATTTAAATCAACTAGTACTTCAATCGATTGAATCCTGAAAGTTCTGCAATATAGAACAATTGTTCATGATAAAAAAGGTAAGTTATTGTTTTACTTTTATTTATTTTAGTAGATTTTTTTTATTATATTTTATTTCTAAAATAATTAACTTTTTTGGAATGTGTGCATTAAGTTTTTTACCTTACTTTTAATGAACTGAAAATCTCAAATGTAAGCCTACTTAAATTTACATGCTAATATTTAATATACACAAGATAAAGAAATCTTAGAAAAGGTGTTTTATCTAATCTAAGAATAAGAACAAAACATTATACATGTGATCCATAAACATAATAAAGCAAATTAATAAGAATAAGTGTGCAAACTTTTATACATAAAACTAGACTAGTTTACAAAAAAAAAAAAAAAAAAACTTTATTTAAATTTTAAATAAGATTTATTAGCAATTTATAAGAATCTTTTATCTAATCTAAGAATAAGAACAAAACATTATACATGTGATCCATAAACATAATAAAGCAAATTAATAAGAATAAGTGTGCAAACTTTTATACATAAAACTAGACTAATTTAAAAATAAATAAATAAATAAATAAATAAATAAATTTTAAATAAGATTTATTAGCAATTTATAAGAATGAATAAATGCTTTGATTCTTAATGCTTTGATGCTTAAGACATCTTAATTCATTTGCTATTTTTCATGCTGTAATTTTGAAAAGTATGTGTTTTATTATTGAGAAGTAAGAATTATGAATATATTTTTAATGTTTTAAAATAGTTACTTTGTTGTTCACTTTGCAAATTATTTCAACTTAGTTGCAAATTTCAACTTAGTTGCAAATTATTTCAACTACTTAACTTATCTATATATTTGTTCTTAAAATTCCAAAAAGGGATTGATCAACAAAGGAAAGGGGAAACTGAAAAGTTGGTGAAATTATTGTCCATGAAGATTTTGCTCAAATATCAAGGAGAAATAATGGCTGCATACTGGAGCACATTTTAAAAAAAAATAAAAAAGATTCAGAAAAGATAAAAGTTCATTTTGGTACTTTGGTTTATTTAATTAAAAAAAAAAAAAATTGTGTGCCTCAAAACATTATCTATATATTTTTTAATTCTAATATTGACCTAATTAAAACTTAATTTCAAATTAATGTTAGCCAAGGATGCAAAATTTTTTTATTATATTTTTTATCATAGAAAAACAATAAAATATATCATGAAAACAGTGTAAATTGTCCCGTACATGACATCTAAATACTGCGGAATTGCCCATTATTTATAAATGTAAAAAATAATCAACTATCAATCCATTTCAATAAGGACTAAAAAATCTAAAAATAGCAATTGTATTTAATTTGTAATTAACAAGTTGTATTATATTATTATTATTAATTTATTTTTTTATGTTACAGCTGTCATCATGAGTCATTTTGATAGAGCTAAGAGAAGTTTTGTATGGAATTTCTTTGAAAAATTACCTTCAGATGCTACAAAAGTAAAATGTAAATTATGCGAATGTATATTATCAAGAAGTGGAAAAGGGAAAACTGCAAGTAACACTTCTATGAATAATCATATGAAAACAAAACATTACACAGAATTTTCATCCATGCAAAAGCAATGCCCCGTTCCCAAGCAGACAGAAGACCAGCAACAGATTTCGTCATCTTCAACTTCTCAATCTACTCTCTCTCAAATAACCTTAAAACAATCCTTTGAAGGCAAATATAATAAATGGGAAATTAATGATTCACGAGCCAAAGAAATTCATTATTATATTGCTGAGATGATTGCTGTAGATGGGCAACCTCTATCTATGGTTGAAGATGTTGGTTTTAAACGGCTAATGACTAAACTGAAACCCCAGTATGCATTACCAAGTAGAAAATACTTCTCGGAAAAAATCATCCCTGATATTTATGAGCGATGCAAATTGGTGATTGTATCTAGCTTAAAAGATGTAGCTCATATTGCTTTCACGTGTGATATATGGACTTGTTCATATACGAATAAAAGTTTCATCAGTTGGACTGCACATTGGCTGGCTGAAAATATGGATTTTCAGCATGCAATGTTGAATGTAAAATTCTTTCCAGGTCATCATACTGGAGTAGAAATTATGAACATGATTTGCAGCATAAAGGAACTGTGGAACATTAAAGACGAAGTTATGCACGTAGTAGTTCGAGATGGAGCTCCTAACATTACAAAAGGATGCAATGATGCAAATCTTAAAAGTATAACTTGCACTATTCATACTCTACAACTGATAATAAAATCAGGCTTATCATCTCAACGAGCAATTTCAGATATGCTAGCTGTAGTTAGAAATGTTGTAGGCCATTTCAATCACTCTGCAGCAGCATGCACGAAATTTGAAAAAATTCAAATGGATTTATCTATAAATCCCAAAAAATTAATCCAAGATGTCTCCACTAGGTGGAATTCTACCTATTATATGTTGCAGAGATTTCAAGAACTAAAGAGGCCTCTTACTCTTTATGCAACTGAAAATGATATAGCCCAACTAACAGCTTCTCAATGGCAGTTAATGGAAAGCGTAGTAAAATTATTAACGCCATTTGAGGAAATAACAAAAATGATGAGTTCAAATGAATCTATTTTATCTGAGGTGATACCATCAATCAAAACACTGCAGCACTTTCTAGAGAAAGAAAGTTCGAGCCACTTTGGCTGCGGCACTATGAAGAATACATTAGAAAGTGAACTCGATAATAGGTTCCCATTTGTGAAAAATAAAAAACAGAATCTCAACGACATTGAAAATGAGATCAAAGATAATTTTGAATGTTTTATAGCGACTGCTCTGGATCCTCGATTTAAACTAACATTTTTCAATGAAAAGTATAAGTGCGTGGTTAAAGAGTGTGTTAAAAAGCAAGCTTTAGAATTGATGAGTGTAGAAGAAGTTGAAAATCCACCAAAAAAACAGAAAATAATGCATCATGAGAATGTGGATGAACCAAAAGAGATGCCAGCAAAAAGTTCTTCAATTTTCTGGCAATGTTTTGATGAAATAGCTAATGAACAAAAAGATTGTGGATCTAGTGAACGTTTAAAATCTCCAAGTGAAGAAGTGATAGAAAAAGAGATCCAGGATTTCTTTACAGAAGATATTTGCAAAACTGACAGCCCATTTGCATGGTGGGGGAAAAAAAAAAAAAATTCCCAATTATGTGCAACCTTGCACAAAAATTCTTATGTGCCCCTTCTACTACCACTTATTCTGAACGCATATTTTCAGAGGCAGGGCAAATTTATAACAGTAAGAGAAATGCCCTGACTACAGATAATGTAGAACGTTTGGTGTTTTTACACCATAATTTGAAGTACAATAAATTTAATTATTAATTTTTTATTGTATTTTCAACTTCTTTATCCAAAATAAGTCTTTTTTGTTTTCCTATATATAAAAGTATTTTTATTTGAATAAATGTGAAACTAAATTTTAATCTGGAGTTTTTTTATGCGGGGTTTTTTTTGTTCTTAACTTTTTTTTATATTTTACAGACATATTGTTAAATACCGAGTAAATAGTTTTATGAATTACTTCATATATTATTCATTAATATTCGAATAACCTTTTACAGATAAGTTATAAATCAATAAGCTTAAAAAATGAAATTCTTACAACTACTCGGTATTGGCCGAGTACTCGGCCAAAATTTGGCCGAATACCGAGTACTCGGCAAATTGGCCGAGTAGGCCGAGTACCGAGTATTTACCGAGTACTCGGTACGGCTCTAATTAAGATTGATTAAATTCGAAGTAATAAAACGCAAATATTTCCGTAATGTTTTTATTATAGTATATAATAAATAATTATACTATATATTTTATTATATGACACTATAATAAAAAAAAAGAAAGAAAAAGAGAAAAGCACAATATTCTGTTAATATTATAGTGATAACAATTTAAGAATATATATAACTTTTTACTTAAAAATATTTATCCAATAGTATTCAAATATTAATTCAACACTGCAAAGTAATTATTGGAATTATTGATCTTGATTAGGATTGATTAGATCCGAAGTAATAAAATGCAAACATTTCCATAATATTTTTATTATGCTGCACACTGTAATAACAAATGAGTAAATGTGATTATAGATTGCACAGAGGGTTTTGTTTAATATTTCTTTCAAAACAACTTATCCTTTAATTAATAAATCCATATTGTTAATTTATAATTATTAAATTCTTAGATAGATGGTAGCACCAATAAATTTAATTTTAAAATAATTATAAAAGAAAGTTATTTAATCAAATTTAAAAAGTTCAAAACACATTATTTAAATAAAATCAAAAATTCCAAATTTTTTGAAAATCCAAAATTAAAAAAATATTAGCTGCGATAAAAATAAAATTTAAAATTTCTAAAAAAGAAAAAAAATGTTTAAAATAAGTTAAAAATTCTGATTCATTAATAAATCGGAATAGTTTTTAAAATAAAAAGGAAAAATTCCAAAAAATATTAATAATGTCTGTGATTATTTATTACATCATAATAATAATAATTAATTTGCCAAAAAATACGAAATTTCTTTTAATTAAGTCCATCGTAATATGAATTTAAATCGTAAAAATGAATGAATGATGTTTAAAAACTAAATTAATTCAAATAAAAAAGTTTTCAAAATTTTATGCTTAGCCATGTGACATGAGGTATTCAGCTGTAAGAACACTAAATTGAAAATCTCTGACTTAAACAGTTTTTGTGTACGAACTCTGTGACAGAAAGACAGAGGAGCGAGACGAATAAGTTTCGTCAGATAAACAAAGCCTTAAAAAAAAAAAAAAAAAAAAAAAAAAAGAAAGAAAGAAAGAAAGAAAGAAAAAGAAAAGAAAAAGAAAAAAAGAGCGAGAGAAAAAATGACTAGTATTTCCTAATCTGCGAAAATATAATTTAACCTCGAACCAAAATTTACAATAACCTATTTTGAGCAACCACGGTTGCGAAAAGCATTCTTTATTTTAAGAAACCTTTGAGATCAATATATTTTTCAAATTTAAAGAAGCATTTATAATTTTTCGCTGCCTTTGATTTTAAGAAAAGTTTCACTAAGAGTTTTTAGAGTGTATTCACCAGTTTTCTTAAACCAGACTATCGATTTTTAGGAGGCGACACTTTCTCAATTAAACATTTCCAGTAGCGTAAACGAATTTATACTTGCGAACGCAGCAATAATATTAATTTTAATTAATTTATCATATTTATGTCCATGAAACAAATTTCTTGAACATAAATGTGTTAACGTAAAATTTGACAACATGCATAAAACAGGTTAAAAAAATGATTTACGCATCATAAAAACACCTCAAAAAATTTTCATAAAATTAGTGGTATAGCAAAATGAACTTTGTTTCTATAAATTCTTCTTCAAATTTCGAAACTATATTGGTTTATGAGTTTTCTAGAGAAAAAATAATTTTTTTTTTTTTTTTGGAATCACCGGTAACTTAGAAGTAATTACAGTAGACTCTTTGAAATCCGCATCCCTAAAATCCACACATCATCGCAGATGTAAAGATTTAAAATTTCAGTTAAGATCTATGAACAAAATTACAGTATTTTTTAGTTAAAAACCATTCTGTATGTATCTTAATGTGTAATTCTCGATGATATGACTCAACTCCTCGTTTTACATGTAGGAAATATAAATTTATTTTTGGTTAAAAAAATTCAAGATATTGCTGATATCACCTATCATCACAATCCTTTTATCAAATATATTTATGTATTAATAAAGTTTTTTGGTTATTAAATATGTCTAAATCAGAAAAAAAAATTCTTTACTTTACGATTTTGATGTGGATTTTTGTACTTTCAAGCGGAAAGTTCCATTAAATAATTCAAGAAAAGTGTATTGCATCTTTATTATGCCTACTTAATTATACATTATTAATTATTTACTTAATCTTCGCTTTTGATAATTTAATCATTTTTAAAATTATCTTACAGTTTATCATTTTAGTTTATTAATTTACTTAATTTTTTGAAATATTTTACTACATTGCAATTATTCATTATAATTTTGGTTGCATTATTACTTTCAAATTATCTTTTGAAAAATGTAAACAAAACAATGATCAGAAATCCGCAAAACCTTTGATTCCAAGTTGTGCGGATTTGAGGAAGTCTACTGTGTTGTAATTTTTCGTTTGTGATTATATTATATTTTCCTAGAATTAGAAATATTTGCCTTTTTATTACAATATAAGTATTTCTGATTTAAAGTTATTGAATACAGTCAGTGTTCTCGCTGACATTTGACCAATGTTAGTAATTTGGCTAATTAAAAATAAAAAAACATTCGCCAAATGAAAAAAGTGTTAGCCAAATAGATTCGCCGTATAGCACTAAAAAAATTATCTTTAATCCTTTAATGTACCCACTTTTTTTCAATATTTTCTAAAATAGCCTCAGTTTGTATAACTGCGACAATGACTGTTATTAATCTAAATTCAACTATTCATAACATATCCAACTATAAATGCGTTAAAAATATTTATATATTAAAAATATGTACAAATGCATATGCATGAAAGACAAAAAAAAAAAAAAGATAAGAAAAGAAAGAAAAAGCAAAAATTGAGCACTAGCAATTTGGCGAATCTAATCGCTTGTTTGCTCGCCAAATGAAGAATTTAGTCGCAATTTGGCGCGAAGGCGAGCGACAGCGAGAACACTGAATACAGTATAGATCGATTATAAGTCTAATATTAACTTATTTCTAAAAGGCATTTGATTTCTGAAAAAAAAAATTATGCAGTTTATTTATTTATTTATTATTATTTTTTACGGGGCAGTTTACTTGAAAATTGATCAAGAAAATAAATTTGGTTTTTAAATTAAATAATTTGGTTTTTAAATATTAAATGAAAGCCTGTCTGATTGTGAACATTTTGACACTTCATTTTTATACATTCGACAGTTATATCGCAATATACAGTGGCGTGTGAAAGGGAGGGAGGCGAAGGGGGTGGTCACTCCGGGCGCGGAAATTTGTGGAGCGCCAAATTTATACTACCAACGTCATTTTTGGGCTGTTACAAGAAAATGCTGGTGGGTGAGGGTGCCAAATTGACACTTTGGCCAGGGAGCAGTCTTTTCTTCGCACGCCCCTGGCAATATGTATTAAATTTTGTTAATACGCCCAATACAATTACCCGCACAAATTAATTCTTAAATGGCTTTTTCTCCATGCTCAAATTTTCTTCATTTATATGTTTTAAAATTACTAACGCTTTTTTTAAAATTCGAGATAAAAATTAACTTTTTTATTATTTTAATTTTTTATCTTGATTTTTTAAAAATTATTATTGTTCTTTTTAATATATGTGATAAATCAGCGCATGTAATTAGCCTTTAGGTTATTATTTTACTTTTTAAACATAAAATTGTATGCAGATGTGTTGCATTTCGTTTTACGCTACATTTATTAGTAATTAAAATTCATTAAATGTAATATTACATCTGTCTAAAAATCCATGCACAATCTTATGCAATACACAGTTGAAAATCTAAACAACAACAACAATAATAATAATAATAATAATAATAATAATAATAATAATAATAATAATAATAATAATAGAAGATAAATATTAATATTTAAAAATGTAGTAGGGATTTTAATAAATTCAAATTTTTTTAAACTTTAAAATTTTTAACCTTATGAAATTTTTTTCTTCAAAATGTAATTTTAACTGAACATTTAAATGACACGAGTAAAATGCCATTAAATGTCATTAAATGCCATTTGAATAACATAAAAAAATTTTGATAAAGTAAACTGTCCTTTTAAAAACATTATAAAATTATTTAAACTATCTAATTTAGTACATATAAATTTGTTTAGTTCATGTATTTGAATGTAAGTGTGTCTATTACATAGTTAAACGATGTATTTTTTTAGAAAAACTTTTTTATAAAATATTTTTAAAAGTTTTATTAAAACATATAATTATGCAATAAAACATCACTCTGCTATTTTTTTAGACATTTTACAAGAAATTTCTTCGATACTTTTATTCAACTTTTTCAGTATGGTGGGAGAACTTAGAAAAATTATTTTTACTCCTTTTTTCGTGATTTAAGATCATGAGTAACGCTGTGTTTATTCGAACTAACCCATTTTTTCATGACAGATTTTTCTCTAAAACAACCTGTAAACATGGCTTTGCCGCCAAATGGCGCCAGAATTTGTTCTGTGGCAACCTATCTTTTCGGACGAGTTTATGGTTCGTCTGCTCGCGGGAACAACTGGATGGTGATGCATTTTCAACATTTTAAAAACATATTGCCAATTAGAGAAAGAAAATGGAAATTTAGATAACGGCACACGATACTGAAAATAACTATCTTTTTACATTACCAGGTAAGCCACACGCAGCGATTTGCAATTTTTCCTGAAAATTCATTCAAATTCTTCCTCGAAACGTCAAAACTGTCTGCGTCCATGGCCGCAAAGAAACGAAATGGAATAAGCCGGACTAATGTGATTGTATTAACTGAATCTATGGAGCCTAAATTTATGATAATACTTGCTTTTTACGTGTTGAAATGCTGAATTACGTGTTTGAAAATCACAAGCAGATGCATTGACTAATTCCTCATGAGGTATATATTCCACTCCTTATGGATACGTGTTGCTATTTGTTATGATGACGTATTTGTTCTGTTTGGAATTCAATAAACAATATTTACATCACATGAACCGGGCTGAATAGTGTTTTGGCAGAAAGTAAGTATTCAAAATTTTCTAAGGCGGAAATTTTGGCAAATTCAGTCTCAGAATATCCATAAACATTTTAATGATTAGTTTTCTTTATAATAAACAACAATATTACTATGTTTATGTTAGGGGAAAACATCAATATGGTATACCTTATGCATATTTAAAGTCAGTACCTTTCGTGTAAAATGTCAGTAACATTTTGTGCCGCATTTTTAAAAAATATACATATTCTGTGTATATTTTTTAATTTTTTCTTTACAGTAGACGTCTACTTTGATAAAAAGCCTTTAATATATTTGAATAATTTTAAAAACTTTATAATACGCTTGTTACATACCTATATAAATTAGATAAAATATTCATCACATAGATTTTTTTCGCGTTCTCTGCTTGCTGTAGTGAAACATGTTATTTTAATTGTACATTATAATAATTTTCTTTTTTTAATGTTGCTGCATAAATGTTTTTGGGTACAGATTTATTTTTTTGTTGGAACTTCTCAGATAAAATGTGGCAAACTCTTTAACCCTTTCAAAGAAAAGTAATCGTGTTTGTATACTGTTGAATTCATACCAGAATTTTCGAAAAAATTAATTTTAAAATACGTAAAAGTCATTTTTTATTTTTTTTTTTCACCAAAGATATGAAATAAAATTTAAAAGTTTTTGGTGCAGATTTTTATTAAAATTAGGTGGTAGTATATAATATATCCTGCTGCCCATCAAAAGGTTCAAATCCATGGAAAATCAGAAAGAAGCAAAGAAGTAAAGTGTTATAAATAAGCTTTGACAAAGTGGTAAATTCAAATATAATTTAAAATCGCATCTTTTCATTTTTTTTCCAAAATTAAGTTTTATTTTAATTTTACACTGTTTTTTTATTACTTAATGATTTAAGCATGTATATTCTTTTAATATAAATCGCACTTTTTTCTACTGTCAGCTAAAGTATCTGTAATCTTTTGAAACAAATTTATTAAACGTTTGTAAATTCTGAGTTTAAAAATGGTAATTATTGCAGTGTTGCCATTGGGCTACTTTTTTAAAAATTCTCATTTCTTGATTGGCATCTCATTTTTGAAATAGTAAAATTCTCTTTGGTTTTGCCTTAATTAATATATCTTTAAGTTAGGCGAATTTTACCTTTAAAAATAAAGTGGTGCAAATGACAAAATCTATTTTTATTTTTTTAAATGTAACCCACTGACAACACTGAATTATTATTAAAAATGGTCATCAAAATGAGAGTAAAACATATAAATACGTAATTTAATTTATTTAAAGCGTAAAATTAACCGAAAAATTCCTATTTTCTGAATATTATTTAAAGTTAAAACTATTAAATGTGAATGCATTCTATTAATTTAAAAATAAATATATTGATATTATACAGCAACCAAAAATTAACTGAAAACTTGCTATTTTCTTAATACTGTTTAAATATAAAATTATTAAATGTGAATACATTCTATTAATTCCTTAATAAATGTAATAATATTATACAAGAATTAAAAATTAACTGAAAATTTTGCTATTTTCTTAATACAATTTAAATTTAAAGCAATTAAATATAAATGTATTTTATGAATTCCATAATAAATGTAATAATGTTATACAGAAAACAGACTATTTTTATGACAATAACATGACTATTTTAGAAGTTATTGGTATATAAAAAAACAACGTTGAAAATTGCTGAAAAAAAACCCCGTTAATATTTCGTAAATTAAAACTGTGTAGCTCTATAACTTTTCAGCAATTCGGTATAAGTATAGTGTATTTAGTTTTAATGTATATTTAAAAAATTTTGTAATAATTGAATTATTTGTTGAATTTTGACAATTTTTCTAAAACATTTTTAAAAAAAATCATTTTTGCAAAACAACATAAAACAACTTTTAATGCATTTTCTTTTGTTTGTAAAAAAAAAAAAAAAAAAGCTCGAAAATAGAAAGAAAATATTGAAATTCTATATTAATTTAAAAAACCGAAAACTGAATATTGATCGAAATCTTTTTTTTACTATTATGATTAAAATGTATATTAAAGATAATGTGATATAATTGTAATACAATGTACCAGAACGTGAAACTGGTCAAAAATCTTTATTATGGTATAAAACCTTTTGCCTCAGAACTAATAATCAGTTGTAACTACATCATTAGTTTAAAGCTTTTTTTCCTTTTCAGGATTTTTTTTTTTTTTTTTTTTTTTTTATATAAAAGAAACATTTTTCCTTTATTAATATATTTCTATCAAAAATAACTTTTGGATAGTGAATGAGCTACTTCAGCAAAAATTTTCATGTTTATAAAGCGTGATTATTTCACTACATTTACAATCAAAGATTTAATTAATAACAGATAATTTATTTCTCTGCGATATATTTTTATTTATTTTATTAGGTGAAATTTCATCAAAAAACATGCTTATTTCTTAGGTTCAAAACATGCTTACTTGAACTTGTCATTAGGCTGATACCAATCCACGACTTATAAACTGGACTGAGGAATCCCACATGATTATTGGAACTGAAAATAAAAGAAGAAATAATTTTTTTGTCATCAAATTTTATATTATTTTAAATCTAATCTAATTTGAAGTTATATCTTTTTATTATCTTTTGCGTGAGAAAAAAATTACATTAAATATTAAACTTTCAGTTTTGAAATATTCACATGTCACAAATATTATTCTTACATAGATTGTAATATTATTTCATGTAGCCAATTAAAACTTTTTAAATGAAATTATAAAATTAAAAATATTATACCTCAATAATAATCCTCCTTAATATTTGAAAATGCATCAGAAAAAAAATATATAGTAATTACAATATGAAATTATTTAGAATTCGTTAATTAAAACTGAGATGAATCATTAACGATAGGCGTCTTTGTAAAACATCTGCACTAGCATTTCGAGTAATTTACAAGAAATAATACTCTTTTGTTAAATTGTTTTGTTCGTTTGTTATAAAGTGATAATAGTAAAAAATTGTGGTTGCATCTGTATATGAAGATATTTTGAGTGAAAACAATTATCATTGTAAATCTTTTACTATTAAATTCATTTGTAAATGATTAAAAAAATATCCATTTTAAATATTTAAGCTAATTATAATGATATTTTAAAAAACAATGTTAAAGTTTGAGAAAAAGGCCATTCCACTTTTTCTTCAAGCAACTATCATTTTACCAAATTTTGCTCCGTTTCACTAAAAATTGGTTCATGAAACCACAAATTCAATATAGAGGGAAAAGTGGGGCACAGTGGACCAAAAAACACAGCGGATAACCCTTATGTTTTATTATTATTATTATTATTTTAACTCTTAAAGTTTTTTTTTTTTTTTTTTTTTTTTCAGGCTAATTACACCGACGTGCGAAGTGGAAATTGCGCCCGGGGCAAATTTTCAATTTGGCGCCCTCCCCGTCTCCTTTTTTTCGAAATATGTATTCAATATAATTTATTTGTGTTTCCACACTTTTAAATTTTGTAACAAGTGTCACAAAAATAAAAAAAAGTGTGGAAATAGAAATAAATTCTATTGAATACATATTTCGAGTTCCTTTCACAACTTTAAAAGGCTTAGTTTTAACAACCAAATAATATAAGATAAAATTTCACTTACATTTTAGCAAAGGGTATCTAGAATACAGATCTGGAAAAGATGTATCTCCAGTACAGTATAATAGTTCGTAACCTTTTTTGGATTCCAAGAAAGAAGTCATATGCTATTTTAAGGGTGTATGTTTTTGTGAGAAAAAAATTCCCAAATATGTATATATTTCCTTTTTTTTTTTTTTTTACAAGAAAAGGGGAAACAAATCAGGTGGGTAGTAAAAATTTCCACTTTCCGCACACGGGGCGATCCACAGGGGGGCAAAATCCCGAAAAGCTGGCCAAAATATGAAAATGTTATTAAAATTGTACAAAAATTCGTATACAGGTGTTTTTGAGGATGCTAAGTAAAAATACAAAATTAAAATTTGAAAAAAAAAATGGCAGATACAATATGGCGGAACAAAAATTAAAATGTCTCGAAGGATGCTAATTAGGATTCAAAAGTTAAACTTTAAAAATAAATAAATAAATAAAATGACAAATTAAAAGTAAAAACAATTAGATTTAAATAATACTAGCTAACCCGCCCGGCGTTGCCCGGGTCCGTATTAACAATATTAAACGAACTTGAAATTTGTATTATTTTATCATTAACTCGAAACTTGCAGAAATGCATTGTCAGAAATACGTGGCCACTGACTGTTGTTTTTTAAAAAGAACTAATCTATCGCTTCACCGGTAAAAAATATTAATTATTTTATCATATGTGTTTTAAATATCAATATAGAAAATTATTTTAACGTTTTGCTTGAAAATATAACATTCTTTTGTTAATATCTTAAAATCGTCTGCAGTCAGAAATCTATATTTTAGATTAATATTTACGAGTTGGCGCATTGCCAAGATTTGCTTCCTCTGGACCGAGTTGGCGCATTGCCAAGATTTGCTCCCCTGTGCCTCAATTAATTATCCTCGGAATTCCTTTTATTTATAGAGATTTAAAATTTCGAGGCTAAACTTAAAAAGGAATTTTGAAGGAACCAAGACATATTTAATCGAAATTAATTGATGAAAAGTAAAATATTAGACTGTTTAATTTTTATATTATTAAAATAAAAATATAAATATACTCCGAGATTCACCTTTAGAATCAACTATAGTATAATGAAAAGATTCTTCAGAGGTCAAAGTGCCGAAATAGTTAGCAGAACTTGTTGGCGGTATTAGAAGATCCTGTGACTCTTAGGATCAATGATCTTAATTTGTTTTGCGATAATTTACCTAAACTGGAAATGAAAGAATCTGATGACATTAAAAAGCGTAAAAATATCATTCTTTTTTTCGCGCTACTGCATGTTTGTCATAAATCTTCTCGATGCCTTTTGATCAGTTTGTTGCATGATTCTTGAGTATCTTATGGCATTTGACAAATAAGCAGTAATGAAGATAATGTTATTTCTCATTAATAAGTAGTTTGTGTTCTGAAGTAGGCATACAGAACCAGGGATGTAGTTCAAATCTACGAGCTGTTTGTAAAGAAAAATCTTCGAAATATATCAAATAAATGACATGGCTACAAGAAATTACTTATGACATAGAATCGTATAATCAAATCTTCGCATACGCTTGTTATAGAAGCACAAATAGTTGCGTTTCAAAGAATGGTTGAATTGTATTGCCATCATTTGTGCTTCCAAATCTTGGATTTGGTTTGTCGACGAGAAGTCTTAATTGTAAATGAAATATTTTTTTGCATATTTTATTTTGCGATTTCAGTGTTCTTCTTTTCATGCAGAGTACGAGCTTTCTATTTTTTCTATGCAGTTTGTCTGCCATGTGGAAACCTTCTCAAAATATCTTAGCATGTAACGTAGATATTCTGAATTCTAAATTATCTCTATCCAATTTAATTAAAATATGTCATATCGGTAAGAAGCTATTTTGATATTGTCTGACATAGGTAGCAACGTTGAGTATTACACTAATTCGTTGTTAACGACTATTTCTTCTGTATCAATGATTGTATTAAAAGAAATAAGTTAATTCTCCTGGTGTTTAATACAATACCATTCATTGGCATTAGCTTCCGTATTTCTTGAAAAAAGAAAATGGATCTTGATTGGCCCGATAAAATTAATGAAATGAAGATCTCGGAAATTTCAAATTGACGATTCATGATTTATTCGCAATATTTATGTATTCTAGTAGCACGGGAGAAGTGAAAAATATATTAGAACCTCCTGCCATCTTCTAGAAAAATATTTGTTTAAATGTACTTAGAATACATTTGCAATCACATCCTTACTTGCAAACCAAATCCAAATTGCTAATGTAGGTGAAAGTCATATTCATAATGATTTTCACTCGTATTAATGAAATACAATATGCTCAGTATTTTGATCTAGCAAATATTGCCATTGACAAAATATTTCTTCTAATTACAATAGAACAAACAAAATTACTACCTATAAAGATAAGAAAATGCTATTCTATCGGATCAATAATAGAGAATTATTTTAATTTTTTTCATTACTAAGCTTACTTATCAAATTAATTTAAACTTACGATTATAGTACTTACTTACAATATAATAGGTAATAAATTATTACGAAATTGAATAATTCAAAAATTTGAAAGATATTTATCAGCTAAATTAATGTGAAGAGTACTCCATTTCAGAATTTTTGAAGCGGCCGAAAAAGTGGCATTTTTACTTGGGGTTACTAAAATATGCGTGAAATGCAGAAAGGCAGTTTTTGGCAGCTGGTTTTTTATGAATCACTAGACAATAGCCCAATTTATTATTTCCATTAAATTTTGTTGCGGAACATTGTGGAACATTTAAACTTTTTGATGTTTAAAAGCAAAAAAATAAAAAAAAATTCTAATTTTTTTTAATCTAAAATGACAATGAATTTATTAATTTTTACCTGCTTAATATAAATTTTGTAATACATGCAAATAAAGTACATACTATCATAGTGTGAATCCATTTCAAATCATTAAAATCGGATAATATGATAAAATGTAGCGCGCGTTAAGAGGAACTATTGTTTCGCTCTTTTTGTTCGCTCTAAATGATACTCCTTCAAACATCATTTTTGAAATAATGCTGTTTGTAAGGGCGAAGCAAAAATCTTTTTTTAAATACAGATTCTCACTTTCCAAACATTATTCTAGCTAACTATGTAATTAAAATTCCCTAAATCGTAGCTTTATTTTTCGACTTTTGGCCAGCTTTTTGGGTTTTTGCCCCACTGTGCGACCTCTCCCTTCGCCACCAGCCTCGCAAGGCTCTGGTTAATTAATTACAGCTCTAAATTGATAAACTTACAGCCTTCAAAACCCGTCGTTAGCTCATAGTGATCCATTTAATTCTGACTGGTTGCTTTGAGCTTCTATAAGTGAAATTTTTCATCATCGTACTTTTCTTTATTATTAATTAAAAGTTACAGATAAATAACTAAAAGCAACTTTTTTTAAAAGGAAAGATACTTGTTTTTATTCAATATCAAAGTTAATATGCTTAAAAAAAAACTTTAAATAACACTTCGTGAGTATATATTTAATTTTAACATGGGGCACAGTGGATCATCCATTGCGTGGATGCTTGTGGATCATCCACAAGCCACTCTGTTACTGAAAGATAATAATATTAAAATGTTTAATCTCTGCAAAGAAATACTGTTTTAAAGTAATTATTTAAGTGTAAAATAAAGTAAACAAAGAAAAATGTCGATTTATTTAACATAAGATTATTTTGGTTTGTATTTAATGCTTTTAGAAACAATACAAATATTCTATTGACTATAGCCTGTTATTACTAAAACAATTTCTGCAGGTTCTGAAATTTTATTACTCATTTTAGAAGTAACATAAAACAAATTTGGAATCAAAACTTTATGGCTATTAATCTGCTGTTTATGTTAGTGTTATCGTAAAATCACTCTCTGATCAAAAATAATTTCAGGCAAATTTTAGGCTCATAAATGTTTTGGAGTTTCATTTTCAACTTTGACTTTATTTTATTTAATAAATTTTGAATTTATTATAACAAATTTTAAATTTAATAAATTTTCATTATTATTGTTACTTTGGTGGTAAAGGGGAAATAAAGAGAATTTAAATTAATAAAAATTATTTTTATCGTATTTCGAATAATATTTAATAGTGGACCCCACTATTCCAGTGGCTTCTGGGGCACACTGGTCCACTTTAAAAGTGTATTCAAATCTCTCTCTCTTTTTTTTTTTTAAAGTATTTAAAGCTATATGTTCTAAAAACTTCTGAGGCATGTAAAAATGCTTAAGGAATTTTCAAGAATATTTTCAGGCAGACTGGACTTTTCATTAAAGAGGGGGAAAATGTAAACTCCAAAAGTGAACCACTGTGTACCAGTTATCCCTTATATATTTTCAAAATGATTTTGCTTATTTTAGGTTAAATGAACCAGTTGTGCACTACACGGCGCTCAACCATTACCCAAATGGAAATGACAATATCTCCATTACTTTGAATAATTATTGCAATTTTAAACTACTAGCTACCCTTGGCGACCAGTTTGGTCTCCCTTAAATGCATACTAAGCATTAAATCATATTGCTTTTATTCATAATTTATTTTAATTGCTCAATTTTTTTCCAAATTAGAAGATTCTGCTAAAGAATTAGGAGCAGATGTCATATACACACCACATTGGCTCAAATGCAACAAAAAGGCAAATATATGCCTCACATGATAACCAAGCAATTGTTATTTATTTTTTAATAAACTGTTTATTTACTTTTATTTTCTTTTTTAAAATGATATGAATTGTTTTGTTTTATAATTATTAATTAAACTTTTTTATTTATTATTATTCCTTTTTAAAATAATAGAAAAGAGTTAAAATATATAATATAACTGGTATTGAAAACAAAGTTTTCGCCAAATTGATATCAGAAAAAAAAATCGCACCAATGTGGTGAGTATATGACATGTGTGCCAATAAATCAAGCACTCGGTATTTTTATGTTAACTTGAAGCATCGCCAAACATTATACCCGTGGTATTGTTTTGTATTTCATTAATTCCATTTAAAATATATTTAATAATATAATCCTTTCACTCATTTAATTTATAATAACGTAATTTAATTTGAAACTGAAACGTTTAAAATTCATGATTTTTATTTATTTTTTAAGCCAATAGAATAAAGAAACAAAACAAAAATAACGATATTTTGAAGCTTCATAATTGCAGCGAAAGAACAAAATTTAAAAACCCCAATTTACCACGGCCTGGATGCGTTTTATTTGGGCGTTGCCATTAAACAATTAACAAATAACCGCGATTTTTGTGCCACATACGTTAGCGTAATATATATATAGATAGATTTTTATTAGTCCGGTAGCCGGTGACATCAAAATCTATATCATCGCGAAATTGAAATATTTTTTTAATGTAAATCGACTGCTGTAAATTAATGCTTTAAATGTTTCAAAAAATCAGGAACTAATAACTATGATCTATTATTTAAAATGAACTGAAAATCCTGAAATAATTTTCTTTTCTTTATCTTATTTATGCACTTTTTTCGAAACAAAAACCAGAGCTGTCCTTTCTGACATGGAAGAATTCCTTCACTCAAGTCTATCGCTAAGAACTTATACCCTCTATTTCCCGATTAAACTTCGTTTCGTTCATTAAAAAAAAAAAAAAAAAAAAAACTTGAAAGAGTTTCTCATAGTTAATGCGTTGAAAAGACGTGGGAAGAAAAAAGTGCGATTTCTTTAAAGTTATCCTCTGAAAATATTTCAGTAAACCTTCCTTATACAGTTATAACATCAAAAATCCGGCAACATAGGGACCGAGACCATGAAAATTCCGCATATTTGAAGGAATATCAAAAATAGTAACTATGAATATCTAGAGGTCTGCACGGGCCCGGGCACCACGGGCCGGGCCGGCAGATTTAGAACAGTTTTTTCAACGGGCCGGGCCGAAAAAAAATAATTTTCGGGCCTCCCGGCCCGTTCTGAAGATTTAAGCAGAAACGATAAAATATGAGCTATTTTCAACGAAAATGGTTTTAACGAGAATAAGTATAAATGTTGTCATACTAGTTTGACAACATCAATATAAAAATGCACAGTGTATCGGCATAGGAGAATTATATTATGTGTAACCCGTTTTAATATATTTTTAGCTGACTCATGCCGGCCCGAGATCACGCTTGCATTATATTTCTACATATAGACTGGCCGGACCGGTACTAGAATTAATTATTGGCAGAAAACATGATTTGTAATATTATTAACAGCGATAAAGAACTTAGCTTAGTCTTCGGATATATACTTCTTGATGATTTTTAAATTCTCAATAATGCGAAAGTTTGACACATTTTCTGATTAATTTTAAATTGTAAAAGTATAAAAGGGATAAACTATTATTTTTAACACAATCAAACTGATTGGTAAAGTTATCATACGAATTGAATATTTCCAGCTTTTCGCTCAGCTGGAAATATTCAATTCGTATAAAAGGGATAAGCCTAACTATTGAAGGGATTTGGAATCGAATAGCGTTTTTCATTTTTGGTAAATAAAATACTTGTATAACCTTGTTGAGATATAATAGTTTCTCAAATGATTGCAGGTTTTTCTCCCTTCCCTTGCTATTGCTTCCGGAAATTCTATTCAAAACGCTAATTATGGCAGTATTTTATTTGTTTGCAGTATTCTTAAATTGCTTGTATCGAAAAATGGATAACGCCATTCGATTATATAGTTTCTGAATAAAGATATCTGCTAATCTTATGCGTTTCTGAGGGAAAAAAAAATGAATTTAGAAATGTATCAGAAAGGAGCTTCTTTGAATTTAAGAATGAATTTGGATTTGAAATTTATAATAAAATGATATAGAAATATATTTATAAATCTTCTTTTATTAAACAGCTTCAAAATTAACGATGTTTTTAGCTTTCTTTCTTTTTTCTTTTATTCTCAGCCACATTAATTTTTTAATGAATCTTTATTTGAATGTTGAAAGCCTAAGAATCTAAGTAATCATTAATGTTGTTAATGTGTATTTGCTGTAAAATATACTGTAAAATCATTCCATAGATATGTATGCAGTATTCTTTAAAGAAATCTTAGTTATATGATAAAAATCTGAATTTTTTAGAAATCGTAGAAATTGTAACGGGCCAAAACGGGCCGGGCCTGTTTTCGCTGATTTTTATACGGGCCGGGCCTAAAATATAAAAATTTAAACGGGCAGGGCCGGGCCAAAATAACTTTCCTACGGGCCGGGCCTGGAAATTCCGGCCCGTACAGACCTCTAAAAAGATCTACATATTTAAAAGACCAGGCTATTTTTTTAGTCATCTACCCTGAGCTTTCTACAGTACCAATTTTGATCATTCTTTTATGAATAAAAGCCCCTATTTGTAGATGTAACTGCACTCTCTATTTTTTAAAGTAATTCAGCTGTTATATTTTAATTTTAAATGTTGTTTTATGAATTTCTTTACATTGATGCCAATCCGGTTACTTTCATAATAAAACGAATAAAAGATAAGAAAACGAATTGAATATTTTCCAACTGAGCGAAAATATTGACCAGGTCGGGAATCGAACCCAGCTACTTGGCTTACAGGACCAATGCTTTACTATTTAAGCTAACTGGGCGATAGCCGCCGGGAATTTCTCGCTCAGATAACCTTGTATGTCGTAACATCTGGTCTGTCATTTAGACAGCTCAACAGAATAAACCGCAGGTAAAGGAACTCCATGTAACGATGGGTACGTAGATATACTATTATTTTAACACAATCAAACTAATTGGTAAATTTATCATAATAATTGAATATTTTCCTATTTGTCTAAATGACAGACCAGATGTTACGACAAACAAGGTTATCTGAGCGAGAAATTCCCTCTGGCTATCGCCCAGTTAACTTAAATGGTAAAGGATTGGCCATGTAAGCCAAGCATCTGGATTCGATTCCCGGTCTGGGCAATATTTTCGCTCAGTTGGAAATATTCAATTCGTATGATAAATTTACCAATCAGTTTGATTGTGTTAAAATATTAGGTAAGAAAACAATGGGAATCACCATATCATTACGGATGCCTTTATCGTATTACAATTAAAAATAGCTTAAAAAAGAATACTGCCCAGTTAAACTGATGGCATTGAGCTCACAGGCTACAAATACTAATTGTACATTAAAGCCTTATATTTTCAAGGGTTAATTCCGTTCGAAAAAAAATTAAGAAGGGGAAACAGTTCTCCCCTTTCCTCTTTTTTTATACTTAATCATTGAACCTCCTATACTATCAAAGACATGCTTTATCATATAAAAATCTATATCCAAAATTCAGAGCAAATAAGATAATTCTTAATAAAAACCCATTTAGCATTTATATAATTTAAAAGGAGTTATCCCCCTCTTTTATACTTAACCATTAAACTTCCAAAACTATTCACAGATTTGAACGAAATCTGAAAATTCTGCTTGAAAAACCCATTTATATAAATTAAGGGGGGGGGGCATTAGAACCCCTGTTCCCCCTATTTATACTTATTCAATGAACACCTAATAACAGTCACGGAATCGCCTCATCAGAAGGATCCTAATCTAAATTTTGAACGAAAACTTAATTCTGCATGAAAATCCCATTTATATCAACTAAGGGGAGGGGCATGAGCCCCCCGTTCCCCCTCTTATACATATCGAACGAACTCCAAAAACTAATCAGGCAAGCGCCTAGTCTGGATATACCTACATACAAAATTTCAAGTGGACCGGATATTTTTATCACGAGTTATAGCGTTACGCACGAACGAACATACATACAGAACGGATGGGCACATAAGCTCTCAGGCTATGATAGCCTGTGAGCTAAAAACTTTTCAAGATTTAAAATAGGGCATTTTTACCCATAAAGCTGTTACATTTCAGTATTGCTTTTATTTCGCTGATATTGAGATTGAGACGTTCATCTCAAAGGGCTTCAGTGGATGAAAATGATATCGCAGTAAAAATTAAATGTGTATTACATGCAAAATTGTAACTGGCAAACGTGACAAATATGTTTATTAATAATCTATTGCACATTAAAATATTTTTAAAACAGTAATTATGAATATGCAAAGTATGCAAATGTATATTTTGCGATGGTGAAACATTTGTTACATATGTTAGTTTTATGTTAGTTGTTGTAACATAAAACTAACATAAACCCAACATATGTTAGTTTTAGATTTCGTTGAAAAGAACAATTATAATTGTATCATAGTGGTGCAATTTTCGTTGACTTTGTTTTCGTAATACCAAAGACCAAAGTTCCAATTAACAACTTAATAATTTCATTATCTTAATTGCATATTACTGATGACATATAGAAATAAAGTTTATTTTTTTTCAATAATTTGAAAAGTTGAAATGTAACTTTAGTTAAAAAAAATATATATATATTTGTTTAAAGAGTTAGGCTAGCCGATATATAATTGATAATTTTTTTTTTTTTTTTTTTTGTGTTCATTTTTATAAATTCTGGCAACCAATTCTTTTAAACATTTCCATTCTTCGAATTCAACGGTTTACGACTCGTAGTACTATAATGGTGTCTTTAGCTATAATTTAATTCATTATTAAGTCATAATTATATAAGAAAAAAAGAAAGTTAAATACAAAAAAAGCTTACTTTAATTTCTAGCGTAATTAAATAATTAACTGTCTAATTTCTAGCGTAATTTCACTCCTGAAAATTAGTTGAAGATTAATTAAAATTGCATATGCGTGCACCGGTGCTGGGTTTATTTGTGTCTCATGTTACGCCTCAGGATTGTGTGCTCACGAAAACTATTCCATCTTGTGCTCCACTGCAACTTTACCAACATATGGGTGTGAAAAAATACCAAGCTGGGCATTGTCCTCAAAGCTTAAATGGTAGAGCACTTGGAGCGCCATTCCAAGGGTTCTGGGTTCGATCCCCGACTTGGACATTTTTTCACTCTGTTGGTTTTACGCGTAGTTAGCAAGTTATAAATCACGTATTAAATATTCAAAGGAAAACTCATTTCAATTCCAAATCACTTCAACAGTTAGGCCTGCCAGTTATATGCCTTTAAGGGTGTTCTCAACTGCTCCACTTAACTAGCGCAAAATGTTTTGACACATTTTCAAACTCATTTTTTAACAGAAAGATATAAAATTGGATTGCCTGACTATGGAAGCGATTTCGAATCTAACTTATTTTTCAATTTTATGATAATTAAATTACCTATCCAGTTCTAAGCTATTTCATTACGTGATCACCGGTTTTTCTGCTTTCGTCGGCAAATGTGCTCAAAAACTTCAAATTTGAAGGCTTGTTATAAAAAAATTTATTGTGTTTTTAAAAAAACAGAAAATTGAGTGCAATTGGGCAGTTTCTGAATAACAACGCCTGCTATTTTCATGCATTTCCAAACAAAAATAAATTTAAGCATCTGTCGCAAAGTTGCCCTTTTTGATTTAAGAACACCCTTAAGTGTAAAAATGAGTCCGAAAATGTGTCAGAAAATTTCGCGTTGTTTAGCAGAAGATTTGAGAATCGTCATAAGATTAAATAATACAAATGAAAGACATGTCCTATTAATATATTGTCAGTGCCTAAGGGGTTTTTATTTATTTATGTATTTTTTTTTTTTTTTTTCAGGACCCATGCCGTGTGATTGCCACGCGTCATCTTCGCCACCATGTGTACTAATGCCCCCACCTGCGTCTTGAGCCCGCACAGGCGGGACTCAGCGTTGCAGCCAGGGGTCCCGACTATCTCCTCCGAAGTGGAGACCTTCTGCGAGTCGCAGGCTCCGATGGGCAACCACGGACGATGCTGCATGGTCACCAACGTACTACCTGCCATAACCCGATGTATGTATCGATTCAATTTTTCCTTGTTTTACTTTTTAAATGTATATTTATTAGAAATCATCTCTTTTGTCTATAGAACAAGCTTTTCGAAATTATGGTATGCGTACCAGATCTGATACGCAAACATTCAGATACAGATATACGAGGTTCATTCAAAAAATTATTGTACAACTAAAAGTTGATTTTAGAAGATTCGCAATCCACCCACAAGCAAGTCTGTATGCTGATAAGTCACGGTGGATTTCTCTTCCTCTCAAAAATAATATTAATAAATCCACATAAAATCATAACATCATAAATCTTAACTTGTAATACATTTTTCCCTTTTATTGTTACAAGGTGGAACCCGTCGAAATTCGACGAAAGAAAATGTTTAAGAAGGAACTGCTTCATTGATTTATAATAAATCTACAAAATTACTTACAGTAAAAAAAAAAAAAAATGCATCTTATATTGATCAATCTAACTCTCAAACAAATATTATTTTAAGCTAAGATTAACAAAATACTATAAAATTCAGTTGTCCAAATTTTTAAAACTAAACTTTAAAATCAAACTTAATCAGTAAAATATAATATAGATCAGTTATTTATCAATTGAGTCTCTTATATTTGGTATAAATGCGAATGAAAAAAAACAAAATTTATTCCGAATTGACACAATCATAGAATTTCACGTGAAATTAAAACCCGTCAACATTTTCATCATCTTAAAATATTAAGACGTACTTCTCATATCCGTATTCACCATGTTTGAAAAAACGGTATTTTAATTTGATCATTTTCAAATCACTTTAACTCAAAACTTAAGTTATTTAACTGATGAATAAAAACGAAATAAAACCGAAATCACGGAATTTTATGACAGACGATATTTTTTGCAAAGTATACGCATTTTAATTTCCAATTTTTTTTTTTTTTTTTTTTAATTTTAAGAGAAAATGGAGTGATTATGTTGCCACAATTAAAAAATTGGACTAAAAACTATACAAAAATTAATATCTCAAAAACAAAATGAGATAGAGCTTTCAAACAAATTACATTTAAAAGTACATTTTTTTTTTCTATACGACGGTGTAAAAATCGGAAATATGTAATGTTTAGAAGTATAAAATTTGCAGTAGCGAAAAATGCAAAACTGAAATTGCAGGGGAAAGTGTTGCCATTCGCAAAATGACGTATGCGTTACGCACAGATACGTTTGGCCTTTATTATATAGATAAATCTTGTTTAACCTATAAATTTCACTCGAGGGCGAGTATCCGCCTACTAGATTTTGAAATCGTCGGAGTTTTTCAAAATGATCTTTTATAAATTTGCGTTCTTCAAAAACAAAATGATATTTTTGACAGAAATAAACATCACAGTTCGATTCCTCGCTAAATTTCGTATAAGAATTCTCATATAAAATGCAATGTGAAATAAAACTTTTTTAGTTTATTTATTTTAGTTTAATATATTTGAATTTTCACTATCATCTCTTGAACCCGACAAAATCACTGGAAAATGCACTATAATGCTGGAAACGACAATTGCGCTATTAAATTTTCTAATATGCCAGACAAAACTTAGGCTGAAATTTGGGCGAACATTTTTTGCTGATCATTTACAGTATGCTTTGGTTAAGAACGGTAGAACCATATGCAAAATATTAACAGCATCTCTGCTAATTTATTTAGCGAGCAATGCAAGTCTCGTCAAAATACATCTAGTAGAATTTTTACAAAAGGGTGAACTTTCTTATTCAAATTCACCTAATAATAGAATTTTGGTCCATAATTCTTTTGTTATGGCTGCTTATAACTTTAGTTCCGTCGAATAGATTTTGGTGGAACTTAAACTGGTTATTAGACATTTTTTAAAGAAATGTTTTAGTTCACTATTGCATATCATTCATTCTACGTTGATTAATTACAGAATTATGGGCCATAGACCGACATATAGATTTTAAATAAGTTTTTTTTTAATATGAAAAAAATCATGTAGTAAAAGGTTAAAACTCAACATAAAGGGTAAATTCCCCTATATACTTCGTTTGAATCAAGATTCGTTTGGAGAAAGCGATTAGCGTAATGGGAGAAGACTGATAGCATACTTTTTTTTTAATCGCTATTTTTCCGACAAGTTTATAAATAGTTAGAGTACGTAATCCCAAATCGCACTAGTGTGTGATAATGAACAAGTTTGGTGTCCACCAATTAAAATCGAATCATGGTGTTTGTTTTTTATTATTATTTGGATATATATATATATATATATATATATATATATATGTAACGACTTCGGATGTTTTGTAGTCGTGGCATAATAAGCTGGACTCGGGAGCCTCTTGTTGGATCGAACTCTTTTTATTTGGTCGCTCAGCTTACAGAGGGGTACGCGAGTCCGGTCGGAGGTCGCCGAGCAGTTTACGTGTATTATGGAGATTTACATTGCCGTAGGTTCTGCAGGCATCCTCAAATCTGCAAAATCTCTCGTTTTTCGCGCGTGTTCTTGCTAATATGTTAGGGATTGTCATATTTTCCAGCAGAGGGCATAGTTGTGAATTTGGGAGGAACATTTAATTTAATTGGTTCGTTAGCTTTTGATTGATATGTGGTCAGAGACCGCACAATTCCCGGGTCTATGACGTGTGAAGCCCTAACCACAAATGGATGCAAAAAGCGCTTATATCATCAATTTTAATCTTAAGGAACGTCCAAAATTGATCTCTGAAAGTAATAAATGTTAGGTTGGGAAAGAAAGTTACCAGGGGCAAAATAGCTTTAAGCTTCAGAATTAAAGTTAAAAATATTAATTGGGAACTTTAAACTTTTGAATTTTAATTTTAAATTAAAGTTTTAGAAAGGGGTTAGTTTTTATCCTTTCATAATTTTAATTTTAAATTAAAGTTTTAGAAAGGGGTTAGTTTTTATCCTTTCATATCCCCCCCTCCAAGTTGAGGTCCACCAGATTTGCCTGCAAATCTGGGGGGACTCCCCAGGAAAATAGAGAAGACAAAATTGGATCAGAATTTAATTATGCAAGGCTAGAGATTAAGGTTAATATTAAAGTTAAATCTAAAGTAAATTTAATGTTAAAGGAAAGTTTTCTAAGATGTGAGGACTGAATTTTTTTGCTGGAAAAAATATTTAAAATTTAAATTTCAAGTTTTAAATAAAGGAAAATTTTTTATGATTTTAAGTTTTTATGCTAAAAATTTGGGTTATGGCTCTCGAGACGACCTGACCGAACCTTACATATGAATTTGGAGCATATTATATGATGACATAAAATATAAAATTATAAACATTTGGAAAATCTGAAAAAATACAGGAAATATATGAAAAAACAATGTAATAAAATAATTTGAAATAGGGACCATATTTTCTTGCTTGGAAGTTCTGTGGTCAACAAGTTTGTGCTTTCTTTTAGTTAAAGTCTTTAAGCACATCTTTCACATTTTATATAAAGTTAAACTGTTAAAATATAAATTTATTTACAAATATTGGAAATACACATAAACATAAGAAAACTTAAAAAAAATTATTTTCCATAAAATTTGAAAATTGTTATTATAAAAGGACAATGGTACAGGTAATATAAAAATGTGATAAATATGCAAGTACACTGATGTAGGATTGCTAGAAAAATATGGCTTATGCATAAAATGCTAAAATTATAAAAATAGGGGTAGATGTGAAAAATGTGAAAGGTTTCTTCACTTATTTTGAAAATGTAAAAATATTAAAAATATGTTGGCACATAAAATTGATAAAAATAAAACAAGATGAAAATATTAAACATAATAAAAATATTGAAATACATATGAAAATAAAGAAAAAATAATATATAAAGTTCTATTTACATTATTTATCCTAAACCGTGTAAGGTTTTAGCAAATCCTAAACCTCATGGAGGTTTTAGCAAAAATTAAAAGAAAGTAAAATGAGCTTGGGTTAAGTTTTCTTGTGAAGATGCAAATGCAGTTTATCTATATGTAAAGGTATTTACTATTTTGCAGACTGAGATGTGTTTTTCTCAGTGTCATTAATAAATCCAAGTCACAATATAAACCACATCTACATCTCACTGATAGCTCATAAAAATTTCCTGAGTAAAAAAAAATTCTAAGAGCATTTTTCTTTACAAAGGCCAGAACGCTCTTAGTTTTCCTTACGAATTTTTATGCAAATAGCAAAAATCTTTAATTTTTAAGGTTTCTACTACTGCAAATGGAACAAAAGGGGGAAAAATGGTGAAATATAAAATAAAGAAAATTAAATAAAATAATGGATCCTGATTCAAAACAAATAGGCCAATGACCCTGCATTTAAAGCACATGGGCAACTTATTGACATTTTTGTTGTTGTTGTTAATGGATCCTTTTATTTTCATTGAGTGCCCGAGTATATCTTATCAACAGTTGCCACATTTGCTGAGATGGTAAGTCATTGAATCCTTTTTGTTTGTAAAAGGTGTATTCTGGTTGAATTTAACAAACTTAAAAAAAAAAAAATGTTTTAAAGACTTAATGGGCTGGAACCATGGTCATCTTTAAAAACTTAATGGGTGGTGTTAGACATTAGTGGACTTACCACGGTTAGAGTGGGGTTACCACGGTCATGTCTAAACCAATGGCTTAATTATTGGAAAATATTTTTAATATGGTGGGGGCGTGACCTTCACTTTTTATCTAAAATTGACAGGGGTGAAATACCTGTTCAAATATATTTTTTAATGAAATGGGAATTGTTATCCTTTCAAAATGGTTGGGGTGGCCAACTCACTAGGTAATGTATTAGATAAGGAACATAATATAATTTTTAAAACAATACTGGGTAAAAATACTAAATTAAAAACTCAAAACATAGAATATAATATAATGTAAAATATAGTATTTGGCTATACAAAATATCTAAAATGAGAAATAAATTGTATAAAATTCTATATATGAAAAGAAATACTTGGAAAAATGAATTGAGCATGTCTTTTATGCAAAAATAAAAATACTTGTATACACAAAAAAGGCTTGAAATATGGAGTAAAATAACCCATAAACTGACGCAAATATCTATTTACAAATATGTGGAAATCGGAATATGCTCATCTGAATTTATAAAAAAGGAATTAATAAAATAGGACTCTAAATATATGCAAAACTGGACACTAAATGTTGGACATCATCAAATTGTACGTGTATTATTGATAATATTTAGTTCAAAAACATAAAAAACAATTGTCTTAATTTTTTGGTGATCGCACTTATGCTTCACCGGATGAACAAGAAAACAAAAATACTGTCTCTTTAATTTATCACAATTTTAACGCGTATGTAAAATATCAATCACAAAATTTTCTAAAATGTTAATAATAAACTTTAAATCCTGCAAGAAATATTAAATAAAGCTAATAAAAATCTTAAAATAATAAATATGAATTTTGTTAAAATCCCTTTAATACTATAACATCATTTTAAATAAACTACTTTAAAACTTCATGAACGCTGTCAAAATATTAAAATTTTCACTCTGCTCACAGTATTTTTTTGTTCTCTTTTTCATTATTAAATACTTTCTAATCACACAGACACTTCCATTTCTTGGTACTTTCGGCAATAACACATTCATAGTCAACATAAAATAGAAAATAAAAACATTGTTTGGTGTAAAATAAAACTTAACGAGAATATTTTATAAAATAAATGATGGAAATGAGGAATCTGCATTTTTACTAATGTTAGTAAAAAAGGTTAAAGGAAAAATAAACACATATTCTGCACAATAAAACTTTTTTTTTTCTTATAATTAAAATTTTTCATAAAATAAATAATGCAAAAAAGAAATCGGTAGGGTAACACATTGAAATGATAACATAAAGGTAAAAGGAAAATACGTAATTTTTCACCAATGAGATGTAATCTTCAACAAAAAATAACGTCAATGTCAAAGAAAAAGTAAATTAAAAGCATACCTGTAAATTAGATTATCCAAAGATTTTTTTTTTTTTTTTTTTTTTTTTTTTTAAGAAAGAGAAATTATTTAAAACTACGAAACTGCTTTTTTTTTTTTCTTTCTTTTTTAAGAAAGAAAAACCTTATAGTCCAGTCATTATAGTAAGTTCACCTCGGAATTCGAGATACCCAGCTGTAAGTCTGTAAATACTTGTATATTGAGACCCTAAAAGTTGTCTCAAAACCTACATATGGTAGGGTGTACGCAACTATTAAAGTCCAAGGTCAAAGGTCACAAAAATCGGTTTTTTGCGCTTTTTTTGTAAATATCTCATTTCATATAGGTTTTTTGCTATTTGTATTTATTATCAATATTGTAGAATACAAAATTCTCTACAAATTTTGTTTGAAAACATTTTTCATACGTCGAACCTTTTTCCAGATAGAGGGCGGAGAGCGCGCGGTCACAGCATCACTTCAGGTCAAACGGTGCCTCCGGTCGAAAACGCTCCATATATAGTTGATGAACTATCGATAAATCAATGATTATAAATATTTATCAATTTTTATTAACTATTATATTATATTTTATCTTTCTCTTTATGCATTGTATAGTATAGTTACGATTAGAGTCTATGAAGAAGATCACCGGCTTATGATTTAATGAAATAAAGTTGAAACGTTCCGAAAAAGTAATGCCGCTTTCCTGTGTTAACAAATCTGTAAAAATAAATGATTGTAAAGTTGCAGTGGCTCCATTATTACTCTTCCAAAGAATTACTGTCAGCAAACAATTTGAAAGTAATCTTGTGGAATATCTTCAATATGAATTGAGTCCGTATCCAACAGCTCTATCTGATAATGATGGTATGAGAAAAAACAACAAAATCGTCATTGTATGACAACATGAGCTTAACTGATTTTTTTTCTCAATGAAAATAATATGACATTCATTATTGATGGCGGATTTCTTCTTCATCATGTTGTATGGAGCAGAGAAGATACTTTATCTATTATTTTTGATAAATACATTAATTATTTAAATAGGCATTACCGTTCCAAAATAATTGTTGTATTTGACGGATATTCAGACTACAGTAAGAACGTAAAAGCTATGGAGCAGCAGAGAAGAACTGCTGCACTTTCAAAAACGTATAATGTCTGTTTAGATGAAACAATGGTTGTACCAGTTACTCAAGAAAAATTCTTATCAAATCGAAATAGCAAAGATATGCTCATTAATACCTTAACTGAAAAATTACAAGCTGCAAATATTACTACTAAACAAGCCAGAGATGATGCGGATGTTTTTATTGTTGAAACTGCAATTGAAGAATCAAAGTCTGAAAAAATTGCAGTTATAATAGGACAAGATATTGATTTACTTGTCATTTTAATTGGGCGCACTCTGTCTTACGAACAAGAAATTTTCTTTAAAAAAGTTGGGAAAGGAAATGTAAAAACGGAGATATACTCGACTAAAAGTTTTGATAATTGTCCTCATTAGAAAACACGTATTTTATTTCTGCATTCATTAAGTGGCTGTGACACAACTTCTGCGCTTTTTAAAAAGGGAAAAAAATCATTTTTAAAAGTTTTTGAGAAACTGACCAATTTGGATGAACTAGTTGCAGCATTTGAGGAAGAAAATAGTTCGGCCCAGAGATTATTTGAGAGTGGAACTCAAATCTTATTGGCAGGCTATAATGCTCCGAAATCTGTGAAAAGTCTCGATCATCTTCGTTATATGCATTACGTCAAGTCTACAAAACTTAATAAACCTGTGCAGCTTTCAATTCTTCCACCAACAAGTGCAGCTTCTCATCAACATTTCAAACGTGTATATTATCAAGTTCAAACTTGGTTAGGGCATGATTTGGAGCCCCAGGTATGGGGTTGGGCAATGCAAAACGATTTTCTGGAGCCTATCATGACAATTTTACCACCTGCTCCAGAAGATTTGCTAAATACAATTTTCTGCAACTGCAAGAATGGTTGTGGTTCGCGATGCGGATGCAGGAAAGTGGGCTTGCAATGCTCTTTAGCTTGTGGCCAATGTAATGAGCAAGCTTGTCTCAATGCAGAACCATATCAGAGCGACATTAACGAAGATGAAACCTTTGACCCCGAAATCATGGAACAACTTGAGACAAATGTCGTTGAAGACGATAATGAAGACCAGTTTGAAATTTACCAGCAGCCGAAAGACGACGATGAAGAAGAAGAAGATGATTAAAAACATAAATTATAGTTTTTGTACCCTTTATTCCATTTTTTTTACTTTTAATAAAAATAAATGTGTTGAATAGTATTTTTTGATAAAACGATTAATTCATAATTTATTTGTTTTTTTTTTCATCATGTAAGAAGTTATTAATATTATATTAATTAAGTTAAAATTCAAATATAATTCCTATATTTTCATTAACAATTCTGCAATTACATGGACAGGTAAGTGTTGTTAAATAAATTAATACTGAATAAAAAATGGATAGGTTAGGAAAAAAATGATATATGGCGCGTTTTCGACCGGAGGCACCGTTTGACCTGAAGTGATGCTATGACCGCGCGCTCTCCCCCCTCTATCTCGAAAACGGTTCGACGTACGAAAAATGTTTTCAAACAAAATTTGTAGAGAATTTTGTATTATACAATATTGATAGTAAATACAAATAGCAAAAAACCTATATGAAATGAGATATTTACAAAAAAAGCGCAAAAAACCGATTTTTGTGACCTTTGACCTTGGAATTTAATAGTTGCGTACACCCTATCATATGTAGGTTTTGAGACAACTTTTAGGGTGTCAATATACAAGTATTTACAGACTTACAGCTGGGTATCTCGAATTCCGAGATTCTTACCTAATTTAAGCTTAAATGACTGGACTATTATCGTAACACACGACGACTGAATTATTATTACTCTCATTTCAAATAAATTTAAACGATTAAGCACTAAGATATATTGTCCTGATCTTAGCTCATCCACTAAGTTTATCATTTGTCCGCTAAAAAAAAAAAAAAAAAAAAAAAAAAAAAATAAAGTTTTCTACTCCGATTCAACGATGAGTTAATCAATGGCAGGGAACGAAAAACGAAATGCAGATTCGAAACTATTTGTCCCGACCTTTGACCTTGAAAAGTCGCTGATTCAGTTCTTATTCAGTTCCCAGCTGATAAGAAAAAAAGACCGTAATAAGTGAAGAATTTTCAGTTGAAATCCGAACATAACTTCACAAACACAAACTGTTCTCCGGTCTTTTTGAAGAGCTTAATAAAATAGAAGTAAAGTCATTTTTTTTTTCTTCCACCGGGATTGTCGTAGGAAAATTAAATATGTGAATGAATATATTTTTTTTCTTTCATTTTCTTTTATCAGATTGGAAGAAGAAAAATATTCCTCGTGATCTTCCAATATGCAGTTGAGTAGGGAAAAAAGTCCAGAAGAATAACTTCAAAAGTTACTACGCATAAATGATAAATCACAACTGTGTTTTTTTTTTTTTTCTTC
Source organism: Maratus speculifer (assembly GCA_964019185.1). Classification (NCBI taxonomy): domain Eukaryota; kingdom Metazoa; phylum Arthropoda; class Arachnida; order Araneae; family Salticidae; genus Maratus; species Maratus speculifer. The sequence goes on along the minus strand of OZ025290.1, from coordinate 364,224,852 downwards.
TTCTTTTCATGATTGTCTTAAGAGTAATAGAAACGTGGATAATTTCTCTATCTTTCAGTAGCTCATCTGATCTCCCAGAAGCATTGAGAGGAAGGGAAAAAAAGTTATTTCTCCGGATTAATTACTTTTTGCTCATCGTTAATTGGGATTTCCATGGGATAGGAATTCTCGTTCTGCGTATGAATGTTCGCGGCTTGGTGGCAAGGCAGAGGGATTTTCACGGCATTTAACTGTCCTGCTGACTTTTATGATGTAACGACTTCGGATGTTTTGTAGTCGTGGCATAATAAGCTGGACTCGGGAGCCTCTTGTTGGATCGAACTCTTTTTATTTGGTCGCTCAGCTTACAGAGGGGTACGCGAGTCCGGTCGGAGGTCGCCGAGCCGTTTACGTGTATTATGGAGATTTACATTGCCGTAGGTTCTGCAGACATCTTCAAATCTGCAAAATGTCTAGTTTTTCGCTAATATGTTAGGGATTGTCATATTTTCCAGCAGAGGGCATAGTTGTGAATTTGGGAGGAACATTTAATTTAATTGGTTCGTTAGCTTTTGATTGATATGTGGTCAGAGCCCGCACAATTCCCGGGTCTATGACGTATGAAGCCCTAACCACAAATGGATGCAAAAAGCGCTTATATCATCAATTTTAATCTTAAGGAACGTCCAAAATTGATCTCTGAAAGTAATAAATGTTAGGTTGGGAAAGAAAGTTACCAGGGGCAAAATAGCTTTAAGCTTCAGAATTAAAGTTAAAAATATTAATTGGGAACTTTAAACTTTTGAATTTTAATTTTAAATTAAAGTTTTAGAAAGGGGTTAGTTTTTATCCTTTCATAATTTTAATTTTAAATTAAAGTTTTAGAAAGGGGTTAGTTTTTATCCTTTCATAATTTTAATTTTAAATTAAAGTTTTAGAAAGGGGTTAGTTTTTATCCTTTCATATATATATATATATAGGGTGTTTCAAAAATGACCGGTATATTTGAAAAATCTATAAAAACTAAACGGACAGCGGTAGAAATGCACCGTTTGTTGCAATATGCTTGGTATAACAATAAATTTTCAGGCAGACAAGCTTTCGAAATTAGTTTAAATTTTGAACAACAGATGGCGCTACGGTCTGGAAAAATCTAAAGTAGGATATTTTCCACATATCCACCATGCGCAGCAATAATATAGCGTAGTCTCTGAACTAAATAACAAGGAAATCGCCTACAGCGCCATCTGTTGTTGAAAATTGTAACTAATTTCAAAAGTTTATCTGACTGAAAATTTTCACAATGTCCTAAGGGTCATTCCATGTCAATTCAACCCGACCCACAGGGATTTTGATGAAACTTTGTGTACACACTAATTCTATCATGAAATGATTCCATCAGAAATATTTCCTTTCTAGACCTCATAGTTTGTGAGATATGGGGGGTCCAATTCTTGGGGTTTTCTCAAATCGCACATTTCTGAGTCTGTATTTTGATATTGCAGTTCCATCTTCAAAAAATTGTTTCTCTGGATCTAAAACATGAATCATCTTAAAAATTTCACTGTAAGAATATAAATAGATGCAGATTTTAAAAAAAAAATATTTAAAAAAGTTACTTGTAATATTTAGGATAAAAAAAAATTAGCCAAAGTTGAGAGTTATGGTTATTTTTCCAAATTTTTGTGACTTCACGAAAAAGGCTGTACACAAAAAGGCAAATTAAATTTCCAATTTCTTTATGTTTTAAATAAAAGTTTACCCTTTGGGCTTTCTATCTATGAAATAAAAATGATGTGTTTTGCATGGCTTATGCAAAAATTTTGGGTACTTTCCAATTAGCCGGATGAGTGCTTTATTTTTATATATTACATATGCACACAAAAAAGCAAATGAAATTTCCCATTTTTTTTTTGTTTTAAATAAAAGTTTTTACTTTGGGCTTTCTATCTATGAAATAAAAATTATGTCTTTCGCATGGCTTATGCAAAAATTTTGGGTACTTTCCAATTAGCCGGATAAGTACTTTATTTTTACATATTACATATGCACACAAAAAAACAAATGAAATTTCCAATTTCTTTTTGTTTTAAATAAAAGTTTACACTTTGGTCTTTCTATCTGAAATAAAAATTATGTCTTTCACATGGCTTATACAAAAATTTTGGGTACTTTCCAATTAGCCGGATGCGCGTTTTATTTTTACATATGTACATATGTATAGATCTATATAAATACAGATGTATTATACATGTACATATATATGTATATATACAGTATATTGATATATATATGTATAACACTGGTGCCCGTCTAACCGAAAAGTACCAAATTTTGCCTCGTTTTGAAAATCTGCACCAATTAAGGGGGAAAAAAAATCTGACTAAGTTTAGCTGTGGTACTTAAATAATTACTGGAGTTTCTATGAGTTACTGAATTTAATGTTATTGGATACAAAAGAATTTAATGTTATTGGATACAAAAACAAACTGGAAATTTCATTTGCCTTTTTGTGTAGAGACTTTTTCATAAACTCACAAAATTTCGGAAAAATAATCATAACTTTCAACTTTGGTTTACTTTTTCGGCCGTATATAAATCTCTATTAATTACCCTAACTGCTTTTTTCACATGCTTTTTATGCTGCTTAAATGGATCTCCACATTTATATAATTCATATTTCATTAAGAGCGAAATTCTGTGATGCTCACATATATTAATCAAACGGTTTTCACTTAATTTTTGTTTTATAAATGCAATAGTCCTAACTAATAAAAGTTCTTTTTCTGAATCACAGAGATTATCAATGTAGTCTATTTCTCTGTTATTTGTATAGCTAGTTTTGTGACATTCTAAACCAATTAATATTACAATACTGCAAGCCTGAAGACTAGTAGAAGGTTTAATATCAGGCTCCATATTAAAACAATAAAGCAAAAAAATATTTATACATATCACAAACTATAAAATGTGTAACAATCATAATATATTTTAAGTAGCACAGTAAAAGTTAAATCATTCTTCTATGATAAGAAACAACAGAATGACAATAATTTGATTAACTTGATTTCAAAACATCTGCTTTCATACTAACGAACATTACCCTGCCTTTATCAGAAGGTGTTTATACAAGGCAGGTGCAATTAAATCTTTCAGACTATAGAAACAAATTTAAGTTCTGTTAAATATTTGTGTATTTAAATTTGCCAATATAAATATTTAAACTGATTAAAATTAACCAAGGAAAAGAAATACAAGGTTTTGAACATTTTTTAAACACAAATAATTAATATATAAGCATTCGAAAGAAAGAATGGAAATGTGAGGAGAAAAAATTTTCTATTTTATACTGTACAAAAAAAAATCTGTTTTGAGTTTAATTATTGAAAATAAAAGTAAGAGATTCTTTAGATTATCAAAAAATGCCCATTATTAAATACCGAAATGAAATATATGGAGCATTCACTAAATTTAATGGGGAAATTATTACAGTCAGATTTTTTTTAATCAGAAAAAACAAAGCGTAAACTTTACTTTGAGAATGAAAAAAAAAACCATGCATCAAATAACATTAAATTCAATAACTCATAGAAATTCCAGTTATTATTTAAGTACCACAGCTAAACTTAGTCAAATTTTTTTTCCTCTTAATTGGTGCAGATTCTCAAAACAAGGCAAAATTTGGTACTTTTCGGTTAGACGGGCACCAGTGTTATACATATATATATCAATATACTGTATATATACATACATATGTACATGTATAATACATCTGCATTTATATAGATCTATACATATGTACATATGTAAAAATGAAACACGCATCCGGCTAATTGGAAAGTACCCAAAATTTTTTGCATAAGCCATGCGAAAGACATAATTTTTATTTCATAGATAGAAAGCCCAAAGTGTAAACTTTTATTTAAAACAAAAAGGAATTGGAAATTTCATTTGCTTTTTTGTGTGCATATGTAATATGTAAAAATAAAGCACTTATCCGGCTAATTGGAAAGTACCCAAAATTTTTGCATGAGCCATGAGAAAAACATCATTTTTATTTCATAGATAGAAAGCCCAAAGTGTAAACTTTTATTTAAAACAAAAAGAAATGGGAAATTTCATTTGCTTTTTTGTGTGCATATGTAATATATAAAAATAAAGCACTCATCCGGCTAATTGGAAAGTACCCAAAATTTTTGCATAAGCCATGCGAAACACATCATTTTTATTTCATAGATAGAAAGCCCAAAGTGTAAACTTTTATTTAAAACAAAAAGAAATTGGAAATTTAATTTGCCTTTTTGTGTACAGCCTTTTCCGTGAAGTCAGAAAAATTTGGAAAAATAACCATAACTTTCAACTTTGGCTGACTTTTTTTATCCTAAATATTACAAGTAAATTTTTTAAATATTTTTTATTAAAATCTGCATCTTTTTATCTTCTTACAGTGATATTTTTAGGATGATTCATGTTTTAGATCGAGAGAAACAATTTTTTGAAGATGGAACTGCAATCTCAGAATACAGACTCAGAAATGTGCGATTTGAGAAAAACCTTAGAATTGGACCCCCCATATCTCACTAACTATGAGGTCTGGGAAGGAAAAATTTCTGATGGAATCATTTCATCATAGAATTAATGTGCACACAAAGTTTTATACAAATCCCTGTGGGTCGGGTTACAAATGGGGGAAAAATTGGTTGAATTGACATGGAATGACCCCTAAGCATGTTGCAACAAACGGTGTATTTCTATCGCTGCCCGTTTAATTGTTACTGATTTTTCAAATATACCGGTCATTTTTGAAACACCCTGTATATATTAAACATAATTGGAGTATTAATTTAATGACATCCATTTTAAATGTTAACTTGTAAAATTTTGGCATGTTTTGACTTCTATATTAGTAACATCAGTTTTATTGTTTTAAAACTTTTATGTCACATTTTCATCTATTTTAGCATAATAAATGAAATGTCAATCAATGTATTTACGTTTGAACTTCTAGCTCAAGAAGTCGAAGAAGGCGAGTCCAGTCGAATTGAATCCTTCGTGCCCCACTTTGTGCAGCCTCCACCTACGTCAACTCCACCGGCCAAATCTGCCAAATCCCATCGTTCGAGCGGATGGAAAAATTCGAAATTCTTTAGCAAGACCATGTCTTCCGGTGAAATTTTGCGGAGTCTGAAAAAGTTGTCGTTGACATCATCGGGATCCGATCCAGGCGAAGAAGAACAGCAGCAAGGTCGGCCTCGAAAATCAAAGTCTGGCCAATTGAAGAAAAGATCTTCTTGCGGGAATGACGATCAGATGAACGATGATAATAAGATGAGAAGCCCCAAAAGTCCCGGAGGATTCAGACCTCTCAGGTAAAATACAATTTTCTTTAAAAAATAGTCTATTAATTACCAGTTGACCCGTGCGTGGATTTCCCGCTGTAATTTTTGAGTTTATTTTCTGATATATTTTTCATTAATTTATAATTAACTACAACTGTTTTAATTAAACAACTAGGTTAAGAGCCTGTTCAAAAATTGCTTCTTACCCCAATTATCGTTGTACGTTTTGTATGTGCATAGAAAAAGGAATGTTGACTTATGAATCAACATGCGTGTATGATGATGCTTAACCTCCTGAAAGTATAACGAAAATTCGATATGCCATGTCAGATGTGGGCAAAAAATCCTATCCAAAGATACTTGATTCATCGTTGTATGCTACATATTAGTTGAGAAAAAAGGATATTGGCAACAGATATATTGTGGCGGACGAAATAACTGCATCACCTGTGAAGAAATGGAAAAGTGTGTAATTAATACGTTTTATGTTTGTGTTTCGTGTAAAAATGATGTTGTTACATTAAAATTAACTTGTATTATTAATTTGCATAAAAGATTTTTCTTCAAATGCATAATTATGCTGATTAACTTCTGAAAATTAAAGTTCCAACTATCCAAAGATACTTGATTTATCGTTGCATGCTACATATTAGTTGAGAAAAAGGGATATTGACAACAGATTAAACAGTGACGGAAAAAAAAAAAAAAACTGCGTCATTTGCGAAAAAAACAAACAAAAAAAAAGCAAAAGTGAACAAATAATTTGTTTTATGCTTGTGTTTCATGTAAAGATGATGATGTTACATTAAAACAAATTTGTAATATTAATTTGCCATACAAACTAGGTTCTTGAAATGCGCAATTTTGCTGAATCACTTCTGAAAAGAAAAAATGTACTATTTTATCAAAACGTTGAGCAAAATATTTAATCACACATGCAGTAAATAATAAAAAAATTAACATAACTGAATCATGTTACATTAACAGCGACGTGGTCATACGAAAAAGAGTCGATACTTTTGAGATTCTCCGCGAGCGGCTTGAACAATCTTGCAGGTGTCCGGCATGGAAGAAATCAACTTTTGGATGTAATAGTCCAAGAACCGACCGCACAAAACCCTATGTCATTGAGCACAAGAAAAAAATCCTTTATTTTATAGAAGAGTAGTCATAGGGGAATCTAATGATCCATGTCTGCAGGAAATGAAGTGGTGCATAAGCCAAAAATTAATACCACTAGTGTTTGACTCATAGGATTAGCATCGTGTTTTCTTGCACCCAGTTTTCCATGTTTTTATACTTTTGATTGTAGGATAAACACAATGCTAAGCATAGAACTACATGAAGCCAGTTTTGTATAATCTAATTAATCCATAGAACACAAAGCAAGTTTTAATCAGTCTGTATTCGGTCTTCCCCGCTGGTGCTTTTTATAAACAATAAGCTGTAAAATAAAACTAATGTCAAGTTATACTTTATGGATTGGATGAATTTTAACTTGGAAAAAGAAACTGTCTTCTGAAATATTTAAGTGATAGGTTTTTAAAGTACATTTAATACAAATCACCGCCCTTGCTGATTATTATGTGTAAGAGTATAAATATTTTCTGAATTCTCTTGTATTAAATGAATGAATAAAAATGTGTGATTGTTCTTATCGATTCATTTATATTCATAATGCAATTGTGATTTTCATTCACCGCATGTTCAAAACCGACGTAAATGAAGGGTACCAATATAAATAACATAAAACTTACTTACACACTTGAACTATTTTTGCTTTCCAATCCAAAGACTAAATTATATGATTTCTATTTTTTTAATTTACTTATATTTTATGCAAAGAATGCATTGCTTGCTTACATCTATACTTTTTTTTTCAGCAAAGCTATGTCCTTATCGGAACCTGGCACTGCAAGTAAAACCTCAGGTTTGGGAATCGTTTGTAAAAAAGAAGACCTTAAAGCCATCTTGTGCTCGGCCACCTCCAAAAAATTTCCTCTAGCTTCCCCAAAGAAAAGGAACCGCTTGAGACAGACGAAATCGGCCTCTTTCGAACCTTCAGATGACGGAGCATCGAGAAAAGAACCCGTTCGCAGGGCGGGTAGCGAAGAGACCAGAACCAGAAGGTTCGAATACATCGAAACGAAATCGGTTGATAATGAAACAGTTGTCGAACAGCAGCAGGTATATATTAATATATAATCAAACTTGGCCATTTTAATTGCATTTCCCCGAGTTAACGGCAGCTGTACAAATGAACATTTCCTCGAGTTCACGGTTAAAGTTCCAGAATTAATTAAAACTCGATTAGCATATTAAAATGCAACTGCTAGGTGGAAACCATCTGCTGGCTTGATTTTAGTGGTTGACTGGTACGTTTCCTATTTGGATTTCCTGCACCCGGTTCTGCATGTTCACATACCTTTGGGTGCAGGAAAACACAATGATAAACCTATCAATCAACCACTAAATTTGGATCTTCAAGTGGTTTTTAATCAAGGTATGACATGACAGATCAGTCGCATTTTAATATGCTAGTCGAGTGTTAACTAATTCTAAAATTTCAGTCGTGAACTCGACGAGGTGATAGTTTGTGTAGCCGCCACCTAGTCTAAATACTAGGTCTACTCGTTGACTCTTAAACAAGGTGTGGTTTCTTGAGTTTCAGTACCACTATTATCGAACAATAATCGTTACTTTGTTTTTCTGCTAGTACAAAAGGCACAAAACACATTTATTATTAGATTTAAAACAGGAAAAATTAGTGGTGAATTAGAAATTAGTGTTATAAAGATTAAAAGGATAACGGATCATAGAAACGATGAAAAAATATCGCTTATACGACAGTCAGCATCACTGAGTTAGCACGCGTTGCCCTTATCTACAAGAATCTGTGTTTTAATGATTAATATGTACAATTTAGTGTAAGGAAATCTTATCTGTTCATCACATGCGTACTTTGAAACCGTAGAAATAGAGGACATTTTATGAAAGATCTATACTTACATTTTAAAGAGAAATTGTATAAATTAAAAAAAAAATTACTGAGTTTTAAAGATTCATGTGACATCTCGATAGTATTAAAGAAACAATACTTAGAATTATATTTATTATAATGCTATTTATTTATAATAGAGTATGATGTTTATTATTTATTTTTCTAATAATATTTCTTAATTAATATATAACAAAAGAAATGCTTTCCACACATCTAATATTCATTAAATGTGAGTGTTTAAATTGTTCTTAACTCTGCTCAAATGAACAAGTTAAGTACAGTCGTGGGAAGAAAATCAAGAAAAAAAAATCACGCGTAAAGCTTACAAGGAAGGTATCCTTAAAATTATTTTGAAAAAATACCAATTAAATTACTCATGAATGTAATAAATAATCAATCAAATTTAGCGGCGGAATGACAGTAGAAAGTCTGTAAAAAAATAGAATACTTTCGAATTTTTGGGGTGAAAACACGAAAGCGCCTTGCGATTTGGCGAGTAGCATTTTTCCTCACCAAAAACAAATGATTTTAACGCAACTGAAAATTGTTTGTTAATGGATTTTTAGAATGCGTGAAAAATGGTATTTAATGAATTTAAATTTAAGCAGTAAGAGAATTTAATATAACATATATACATGGTATTACGTATATACATTGCTTGTTGCAGCAATTATTTAATTTATTATTGAAAAAAATATATTTATGTATATATATATATATATATATATAATCATATTGAAATAAATATTCTCATACGTTTAAGCGCATTCAAAAATAAAAGCCACATGAAGTTGTTTCCATAGCAACAAAATTGAATCGATAATGCTGAATTTAACTTAATTTTGAGCTTCAAACAATTATAATTAATTTAAATTTTGAATTTCGTTTTAAATCGTAATTTTTGGTAGTTAAATTTCAATATAATTATCGATATGATAAAATTATAGTTTAAAAAAAAAACTAAAATAAATACAAAATGAAGTTAAATGACAACAATAAAGTTGTTTTAACTAAATTTATTTAAACAAGTTCAACACGTAACATTTTTATCTTAAAGTGAATTTGACACAAGTTTTTCAATTGTATTCCATCGCCAACCAATGATTAGTCGCCAAATAACATTTTTTTCCCCGGACGCTTTATCAAGGTTCCGCTGAAATTTCTTTTACAAACATATGTATTCTCAAGAAAAGAACGTTCTGCAATTTTTTTTTTTCAGATTTTTTGGAGTTTGCCCGTATGGAGACCTTTCTTGTTAGATGATGAAACACTTTCCAACACATTTAGAATGTATTAACAAAACGTGAAAGTTGATATCTAAATAAACAAATTTTAAATTGTAAACACATTTGAAAACTCAGTTTCAGCAATTACTATCTATAATCAAAAACTGTCTTAATTATTCTGGGCATTCCTGTACACCAGGGGTGCACAACCTTTGGCCCGCGGGCCACAAAAATACTACTATTTTTATGCAGAATAATTTTCATTATAGTAACGACAGAAACTTGGCTATTAAAGAAAAGAAACTACACTTCTCAAATATTCTGGTGTGAAACGATTTTCTGGTAAAAAGATTGTGCATCACTGCTGTATACGATGCATAGATTTGCATATATATTACATAGTATGCAAAAATTTAGTTAAGTTAGGAAACACGTAGCACATTTGAAAATTCACCTTCAGCAAGTTCCATCAATAAGTAGAAGTGCATTCGAATTCTCGGGTGTATCTCTGTATTTAATCTACAAAATTTATCCGCACCCCAAAATACACCAAAAATCAGTTAAGTCTGAAAACGCATTTCAGTACTTTTCCAGTACCGGAGAGTGTTCAATATTGTAACTACTGTCCCCAGCAAGCGAAGTGCCCGCCAGCTATGATTCTCTTTTCCTATGGGAAGGTTATTTACTAATATCTGGTTTAATTTCGGCATTTTTAAATCTTTTTTTTTTTTCCTTTTCTGCATTGGATAGCTGAGATGCATCTTTACATCGCTGCTTTTTTAACTATTTGGAAAATAGCTGTTGTCCTCGGTAAAAGAACAGGGAAATCTGAAGTATATCTGAATCTTTTTAGTGGTTGAATTCCGCTACTTTTTTAATTTTACACGTTTTCTTATTGGTTCATGTTTTAATGTCCAGAAATGGAATATTTCTGTCTTTTATTTTTAACTATTTAGAAAATAGTTGTTGTCCTCGGTAAAGAGCAGGGCAATCTGAAGTATTTCTGAATCTTTTTATCGGTTGAATTCCGCAACTTTTTTTTTATTTTATTAGTTTTCTATTGGTAGATGTTTAATGTCCAAAAATGGAATACTTCTGTTTTTTATTTTATTCGTTTTCTGATTTCTTCATGTTTAATATCGGGAAATGTAATACTTCTATTGCCACGATAACAAAAAAAGTATTAAAAAACTACAAAAAAAGTTAATAACTTAAAAACAAATTGAGATACAGCTTTTAAACAAATTGCATTTAAACGTACATTTTTTTTCTATATACGATGGTGTAAAAATTGAAAATGTGTGATGTTTAGATGTTTAAAAATTTGCCGTACCGAAAATTGTAAAACTAACATTTCATTTAAAATTTGTATATGATTGGTACAGGAATATTAATTTTTAATCCATGGCGTACGTAATGTTTTATTGCGTAAACCACGTTTTGATCATGATAAGACTGATGTTTATTATTATAATTTTTTTTTTAATGGATTTTATTTATAAGTCTAAAATTTTTGCCTTTAAAAAAATACTTTTTCTAATAGGTGCTGTAATTTGTTAAATTACATTTTTTTTTTAATTTACTTTTTCAATTTTGACTGCAGATATTTATATAAAGTTGGTTTCACTTTCAAAACCGGTTTCGAAAGTGAAAATGCTTTTATAAGAAAATATCTTCAACCAAAATTGAAAAAGAAAAAAGGAGCGATGTAGAGATTCACTTAAGCTATCCAATGCAGAATATATATACAGGGTGTCCCAAAAGGTCATGTCCAAACGGAACACATGGTTGTGTCAGGTCATGAGGAAACAGAATTACATAGGAAAGGGGGGTCGGAAACGCGATCTAAACAGTGAAATTGCATCGTAACCGTCACGCAAAGAAAAGATAACAAACGGTGTAAAATATCTTTATTTTACAACAAAACAGTACCAAATAAAAAAGAAAAATGCTACAACTCATAGTAAGTGCTCATCCAAGTGCTCATCAACTGGTTCATCCTTTCTCTGCAACGTCCGCGCTTCGAATGATCCGACTGCCCGCGCTTTCGTCTGACATCGCTTATCGCCCTCTAGCGGATTACAATCGCGTTTCCGACCCCCCTTTCCTATGTAATTCTGTTTCCTAATGACCTGACACAACCATGTGTGCCGTTTGGACATGACCTTTTGGGACACCCTGTATATATATATATGTGTGTGTGTGTGTGTGTATAAATTTCGAAATGCAAAGCAGCTATTAGAAAATAACCTTGCCATAAGAATAGCATTTGCTCATGTGAACTTCGTCTGACGGGCACGGGAGCCTTAATGTCTGTGCCTCTGTAAATAAATGATTAATGGGATACATACCACATTCTATTATAATCATTTTGTAATGCACCCATACATTGCACATTCTATATTAATCATTTTGTAATGCACCCATACATTGCACATTCTATAATAATCATTTTGTAATGCACTTATGTACACTACATTCTATAATAATCATTTTGTAATGCTTCTTATACACTGCACATGTGCACATCCTATATAGTAATCATTTTATAATGCACCTCAATGATGTATATTAATTTCAATAATATGTTTGAAATAGTGCAACATCATTAAAACCCACTTACGCCTAGCGACACATTTTTGGGATGCTTCGAATTTTAAAAAATTTTATAGAATTTTCTTCTTCTATATAACATGAAAATTGTATGAAATTATTATCTATAAATATCTTTATCTATTACCGAGAGATAACAGCATAATATGGATAATTATTTACTTAAATGAAGGCTTTTTTCGGCTTTTATAGTTTTTTTTATTTTTTAAGATGTGAAATGTAAAAAGAGAATTTATTTGTAATTTTAGATGCATTCGTAATTATGTAAATACGTAGCACTTATTGTTATCATTCAGTCTGTTCGTCCGTCTGCATATGACAACGTAAAAACTACCCAATCGAATCGACTAAAATTTAAAATATAGGGTAGATGAGCCAGTAATGGACCACCTTCCAGTAATGGGGAGCCTCGCAGTTTTTGGTTTATAAAAAAATAATAAATGATAGTTAAGCTTTTATTTTTTTTTTAGCTCCCCCTTGCATGCTTTATAATCTGGATTATTTATTTACATTTTTCATCAAAGCAATTAGGAAGCAGAAAATAAAGTTTTTCTGTTTCCCTTTTTATCATCAAAAATCTTAATGAAAGTGCTAAGAGCTGATTTTACTTACTTAATTTATATCTTCTTTATTTTCTTGCAATAATAGATTTTTTTTTTTAATAGTAATATAAAACTTTGAATTTCATATGCTAATGGTCATTTATAAAATTTTATTCATTTTTAAGATTTTAGGAGGGGTGTCCATTACTGGAATACTTAATTCGTAATTTTCCAGTAATAGACCCCCCAGGTGAGTGAGGAAAAGTTTAATTTCAGAAGAGCATAAAATATTTTGATTTAACTGAAAAGCTAATTAATCAAATTTAATCCTTAAATTTTACGTACTAGAATTTAATGAAGGCAATTTCTTTTTAAATAGTAGTTTTTAAGAAGACATCCAAAATTGGTACAAAAAACAAGCAGAACATTTGATAAAATCTAGATGTGCCGTTACAAAAGAAATTGTTTTAAGTTAGTTCAGAGATGTAGAATCATATTTGGAAGAAGATATTCTAATATCTTTTTCCAAATTCTAAAGCATCCAGAGAGAATTTTCAATGCAGACGAAACTAGTTTTCGTTTGAGCTTTAAAACTGGGAAAATTTTGGGACCAAAATCTGTTTAAGATGTGTATTTTATAGTACCGAATAACGAAAAAGAACAAATCACTGTTATGGGATGTTTTTCAGCAAATAGTGAAACTGTTCATTTATAATAATATATCCATATGAGCATCTCCCAAGTGACGTTGTGGAATCAGCAAAAAATTGATGGGCTATAGGATTATCTGAAAATAATTGGATAGTGCAAGAACACTTATTTTAAATACATTCTAAAATTCCGTATTGAGTAGTTTGGACTATCAGAAAGTGATGATAAAATTGAAGATTTGTTATTTATATTTCATATTTGTACAGCACATCATTTAGATAATGATACGAATGAAGATTGGTGACTTTTTTTATTGCCTTATTTTACCTAAACTTGATTTTAGTAAAACATTGTCTTTATCTTATAAATCCTTTAAATATTTTGTTTTATGTCTATACATTATAAATCCTTTAATGTAATAAACTTCTAATGATATCATTAATATTTCGTTTTATATCAACATTATAAATCCTTGTTTACAATAAATTCATAACTTAAGTTTAAATGTTTTGTTTTATGTTCTTTCATTATAAATCCTTTAATGTAAGGAATTTCTAACTTAAGTTTTAATATTTCATTTTATTAGTATGATTTCATTAAGTTCTGGACCAAATTACAATTGAAAAAACAATTATCTGTCATTTTTTGTAGGGTGGCCCATTACTGGAACGTAAGGTGTTCATTATTGGAACATAGGCGGCTCATTACTGGGCGTTTGGGTGTTTTGACGTATTTCTATTATTTAAAATTATTTTTTTATATTTATTGGAAAATGTAACTATGGAATTAGTCAAATATTGTTGAAAGATTAATATAATATAAAAAATGGAATATAATAATTATAACTATAAATAAAATAATATTTTTAAAAGAAATTCCTTAAGGAGGTCCATTACTGGTACATCTACCCTATAATTGTTGCATAATTTTGTCATTTCAAATTTTATGAAAACCGGATGCATAATTCAAATACTGAAACAACCAAAAATATTACGTTACAATGGGATAAAAATTATTTCAAGTATATTTTAATGATGTTACACTTTTTCTGGCATAATAAAATTGATATGCATCTATGAAATATATACTAAAATATGCATTCTGTACACTATTTAAAAAAAATACTTCTATATTGTCTGAAAGAATTTGCATTATAAGCAATGTTATTTCATTAAAAATGTATTTACTTACTTAAAAAATACAGTTTAACTCTTAAAAGATATATTAAATACCAATACTATACAACTTCGTCAGCGGTTCTTATTCTGGCACCTGTAATCTACATTTTATATTAATTCTGAGTCTTTACCTTCTTGAAAAAAACATATAATTTTCCATTCTACGAGCTTTTCGAAAAGTAAAGATACAATGCCGCTGCTGCATATACACTCAAAAAAAATCTTATCTGATAAAATGTTTAATATGAATTATTTACAACTATACCTTATTTATCAACGTAATTGCCGTCGTCGTTATCCAAGCATATGTTTAGCCTGGGTAGAAGCTTCTGTATCCAATTGTCATAAAAGTTTGTCCCCTCTTGTCGAAACCACGTTTCAACTTCAATTTTGATCTCATCATCTTCGTGGAAGTTTTGCTGTTTAAGGTATCCCTTCAGGTAAAAGAATAAGTGGTCTCACTGGATGCAAGGTTCGGATTGCATGGCGAATGGATTAAAACTTCTCACTTGAATTTTTTGAGTAATTTCAGAGATTCACAAATGGTCTACGTTTTCTGAGTTCTTCGTGAACATTGGTCCTAAAACTAGAAAAAGCACAACACCATTCTGTTATATTTTGTCGCTTCATAATATTCCAAACGGCAAAAACAATTTATTTGTAAATTTCCTTTGGACGCTTTCTTTTTGCATGAAAAAAAGTATGACGGTTCGAACTTCACATTTAGCGGGATTTTTAATTAACGCAGTCATTCTAAGCAAGATCACCAAAGAATTGAGGAAAAAAAATCAAAGGTTCAAAATTACAATATGTGTTGCCAACGCGCTCATTAAAACTTTAATTCCTCTATCGTCTGCGTTCTACTTTTACTTTTCGAAAAGCCCTCGTAGATATATTGATTTGTATGTATATCCTGTTTCTCTCTTTGAAAAATGCTTTCACCACCATTCTACACTTGTTTAATTACGAAAAATAGCATGTAACGAAGCCTTTAACTTGGAATCAAGTTATCGGCGTAGAAAAGTGCGATTGACAGAACTCTTAATTTAATAAATACTAATTTAAATGTCATATAATTGGATCAAATTCAGAAAAGGCCACGGGCATTGTGATCAAGTTTTTCACATATTTTTAAAATGGCTAACATTTTCTCTTATTAAAATTAATCGTAAGTTAGTATATTGATTTTCATAGCGTTAAATTCTTTTCTATAGGGTCAATCCATTTCAAGTGGTCCAGCACTGGTCGCTCGACCATTTTTAAAAAATCTGAAATTTTTTGTACAACAATCCTAACATGATGGAAGTTCAAAATGACCGTTATTTTAATTCTGCTATTTTTTGTTTGTGCATGGCGGCCATCGTTGTTTCATCGTGTGCAGCGATTTTCTCAGATACTAGAATACACAAAATTGTAAATATCTCGTCTTTTATTTTCCCAATTGAAATGGGGTTTGCAGCATTTTTTCAGAATAAAATAGGCTAAATGTATGGTGGTAGAATAATTTTGGAAAATAAAATTTTACAGGTGAAATTTTAGTACAAAATTTAAGATTTTTTTCAAAATCTATCCGTTTGCAAGAGGAAATTTTCCATGGAAGGAAAACTGTCACACTTACACAATTTTTTTTTTTACAAATAGGTCAAAAATGCGTGTACTCATACACCAAGTCCCAGATCTGGGAGTCGATTTCTCTTTGCAAAAAAAAATTCCGAAATTCGTCAAAAATTTCAAAAATTGCACTTTTTAAGCTTTGATATCTCTGGTGGGGCACGAGATAAAAATCTGAAATTCAGGCCTTTGATAGTATTGTGTATTAATGTTATGTACAAAAAATTTCAAGAAGGAGATTTGACTACAAGCGGAGATATGACATGGACAATATGTGAAAACAATACTGTCAAACTGATGTAACCTATTATGTAATTGTTCAACAAGACTGTCAACCTTACACAATTTTTTCTACAAAAAGGTCAAAAGTGCGTGTACTCATACACCAAGTCCCAGATCTGGGATTTGATTTCTCTTTGCGAAAAAAATTCCGAAGTTCGTCAAAAATTTCAAAAATCGCACTTTTTAGGCTTTGATATCTCTGGTGGAGCACGAGATAAAAATCTGAAATTCTGGCCTTTGATAGTATTGTGTAGTACTGTTATGTACAAAAAATTTCAAGAAGGAGATTTGACTATAAGCTGAGATACGGTGATTAAAAAATTTTAAGAAATGCTATTATGAGTACATTAGGAGAAATGAGATTAGTTTCTTTTATTACAATATTTACACAGAAAATATCGTTTGTTGAAAACAGTTTAATAATAAATGTTTAATTTACAAAGATATTATATATGCTCAACAAAGAGCTTAACACTATTTACGAGAGATGTTATGAGTTCGACCAGTTACTGTTGTCAGTCCATCAGGATGTTCTTTCTCAAAATTTTATTTAAAGCCACCCAAGTCTTGTCATCCCTTGTTAACTTGAATGAAATTCTCTAGGTTTAATAATTGAAACCATGTCAACTCGATCAGTTGCAACCCATTGTCTGAAATTTACTTTTCCTGAAATGTGTACCAAGTAAAATTGTTGCAATAGCATTTCTAGTAGGTTTGTTCCTCTGGACAAATAGTGTATTGGCTTAGCATACATTCTGAATTGTTTAAATCATACAGACGCATTTGAAGAAGATATTTGTAATTAACATTTAACTTTGTACCATAAATAATTAATTTAAAATTTTGGAGGTATGAACAATTACATAGTAGGTTACAATAGTTTGGCAGTATTGTTTTCACATATTGTCCATGTAATATCTCAGCTTGTAGTCAAATCTCCTTCTTGAAATTTTTTGTACATAACACTACTACACAATACTATCAAAGGCAAAATTTTCAGATTTTTATCTCGTGCTCCACCAGAGATATCAAAGCCTAAAAAGTGCGACTTTTGAAATTTTCGACGAATTTCGGAATTTTTTTCGCAAAGAGAAATAAACTCCCAGATCTGGGACTTGGTGTATGAGTACACGCACTTTTGACCTATTTGTAGAAAAAATTGTGTAAGGTTGACAGTCTTGTGGAACAATTACATAGTAGGTTACAATAGTTTGACAATATTGTTTTCACATATTGTCCATGTCATATCTCAGCTTGTAATCAAATCTCCTTCTTGAAATTTTTTGTACATAACACTACTACACAATACTATCAAAGGCCAGAGTTTCACATTTTTATCTCGTGCCCCACCAGAGATACCAAAGCCTAAAAAGTGCGATTTTTTAAATTTTTGACGAATTTCGGAATTTTTTTCGCAAAGAGAAATTAACTCCCAGATCTGGGACTTGGTGTATGAGTACACGCACTTTTGACCTATTTGTAGAAAAAATTGTGTAAGGTTGACAGTTTTCCTCCCATAAAAAATTTCCTCTTGCAAATGGATAGATTTTGGAAAAAAATCTTAAATTTTGTGCTAAAATTTCACTTGTAAAAATTTATTTTTCAAAATTACTCTACCCACCGTACATTTAGCCTATTTTATTCTGAAAAAATGCTGCAAACCCCATTTCAATTGGGAAAATAAAAGACGAGATATTTACAGTTTTGTGTATCCTAGTATCTGAGAAAATCGCTGAACACGATGAAACAAAGATGGCCGTCATGCACAAACAAAAAATAGTAAAATTAAAAATAACGGTCATTTTGAACTTCCGTCATGTTAGGGTTTTTGTACAAAAAAAATCAGATTTTTTAAAAATGGTCGAGCGACCAAAAAAATATTTTCTGGACCACTTGAAATGGATTGACCCTATACAGTTTTGTTTTCCTCTTTTTTTTTTTTTTTTTTTTTTTCCAAGTTAAATTTAATTCTTTATCGCAAATTATAAGCAAAGTTTTTTGCTTATAATTTGCAGAGTTCTTAATATAAAATAATGTTCTTTTCTGAAAATATGACAAACATCATTGTACACAATACCCTGTCATCAGAATTAAAAAACTAGTCGTTGGAGGCCACCGTAATACTTACCCATCATACATATGCATAATATAAAATATGAAAATAAAACATGTGTAACTTATTTATAAAATGCATTGCAATTCCAAAATAAAATTTTAACACATATTTAAATAGTCTTAATATACATAGTAATGATTTATTAATGAATTGCTGATGAGCCAATTTCGACAAATTATATAAAACGCCAAAATACTTAAGTAATACCGGATTACGTAAAAGAAACATCCTTATAACTCCAAAAATAATAATCATATTAACTAGCAATTTACTGCGTCGGATGAAGCATCTCATTTCCAATTAAAATATATCTTTGAATTCAAATTTGAATGAAATACAGGGTCATGAAAAACCAAAGAATGTGAAAAACATAATTACACGTACCTCAGCAACTAATAATCCGATCGACTTCGTTCTTTATGCAAAATTTGTGTTATTTTATTGCCTTTTATATCCACTCCTTAAAATAAAAAATTTCGAAAATTTTTATATACGTTTCATCAGAATGAATTTTTCGAGAGTCCGAAAAAAATAGTTCCGGATAATCGAGGTTACTGATATTAAATAGGCTTCGTCCCATTCTTACATACTAAGTACATACAGAATTTCAAGTCTCTATCTCAATTTGTTCGGGAGATAGAGCGGTTACAGACAGACACACAGACACACAGACGGACGGACGGCAATTTTTTTTTTTTCTAAAAATATGTTTTTCGGAATCTCCAGTATCTGAAACGTGTAAATCCGTCAAAAATTTTTTTTCGATTTTCAAAACGATTGCAAGACTTACCCTATACTACGTATGATGGGTAAGTAATAATAAAAATTGTATGACAAATGATCATGTTGACTAAATAATGTTTTACTGCGCATGCGTGAACGCTATTAAAATTTCATTTGCATATTATGTTAGTTAAATGTATAGAGCAACTTTTGTGAAAGTCTCAAAAACATAGCTTAAAAATTCTGAAAATTATCGTTGATAGAATGAGATCAAAATCCTTTATTCCCTAAATGAAGCAAAAAGATGAGGGGTTGTATCCATAGTCCATTGTTTAATGCCTACACAATAATGCACGTACAACTATATTTAGATAAAACCCCTGATTATTTTGCTTCCTTTCAGGAATAACGGATTTGAGTTGATTCTATAGACGATCATTTTCAGAATTTTCAAGCTATGTTTTTGAAACTTTTACAGAAGTTGCTCTATACATTTAGCTAACACAATATGCAAATGAAATTTTGATATCGTTGACGCATGCGCAATGAAAAATTATTTACTAAACCTACTCATTTTTCATACAATTTTTATTATTTTTAAATTCTGATGACAGGGTATTGTGTACAATGATGTTTGTCATATTTTCAGAAAAGAGCATTATTTTATATTAAGAACTCTGCAAATTATAAGCAAAAAACTTGGGACTGTTTTTATAAAAACCTTAATTTCTCTACGAGTATACATGCTATCCTTATAAAAATAAGCACAGTACATTACAATAAGCCAATTAATCATAATGTGCAGTTTGAACGCTTTTGCTACATTAGTTTTGACAGGGTTATCCAAAAGATCTTCGTTCTTTTTCAATTTGTTGACGGTCCCCTGTTCGATTTCGGGGAAAACTCTTCGTGAAAATATATAACGCGTACTATTTTGTTTACACACCTGGAGTTTCACCACATTTCGTTTTATATTTCTTTCATTACTTACTTAATTACCAATTATGCTTAACTTTTGGACACCAGTGTACATTTGTCATATATGCACCCCATTTGCGCGACTGCAATAAAATGGCGATTTTATGCCTCACTTGGTAAACCGGCTGTTGTTGTTTATTTATTAATAAACTATTTATTTACTTTTATTTTCTTTTTTTTTAAAGGCTACAAATAGTTTTGTTTTATAATTATTATTTTTTTTTTATTTATTTATTGTTATTTTCTTTTTAAAGTAATAGAAAATAATTGAAAATTATATATGTAACTGATATTTGAAAACAAAGTTTTCGCCAAATCGGCATCAGAAAAAAAGGGTTAATGTGGTGTGTATATGACATCAATACATTTTTTTCACCATACTACAGTATTTAAACATGCCGTACAAATAACTATTATTATTATTTTTTTCAAACATGGAAGTTTTGGCACAGATGTTATACGCACCGAGGTATCTGACTGGCGCCAAAACGGTGTTATTTTGCCTGATATGGTAACCCAGCTATAGTTGTTTCTGTATTAATAAATTGTTTATTTACTTTCAATTTCTTTTTAGAAATTCTATAAATTGTTTTGTGCTATAGTTATTTTTATTTATTTATTGATATTTTCGTTTTAAAATAACGGAAAATAATTTAGAAAGATGTACATTTCTTCGCTATTCTAAAACGAGGATTTTGCCGCATTGTTGTTGGAAGAAAATCGTGCCAAACCCGGGAGGTATATAATGTTTGTGCCAGAGTTTTTTTTTTTTTTTTTTTTTTTTTTTTTTTTTTTTTTTTTGTGAAATAAGGTACCCGGGGTAGAGGTCTGCACGGGCCGGAATTTCCAGGCCCGGGCCCGGCCCGGCACGGCACGTTGTAAAACTCAAAAGTTCGGCCCGAGCCCGGCCCGGCCCGTTCAAATTTTATATTTTAGGCCCGGCCCGTAGAGAAATCAGGGAAAACAGGCCCGGCCCGGCCCGGCCCGTTTTGGCCCGTTACAATTTCTACGAATTCTAAAAAATTCAGATTTTTATCATATAATTAAGATTTTTTTAAGAGTACTGCATACATATCTAAGGAATGATTTTACAGTATATTTTACAAATACACATTAGTAACATTAATGATTACTAAGATTCTTAGGCTTTCAACATTCAAATAAAGATTCATTAAAAAATTAATATGGCTTAGAATAAAAGAGAAAAAAAAAGAAATTTAAAAACATCGTAATTTTGAAGCTGTTTAATAAAGGAAGATTTATAAAAATATTTCTATATCACTTTATTAAAGATTTTAAATCCAAATTCATACGTTAATTCAAAAAAGCTCCTTTCTGTTACATTTCTAAATTCATTTTTTTCTCAGAAATGCATAAGATTAAGCAGGTGTCTTTATTCAGAAACTATATAATCGAATGGCGTTATCCATTTTTTGATACAAGCAATTTAAGAACACTGCAAGAAAATAAAATATTGTCATAGTTAGCGTTTTGAATAGTATTTCCGGAAGCGATAGCATGGGAAGGGAGAAAAACCTGCAACCATTTGAGAAACTATTGTATCTCAACAAGGTTATACAAATATATTATTTACCAAAAATGAAAAACGCTATTCGATTCCAAATCCCTTCAATAGTCAGGCTTATCACTTTTATATTTTTGCAATTAAAAATTAATGTAAAAATGTGTCAAACTTTCGCGTTATTGAAAAATTAATTTAAAAACCATCAAGAAGTATATATCCAAAGATTAAGCTAACATAAGTTCTTTATCGCTGTTCATAATTTTACAAATTATGTTGTCTGCCCTACAGATCTTGAGAACAATTAAGTCTTCTTTCGGTCCGGCAAGTCTATATGTAGAAAGATAATGCCTTGATCTCCAAATTTGATCTTGGCCCTGCACGAGTCAATTTAAAAAATATTAAAACGGGTTACACACAATGTAACTGTCCGATGCCGATCTCTACACTGCACAAGTTACATTTTTATATTGATGCTGTCAAACTAGTATGGATCGTGACGCACATTTATATTTATCCTCGTTAAAACCATTTTCGTTGAAAATAGGTTTATATTTTATCGTTTATGTGTAAATCTTCAAAACGGGCCGGTAGGCCCGAAAATTTTTATATCGGCCCGGCCCGGCCCGTACGGCCCGTTCAATTTTTTTGCCGGCCCGGCCCGTTGAAAAAAACATTCTAATTCTGCCGGCCCGGCCCGTTAGCAAATTCGAAACGATTCCGCCGGGCCGGGTACAGGCCACGGGCCAAGCCCGGGCCCGTGCAGACCTCTACCCTGGGGTAATAACGCCACGTTAAGGTTCTACCAATTTTCACGGCTCAGTTTTAGATTGTATTTTTCAAACAAATATATGATTTGATACAGCAACTCATTGACTATCTATATAAAAAAATAATTTAACAGATATGTATTCATAAAATGCAATGGCGTGATTTCTTGATCAATGCTATTTGGTGTTATTACCCACCTATATGGGTAATAACGCCATGCAAACAAAACTATGAAATAAGAAGGAATAATTGCATGTAGATTGCCCAATTCTAAAAATACAAACTCTACAAACTTAGAAATTGACAAATTGCATTCTAAGCTATTGAAAATGTTAATTTTTTTGTGAAAGTGTAAGAAAAATAAAGGTGTGTTGTGGGGGGGGGGGGGGAGGCAAAAGAATATCAGACCGTGAGCTTCTTTTTGCTTAAAAAAGACCGCTTAAATAGAATTATTAGAAACATTGCACAGTTTTAACTGTGCTTATTTGAATCAGTATTTAGGATGTAGCTCGGCCACTGTAGGGAATCAACCGGGGTATTAATGCCAAGGATTGGCGTTATTACCCCCTTATAGTTATTGCGCTGTACATTTTAAATTACAAATTATCTCGAGAAGATATCCAAAATCTTCAACAACATTTTGAAAGTCCATGAAATGTACTACAAATTTGTGTAATTAACAAAGTATTTCCGGATAAAAAAAATAGTCTTCACATCACAAAACGTATCTCGCAAATTTTAAGATCAAGCGTTAATTTGAGTTGCTTGTAAAAACAATAAGACCTAAAAATGAAACAAATTAACTTGAAGCTGTTTTTTTTTTGCGATTTATATGTTTCAAAACCCTTTTGCGCAGAGCAGATGGGTGTCATTTACCAGATTATTTCATAATTATGCATAATATTAGCACTTGGCGTTATTACCACGCCTGGCGTTATTACACCAGACCACTTTATGATATTTTCAAATGTAAATTAAGTGCTACTTGATTAGTGTCATGTTTGTGTTCGGGTCCGCCGAATTATATTACGCTAATAATAATTAACATACATTTATTACGATACATCACATAACTTCACGCACAAAAAATACACACATCTCAAGAACATAGAACATAAGAAGAATAAAAAGCATCATGGGAGTAAAGCATGGGAGTGAAAGTTGTAGTCCTTTTTTCACGATCTCTAACGGTTTGGTAAATACATAACACTCCTTCCCCCTAGGAATACAGGACATAATCTTCTAAATGTTTTGGTGAGGTTCGGGAGCGTTCAGAGCGTCGTAGAGTAGGAAGATCTGGTTTCTTAGTTTCAGGCTGACACACAGGATCGGACTCTGTTGGTGAATCGGGTGTAACTGGATCATTTTCTGGAATTGGCGAAGGTGGAATAACAGAAGGCTCTGTAGACGTTTCAGCATCTTGTACACGGCTTCGAACCTGATCAACATGACGATTGTGAAGAATACCGTCTACTAAATCTTGAACTTTATAGGATAATGGCCCTGTAGTTTCTGTAATTTTTGCCGGAATCCAAGTTGGCCCTGAACTGTAGTTGCGAATGTACACGGGATCGTTCTCTTGAAATTGTCGTAGTCGTTTGTTTTTGTCTGCCTCAGCTAGTTTCTCTTTCTTGATCTTCATATCTTTATTGAGATCAGGGTGTAATCTGTCCAACAATGATGTTAAACGACGATTCATTAGAATTTCAGCCGGTGATTTACCAGTAGTGGTACATGGTAAGGTATGCTGAGCAAACAGAAATCTAGCTAGACGAGTCTTCCAATTACCTTGAATGATCCGTTTCAAAGCGTGCTTTGTAGTAGCCACCATTCTTTCTGCCTGGCCATTGGAGGATGGATGGTAGGGAGCTACAAAAATAGGTCGAATTTGGTTTCGTCTTAAAAAGTGTTGAAATTCAGCGGATCTAAACGTTTTACTATTATCAGATGCGACTGAATCTGGGAGTCCATGCGTGGCAAAAATAGATCTAAGGTTGTCAATGGCAGCCGAAGACGACATGGAGGAAACTGGTACAACCTCTAGCCACTTGGAGTGAGAATCAACCAAAATGAAAAAAGTTTTCCCTTGAAAAGGACCGGCGAAATCTATATGAAGGCGAGACCATGGCTTTTCTGTCCATTCCCAAGGATGTATAGGAGCTTTGTCAGGAGCTTTCTGATTTTCTTGGCACATATTGCAAGTCTTAACGGTATTCTCAATGGCACTATCTATGTTAGGCCACCACACGTAACTACGCGCCAGACCTTTCATTCTGACTATACCAGGATGTCCATTATGAAGGAGCACGAGAACTTGATTCTGGAGTGCAGTAGGTACGACAACTCTACTACCCCATAAGACACAATCTTGATGAACACTTAGTTCATTACGACGATTAAAGAAGGGTTTGAATTTTATGTCAGTCATTTTGGCAGGCCAACCATTTAAAATCATCAAGGAAATTCTGGATAGTATCGGATCTTTTTTAGTAGCCGAAGACAGCAACTTGGCATCTAACTGCGTTACAGGACATGACTCTAGCAACAGAACTTCAGTCGGGGCAGGAATATCAAGTTCAGGAGTATGTAGAGGTAATCGGCTTAGAGCATCGGCATTAGCTATTTCTTTACCTTTCCTATATTCTATTTCATAGTCATATGCAGCTAAAATTAAACTCCATCTAAGTACCCGGGGTGAAACCATTTGTGAAACCGGTTTATTTGGATTGAAAAGCCCTAAAAGTGGTTTATGGTCAGTTATAATTTTGAATCTACGCCCCTGAAGATACTGATTAATTTTTTTGACAGCAGAAATTATGGCAAGAGCTTCCCTATCTGTCTGACTGTAATTCCTTTCTGGTTTTGACAAAGTACGAGAATGGTAAGCAATAGGGGATTCTTTACCATTAGGTAAAACATGGCTTAAGACGGCCCCCACTCCCTTAGAGGAAGCATCGCAAGTTACAGTTACCGGAAGTGTTTCATCAAAATGTGTTAATACGACATCTCTTTTTAATAACTCTTTTGCTGCTTTATAAGCCTTATCATGCTTAGGTGTCCAACGCCAAACTCTGTCATTTCGGAGTAACTCATGCAATGGTTCTAAACAATCCGATCTATTTTTTAGAAAACAGCCATAAAAATTTAACATTCCTAAAAAGGCTTGCAATTCAGTTTTATCTTTTGGAGTTGGTGCCTCATGAATAGCCTTCACTTTATCAAAACTCGGTTGAATTCCCTTCCGATTTACACGAAATCCCAATAATTCAATTTCGGGAAATGCGAATTTACACTTTTCACGTTTAAGATGAATTCCAGAATCTCGCAAGCGTTCTAGAACTTGTTTTACCTTTAAATTATGGTCTTCAACATTTTTTCCTTGAATAAAAATGTCATCTAGGTATGGCAGTACGCCATCAATACCTGCTAGTACTTCTTCCATTCTTTTTTGGAAAATCGCCACAGCGACAGAAACACCAAATGGAAGCCTATTAACTTTGAATAATCCCTTATGGGTATTTAATGTTAGTATTCTGGAAGTTTGATCATCAACCGGAAGTTGCAAATATGCTTCAGAAAGATCCAATTTTGAAAAAACTGTACCACCCGTCATAGTAGCCAGAATTTCATTTACCGTGGGAAGCGGATAAGTAAACGGTTTTACTGCCTGATTTACCGTACTACGGTAATCGCCACACAGTCTGATACGACCATTTTTCTTTAGAACCGGAACTACGGGCGTTGCCCAATAAGAATATGAAACAGGTTCTAAAATTCCTTTTTTAACCATTTCATCTATTTCACTAGTTACTTTATTTCGAAGGGCAAAAGGCACATTTCTAGCTTTTAGAAATTTTGGTGAACACTTTTCATCAATTTTAATTGATACCGGAGGCCCCTTAAATTTCCCCAGCGATTCATTAAAAACATTACGGTATTCGTGTAATATAGAATCTAAAGAACATATAGAAATTTTATTAATATTTTCATTAGAAATTAAATTTAAATTCAAGGCATTAAACCAACTCCTGCCTATTAACGATTTACCTTTCCCCTCAACGACTAAAAGAGGTAAATTAACATTACTAGACTTATAAGTAACATTAACATCAAAATATCCAGCAAGATTTAATTTTTCAGAACTCCATGTTTTAAGAGATTGATCCGAAACAGAATGTAAATATGGAGGTTTAACTGGCCATAATTTAACATAAGTATCATAACTTATAATAGAATGCAATGACCCGGAATCAATTTCCATTTTATGTGGAATTCCATTTAATTTAACAAATATATCATAAGGGAGGTAATCAGTAACAGCACTTACAGAATTTAAATTATTAATGCAATTATATTCATCATCAATAATATCTGACTTACCTGAATCGAATTTTTGCACCTTAGACGTTTTGGTTCCCTGTTTATTATATCTTTTAGCATTACAAACTTTCGCGATGTGGCCAACACGACGACAGTAATTGCACGTCGCTTTAATAAACTTACATTCACCATACGGATGATGATCGCCACATCGGTAACAGGGATTTTTCTTATTTTGCTTACCTTTACACTCCTGAACTTTTTTACCCGACACTTTCGGTTTGACGTAATTTACGGTACTAAGTAGCGTACCTCGAATTTCTGTAGATTGTTTCACAGCAGCTTCTCCTGCCAGAGCTAAATCTAAAGCCGAAGTCAAAGTAAGTCTAGGATCCGAAAGAAGTTTTCGTTGAATTTCTTCGTCAAGAACACCACATACTAATCTGTCACGAAGCATAGAATCCAGTTGCGTTCCAAAGTTGCAATTTTCGGAAAGTCTTCTCAATTCGGCCATAAATTCAGAAATAGTTTCATTTTTCTGCTGGTCTCTTTTGTTAAATTTAAATCTGCATAGGATTTCAGAAGGCTTAGGTGAGAAATGTTCATCTAATTTTACCAGCAAGTCGGCAAAAGTCACTGCATTTGGGCTATTAGGAGTGCACAAAGAGCGTATAACTGAATATAGTGCTGGACCCGAAACACTAAGAAAAATTGCCCGTTTTTTTTCTGGTTCCGTTATACTGTTAGCGGTGAAAAAGAAATCTAAACGTTCTTTATATTCAATCCAGTTCGTTTTCCCTACTATAAATTCTTCGAGCTTGCCAAACGACATTTTGAAGAAATCAAAACAGAATACCAGGATTACCAGTTCAGGAAACGTTGAAAGGAACCAAAAGAAAATAAATTATCACAGTTTTATTGCTCGTCGCCAGTGTCATGTTTGTGTTCGGGTCCGCCGAATTATATTACGCTAATAATAATTAACACACATTTATTACGATACATCACATAACTTCACGCACAAAAAATACACACATCTCAAGAACATAGAACATAAGAAGAATAAAAAGCATCATGGGAGTAAAGCATGGGAGTGAAAGTTGTAGTCCTTTTTTCACGATCTCTAACGGTTTGGTAAATACATAACAATTAACACGTCGGCAAGTTTAGTCAAACTTTACAAATCGCCAAACTATTCGCCAAATTATAGAAATTTACATAAATTCATTTTAAATAACGAAAAAGCAGTAAAACATAAGAAAGAAATACAAATAAAAAGTCACTTATGACGTAAAAAATACGTGTATCACGTGTAATATCAATTGCATGTGGCACTTACGGTCATCGATTATTGGCATTTATTCCTATAATCTGGTATTAATTTTTTTCTCTACAGAATAATCAAGTAGTACCTAAAATTGTATAAACACCAGTTAATATTATAAAAAAAGGGTTGAATAATTAAATTTGGGTGCAAATGCACAAACCTATGTTGTAAGAAAGAGGCACAAATATCATATGCACCACGTTGGCGCGATATATTTCTGGCGCCACTTTAACGAAAACTTCGTTTTCAAATGACAGTTACATTTCTATTTTTTAATTATTACTTACCCATCATACGTAGTATAGGGTAAGTCTTGCAATCGTTTTGAAAATCGAAAATTTTTTTTTGACGGATTTACACGTTTCGGACACTGAAGATTCCGAAAAACATATTTTTAGAAAAAAAAATTTGCCGTCCGTCCGTCTGTGTGTCTGTCTGTCTGTCTGTCTGTAACCGCTCTATCTCCCGAACAAATTGAGATAGAGATTTGAAATTTTGTATGTGCTTAGTATGTATCAATGGGACGAAGCCTATTTAATATCAGTAACCTCGATTATCCGGAACTATTTTTTTCGGACTCTCGAAAAATTCGTTCTGATGAAAGGTATATAAAAATTTTCGAATTCTTTTATTTTAAAGAGTGAAAGTAAAAGACAATAAAATATCACAAATTTTGCATAAAAAACGAAGTCAATCGGATTATTAGTTGTTGAGATATTTCTAATCCTATTTTCCACATTCTTTGATTTTTCATGACCCTGTATTTCATTCAAATTTCAATTCAAAGATATATTTTAATTGGAAATGAGATACTTAATTCGATGCAAGAAACCGTTAGTGAATATGATTATTATTTTTGGAGTTATAAGGATGTTTCTTTTACGCAATTCAGTGCTACTTGAATAGTTTGGCGTTTCATATAATTTATCGAAATTGGTTCATCAGAAATTCATTAATAGAGCATGATTATGTGTTAAAAAGACTTAAATATACGTTTATATTTTGTTTTGGAATTGTAATGCATTTTATAAATTGTTTACATACGTTATGTTTTCATATATTGTACTAGGCATATCCATGATGGGTAAATATTACGGTGGCCTCCAACGAGTAGTTTTCTATAACAGGAAATAATAATAATAAATAAAAAAAGTTTAAGTAATAAGTATAGAGCATAACAATTTGTATAATTTTAAAATGCAAATGAAAGTAAATAAACAGTTTATTAATAAATTAAAAACAAATCTGGATTACCATATGAGGCATAAAATGGTCATTTTGTTTCAAACGCGCCAACGTGATGCGTATCAAGGCTACCTTATCATAATAACATTATGATAAGGTGTTATTATGATAAGGTAGCCTTGATTGAGTGAGGATGTATTAAGGTTTCCACAGATACCCATATCGTCAAGTTGAGAGGTTAGGAGTTCAAAAACTATCAAATGAAAATGAATCACTTGGAAATTGAATAAACTCAATGGTCAAACTCTGCGATCATAATGCTCGCTATTTTAGAAGTATGGTGAGTAGACAATTCGCGTTTGTAATGACCGAAAGGTGGCGTTGTATAGACCTGATAATCGTTTGTTTACGTAGTGCTTGCTGTTTGTTCCATGCTGTAGCATAGCGAAACCCGTTTAAAGAGCTATTTAAAGTGCAGTTTTTTTATCTTTTTTATTTAATTATGGGAGATAACTTACAAATATCGACAATTTTAGAATTTCTAGATGCTAGAAAATCTAATAATTGCTTTAGAGAAGCTGAAGCAATTATTGATTCAAAGAGATTAGTAATGTGCGGCATTAAAGAATGCAAAGAAGAAGAAATAGATATTGTAGGCTCGTGTTTACAAACAAGCCAAACAAAAGGAAATCCCCATATTATTTCAGGTTTGCTAGTAAAGGAAAATAAAAATTGGAAAATAAAATTTTTTTCTTGCTCTTGCAAAGCTGGAGCAAGCGAATCATACTTCAAGCATTGTGTTGCTATTATGCTATTTTATCATGAGTAAGTCAAATGTATTTTTTTATATTATAGATCTAAACTTTGTGTATAAAATTTTGATTTTAGATAATTTTAATACAAAGAACCCAACGTTGCATGCGTTATAGAACTGTTTATTTATTTATTTATTATAGAACTGTTTATTTATTTATCGGCCTTTTAATCACTGATATCAGCGGAAGATGCTCACGGTATCAGTTCTATTTCGTTTCAGATTTTGTCCGCGAGAGGGCGTCTATTTCATTTCAAACGCGAATACTTAAATTGCTGTTTTCATAATTGCCTCATTTATCTATCAAATTCTACAATAAATGATCAACTGAAAGGTTTCTTTCTTAAAAGCCCGAATTTTGTTGAATGCATAAGCTGAAACACAATACAACAACACAATATTTTATTATTAAGAATGTATTTATTAAAAATACAACACATTGCTCAATGGTGCACAAAACAAGAATTTTAATATGCACTTGTACAATTAAAATAAAATAAAAATATTAACGTTTCGCGCCGTCTTCTGCAGCCGTCTTCAGGAAAATATGGTAATGGAAGGACTAAGTTTGCTTCTTGATTGAGAGATAATATTTTTAATAAATTAAATTATAATATATTTGGCGCTAACGGGCCTTTATTCCATTGTTGTAGTTTTTTTGCTCAGTATTGTTTTTTTTTTTTATAGCTCGCTGAGTTTTGAACTGATGAAAAATCTCGGTAGTAGATACGAAACAGCTCTTTTCTAAAATTTCATGCGTTATTTGTGCATTTATAATCGTTGGTTTTCTATCTTTAAATACAATGGCGTTTGTATCATTTTCAGAAATGTGAAAGAGCATTCGAGGTGAAGCTGCTTTAAAAAACACAATCAAATTCAGTATTTTGTTTGATTCATGTTTTGTTTTGAAAAATAGACCAGCGCAGCGGGCTTAGCCTGCTAGTAAAAGATAAATCGAGGTATGTATACCTAAAACATTTTTTAATTAGAAGAAATTCGTACAGTTAGAAAATTTATTTTATGTGAAAATAAAAAGTTTTGGTCAGAGGTACAAACATGTAATTAATTAACGATCATATGTATATTTATGTAAATATGTATGCTTTAAAAATTTTTGGAAATTTTCCTTTTCATTCTCGCCCGAAAATAGGAAGATTGCCAAAATTCGGTTTTGGTGTTAAAAACGTCTGTTTCGGTCGATCTTTAATAAAAAATATAAGCAAAATCATTTTCCTCTTTTATATTACTAAGGATAGCAATAAATAAGAAGAATATTGCCCAGTTAAACTGATGGCATTGAGCTCACAGGCTACGATTACTAATTGTACATTACAGCCTTATATTTTCAAGGGTTAATTCCGTTCGAAAAAAATTAAGGAGAAACAGCTCTCCCCTTTCCCCCTTTTTATACTCAATCATTGAACCTCCTAAACTATCAAGGACATGCTTTATCATATAAAAAATCTATATCCCAAATTCAGAGCAAATCGGATAAGTCTTAATAAAAAACCATTTAGGATTTATGTAATTTAAGAGGACTTATCCCCCTCTTTTATACTTAACCATTAAACTTCCAAAACTATTCAGAGATTTGAACGAAATCTGACAATTCTGCTTGAAAAACCCATTTATATAAATTAAGGGGAGGGGCATTAGAACCCCCGTTCCCCCTATCTATACTTATTCAATGAACACCAAATAACAGTCACGGAATCGCCTCATCAGAATGATCCTATACCTAAATTTTGAACAAAAACTGTTAATTCTGCATGAAAAACCCATTTATATCAATTAAGGGGAGGGGCATGAGCCCCCCCGTTACCCCTCTTATACATATCGAATGAACTCCAAAAACTTATCAGGGAAGCGCCTTATCAGGATATACCTATATACAAAATTTCAAGTGGATTGGATATTTTTATCATCAGTTACCGCGTTACGCACGAACGAACATACATACAGAACGGGCGGGCACACAAGCTCTTTAGGCTATGCTAGCCTGTGAGCTAAAAAGTCACATGGCCGCTATCGGCGGTTGTCTTGGTAAGCTATATGTATTTTGACTAATTCATTTTCATAGACTCCGGAATGTGTTTCATCTTACAAAGAGCTTTTTGCTTACATTTCATGTTCTCACAGTGGCGAGTGTAGAGGTTTAACGGCTGTATGCTTTCTCTTTTGGCCAGGCGCTATTATTGTGAAGCGGTCTGTGAGACCATTCCATCGAATGATGAATAAAAGACGCGATTAACTCATAGGATGGTGTTTTTGAACTAAACTTTTAGAACAGGGCAGTTATGATTGAAATTCACCTATTCAAAAATATCTGATGATAGAACACAAGTTTCAAACGAACGAAATTTCCGTAGCGTTTGTAGTTAAATTGAAAGTTACAAGTTAAACTATTAAAATTAAAAAAAGCAGCGATTTGTGAAACTGGTAACGTCAGTTAAAGATGAATTAGATCTAACCGATATTGATTCCTTTATTCCATTCAAATTCCATTTCGCCAAACTTATGTATAATCGTGCGGAAAAAAGTATTTATTTGCAACAAATTATCGTAGAAGAAAGTTAATGGTATCAAACGATTGGAAATAAAGTCTACTTTTAAACAATGCATACAAAATTTGCTTTAGGGGCTATCTACATATATAAACAAATCCAAACTTTTTTTCCAATAAATAATACCCTATTTTGACACCATAAATAAATACTATGGGATTCTTAAAGTCAAAATTCTACCGCGGCCAACCGGCATCACTAACTGCACTAAAAGATGTCACCCGCCAAAATGTGTCTGCCATAACGCAAGAAATGTTACTAAATGCTGTAAACGATGTAGTGCCTCATCTCATAGCTGTACTTCTGAATAATGGACAGCACATTTACTGTAGTACTAATTAATTGTATCTAAGCTGACTTGTAAGCTGTCAACATTTTTTCATTTGTTAATCATCTTTTGGTGCAATAAAACACTAAAGCATCATATGTTGGTCGCCTACAGAACTTTTTTTTTTATTTCGTTTTCGCACAAAAACCAGTTTTTTTCCCATCCGTTTGGTGCAAACCATAGTTTTGTATTTTGATTCGTTTTCGAATTATTCATTTTTAAAGTTTGTCCTGACTTTTGGATCACCCGGTATATACATTTACATGCATTTTTATGAATTTAATTAGTAAACAAGAAGAATTCTGCACTGAATTTGTTTTTAACTCCTATTGTATGTTTAATTACTTTTGAAATATCCGAAATTAGACCGATAAATCCATCTCCGTCTCTTTCCGTTGTGGGGACTAATTTTTTCTTTTGTTGATGACCATAGAATAATTGGAAAAGAAAGGCCATTTATATTTTGATTGCTTTCATAGAAGATTTGTTTATGGAGGGGGGGGGATCCCTATATATATTACTCCATTAAACTGTATATGTATATTTTTTCAGGTCCTTACTACTGAAAAGCCAACTGTGGCAGACGTGATTGTTGTTAATGCCACGCAATCCACCTCGCCATTGGTCAGCTCACAGAGCGACAAAGGGACGGCCGTGAAGTGGGACGAGAGTGAAGTTGTGGACGCTGTCATCATCGGAGACGCTATCGAGTCTTTCCTGAAGGGTTCCATGTCAGACAAGAGGGTTTCTTTTCGACGGCAGCACTCAGACAAAAAGGCCAAGTCTGACGGGTGAAGTGTATTTTGTACGCCATTGCTGGGTGGTTCATAAATTTATGCAGTCAGAAGCGCTAGCGAGAGAAAACATTTCTGGTAGGATTCTTCGTAATGATGAAAAATTACAAATTGATTCCGTATCGATGCGGTATGAAAATTGCCTAAAACGCAAATAGAAAAATTGGCGAATACTTTTTAACTGTTGACTACACTGTTAAAAAAAAAAAAAAAAAAAAAGACATACTTTTTTTTTATACTACTAAATTATTATATTATCATAAGCAAAAATGTAAAATTAGTTCTTCCGAGTTATCCACGATTCCTGAAAAGCGATCTTTATCTTTAAAAATCGCAGAAACCAGTGGACTTTATCCATGTGACGTCAGCCGCAGGTAACCACATCTTAGTTGTGAAGAAAAAAACACCGTAAACACTGGCGATAATTGATAAATAAACTAAAACGCTTTGTAAAATCACCATAAAATGAAAAATAAAGTAGGATGCGTTTCGAGCTGCAACAATAACAGCTCATCATCAGCTAAACAAACACGTGTCCGTAAGGGCACAGAGTTATTCCCAATTCCCGAAGAGGAACTTTATCTTTAGAAATCTCAGAAACCAATGGACTTTACCAATGAGACGTCAGCCACGGATCACCTCTTTCCAGTTACCCACGATTCCCGAAAAGTATTTTTTATTTTCAGAAATCTCAAAAACCAATGTACTTTACCAATATGGCGTCAGCCTCGGATATAAGGAACAAAAACACCAATAAGCGTGAAGAGCATTCACACTTATTGGCAAAGAGCAACACTGCTTTCCTTTCGTGCAATAAACAGTTTTTTTTCTGAGGGTATATACCGGCTGAGGTGTGGCTGTTGCCATTCGTGGGGAAAGTCCATAGATTTCCCAGGATACCCAGCAACATGAAAAGTGAGGGGAAATCTGGAGAGGCAGGGAAGTTTCAATGTGGACAGGGAAATTTTAAAATCTATATGAAAAGTCAAAAAATGTAAAAAAATTTTAAGTCATGGAAAAATTTCGGGGAGGGGGGGGGGTGAAAAAGATTTGGAAGGTTAAAATTTATTTCTTTTTCAGAAAAGTGTTACTATATTTCTCCATAGATGGTTCTCTATCTAAAATTAAAATGAAATTAAAAGGTGGTATTAAAATTAAAGTAAGAGTGTAATTGAAATTATCAAGTTTAAAATATAAATGTACTATAATGATAGATATTTCTTGAATTAAAAAAAAAGAAAAATAACTATTAAAAATTTTCTGGTGTGAACTAAAAATTTATGAATAAAAAAAATACCGAATGATTTGGCAATACTGTTTGTGGCCTGTAGGTATAGAGTTAATCTGTTTTCTCAATCTGAGCTATAGGTTTTTTAGTCCATCCTCAAATAATAATTTTCACGCTCATTAGACATGTTTTATAAACACATGCGCTAAATTAACACCACTAATATTAACATTAAAATTAATGTAATATTGTTACTCTTCTCTATATAAATTCAGCTACGCAGATGAAAATACTTAACTAAAAATGTACAGCATCCTAGAAGTTCATATTCCTGTTTAGGAAAACTGATTAACATACTGTAAAAACTTCTCGGAAATCTTTTCTTTTTTTTTGTAAATTACGGGCAGCAAAGGAAACTTTGTACTCATAAATACATTTTTAAATCTCGAAAATTATTTGTTTTTTAAATTTGTAAAAATAAATTCAGAACCGTGGATAACACGAAAGATGCTATATTACATTTTAATTCGTTTTTATATTATATTTCCATAGTTTAAGAAGTTATATTAAATTTTCATAGTTTATTGTTTTTTGGAATTACTGTTATGGCCAAAGAAAAAAATTGTATGACGTCAAAGAATTTTCAAAATAGTTATCATAGCAATTCTATGATGTTCTAAATATCTTTGTATTGAAAATTTAAATGTTACTCTTTATATTTAAAAGCGACATTCAGATTGGCTTTGTCAAGGCCGTTTCAAAAAACGTCAGTTATAAAGTTTTAAATTACTATCTTATATTTATCTTATTTTATCAGTTTTTATGGAGAACTTTTTTTCTTTGATGAATATATTTTATAAGTGATTTAAATAGCTTTATATTTGATATTTTAATACTATCGTCCCATAAAAAAGAAAATTTATTTTATTGATTATTCAGCAATGGCTAAAATCGCGATATGGAAATTTAAAATAAATAAATAAAAGGACTGAATCAAATTACTTAGAAAAAAATTTGCCTGTGAAAACAAAAGTGTGTTTAAGAATTAAAATGATATCAAAATAAATAAATAAAATTTATTTATAAAACAAAAAATAAACGATTGATTACAATGAATTTTTATTCCGGGTATGTCCAAATTTTGCTCAAATCGAAATAAATTTCAACAATTTTTTTACTAGTGTTAACATTTAATTTTTCATAACTGTTAAATTATATTTCCATAAAATCCGAATTTCCTCCAAAATTACTAGTTACTTTTGTATGTGGCGGAATTAACAACCATAATTAAGAATTAAATTATTATAAGAACAGATTAATTTAAAATTTGTATTGAATCGTCGTTTTTATTGAACAAGAAAGAAAAAACAGAAAAAAAGTTTTTTGACGGTATACAGAATTCTCAACTGTGAAAGTATCGTTTTCGACTGTATAATTCATGAGCTACTAGTAATACTATTTTATAGCGAGTGTTATGCTATTGAGCTTTGTAACTGCGCGAAACCGAATCATTATAACTCGCTGCATGTTGAAGGTTTTATTACACTGTCCAAAGATCGTCTTCTGAAATCTTGGAAGCTAGCAGTCAAATGAGAAAGAATGTTGAATTTCATTTTTTTCTACATATGGTCATAAAAACTTATCATTCTCCTATAAAAAAGTGGAGGCAAGGGCAGTGGTGTAGTCGTAATAATAATAAAAAGGAGGGTATACGTTTTAAGCAGAGGGTATACGCTCTAAGCAGAGGGTATACGCTCTAAGTAGAGGACATATGCTCAAAACTGAGGTATACTCTAGAGTGTATATAATACAGCTTTCTTAGGAAACAGAAGGTATACGATGTTCCTTAAAAAATCCAGAAGGTATACGGCATATACCCCCGTATACCTTCCACTACATCCCTGATCAGGCGGTAAAAGGATATGGATTTATTTTGTTTTTTTATATCAGCAATAGAGGAATTTTCGAACACGCTTGAATAGAACTTTTAGAGAAATTTTTCTTTCAAGAATTTATAAACTTCAATGAAAAACTTATTACCTTTATAAATTATGTACTATTCTAAAATAATTCTTACGTAACTAATAATTATAAACTATGTTTGTTATTAGCTTTTTTCAATTAGTTCATTACCGAACATAGCGGTTAATTAAGCCTTTAGAATTTTTTTTTTTTTTTTTTTTTTTTTTTTTTTTTTGAAGATATATAATTTTGATAAGCATCGTTAGAATATTTATTTTAAATTAACTTTCTAAATTATGTACAATTTTAAATTATACAAAAAATAATTTTAATCTATATTTGTTATTCGTCATTTCTTACAATTAATTTATTCCCGAATATAGCGGTTAATCAAGTCTTTTCTCTGATTTTTTTTTTCAAAGATATATAATTCTGATAAGCTTCATTAAAAAATTTAGTTTCTTTAAGTTAAATAAACAAATAAATAATAATAAAGTTATATAAATTTTATATAAACTTATATAAATTCGCTTTAGGTTCAGTCAAAGGGATTCTACTCGATTCGGACCATAATATCCAAGTAAAATCGATTTATGCTCTATAAATTTAATATAAGCTATACGAATTCAATATATAGACTAGAGAGCCTATATATAGTTATATTAACTGTCTAAATTTTGTACTATTCCAAATTATATAACTAATAATTTTATAACTACTGTTATTAAACTATTAAAACTATTATTATTATGCTTTAAAAAAAACTAATCGAATCGATCAGATGTAAAATAACAATTATCATCATAATTGAGGAGAATGATAAGTCATGGCAAACGCATTATAATGCGTTTGATTTATATTATTGGAGGATCCTTTTTATCCAAATAATACAAAACACGAGACCAACTAATAAATTCACTTAGCACAGATAAAATATTTTTATTGTATTCTGTCAAATTCATGTAATTTTATCCTCAAGTGGAAACGTATTTTTATAAAGGAAGATTGAATAATCCAAATACATATCTAGAGAAAAACACATAGGGAAAGCGAATTAACAATTTAAACATTTTATGAAAACGGGGAAAATTACCACCAATTATTAAACTTGTTTGGCAATATTTGTTCATAAGACGAATTTTTTGTTGAAAAAGTTAAAAAAAAAAGATCTACTAAAAGCATCTAAATGATATTACCACTGTATAAATACATACTGTCATTGTGCTAATTTGATCACTATACATTTTTCAGCGGTTTGAAATTTCTTCGCACTATTTAGTCTTGAAATTAGCTTCTTTAATAAACCATCTGTAATTATCCGTTTTTCTGTTTAATTCAATAAAACGTGGCTACATGCTGACAAAAATCACTACACAAACCGAATTGCTATCTTAAAAAGAAAAAAAATCAGTTTTTATGGATGATTTTATAAATTTTTATGTTTTTTTTTTTTTTTTTTTTTTTTTTTTTGCCTATGTACCATCTTTATACTCCATCTTATAGATAAATTTTAAAACACAAAGTCTCATTTAAAGTAAGTTAGTAAATTTAACAATTTCTTTTTGTTCAATCACAAAATAATTTCGATGTGTGCCTTCTTATTTCGGAAAATGCATGGATATCGCTAAGTTGTATTAATTAATTATTGTAAACCTGTATGAAAGTATGTTAAATTATAAAGTCTGATCTATTTTACTCATGTAATAGATGATAGATGTACAGTGCATGTATGCATGAGTATACTGCTGCTTCATAAGACCATGCTTCAAGAACAAATGACAATAGAATATCGCTCACAATCTCCAGATAGTCACTAAACGGTGTATAGTTTAACTTTGTTTTCCGCAATAGCCTTAAACAGAATTTCTGTTATTGTAGTGTATCCCCGCTTTTAAATCTTGGCTAAATGATCAGCAGTCAGAAAAAGGACTGACTTCGGAAAATGGATTATTGTAATTTTTGTTGTTGTGTAATTTTTTTAAGCCCCTGTATTAGTTTAGTTAAGCACAGAACACAGACAGTACATTTATAAATTTTAGGACTAAATACAAAATCGAAATTTAAAGAAACTTTTTGCAGTTTATCCATTTATAAACATTTCTTGCATCACCTGATACTCTCACAGAATTTCTTACTTCTTCCGTAGAGCTTAGTTTTTAAATACTGATAATTTTTAAACACTTCCGATTAATTAAATAATTTCATGGTGAGATTTATCTATTGAGCTGGACCGGATCAAGTCAAAGTGAGTTCTAATAGGTTTAGCGTTGCGACCCCCCCTCCCACCCAACCCCTTTCTCCCAGAAGTAAATTGGCTCTAAAAAATTAATGTTTACAAATTCGTTTTTTCTTTATGGAAAAAGGCATTTAGCATCGCACTGATTAAAAAGTGCAAACGCGGCGTCAATCCACCACGCGTAACCTCCAACTAACTTAAACAGGAAAATAAAGATGAATTTCGAAACAAAGCACGATCTAAAAAGTATAATTTGAAAGCTCTAATGGAGGCCTGAGGGCCTTTCTGGAGTTCGAAGCTCGAGATTAAATATAACCTCTAGAAATAGGGCGCATAAGGCATCTAACAAATTTGGTTGCTCAATATGTAAACATACATTTAAAGAATTTTTTTTAGAGGTGTGATTTTGGAATTGACAACACTGTTTTTAGTCATAGTCTACTTGACATCTAATAGATAATTTGTGCTCAGTATGTTTTGCCATTTCACCAATGAGTAGGCTTGCTCGAGAGCAATGTTTGCAAGTTGTGTTAAATAGTTTTTTCCTGATGACATTCGGTGCGCACATAATTTCTCGTAACAGACCTGTGATTTCGCACGAGGGATTAGTCTCTATGAGGATATGTGAAGTTGCTATTCCACGCCAATTAACCACAGACCTTTTGATAACTTAGAAATCAGCGTTTAACACTTTATTGCTGATATAAGGCTCCAGGTACTCGATAAATTGGTCAAAAATTAGACTTCCAGATTGTGCTTCATTCGATCCAGTCATGGTCAAAATCTTTTTTAAACACTAACAGCATAAAATTATTCATTTAATAAAGCCAATATCATGACCATTTACACTAACATTATTTTTATGGGTTTTATTTCGTTTTAAATTTATATATCTCTTAAAAAAAACACCCTTTATATATATTATTTGGGTGATCATTCATTTCTTTTTTTTCAAGCGTTGGATTATTCTGGTGCATAAAGAAAGGGCACATAATCATAAATAATCTTTCGTAATGGACCTGACTACTTATTCGTTTTAAGTTACACATCGCTCATTTTTTTTAAATTCAGGCCTAAATTGAGAACGTATCCGTTTTTACGCCCCATATTCCGAGAATAATATCACGATTTAATAAGACAATTAATATCAGGAAAAAAGCCTTCTCTACATAAGCTTCCTTTTTTTTTTATGTAGTTCTAATTTCTCCCTACAGGGGGGGAGGTCTAAATATCTGAATGGGAAGTTATTTTATTTCTAATTGGTTTAGTGTATTTTTATAGTGGCGACAATAGTCTTAATTCAAGCTCCTACTCCATGTTTTTATTTTTTGGGGTACAGGAAAGCATAATTGTAAACTTACGAGTTAACCGCTAAAAATCGGATTTTCAGGTTTTCCTACCAGGCTATGATTTGGCAGACCAATTGCGTTTTAATATGCGAATCGATTTTTAACTAATTCTGGAATTTCATCCGAGAACTCGATGAGGAGATTGGCTGTGCTGCCGCCTCCTCCATCTTCTTAATGTCCAACCACTTATCCTAAATACATCTAGCATCGTCCATTCTAGAAGGAACGAAAAATGGTTCTATACTAGTTTTATACCAGAAAATCCGATAGGTATGGGACTTTTGACCAATGATTAGATAAACCCTGATATCTTCTAGATTTCAAAAAAGGCGCTACGGTACATATTCACTTGAAATAGTGGGTGTCTTGTTGCCTAGACGTATTTTCAAAATCATGTCACTTGAAGATGCAATGGGCGTTGGCGAGTTAATAGTCTCTCAACAGTGGATTTTCAAAATGTGATTGGCTGCCTTATTCTAAAAAGGCAACGCAATGAAAACAATTGGAAAATCGATACAATGAAATACTAGAATGAATGTAGAATTTAAATATTCCGGACGAAGAAAGAGATTCTTTTTTTATGAAGTATAGCTTACATATGTCAACAATTTATGTTCATGATCCACATTTGATGTTAACTAAATGTACAAAAGTAAAAATAATTATTACAATTAGTATTCTGTAGATGCGGTTTTTGGACACTTTTGTTATCACGCCATTTTTTGTGAACGCCTGTTTCTTCTGTTAGTATAGTACTGACAAAATATATCGACAATGTATGGATAATGGAATCATTGATGGATGAAAGGATGAAAAGGAAGGGAGATTTAAGGAATATAGAAGAATTTTTGTACTTTAAATAACCTTCAGTGTTGGTAAATAGCTATAAAAAACTGTAGCACTGAAAATCTCAAAATCTTATTGTTAGACCGTATACGCTTTTTTCTTTTTGCTTTTACCTCTTTTTTTATCTTTAGTGTGATATAAGTGGATAGGTTGGATATGTTGTTGAGCTTTTATCCAACTGAATCGAGCGCCAATTAATGGCTGGGCTGGACCCGGCTTTATAAAGGAGCTTTATTTCATATTTTGTCTTATTTTGTGAAATCATTAGACTAGTACTAACATTTTGTAAAATGCATCGTTTTTCCTTAGAATATACAGAGGTCGTGTTATTACAATGATGGAAATATTTATCAAACTATCTTTTTCCCCTTTTGTTGAGATAAAGTTTTATGTTCCATTATAATTGACACATCAACGCCCTGTAGTTTGCGATTTAGAAGCATGAATTTGTTATTGTGTACTGTAAATGCACGTACATAAATGTTCACACATATATGTATTCACCTTATTTGATGCTTGGAAAACTCACATTAGGTCAAACAAAATTCATGTATATGCACATTTTACTGACATTAAGTCCGACAAAATTCATGTTTGCACATTAAGTCACGCAAACTTCATGTGAACGTAATGACTCATACTAGTCAGGCAAAATTCAGTGTGCTCATAGCTCACATAAAGTCAAGCAAAATCCATGTCTGCACAGTAACTCACATACATTAATTCTCATAAAGTCAGGCAAAATCCATATCTGCACAGTAACTCACATACATTAATTCACATAAAGTCAAGCAAAATCTATGTGTGTACATTAACTCACATTAAGTCAGGCAAAATTCATGTATGCACAGTAACTCACATTAAGTCAAACAAAATTTATGTATGCACATTAACTCATGCTACATCAGGCAAAAATCGACTTACTATTTCGCTTATATTTTTATGAATTTTCAACGTATCGACTATTTTTTTTATATTAGTTGCGCCAAAGTGTTGACATCCAAAACTTATATCAATAACTTTGGTATAAGTCACGCATGCGCGGTTAAAAAAAATTCTTACAATTGTTCATTTTTCATTAAACATTTCATATATTTATATTCCTATTGCATTGAGTTTTTTTTTTTTACAATATTTTTCCAAACTGTCTTAAATTGGTAAAGTAATATTTATTTTCTTCAGTTTGTTGTTGGTATCCTAAATTCCTTCGTGATCAAATCTTCATAGGGAAATATGACGTCAACAATGTTATTTAAATTTATAAAGTTCTAAAAAAATTCGCCGAGTATTTCTCTAGATATTTGATAAAAAGTTTAAAATAAGACTTAGCAATAATATTTTGTCCACTATATTTTGTACATTATAATGGTGTTTACACGTTAAAATCCTGAATTTCTTTAAAACGTTTTGAGTTTCGGTAATACCAGGGTTGGGTTTCTGACGTCAGAAACTGGTTTTTGACATGACAAGTGTCAAAAACTGGTTTAAACCATCAAAAATTGGTTTAAACCGTCAAAAACTGACTTAAACCGTCAAAAATGTGTAATGCGCTTTAAACATTTTACGAATATGAGAGAGACATTGAATAAGTCTTAATGATTTAAGTAATTTTTTATTTAAAATTAATTATACTGTAATTTAATAATTACAAAAAAAGTAAATTACTTTAATTGCAATAAAACATTGTTTTTTAGAATGTTCAAACAGAAGAAAATGATTTTGTACAGTTAATGATCTGGATCAATTTTACCCCACAGCATCCTATAGCACATAACTAATTTAGCATATTCATTTACACCCAAATGGTTTCTTAGTTTAGAGTGTATGAAGCCAAAGTTACAAAATACTTTCTCCATTGGTGTTGAGCTAGCTGGGCTTGATAGCAGAAGCATTGCTAGTTGAGCAATTTTGGAGGCAGGCCAACTTTTCAGATTTATGACAGATTTTTTTTTCTTTTTTTTTTCTTCCCAGAAATGATAATATACAATACAGTAAAAGTGAATTTTTAATATTACATCTAATGTGGTATATGTGTGACAGATGTTTAATGTGAAATTTTACAGATCAGTGTAGTATTTGAGGTTTCTGACGAGGTTTTTGACAAGAGGTTTTAGACATGACGGTTTAAACCATGGTTTTAACCGGATAAAACCGCACACTGTCAAAAACTTGCCAACCCTGGGTAATACATTATAACAAAGTTTACTTGATGATAGAATCCCCAAGTTTTCTTTATTTTTTTAAATATCATTAACAATAAACTAATATCTTAAGCAATTCAATAATTATCTAATTAATGACTTGAGTGTATGAATATAAGGCTGTTATTATTCGTTCTTTCCCAATTAACTTGGAATTTATAATGAGGAATCCCTTCAAAACCCTACATTTAGCAAAAAATATATGCATATATATCAACGGAAATATCGATTTTTTAATTTTTTTCTTAAATATACTTTCTTATCACTAGTACATTCTGATGAAGTTTCGTAAAGACCCGCGTATTATAAATACAGTTTAAAGCGATTTTATTACATAGCTGTCCTTTTAAATGCCACAATCCACTTCAATTAACCTCCTGACCGCCAGGCAAAAGGGTAAAATTGTATTTTTGTTTTATCTGCATTTTTTTCAAAAAAAAAAAAAAATATATATATATATATATTTTAAACAAGACATAATAAAATGTAATTACATATAAAAATGTAAGCCTTGAGAGT
Source organism: Maratus speculifer (assembly GCA_964019185.1). Lineage (NCBI taxonomy): Eukaryota > Metazoa > Arthropoda > Arachnida > Araneae > Salticidae > Maratus > Maratus speculifer. The sequence goes on along the minus strand of OZ025290.1, from coordinate 364,180,647 downwards.
ATTGATCATAATAAACCCCTTAAAACATCAATTTAATAACTATTAACCTAAAGTAAAGCAATAACAAATTTAAGAGCTTTAAACAAGTAAATAATCTACAAATCCTGAAAAAAAATTATTGAAAAAGATCTTAGTTAAATACTTACTGAAATGTATCACTTTCTTGGTCATACTGTCTTTTGGATATTTTTAGTCATTTTGCAAATTCAGATGAAAATAACATTTATTTTTTGAATGATTCAGCTTAGTTGCAAGAATTTATCCGCTTGCTTTCAACACAAAAAATGTTCAGCTATTAAAAAGTAATGTAAAAATGTTTTTAAAAAAAATCAGACCTTAAATCTGAAAAAAGAACAGATGTCCCCGAATGGGGACTCAGAGACCGAAGGCGGTTAAAGTTAAGGGAAGGGAGAACTGGTAGAACAATGCAAAAATTGTTATATCTACTGATGCAATCATAGTAGAATTATGCGATTTGCTTTTTTTAATTTGTTTAACTATTTAGTATTTTATTAGCCCAAAGCCCCTCCAAAAATGCTCCCCCCCCCCCCAAGAATTTTGATTTGCGGACTTTTTTAAGTTCATTTATAATGTTTCCATCAATGTATAACACATATTCATCAAATTATTGGTTATAGTGTTTGCTTCAACATGCAGTGATGCATCTTGAAAACTGTCTACAAAACATATCGGAGGCGATTTTAAATAATATATATATTATATGTATTCCTAAACAAGCTACTAAAAGACTCTTTTGAAGCAGTTGACTCGATGCGTGATTCAAAATGTAGGCTAAAATAAATGAAGTTATGAGTTTATAATAATTGATGTATTGTACTAGAATTCGATGGCATTGTGCTTTAGAAACATTAACCTATGTTATTCCCTTGCAAACAAAAATAGTCATTTTTATAGATTAAATGCTCTGTTACTGACAGCCATTGGTAATATCTGTATTATATTATTATTATTATTTATTCTTACAGATGTGTGAAGAATTGATATGGCTCTTATTTGTCTTAAATAAATTCTTTGAAAGGAGTGTATTCTGCTCAAACTACTCTTAATTATTTCTTATTTTAGGGAACTCTTTTTTTATTTTATTTTTTTTTTATTTTTTAAATACACAAAAGGATTCTAGTTTGAAGTAGTGTATATTCAAAAAAATTTCTGTATCTTTAAACAAAATTTTGAATCTTGATCAAAAGAGAGTTTGCCTTTAATATACAAAACCGCTAAGATTTGACTAGTCTTTCGCAGAATTTGTGTAGTATTGAAATTTTTTTTTAACTTCGTCATTCAAAGTCTATATAATTTAAGGTTTCTACATATACTATTTTTTTCTCTCTGAAGAAGAAGAATGTATTTTTTAAATAATAAATTGTAATGATTAAGTAAAAATTATCTGATTCAACATGTAAAAAAAAAGTATATGTATGCATTTTTAAATAAAAATTTTAATTTTTTTTAACGAATAAAATTAAGTGGCAGAGAGTGCATGATGCTAAAATTGGTGAGTAAATGCAATAGGCCATACATTTGAAGTACACCATCATTAGCAGATGCTGCAAGACTTTGCTACCAGTATTATTATACATTAAATTTATTTAATCTTTGAATGTTATACAATTAAACAAAGACATCTTTCCTATATAATGATAATGTTAATTAAAAAATGCGGCACCTCCTGATGTTACGCTACTGATTTTCGTTATGCTTCAAAGCCAAACAAGACACAAATTTTAAATCAGCTATAAAGTTTTCTTATGATGCTTCCCTTTTCTCTCTAAATACTCTAAGCTAACCAAATATCTCCGAAATTTGGAGACCAAAGTTTAGCGCAATCCAAGGTTTTATATATATATATATATATATATATATATATATATATATATATATATATATATATATATATATATATATATATATATTTATAAATAATTGACGTTAAAAAAAAGACTAATCTTAAAAAGCTGCAAATTTTAATGTTCTGAAAGCTGTAAATTTGAGTCCAGTTATAAAATTTGGCAACTTTGGATAACTTGAAAGATGACCACGTTTTCGAATGATAAACTGAATGAGCTACTATAAAAGAATTACTAGATGACCTACTATTTCAAAGCTGGTACTTAGCTTCTTTTCTGGTACTTATTTGATAAGTTGGTTGATTGCATGCAGGATAAGGTCTAGGCTTGGACCCACTAGGCACAATCTACAGGCGCCTTTATGTTAGTGGCGCCCTCGGAAATGGTCAAAATAAAGTAGACTCGTTTTTTCTTCATATGTACAAATTGCAAAGGGTCGCCAACGAAAGAAAGTGCCTAAGAAAGCCATGTAGCCTCGAGCCTTTCCTGATTACATATTAGTCTGTCTTGAATCCCCATTCGAGTCAATCTGCTTCCATTTGAGCTGCAAATCAAATCAAGCTGCAAATGATGGCCACTCCAAGTAGCTTGTCTATGTATGTGCTGAGCATATATGTGTGCGTCTTTTTTGTTACTCAAATGTATAAATATATAATGTTAGATTTGTTAAACATTGTCTGCATTCATAAAATTGTAGATATGTATTATGCAAAAGATATTCTAGCTGGATATAGAGCACTAAAATAAAATAAAAAAATATTATATGTAAATGTGTTCCTTGTGTTGTTTTTTGTGTATTGATCAAAGGCATTTTGTGCTAGAAATAACACTATCTATGAGCAGTTTTGAAGCTCTACAAATAATCTTTTTAGCACATTTGATTATCGAATATATTTCTTATTTTTATAAAAGTGGATACAAAATGGCTGTTTAAGTAAAGAAAATTATAATAATAATAAATTATTGAAACGTCTTATTTATTCTTGTTTAAAGTTATTTCAAAAGCCTAAGACAGTAAAAAGTTAGAAAATGCCATATTATACAAGCTTATTATTTTTAGACCGGCAGGCGACTGCACAGATTATCACCTCATCGAATTGATGACTGAAATTACAGCATTAGATAGACTAATTCTCATATTAAAATGTAACTGATCTGTTAACTCATATATTGGAGGAAGCCACCTGTGTTAATTGGTAAGTTACCACTGTGTTTTCCTGCATTCAAAAGTACGAAAACAGAGAGACTATGAGCAGAAAAACATAATAATAAATATCAGTCAACCACTTATAAGGAAAGTGCATGTTTACAAACAATCTCTTCTTTCAACCAATCTACCATTGCGTTTTTGTCTTAGCGATCAGGAATCGTCTTAGTGACGTAGGCCAGTCATATCACAAACTCGTTATAGTTCCATGATGTGGACCAGCCAAATTACCCGAACTCATCTGTACAGTAGGCGCCATAGAGAACGGACAGGTAGTTCTTGCTAATACCCTGTTCACACTATGGATGGTTAAGCTATCTCTGTCCTGGAACTCTCTCAGAGAGTTTCAACTCTCTCGGGTTAGATACAGGAACAACCACTCAACCTCATTGGCTATAAAGCTTCGCTTTTACTGATTGGCTGTTGCGCCCGTCTTTATTTCAAGCGCATGCGCATACGTTACATTTGTTCAGTCAGAGATACAGTGACGTTCGCTGAGATATCTTATGTAAGTGTTTCAATGTGAACAGGTATCGAATTCCGGGAGGGTACCACTTCAAACACGGCGATCTTAAGATATCTTATGTTTGTGGTGCGAACAGGGTATAACCCATAGTAATTCAACCCACATTTACGTCAGCTGCCCTTTCCTTGTAATCGGGTTTGTATGTGTTTTCCACCAAAATATTACTTAGAAGACCAGTTGCATTTTAATATGCGAATCGAGTTTTAACTAATGCCGGAATTTCTGTTGTCCACTCGATGAGGTGACGGTTTTCGCAACTGCCTGCCGGTCTATTTGTAATTGCGCTTGTCTCCGACTAACATAAGATTAATTCGTTTGCACTTAATAAAAATATTCGGAATTTATTGCCTGCTATTTTTCCCACTGCGTTTTTTGTCAGAACGGGGAATTTCGTGAAATAATTGATAGTGTTAACAATTGTAATTGCATAATTTAGAAGTTTGTTTACTTTAAAAAAATTAATAAAGTAAAAAAGATATTTCTTTCTTTACTCTCCTAGCCTGTTGTTTATTTCTCGTCAATGTCCAATGTTAAAAGAAAAATAGAGGATCATTAAGATCGAAAAACGGCCAATTTTGTACTAGGTGCTCAGGAAATCGCTATCATGGACATTAAATGTTTTTTTTTTTTTTTTTTTTTTTTTCCCTAATGTCTATAAATCATTAAATTTGTAAAATGGCATTTCCAAGTATCCATTCAATTAAACAAATTATAACAAACTTATTTGCTATATAATTATAACATTAATTACATAAATTGTAACGTTATTAGGCAGTTTATATATTGATTAAATTATATAAACTTTCTAATAAAAGCAATTAAGAGGACAATCTACCTTTTCAACAATTGTGTTTATTTAAAAAAAATGGTTCAAATGGTGAACTCACTGCATTTCAATGTTCAATTAAAAGTACATTTTGAAAAAAATGTTAACTGCATAATTAATTAAATTTTTAAAATGTTTTGTATTTTTAAAAATACCTGCTACTTTTTTTTAAATATTGATATTTTTTCCACATTTCTTTTTAAGATTTTCAAATGTGCATTGCTCAAGACTGCACAGATTTAACACATCTCTATATAATAAAATACAGGGTGGCAAATCCGGAAGGAACCTATCAATCTTACCGGCATAGATGCAGCCACGTTAGGGTTAATTTCGATTTGAAAAACGTTTGGAAAAAACTCATCTACCTAAATATAAATCTTTTCTAACTGAAATATCTTCTATACAGCATAATTTTCTATGAAAGATTTAAAACTAACAAAATTTCAATGATTTGCGCAGTCAATTTCAAAAATAGAGTTAAAAACAAACGTAGCGTAAACAAGATGCTGTAGTAACGAACCATTCACTTTTGCGGCTCATTTAAAAAATCAAAAGAAACCATGGAGCTATGAAAATTTAAGAAGTTACATGGGTGAAGGAATATCGGATTATGTTTCAGAAACTGGCAGTATTAGCCTTTTTTGCTTACCTCAAAACCTCTAATGGTGTCGTTTTCTATGTTTAGGATTACAAAATATAATTAAATTATTAACTTCATGCAAAATCCTCTTTCTATAGTGATTAAATTAAGGTGAGTTTTATAAAATAAATAATAAATTTTGATGTAAAATAAATGTACAATAAATTGTTTTAAAAGCCAAAATGTATTTAATGTATTCTTTCCATGAAATTTCCCCCATCAAATATTAATTAATTATGTAGGAAAATCGTATACGATTTAAATTATATTTCTTTACGTTTCTTATATTCTAATTTATAAACAATAAGAATTATTAATTTACAATTTTTGTCAAATATTTAAGAAGAGATATTTATAAAAATAAGGAAATTTCCCATGTGATATTTTTATTGCTGAAATACTGTCATTAAATCATGACAATATGACATGACAAATGATATATTAAACGCTTAAAAAAGAAAAAAAGGGAGAAGATATATATTTAAATAATAATAATTAATATATATTCTTATGGAAATCTTTAAATATCTTGCACTACGATATAACTATGATGAAATATGAAGGATAATACTTAATTTTTAAAAATGGAAATTTTAATAATTCTGCTAGTTTGGTATTTATCTGTTACTGAAAATTTAACATAAAAACATTTTTAATGTAATTTTAGAGAAGTTGTTATTAATGCATTTTAATAAATGTTCATTTAGCTAACTAAAAATCGTTTACACGATATAAAAATAGTAGTTTAATTAATAAACTTTATTTAAAATTACATTTTATTTTATAAAAATTAAATTTAAATGTATTATAACTGAATTAAAATTTTGTTTACCTTAATTATAATTATAATTGTAATTTAATTTTAATTATAATTAAAAATTAACTTTTTGCATAAAATTTCGCTTTTTTGCATAAAATTTTCTATGCAACAACATAGCAGATGTTGAGACACCACACCTCTTGAAATGAGGCGCCACGCCGTCTAACCCTTTCCGGCACGGACAAATTCTGTTAGTAAAATGAGAAATTATCGACTGACACCGGAATTTACAAACGACTTTTTTAGATATTAAGAAATGCCTACTTTAAGCTTTCATTGTAAAAGCAAAATTTTACTCAAATATTATTGGTGCCGTTTGGAATTAAAATTAGGTGTACCCAGACTGGGCACAGTGTGCCGGAAAGGGTTAAATAGAGGCTGCGTGTGACTCTATAGAAATAGAGTCAGAGACGAGAGACTAAATAACATTAGAGAAACAAGTAGCTGAAATTTCAATAATTGCAGCAGACTATTTTTTTTTCCACAGGTTTATTGCATATTTGTTAATTTTTTCTTTTATTGAAAAAACTTAATTTTTTATGGGGTATCAGCAGAAAGCATGGTTTACCCTGAAGTGTTGTAAATGAAAATAGTGTATTTATTAGAACATAAGCTAGCCGGACTTTGCTCAAGCTAAACATTTCTATAGTGTCAATTATTAAAAAAAAAAAAAAAAAAAAAAAAATTCAAATTTTAAGCGAAAAACACAATTTTTGTCCACCGCCCTAGGACGGGCATTTACACTAATGTATAATAATGAACATGTACAAAAAAGTCTAAATTTCTATCTGAATATAGTACTTATTTCAATTTGTATTTGTATGTTTCAAGTATTGCATGGATAAATAATTTTTAAAAAAAGGAGATTACTAATTAAATGTACGAAAATTTTTTAAACTATAAAAAAGAATGTTATATGATGTGTGAAACAATACACAGAGAGAAGAGAAATATTAAAATTGGGGAACAATTTTGTCACCATTGAAACATTGTTCTAGAATTCTTTTTCTTTGTTCATATTCTGAAAAAATTATCACTGATTATGGGCGTCTGTGAATAACAGGTTCATAGACGACATAGACATCTCATATAACCGGACTCAGAAATAGCAACCTTTTCTTGAAGCATTGACCCACCTTATCATCATCACGTGATGGTGGGGAGAATGCGCGCTAAACCGATTTCTCCCACCGATATTTCGACTGCGTTATGTTTCTTTTATTAAGAGGATGAAAGCAGAAAATTGCCAAGAAGGAATCACCGCCAAAAAAAGACAACCTTTTGGCGATGAAATCACGGAGGTTGATGCATCAAGAATCCGCGAAGAGAACAAAAAGATCCGTTATCTAAGGTAGACTAGTGATACTCTATAATAAATACATAAAAATTGCAATTTAAAAATAAATTAAAATTAGGTCACTAAACTTGAAAAATATGCTAAACAGACATGATTTAAGGTAAAAGAAATAGATGTAAAAAATAAAAGAAATTAAAGACATGCTTTTATTAAAAATAACAAAAATGTTGAAAATTTATGCATTTTTTAAAATGCACTGAAAAATAGAATTTTTTGGGCTTGAAAAGAAAATTTTTCATGTCCAAGAAATAAAAATAAAAGATGGGAGCCAGTGCAATCCCCCCCCCTTTTTTTTTCCTATGAAGATCATTTAATTTTTCCTACTAACAAAAAATATCCTTGCAATTTTTCTTCCAAAATCTTCCTCCATCTGTATCTTTTTTCCAATTTTTTTTTCTATTTTCTAACCTTGCCTTTAACGATGATGAGATCCTTATTTCCTGGTGTCACAATTCTTTAATCTTGAAGCACAGATGCAGCTCTTCAACACAATTTACCTACCAGTTTTAAATGCGGCGAACGTTGTGAGAAAGGGATGTATGTGCATTTGGAGATGCCTGCCATTGACTTTCTAATATACGTAGATACCACATCCCATTGTTATCTCGGCATGGTTTCGAATCCAACATCTTTGGTGAAAAGATGCTGTTTTTTGGGGATAATCGCTTTATTGGCAGCTTTCAGATTTCATTCTCGCGGTAAAATATATGTAAACATAGAAGCGAAACTACAAGCGGAGGGAATGCGGTCGGGAGAAAAACCGGTTTAGTGCGCTAAACCTGCCTTCCGTCACGTGACGGAAGGCACTACGAAGATGTCGGCCTACGAAAAGGTTGCCATTGTGGTGTTTAAGTATCTTAGGTCATTGATGCCTGCTTTTGAAGGCCCTTGTACAAATTCTGATTCAGATGAACGGCCTGCTTCAAAGTTCTTACTAATGGACCTTATGCACACAACCTGGGATCGAGGCTAAAATTCGGCTGCTAACGGTATGTACTGGCGATGTTTAGCATAGCAATCTATGGAGTGTGAGTTATTAATGCTTCTTTCTTAGAAAACCCGGATAAGAATACTTTGTTGTAGCAGCATAACATATGTAATATAAGTTCAAAGTTGTTGTTCTGCTTGCGAGAAAATTCTCTGAATTTCTAATTTTTCCTGAAAATGTGTCCATTCAGCATGGTTCAAGGCTAAAGTCGTCTGTTAGCGATGTTTGCGCCTACGCATACTAGCATTCTGGAGGTATAGTGGCTAGAAAAACAGATTAGCATATCGCCAGCTCTGGCATCTGACGTCACGTGCATAAGGTCTATTGAATTTTCCGACAATATCTGTAACTTAGAGCACAAAAATAACTAACATTCCATTTCATATTTCCTACCTCATCCTCCAGACTGATCGCAATATCACTGGTTACTGCTCCACATTCTCCTCTTTCCAGGATGGCTGTCAAGACATACTGTGGTCCGCCATCCAAATATGCGACTCTGAACGCATCGAAAAACAGAAGGGCGAGTGGGGAACATAATAAAGATAAAAGAAAGAACCGACGAACGAACCAAAGATAGTAAATTTTTACTCATGTGTACGCAAAAAGGCGATAAAAATTGCCTAATTTAAAACAGACATAACCAAGGACTGACAACATTTAAAAAATCATAGGCGCCCCCCCCCCCCCAAAAAAAAAAAAAAAAATCTTCGAAGCCAGCTTGAAAAATTATTTTTCTGACATTAATTTATTCACTGAAAAATGGAATATTGGTTACTCATAATCGTATTTGGCTATGTTTGAATAATATGTGTCATTTTGCAGTGAATAAGTTAACTATTAGACTAAAAAAATAATAATAATAATAAATAAATAAAATAAATAAAAAACTGAGCGAAAATTTTCAAGATAAATCACTTTTACATTGAAAAAATTAAACAGAAACAAACTATGGTAATATACATTAATCCTTTTAAGAGTATCTTTTCAAGTCTGCAAACGGTTGATTTTAATGACCAAACTCGCAAATGGCAATGGCACCAGTATTTTTTTAGCATAATTTCAAACTCATATACGTGAAAAAGATCTTTTGATTATTCTCAAATAAATTTGTTCGCAATTTGTGATACGACTTAAATATTTCAACAGTTTTGGAGCATAAATGCCTTGCTTCTAAAAGGTTTAAAACAGTAAACAAATTAATATGCATTTACCGAATATACCTGTGGCCGCCCCACTGGGTGGTCTTGACCCGATCCCTTCAGTGGTGACCGAGAGCCCGGCAGCGCTCGTAGTACATGATGCTCGACGGGGACGAATCTCCACCTCCTAGTGTGACACATTGTGTGTCTGGCGATCACGATAAAAGGGCCGTCACATTCTGGATCGGTACCCATTCGTGGGGACACTACTCCCGATCCTCCAGGGCTTTGGTTCTTGAGGTATTTTGGAAAGTGGCATCCGTAGGCTAATTCCAGCGGCGGGCTACAGGGACTTGTCGGAATTCCTACAGCAGGGACAAGGCGTTGTTCTTAAGTAGTCTTCTCAGTGACTCTGGGCAAAAGCTAACTAAGGAGACAAGACCTTGACCACCAAATGACCTGGAGGGAGCCTGAGTAGGTGAGTGCGGTCCTTGTAGTACAAAGCACAGGGACTTTCTAGTGGCAATGGGACTCGCGAGATCGGCGTGTCTCATCTCCCAGAATCTCCATTGGGAGAGGCTTGGCCAGTGTTTGTTGTGACTCTTCCTTCCGCCAGGAAACTCAACCCCTTCGCCCGCTGCAGCTGAGGCAGTGGCCGATGGGCCCGCTCAACATGATCCCCCCGCAGAGATTTTGGCCGGATGCTCACCGGCTAATGCGGTGGCGCATTACTCACACGACCTTTCGATCCACTCCGGGTCTGGCGCGTCTTTTGCGTGACTGGAGTTTTCCGTGCCCAGTGATTCAGATCTAACGGTACTTTTCAATAACTTTCATGCTACTAAACACCCGAGCCGGGCGGCATATAAGCCAACCATACTTGAATTCATGTACAGAGGAAAATAGACCTCTGCCATTGTCTAAACTGAAGTCTGGTTATTTAAATCTTCGCCCCTTCTTTCGTAGCTATAAAAGACATGTTAGACTGAAAAAAAAATCACTACTTTTGTTGACAAATTGTGAAATAGAATCATATACTACGCTAAAGAATCAAATTTCTGGTTCTATGTTAATTGCATAAAATCAATTCGTTAATTTGTAATATTTGTAAAAAAAGTTGTAAATATGCAAAATTTAGATTTTTTTTAAATGTGCTTAATATATAAATTATTATTTTTAAAAAAATATTTATTATTTTTTTTTAAATCCAAATGCAAGTGTTATAGATATTTTGTTAATGTATAATATACACATTTAGTTGATTATTTATTAGAATTAATTTAAAGAAAAGCATTTTTTGTTGCTTTTAACATAATAAACCATTTATTTTCTTTAGTAAATAATTGAAAAAATGATGGATGACTATAAAAAAAATTCTGAGTAAGATTACCTAAAATTATTGAAAATTATTATTATTGTTTTATTGAATATAAATTCAAAATATTATTGTAAAAAATAAGATCCTCGATGTTTTTCTAAACTTTTCTTATTTTCGCATTTTTTAAAAATAATTAATTAAAAAATTCTTCATTGTATTCTTAGTAGGAATAATCATATTTATAATGTTCCTTCTATGATTACCCTTAAAATTTTTGATTTATCGTATGACATTATAAGCTACTAAATCTGATTATTCTATATTTTATTTTTATTTTTAAGGAAATATGTTTTATAACTGAATATTTAAGTTATATGCTTAGAAGTATATGCTTAGAAGTATGAGTCCCCCAAGATCAACTCCTATGAATGAAGAAAGACATTTGTTGAAGACAGCCGGAAAGTGATAGATGCCCCTAGCCAAACAAACGGGAGATGGGGAAAACTTCCCTGTCCGCAAAGAAACGGACTCACTTGCGGTCTTTTCGCCCCCCACTCCCGCACGTACCGATTTACGAACGACCCTTAGGTCCGCCACACACCAGTGAAACATTGAACAAAAAAACGTGCGACATGCGGCAATTTCACCCTGATAACAAAGAAAAAACTGGTTTGACTGCGTCCTGTTGCACGATTTTTGACGCATGTTTCCCTGGTGTGTGGCGAGCCTTAGGACGCAATTGCTACATACTGTACGGGAGGTATGAGCTAGACGTTCGTAACTGAACCTAGAGGAACCGAGAAAGCTCCCTTTCGACAACATACACACCGCCCAGTCTAGGCTTGGTGCCCACAATTTTTCCCCACTCCCTCTTAACCGATGCTCCAAAAGGGGTCCGGAGTAACGGGCTAGATGCTGCCAGCGACCCCTGGCGGATGCAGAAAGTCCCACCTAGACGGCATAGTCATCACCTCGCTAGAGGGTTGGAGCGTGCGGAATCCCACGTGCCCCATTCGGTTCTCCCCCACCCTCCGGCCAGAAAACCCACTGAGCTTGACAATAACATGGAGAGCTAACTCCCTATTCTGATACATTGAATCCAGCGGTCCGCCCATGAATACAATGCCAAAGATTTTCGGGCGAAAATCTTTGGCAAAACATAGACTTCCTCCCATAGGATAGTATGGGGTAGACATTTTCAAATTGAATTTTCTTTTAAAATGATGATGAAATTGCTACAATTTTTACTCATGTATATTCTTTTATTAAACATCTATTGATTTTACTTGAATTCATCACAAATTTTTAACTTGATATTAGTTAAAAAGGAAATTTTAGTTAAACTCGACAAAAAATAATGAAACATTTGTTACATATTGCTCATAAAAATATGAAAAAGATATAGAAATAACCAAAAATAATAAGAAGTTTGCGAAAAAGCTTCAAAAAATGCTTGTAATACTAAGAAATATAGAGGACTCATTACTTGTGCGCATTGAAAAGTGTGATGCGGTCCCGGCAGAAAGTGGTTTGGCCGGATCGGCGAGTAGGCCCTCCGTATCATATATGGAGCTCAGTGAGAAAACCGCGCGAGGCCTACAAGACCCCTCCACACTCTATCGTTACCTCGAGGCCCTCGGTGGGTACCTAGACACAAGTGTCCTTTTCTTCGTGCAATGAGGACCTTTGCCAGAAGAAAGAAGGTACCTCTAGCAAAACCAGGAGGATAAGAAAATTTCCTTCTCAGGCGTCCGAAAAGACGCCCGGCTGCATAGTAGCAAATCATACTTGAATTCACATATGGACAAAATTGACCTTGTGCACGTGACGTCAGACGCCGGAGCTGACGGTATGCTAATCTGTTATTTCAGCCACTGCACTGCCAGAGTGCTAGTATGCGCAGGCGCAAACATCGCTTTCAGCCTTGAACTATGTTGAATGGATACATTTTCACGGAAAAATTTACAAATTTCGTCGCAAGCAGAACAACAATTTTGAATTTAAATTATAATATATTAAGTATATGCTGCTACAACAAAGTATTCTTATCCGGTATTTTTAACAAATGCTAAACACCGCCAGTACATACCCCCAGCTGCTGAATTTTGGCTCGACCTCAGGTTGCGTGCATAAGGTTTATTCAGACGATCTGAATGATCTTCGATTAATAGGTTTTAAATACGATTAGCTCCATCACCATGGCCGAGTATGGTGATTAGAGATCTGCACGGGCCGAAATTTTCAGGCCCGAGCCAGGCCCGAAAGTTAAAATTCTGGCCCGAGTCCGGCCCGAACGAAAAAATATTAGCCCGGTCTGGCCCGGCCCGGTCCGAAAGTTAAAATTTCGGCCCGGCCCGAACGAAAAACATATTGGCCCGACCCGGCTCGGCCCGGAAAAAAGTTAAAAATTGGGCCCGAACCTGGCCCGGCTTGAGTGAATTTCTACAGAACATTGATCTTTACTCTAACGGAAGAGTTCAGACAAAAAAACTTATCTTAGTCTTTTTTTTCATGTTTATAACCTCTATTTAAGCAGAAGTGACATAGGCTGCGATTTAACGCTTTTAATGAAACTTTGTAGTATGTAAATGTTTCAGTTATCGTTAGTATTATTAATGCATAAAAAAAATCTAAAAAATGGTATATGGTAAAAGTAAAATCTTCTAAGACATTGGAAAGAAAAAAAATACGTTTCCTTCTTAGCAGATGCAAATGTTTAATTTTTTTTCTCGCGTATTGTTGTATTCATTTTGCATGAATAAACAGTTTAAAAGAAACTTGCAGTTCTCAGTTTTAACGAAAATTCCGCCATAATCATGTTTTTTTATGTGTTTAATTCTATTTTAAGACGCCTAGTGATCCACGATTCTTTAAAAAGAATAAATTCTAATGTTTAATTATAGAATAATGACGACTAAAAAGTATATGCCTATTTTGCAAAAAGTTTTGGACCAAGCCAAACTTTACTGATTTATGAACAGACTTTCCACGTCGAGAAAAGGATTTGCATACGGGAAGATTCAACAGAAACTGATTATTTTGGTCCGTGAAGACTAGGGAGAATGAAATCAGTCTCGTCTTCGTACGGAAAAAAAAGTACAGCCGGAGTACGGCCCGGCCCGATACTCCAGGAAAAAAAATTAATGCCCGAGCCCGGCCCGAAAAGATTAGTAACTAGGCCCGTCCGGCCCGGCCCGAGTCTTCAGAAGCAAGGCCCGAGCCCGGCCCGTGCAGATCTCTAATGGTGATTGCTGTGATTTCTGCAATGACTGCTTGGCTACACTGTAGTAGATAGATTGGTGGATGTAAAATAATTATTGATCGTGTAAACAAGCGTACAAACTCTGCTAGTTTAAATTCATTTATTTAAAAAATCGGCAAAATCCAAACTGTAACTGTTTAGAGACAAACAGGTAAGGAGCTTTAACTAAGTTTATTTAAACCATTGACTTTATTTAAACTCTTTGGTTTAAGCTGCTTGGAAAACAGCAAAGAAACAAGAGCCTGACCTCTTATCTCCTATATCCTTTCGTTAAAGTTTTAGTTTTTCGTTATTTTTCTCTTTTAGTTTATTGGCAGTCATTTTTTATATTTATTTTGCTAAATATCAAAACGCTTTTATAAACTTTTAAATAAAGTCTGTTTAAACTGCGTTCTTTATTATTATTTACTTTTTCATTGTAAATTGCGCATTTGGTGGAACCATCATCTTATCTGCTTTGTTTTTTAAATCAAACGCACCAATAAGAAATTTATATTATTTACTAAAATCACACACTTTTTCATCCAAATATTGGAGTATATTCTCTTTTGCATTGGTTCATGATTTAAAATATAATTCTCGAAACTATAATATCGCAGTATGGCGCAATTTGGTATTCGCAATTTATTTTTTCATCAAAACATAAGGCGCTATCTAATTCAAAAGTACGCAATTAACAATTTAACAATTTTTGATAGTAAGTATTTATGAACTTTTTTTTTCTTTCATATTCCAACACAGCATTTTGATAGGGGTGCAATTGTTGTACAAAACATATGTATCTAACATATGTAAAAAAAACTAGTTTTAAATTTTTTTGCAAAAATTATATGTTGCATGTAAAAAAGTTGATTGATAAGAGTCGGGCGCTTTTATGAGTCAAACAATAGATTATAAAATAGAAGTCATTTTAAAAAAACTATTTATAAGAATTAACTAATTTAATTAATTAAAAGTCTGTGGTATAGAAGATAGGACCACCTACATTGTGCTTGTAAAATTCTGTATATACTTAGTTTTTCAATACTTATTTTTACTTTACACTACAGTTTTAACTTATTTCTTTTCCTTTCGATTTTATTTTACTTATTTTTTGTTATTTAATAGTATTTTTGTTTCAAATATATCATACGTCTGCTCATACAAAATCATACCCTCCATTCAAAACCAAACTGCTTCACGTTGTTTTCACGTTCGAAGAAAATTTCATCTCACAAAATAAATAAAAAATAAGGACAAAAGTTAGTTTTTAACAATTATTTTATAAGTCTGAGCAATACTATCCAAAGTTAGTAGAACGCAACTAATCTGGACTCAAAAGAATAAAATTCTTTTAGCAAGCAAGAAAATAAATCTAGGCGTTAGAAAGTGGAATCGGGAAAATATTTTTTTGCTTT
Source organism: Maratus speculifer (assembly GCA_964019185.1). NCBI lineage: Eukaryota > Metazoa > Arthropoda > Arachnida > Araneae > Salticidae > Maratus > Maratus speculifer. The sequence continues at coordinate 364,165,296 of OZ025290.1, read as the reverse complement.
ATGCTTCCCATGTTGCGCTAAAACGATTTTACTGTAAATAAATTAATTAAAAAAAGAATAGCGTAATGCGGGAAAAATCGAGAAAAATTAGCAAATTAAATTAATAATTAAAATATTAACATTCTTTTACGATGACAGATGGCAGCACTATTCAGCTTAATAAAGTTTATATCTTGACGTCATGGAGCTAAGCAATTGTTCAGCGAATCACAGCTTCCGAATTAAGATTTTTAATAGGGCTATATTTATTTTTTCTTTCACGTGAATCGTGAATCGTTCGTTATTGCGTTGTATGTAGGCAGCTGTTATTTGTCATGAGTTTGTTCTGCTATCGGATTAGTTTTCAGGTGTATTTGTGTGCTCTGTTGATAACGATTTACAGTTCTTTTTGTTGGATAACGTAATAAATATTTCTTTATATTTAAACAATATGGATTTGAATAGAGAAAATCCCTCGGAAGAGAGTAAGTCTATTAAAGCATAAATTTCTATTGTTAGGATGAGCTAGAAAGATGTCCATGCTGTACCACGTTTTTATCATATTGAAATGAGTTCAGTTAATAATTAAAGACGACATCAGATGTATAAAATGCCACGTAGTGTGAGTGATTTGCAGTCTTTTTTTTGCTTGTATTGTGAAGTATTTGAAAAGATTTCTAAGCATAATTTTCGCTGATCATTCAATTCTAATTTTTGTGTTTTAGTAAATTTAACTCATCTGTTTCAATATGCTTGCCTTATTATTAACATTTTTTGTCGTTGTTGCTGCTCCGAAAAATCATATAGTACATTTTTTAAATATGGAAAATACAGCTTTAAACTGTATGATTTCTGATTATTCGTATAAAACTATATTGGATTATGCCTAGTGACTTTGTATTCCATGATCTCTATTACATTTTATCATGCGAAAAACCTGTGTATATGAGATAATATAAATGCTTATAAAACGAATATTTGAAATTATATATTTTTTGGTTTATGTATGTAAAACAATTTTCTATCAAGGTTTTTAAGATATTTTTCTCGTTATTCGTAAAAATAATGATTGAAGCTTTATGTCAGAAATCTTTGTTTTGATATTCTGCACTGTGCGTAAATATATTATGAATATTTCTTCCTTCTTTATGATATTGCCATTTAAAATGTTTCCCAGTTTTATGACTATTAGTCAGCATGTTTTATGTTGATTAATTTAAAACCTGCTTGAACAATCAGAAAATAACAAATTACTTTATCATTTGTTATTATCTTTAAACTCGTTCAAGAATTAATAGTTCACATGTAACACAGTTAATTATAGAGGATTAAACGCGAAAATAAATTGCAAAATCATAATTTTCATTCAAATTTTTTTTCCCACCTTAAGGCATCTTTCGATTGGCCCATGCATACGTGAATTCAATTTATTTCAATTTTTCCTCAATCAGTATTCATAATTGTACTTGCACATTTAAATACATTTTTCCTTTAAAGATTTAAATTTAATGCGATCTTCATTTTGATTAAAAAAAAAAAAAAAATCTGATTTTCATTTGCAGATACATAAAGTATCATTCATAGGGGGGGGGAAATTACAAAGATGACTTATCAGTTTTTCTTTTTAATATCTTGATTTTTCATAAATCCCAAATGATTGATTTATGCGATTTAATTTGATTTTTAAGAAATTTTAGTTCAAACTTGTCTTAAAAGAAAAAAAATCAATAATCCAGCAGTTTTATAAATATTTTCATAAGGTATTAAAATTTTTTGCTATTTCACAATAGCGCTAAGGGACTTTTTTTTTATTATTGCTGAAAATAACCATCTCTCTAAAATTGTTTCATTTCGTACGCTTATTTTTACATAAATATTTTATTTGTTGATGGAAATTTCGACGATTTTCACAGTTTCTAAAAGCAACATTAAATACCTGTATTAAAATTTGAAAGTCATTATGAACCTTACATTGGCCAATTCTGCTGTTATTTTTCCCTTTAATTTCATCAAAAGCTTTATTTTTTGAGCCAGGATTCTTTTATAATTGTGTTGAAATTCTACTCAACTTATCAATTTTAATGTTTTTGCAGCTAATTGCTAATATTTTGGTAATAAATATTATTGTTATTTATTGTGGTGTTTTATTTATTTTAAAACTGTTTATTTTTTAATAATTTTATTTTAATTTTTTTTCATTTTATGTTAATTTATTTTTTCCGACCTAATAATAGACTTTCAACTAAATTTCTATTTTTGAAATAAATTTCTATATGCAAAAAAAAAAAAAAAATGCATGTGACATTTTACTTGAGGCTTACCGAATACGTAGTATTGCGAAAACAATATCCATAAATATATTTTATAAATATTTAATCTAAGTATTTTACTTATGTATTTTTATTTAAAACAAATTATCATTCTATTACCAAATACTGAAAATAGTCTTTGCTGCTGCCATCTGTTGACTAACTTGTTCAAAATGTATGCGTAGTCTCAGCAAAAATACCCGGATGTATAAATGACGTCAGACATATCTTTGCGGCTGCGTTGTACGTGTCATTTCATTTTAAAATCTTCAAGATGGCTGACGCTTTGAGGGCCTCATGTACTGCTCCTGTTTTCAAACGTCCACGTCTTGAATTTTCACCATGCGAGAGTGATACATTAATATCATTCGAATCTGTATCATCTGAAGAACGTTTTAGTGTTGATTCTGGTCTTCAGGAAGATGCGTATGGTATGTAAATCTGATGTTCTTTTTCGTAGCTCAGCTTACCATTTTGAAGGAGTATCCATCTTGTTCGTTCCTGTTTCGAGAGTAGATCAATGTACGGGTGCCTGCTAAGCCTTTTTCCCATTGAAATACATGGGTTTTGTGTAAAGTGACGTAAGAATCGAGTGTCGTTTGAGGGTTTGTTGATATTTCTCCACACACGAGGTCGCTGGAGAGCGTTGATCTTTAACTCAGCTGATGTGTATGCGGCTAATTTCTATTTGCAATTATCTTTTTAATATTTTGATGGATTAAAATATATTTATGCAATCGGCAAACTTCAGAATATGTTTTGAATTCAATTTATAATAATTATATTATTATGTATATTATTAAATTAGTCTAAAATTGCAATTGGGGTTTGTTTGAGTTTGACAGTTTATTTGATAAGCAAAAATTTTATCTTTAAATTTTAGAAGCATAGTGTTTTTAAAAAACTTAATTATTTTTTCTCACATTTATAGTAAAAATTATTCAGCATGCAAAAGCGGTGCAGTGTAATGAATTTTCGCACTTTTTTATTGCATTGATTTACAAACATGGAAACATAATTTTTATTTATTCTCTTTCTTTTATCTCAAGTTGATATTTCTTTAATGAAAGCCAGATTATATTTTAGCTATTTTTGCATTAAATATTAAGATTTATTTTTAAAACTTGTTTGTTTTGGTAATTTTGTTAGAGTAAAAATGTTTTAGTTGAAATTCATTGTCCAGTTGGCATACTTTGGTGGGGTCAGTAAAAATTTGTTGCAGATTTTGATTATAGATGAAGTGTACATTTATTTGTTAATGAATGTTTTTTTCCTTTAAAGAAAAATAAATTTTTGTTCCCAAATGTGAGAATTGGCAATAGCATTGAACAAATTTTTTTCTTGAATGCTATGCTCTGAATGTATATTCTGATTATATTTAGTTGAATTTTTTTTTATGATGCACTAAAGCAAAAACATATATGCATTTAAAAAATGCAAACACATCTTATAGGCTATTTATATTGTATTAATTTTCTTTTTTCCTTGACAGAAATGACTTCATCGAATGAGTGTCCTTCAGAAGACCCTCAAGGAACTGAAGATCCATCAAATTGTTTTTTACCACCTGATCCTCACCCAGTGCATTCAACTGCGAGCAATATTGATGGAATAATCTTTGATCCATCACACAATGGTATTTATTTTCAATGTTTACTGTTTAATTGGGCACTTACATATAGACATCTGATCAAATAATTCAACTGCAAATACATTTCCTTTAAATCCAAATAAGAAAATGAAGTTTATATGTACATATATGCCCTTTAGCTTTATTTTTTTATAATGATTACTGTATTATATTATTACACAGAGCTCAAAAAATTTTAAGGTTCCCAGCCGGGAACCTATACGATAAATGTAGGTTCCCAGATGAAAAAATTAGATTCCCAGAAAAATTTATATATGAGCATTTTGACGAATTTTGCTGTTTTTTCACGCTCTTTTGATGAATTTTGACTTTTTTTTTTTGTAATCTTTTGACAAAATCTACAGTTTTTTGCAATTTTTGACAGTATTTGCCTTCAGATTTTTAAAAATTTTGTCGTTTTTTGAGATTTTTTAAATGAATTGTCTTTTTTTTTTTTCGCGATCTTTTGACAAAATCTGCCTTTTTTTGTGATTTTTTTTTTTTTTTTTCCCCTAACATTTGCTGTTTTATCCCGATGTTTTAATGAAACCTGCCATTTTATTGCAATGCTTGAACGAATCCTGTTTTCAATATTTTTTTAATGACATTTACCACTTTTTCGCGATCTTTTGACGAAATTTATTTTTCTGTAACTTTTTGATGAAAATTTGTTTTTCACTATTTTTAAATGTGATTTTCTGTTTTTACCTATTTTTAAACGGAATTTTCTGTTTTTACCTATTTTTAAACAGAATTTTCTGTTTTCCACAATTTTTAAACGGAATTTTCAGTTTTTCATAATCTTTAAACTGAATTTTCTGTTTTTTTTTTTGATATTTTTCAAGGAAATTTGCAGTTTTTTGTGAATTTTTAAACGAAATTTACCATTTTTCGTGATTTTTTTTTATGAATTTTGCATTTTTCCTGCATTGACGAAAATCAGGCTTTTCCAAGAGTCCCGTCTCTGTTTTTTTTGCATAAATCACGTGTTATAACACATCCACATCATCTCTTTCGGACACGTCAATTTGATAGGTTCTCAATCAAGAACTTGAATTTAAAAAATGTACGTTCCAAGAAATAATTTGAGTTCCCAGGGATCCTGGGAATACTATTTTCCGAGCCCTGTGTTACATGTCATCTTCATTAAAAATTTTGGTTAGCATTGTTACATGAACTTGTAAGATAAGATAAATTTTGATTTAAAGGTATTTCTATACTACTACCTCTAATAAAAAATTGCTCTGTATATATGTGTGCGATAACTAGCAAAATCTACTGCATGTACGAGGCTAAAAATTTTTGTGATACTAGCCCAAAGGGTCTCATGATGTACCTTACACTCAAATTTTTATATTTTTTTAATTAGCAAAGATAGAGCTAACAGCCGAGACCTTAAACATGAAGATTTCATGTATTTTGTGTTTTGTTGATTGATAATAGCGTTTGGATGCATGTGTGTGTAGGTTATGAAATTTTTTTGCCTCTTAACATTTTTCGCAAGTCGAGTAATTTTTTAATACTAGGATTTTTTAAATCTACGGTCATACTTTTAAAATATTAATTTTACAGATTAAATGTTTATACAGCATTGTGTCAAATTTTTCACACATTTCAGACAGGTAAATTTTTTTATGGTGCATTAATTGCCAAAATATAATTTTTTTAAGTTATGAGCTTTTGTTTGAAAACAGTTTTAATTCCGTCAATCTCTGACATTGTTAAAAGGCAAGATTATTTAAAGAGCTAATTAAGCAAATAAAAGTGACACTTGATAAGTATTTATGAAAAATGGTGCAGCATGAAATACCACTATTTATGAATATTAATTTTTATAAAAACTTTTAAATCTTGTTTTCTGTTTCAAATTTTAGGATAGCTTATGATATGTGATAAAAAAATATAAGAAAGAATGCTGTGTCAAATACTACTATTTTCAAATAGTAATTTCTGTAAAAATCTTTATTTCTTGTATTAAAACATCACACTCTCAACATGTGAATTTGTTAAAATTAGAAAATCGAAGAAGGTGTTCTGTTTGAAAGTGAAAGACAGCTTATAACATATCATATGATAGAAATTTATAAAAAATCTATGCCACATCAAATGCCAGTATTTTCAAATGGTAATTTTTATGAAAACCTTAAATTCTGGTTTGTAACTTTGATAATTTATAACACATGATATAAAAAAGAGTTGCCTGGTCTAATACCACTATTTTCAAATAAGTTTTTACAAAAATCTTAAATTTTTTTTTTTTCCACAGCGCCACCACTTTAACTATTTTTTTTTTTTTTTTTTTAACTAAGCAGTGTGGTTGTCATAACACATGATATAAATTTATATAAAAAAAAGAATGCCCCATCTAATATACCGTAAAATACCGTTAATCTGCCCTTCCCGATCAAACGCCCCCTCCCCACTTTATAAAAAATTTGAAATTTTCAAAAAATCCCGAGAAAGCGCCCTCCCTCCCGATTCTCAAAGGCGATTGAGAGTGAGATCAATCATTTGAAACGAACGAATCATGAACCTTAGATGAAATGCGCATTTTTTCAAGATTTTTTAATTGATTTCATGCTTGTTTTGGCTTTTTTTTTACTAATTTCTCCTTTTTTCGACAGAATTTACGTTTAAAAAAGAAAAAACCCAAATTTTTTCAAGTATAAATATTTATAATTCATTCAACGATTCATTCATTTTATGATTATTCATTCCTGTAAATTTTGTTGAACGATCGTGAAAAAATCCCGTGTAAGCGCCCTCCCCTAACTATTGTACGATTTTTCTTTTCGTTTGGGGGGGCGGATTAACGGTATTTTACGGTAGTTATTTTGAATAGTAATTTTTGTAAAAATCTTTAATTCTTGCTGGATCTGTTTGAAACTAACAACTTAAGATAGTTTAAACACATGATATAAATTTATAAAAAAAAATTATGCCGTATCAGATACCATTATTTTCGGATAATGAGTTTTGTAAAAATCTTAAATTCTTGCTTTAAATCGCCACCATCATTAGTAATATATCTACGGCTAGGTTGTTTAACAGTTTCTATTAAATGCAGTTTTGTTAAGAATATAGTGCCCTAGCAAACACTGTGTACGCTGCAAGGCAGCGGATATCCAGCTCGAGGTATGTTTGTTTTGAGATTTTCGTAAAAATTAGAAATTAATTTGTAAGAAGTGGCCTTGCAGCATGTCTGCTACACACCGCTGCAGGCAGCAGGGGACCAGGTTTGATGATGGTTGGGTTCAAGATTTGCATATAGAGACAGTGATGCCACTGGACTTGAAAAAAACCTGGGACCCAGGACAGGGTTGGGTTTCTTCCAGGACAGTGGAAGAAACCACCAGAAAGTAAAACAAATGCTCAAAGTTAAAGTATATTTACTATGTAACAGTATTAAAGTATAATTATATGAAATTTAAATTGGAAAATTTAATTATTATTAAAATATTTTTGCAAAGATAAGTTACTTTAATAACAAACTTCAAGTTCAGCAAACATTTTCAGGTGATGGATTTTTATTGGTAGAGGGTTTATTATTATTAATTACGCTATTTATGTAGAAAGAGAAAAGATACCTGCAAATTGTTTATTTTTCATATAAAAATATGATATTTTTTAAATAAAAATGCATTATTTTAAGCTGTGCAACACAGTAAATAAATAAATTTGTAATTATTTATACTAACATCCAGCATGAATATCTCAAAGCTGAGTTTAAAAGATTAGTGTTCAAAAAATATCTATGGGTAAGTCGAAATTCTTTTAAACTATCCTGAAGTGTAGCACTTAGGGAAAAAAAAAAACTTCATATTTTTGCATTCATCAAATTTAAATCGAGACACTGATTGCAACATCCTACTGCTAAGAAACTTTTTTTCAATACTATGTTGCATTGTACTAAGAAAAATGAAAATTTTAATGATTTTTTTAATACTGAGGATCGACCGGTACGGGTTTCTAAAGCCAAAACTGAATTTCAGTGACCTTCCTAGTTTCAGCTAAAAACTAAAACTTCCAAAAAAAAAAATAAGTAATTAAATTGTATGTTTTAAAGTAATTAATACATATATAAATATACATAATTATAAATTAATTATGTGTATTATATTTATTAATTATGCAAAATTTTTAATTATACAAAAACTTTATTTTCATATCAATAAAACATAATTAGTTCATCAGAGTTTCCCCAGGTTTAAAAAGGGGCAGGGCGCTATTGTTCTGAAAAGGGCACTTTTATTTTTTATTTTTAAGGGCACTTTTATAGAGTTGAATATAGAATCTAGCGGTTCAAAAAATTGTGAAAAAACAGAAATTTTGTCAAAAAAATTGAGAAAAAACAAATTTTGCCAAAAAATTGAGCAAAAAGAAATAGAAAGCTAAATTTTGTTAAAAGATTGCAAAAAAAACAGCAGATTTTGTTTAAAAATCGCAAAAACGGGAGATTTTGCTTAAAAATCACAGAAAACGACAAATTTTGTGAAAGATCGTGAAAAAAGGCACTTTTTATTAAAAGATTGCAAAAAAAAACGGCAAATTTTGTTATAAATTCACAAAAAAGGGAGATTTTGTTAAAAGATTGTGAACAGAAAAATTCTCTTCTGGTATTAACTTGTGTGTGCGTGTGTGTCTCTTGGACAAAATTGGCATTTTTTCGCGATCTTTTGGCGAAATCCGCCATATATTCGATATATTTTGCATTTTTTCGTGAATTTTTGGCAAAAATAGCCGTTTTTCGCAAACTTTTTGACGAAATCTGCCGTTTTATTGCAATTTTGGACGAAATTTGTCGGGTTTTTTTTATATAATCTTTTATGGAATTTTGTGACGAAATTAGTCATTTCTTCGCGAATTTTGCCAGATATTAGTCGTTATTTCGCATTTTGTTTTTAGTGAACTTTGACTTTTTTTCGCAATTTTTTGACGAAATTACACGTCTTGTGGGACGGGTAGGCGCTATTTTTTGTGCTCCATCGTCGATTTTTTACGTAATATATTGGGTCCCCATCATCTATGAAGGGCTGCGTTTTTTCAAATGTGGGGCAAGGAGGGCGCTATTTTTTTGAATGAGCAACAAGAGGGGCGCTAGTTTTTGGATGAGGGGCAAGAGGGGCACTATTTTTTAAACTAAAGGGCGCCCTTCTGAAACCCTCTGGAGGAAACTCTGAGTTCATCAATGACACAGAAAAATTTTCTAATTATACGAATTTCATTTAATTAAAAAATGTTTGAGTTTTAAGTATTCATTCCTTGATTTTTCTTCAATAATTATTTTTGCAAATGTTCATTTATTATTCTAGAACTTTCTCAAAGAATATTTGAAACACTAATGCAGTTTAAACTAAAAATTTTGTATGACATGATTGATAATTCATGACTGATAATTATAAACAACGAAGTATATTGCAATACAATCATTTGAGCTGATACAGTTCAAATTAATGAATAATGTTGAAAATTTCCTAAGGAAGAAACAAGATTTTTGGCATACTGAGTTTCAGTCTGGCCAAATTTTCAGCCACGTTTTTTTTATCAAAACTTTGATTTTGGGCCGAAAACAAAACTGTATTTTTCGTTGATCTCGGTTTGATATAATAATTATTATACATTATTTGCATTAATAAAACTGATGTAAATTAAAAGCTTTTATTTAAATGGGTTTTGTTCTACCATTAATAAAGGATCTCTGCTATTTGCTACAAATTTCCGAAATTTAAATAATTAAAATTTGTTGGTTAAATTGAAATGGATATATTTAATTGATTTTATGTATTTTGGATAAAACTTCTTTTCATTTTGCCAATGGTTGAAGATCTTTAGACAGGCATTGTGTGTGATCTGGGCTAAAAAACTGATGTAATTATTAATTTAGCATATATACTTAATTAAATTTTGTTTTGGTCTAGTGGAATTAATTTATATAAGATTATAAGAAGATATTTATTATTTTACAAAATTGAAAGTATATGGTAAATTCTTACAGAAAAACAATTTCTTCCGGCCGATTTTTTCCACTTTGGAAGAAAATTGCCAACCCTGACCCAGGATTTCTAAAATTCCTTTTTCATAAAAACAGGTCCCTACTAATAAAAAGGTCATTTTTAGACCCAAAAATTAAACTTGTTCATTTGGAAAAAAAAAAAAAAAAAAATATGAAATGCGATAATTATTGTTTTAAGAATAGTTATTGAATAATTAAAACCAATGTTCATTTTTTTAAATTAAGAGAAATTGTCTTTATTTAAAAAAATAAATAAATAAATAAATGTGCAAGATACAAAATATTACATAATTATAAAATAATGCTTATTTGAGTGTAGAAGATAACAAGTATCACTATTGTTTGCATTTCTTTTAAAAAGGGGCAATACTGATTTATTGAAAAAAACATTTTTGCTTGAGGGGGGGGGGGAGAGAAATACTTTTGTTGAGTAAAAGAGTACTTTTTAATGAATAGGTGCTGTTTTTGCAACAGCTAAAAGAAAAAAACAATTTTGAATTAGTTTTTGGAATAAAAAAAAAAAAAAATCAATCCTGGCATTCTTTTTTTTTTTCTTTTGCCCCTTTGACAAAATTTGTATTTTTAGGAAATTTGCAGATTTTTTGACAATCTCCCATTTATCATGGATCGTTTGACAAAATTTGAGTTTTTCCCAAATCTTTTGATAAAATCTGCCGTTCTATTGCAATCGTAGATTAATTTGTTTTGCAATTTTTTGACGAAATGTGGAGTTTTTTCAGGAATTTTTTTTTAGCCTTTTTTTTCACGAGTCTATTAAAAAAATTTGCTGGAAAGTAGTCATTTTTTCACAATTTAACGAAATTTGGCATATTTTCAAGCAGGGTTGGCAAGTTTCTTCCGCAGTGGAAAAAACCGGCCGGAAGAAATAGATTTCTTCCAAGTGGAAGAAATGGAAGCAACTGTTTTTCTTTAAGAATTTACCATATATTTTCAATTTTATATTATATAATAAATATCTTCTTCCTATAATCTTATATAAGTTAATTTCACTTGACCAAAACAAATTTAATTAAGCATACAGTATAGGATCAGTTATCCGGCGTTCCGGTATCCGGAATGCTCCGAAAACCGGAATGCAAATCGGTAACTTTTTCTTTTCAGCCATCCTGTGGATGCGTTATAGCACGTAAATTACACAAAAATTGGTTACCTGTAAAGTCGGTATACGGGCGAAAGTTTTACGTGACAACGACTTTGAGTTGTAAAATAATTTTAATGTGAATATTCATTCGTATAGTAGGAAGAAGGATGAAATAATAGTAACAATTTAAAACATTTATTTATACAAAGAATTATATTTAAAACATTAATTTATACAAAGAATCTCGCACTGAATTTCATATTAACAAAATTTTATTTTTACCTTTACACATACATACGTATTTATATACAAATATACATACAATAACTTGCAATACATTTGCGTACAATGAAACAGCGTTTACTACAACTTAACTTGTTCCTATGTGAGTGATTTTGTTGAGGATAGGGCGATGATAGGAGAAATATGAAATGAAAGGAAGTGTTTCTGCTGTAATGTGCCTAGAAAATGTCAAGTCAATGGTTGTTCCTTTTAACGTAGTAGACTTAGACATATCTGATACGCAATCAAGATTGAATTCGCTGTAAGGAAGGGGCGGTGATATTAACAAAATTTTGTTTTTACCTTTACACATACATACGTATTTATATACAAATATACATACAATAACTTGCAATACACTGTGTTTGTTAAACACATTTTACTTCATGTTTATTGATGTTGAATTTTGTAAACAGCATATTAAAGAATTTTTCAATGAGCAGAATATAACTAAAGTAAAATGGCTTTCACTAATCACATATCATTAGTTTTCCATAATATACCACCGAATTACGAAATAAACTACACTTATTTTCTTTGTACTTTATACTAATAACTAATACATAACGTATTTCGTCTTAGTTTGATACTATCTAAAATTCCTATTAAGCACCGCCCCTTCCTTGCAGCGAATTCACATTCACGTTCAGAAAATGGTCCCACAAGTGACCGGAAAAAGTTAAGAGAAAAGTGAGTGCGTATCATGAGCGGAGCGTAACGTAACGTAACGCAGTTTCTTGAAGTGTCTCCCGGCAAACCAATTTACAAGACGTTGTCACGTCAAAAAACGGTAACAGGACTCAAAAAATAGCTCTTGCGCATCAACGTAAAATTTCGCTAAAAATCACAAAATAACGACAAACTTTTGGCAAATTTTGTTAAAAGATTCGCGAGAAAGTGGGTAATTTCGTCACAAAATCCCCAAAAAAGACAGATTTCCTCCAAAAAAAAATGATAAAACAGGAAATTTTGACAGAAGTTTCGTGAAAAACGACAAATTTCAATAAAAGATCGTGGAAAATGGCAACTTTCGTACAAAAATCCCAGAAAACGGCAACTTTCATCCAAAAATCCTGACTAATGACAAATTTCTTCAAAAGATCACAAAAAAAAGCAAATTTTGTCATAAAATCCTGAGAAATGACAGATTTCGTCAAAGGATCGCAAAAAAAGGCAAATTTCATTAAAAACCACGAAATAAACGACTAATTTTCGGCAAATTTTGTCAAACGATTCGCGAGAAAATGGGTAATTTCATCACAAAATCCCCCACAAAGACAGATTTCCCGCAAAAGATCACGAAAAGATAACAAATATAATCCAAAAAATATCGATAAAATGCAAATTTTGACAAAAGATTTGCGAAAAATGGCAAATTTCAACAAAAAATCATGGAAAACGGCAACTTTTGTCCAAAAATCGCGATTAAAGGCAAATTTCTTAAAAAAAAAAAACACGAAAAAACAGCAAATTTTGTCAAAAAATCCCGAAAAATGGCAGATTTCGTCAAAAAGCCATGGGAAAATGGCAAAATTCGTTAAAAATCAAGAAATAACGACTGATTTCCGCCAAATTTTGTCAAGATTCATGAGAAAATAGGTAATTTCATCATAAAATCTCCAAAGAAGACAGATTTCCCTCAAAAGATTGCAAAAAAAATAACAAATATAGTCCAAAAAAATCTGTGCGATAAAACGGTGAATTTTGACAGAAGATTCACGAAAAATGGCAAATCTTGACAAAAGATTCACAAAAAACGGCAAATCTTGCAAAAAATTCACGAAAAACGGCAAATTTTGACAAAAGATTCGCAAAAAAAGCAAATTTTGACTGTAGATTTGCTAAAAACTTCAAATTTCAACAAAAGATCGCGAAAAATGGCAACTCTTGTCAAAAAATCGCTACAAAAGGCAAATTTCTTCATAAGATCACACACACACACACAAAAAAAAAAGCCCATCCTGAAGCAGAATTTTTAGAAATGGATGATGTGTTTTTGCCTCCAAATTGTACATAATATCACTTATCTAACCATTATATATAGCCAGAGATTCTGAGATCTTTAAAAACTCACTACAGAAACGACTTCTTAAAAAAATGCTCACAGAGTTCAACAAAGGAATTGGAATAAAAAATTTCTAGGGAAGCTTCACAATCAAAGCTGCTTTGTGGAGTGCTGGTAAAGCATGGCAGGCTGAGGATAAGGATACTTATCCATGGATGGTATAATCTGTGGCCATCCGCATTATTTTTCGATGACACAAATGAGCCTCAGTTTGAAGGCTTCAGAATTTTGAAAGAGAAGCAAATTATTGCTGATCTGTTGGCATATGCCAAAGGCTTTAATTGTCCAGAAGCTAAATTGCTTAATCAAGAATTCTTAATCGCACTATAAGCAAAAAACTATCATAGACATGTTTGATAAATTTCAATCAAAAGATTCTGTTTCAAAATCTCAAAATTAAATTTCATATATGTATATTTTTATTTTGTGTAAATTAATCAATAAATTAAGGTATTTACATGTATTAGTATTCATATTTACCTATTTATTTCGCTATTTATGAAGTTATTTACGATACTACGGTAGCTACTTACAGTAAAGTGTTCCGAATTACGAAAAAACCCTTTATCCAGAATGCCCTGGGTACCAAGCATTCTGGATAACGGATCCTATACTGTATATGCTAAATTAATAATTTCATGAGTTTTTTAGCCAAGATCACACACAACGCTTATCTAGAGATCTTCAACCATTGGCTAAATAAAATTTTTTGTATTTTAAAGAAGAAGAAAAAAAAAAAAAAAATCCGTTAAATGTTGACCAACGTTACCAATTTAACCAGCATATTTTTTTAATTTAAATTTCTGAAACTAGTAGTAAATAGTAGATTCTTTACTAATGGTAGAATGAAACCCATTTAAATAAAAGCTTTTAATTTACATCAATTTTATTAATGTAAATAATGTATGATAATTACTATATTAAATAGAGATCAAACAAAAATTCGGTTTTGTTTTTGGCCCAAAATCTGAGTTTTGCCAAAAACGAGGGTGAAAATTCGGCCAGATCGAAACACTTAGTATTCCAAAAATCTTGTTTCTTCCTTCGGAAATTTTCAATTTGTTATTGATTTGAACTGTATTGGCTCAAATGAATGTATTGCAATGAACTTGAATTATCAATCATCTCATAGAAAATTTTTAGTTTAAACTGCATTAGATTTCAAATATTCTTTGCAAAAGTTCTAGATAACAAATGATCATTTACAAAAATCATTATAGAAGAAAAATCAAGATGTATATATCTAAAACTAAAATATTTTTTAATTAAATGAAATTCGTATAATTAACCTTTCTGTGAAATGGATGAATTAATTGCGTATTATTGTATATGAAAATAAAGTTTTTAATTTATTAAGTTTTACATACAGTTTAATTACGTAAAATTTTGTTTGGATGTTATCATTTTCAGCCAAAAAATAGGAAGGTCACCCAAATTCGTTTTTGGCTTTAAAAACCTGTTTCGATCTATCCTCAGTATTAAAATAAGTCATTAAAATCTTTATTTTTCTTAGTGTAATGCAACATAGCATATAGCAAAAAAAAGTTTTTTAGCAGTAAGTTGCTGCAATTAATTTCTCACTTAAATTGGATAAAAGCAAAAAAATGAAGATTTTTTTTTTTTTTCCAAGTCCTACACTTCAAGATAATTTAAAAGCATTTTGACATACCCATGGATGTTTTTAGAACACTAATCTTTTAAAACCAGCATTGAAATATTCATGTTTGATGGAAAAAAATATATATATAAATTTATTTATTTACTGTGTTGCACAGTTTAAAATAATGCACATTTATATGAAAATAATATTTTTATATAAAAATAAACAATTTTTAGGATTTTTTTTTTTTTTTTCAAAATAAGTTTCTTCCGGAAGAAACCCAACCCTGTTTTCAAGATTTTTTGACTAAATTGTGCATTTTTTGGGATGCACAATAGCTTTTTTTTTTTTTTTTTTTTTTTTGTCCCATTGCCAATTTTTTGCATAAGTTATGCACTGTAGCTTGTCTCTGGCATTCCTGTACAGATTCGTTTAAAAGAAGAGGCCCAACATCATGTGCATGCACGTGGTGAATGTCACAAGTTACATAAAAAAACACTTTTATTTTTTCGTAATCTTTTTATAAAATTTGTATTTTTGTAATTTGTTGAAATTTATTTCCATGAAATTATGACAAAATTGGCAAAAAATTTTTTTTTTCGATAATATATGATTTTTTTTTTAAAAAATATATTTTATCTTTAAACTTTCAAAGTTATGACCAAATTTTAATTTTTGGAAATGACCGTCTTAATTTTGGAAAAAATCTGACAGAATCAGAAAGGTAATACTAAGCAGTCAAAAAAAAAAAAAAAGATTCACAGCAAGTTTTCTAAAAGATATAACAGTGGTGGGGGAAGGGAGGGGCAGTTCCACTCCCAGCACGAACTTGGTGCTTTTTTTTTTTTTTTTCGTGTCCTTTTTTCAAAATTTGCATTTTTTTATGGCTTTTTGATTAAATTTTCCTTTTTCCAGCAATCCTCTAACAAAATTTCTTTTCCCTTTTTTTTTTTTTTTTTTTTTTGGCGCTTTTTTTAACAATTTATTATATTTAATTATAATAAAAATTCTTTTTGCACTCTTTTAGTAAAAATTTTTGCACAACTTCAATGGTCAATATTGGTTGACTAATTTCAAGATTTCTCTGTAATAAATATTTTTTTTTCATGCTACTAGAAAAAGAAATTAATCGAATGGCCACATAAAAGAAAAAAGGCAGTAAAATCTAAATATTTAACAAAATATGTAAAATTGCAAGTGATCTATCACCTTTGGCCATATACTATATATATATACCTTTTGAGCATATAATCATAATTAACTTAAAAAAAAATTTCTAATTAAACTTGAAATTTGTGCTTTGTAATTTTGAATAATGCAAAAAGTTTAACATTATTCACAATGTGTGGTTTTTTATTAACATTCAAAGTAAATCATAAAATTAATAAGTTTAAATGAATAAATCATATTAGAAGCAATACCATCAATTAAAGCATTGCTACATTTTTTGGTATAAGTAAATTCCAATCATTTTGATTGTGGTACAATAAAAGGGGCATTGATAACTTTCTATTTTTTGTCAACATATCATAGAAGGCGGCAGCCTTCAAGTGACGCAGCTTTAAACCTACTATCGTCAAAACCTACCATCGTCATAAGGGTAGATGCGGAACTTCATATATACAGCTAACTCAACTTCAAAGGAAATCGGAAAAGCCGCCTTCTAATAACTCAGCAAATATTGGTCAGAATGGTCCAATTTTTTTAATATAGTCTTATATTCCCAGTCTAATCCTATCCTATAATTTTTACATTTCTACGTGCCGTATATTTTTAGATCTCGATAACCATTTTAAAACTGTAATCGATGGTGTTTGTTCCTGATAATGAGATCTACAAAACGGGCTGGGAGATTTTATTAAAACTTATATATAATATGAATCTCTTTAAGATAGAGGTAATAAGACTTTCCTTGTTTCTAGGAAAACTCTTGTTTGTTATATATTGGTCTTGGAAAATCGGACTATATTAGCTCGCGGATTACATGTTATTCTATGGGTTAGCAGACGGAGACTGAGTGAATAACCTTATGTACTTATGGTCACAGTTAAATCACCCGAATCGAAGCAATAAATGTTTTTTAAACTACAAAAACATCTTATCATGTGCTTTAAAACATTCAATAAATATATACTAAATCAAATTTCTATTTATTTTGCCTTTATTTTTCGTAAGAAGAAAATATTACGTTTCTTACATTGGATATTTTTGCATTTTGTGGGAAAAATATTTTGAATCCTTTTTTAAAATAGGAAAATATTTTTTAATTATACATATTCAATATACTTTCGGCTTATGATTTTTTTTTAAGTTTACAAACAAAAATTATTTTTTATAATTTTAATAAGATTTTCAATGTATTCATACGCGTTTAGATAGTTTTGTTTTGAATCGTAATCGAATTCTCTGGCGGCTGAAGCTTCCAAAAGCTACGCGCGTCGTCGAAAATCAACTGTAAACATTGGATTAGAAATATTAAAAAATACATAAAGCATCCCCAAAAGTAAGTATGAAATCTTAAATATCGAGGTAGTATCTGATGTAATTATTCCCGACCCAGAGTTGTTTTTATTTACGACATTTTTTTATCTGTTTACATTATAAATACATGCTTCCTGACGTGTCTATGAAGCGCATTAGAAATTAAACAATTTACTATTTTATTTTGAGTTTTCTTAAAAAATAAATAAATAAATAAATAAGCAAAATTTTTCGTTTTTAAGGAAAATTCAGGTTAAATTTAAGGTATGACAAAATGAAAATTGTTCCCAATCCCGTGTGTAAAATAATTTGTGAATCGTTTGTATTTAAGTTCACGAAAATTGCCTCAAAATAACATCTTTTTTGAAATATGCATACCTATAGCTTACTTTTAATTTTACATTCTCTTCAGATTAAAAAAAAAATTAAGCATCTCAGTATTTAAATTTTTATCAAAATTTTACTTTTTAAAATTTTCGGGAATTTCTAATGTAACTTATACTTTTTTCCGCCCTTATATTCAACTCTTATTCTTTCGTTACACATATAAATAACGTTAAGAATGTTTTTAATTAAAGTGATAAAGGTTTGAAATTTCAAATTTTGTCCACCAAATTTTCAATCAATCTTGTTTTTATTTACAGTAATACTTGATTATAATCCTTTTCCATTCAAGTACATTTGTGTAATAGAGACCAATTAGCAATGCAATTTTGTTTATCTCTTAAAGAAATTAAACAAAAATTTACATTATTAAAGACAGCACAAGTTAAATAAAAAGTTATGACATTGTGGAAATTTGGATATGTTTATAAAATGATATACTTGTTTACAGGGGCAGATCCAGAGGATCATTTTGGGGGGGGGGGGGGGGGGGGGCGATACCAAGAAACATAGAATCAATATAGTCATAATTTCTGTTCATAAAATACCTCCTTGTACAGTTATTATTAAATGAATGATCAAATGAGAGCTTTTCTGCGATCTTCTCATGAAATAGGCTTTTTTTCTGCGATCTTTTGACTAAATTGCAACTCTTTGACGGAATTCACATTTTTGACGAATCTCGCGTTTTTTTACCCACGATACGCTGTCAAAATTCAGGTTTTTATTGTGATCCTTTGACAAAATTGGCTCTTTTCTGCGGCACTTTGACAAAATTAGCAATGTTTTGCAACCCTTTGAGAAAAGTAGCTCATTTTTCTGTGACTTTGACGAAATTGAAGTTTTTTCCACAACACTGACAAAACTCGTGCTTTCCCAGCAATACTATTTCGAAATAAGCGCTTTTTCTGCGACCTTTTGATGAAATTCACACTTTTTCGCAGTGCTTTGATAAAATTAGTGCTTTTTCAGCAATCTTATGTCGAAGTTGGCACTTTTTCAGCGAATTGTATCTATTTGCATCTATTTAACTTACTTTGGATACAATGACGCAAAAAATATTTATTTAAATGTTATTTTTGATTTTGGATAGCGTAGCCCAAAAGATAAATCCATTTATTCAAATAAATACATTTCAGTGCATTATATATATTCAGTGAAAGTGATGTATTTAACAGTGTATTGGAAAATGAAAAGTATTGTTTAGATATGAAAATGTATTGAGACAATAAATAAATAATAGGAATTTTAAAGCATTGTTTAAAGCCTCGTCAAGGAGTCACTTAAATTTTGATATCATATCTTTTAAGATTCATATTTTGAATTTATGAAAGATGTAATTGATAAAACCTTAATGAATAAATTTTAATATATGTATATATTAATTAATAGCATAGCGTCACATAAATTTTGATATCATTAGTTTTAAGTCCCAAATTTAAAATTCTTAGATATGTAAGATAAAGTGCTGCGTCACAAGCTTTTAACCCGTTCAGGGTTTTTTGTACTGATTTTTATATACTAAGGAAATAGTTTTTATGAATAATTGCATATGTTATAACTTTTATATAGGGATGCACCAGGGGTGATTCTCGTCCGAAAATTCCGAAATTTCCGAAAATTTAAGGCATCCAATTCCGAAAATTTGAAATTGGGTTATCAGTTCCACGTAGTTGCCAACTTGTACGGTTTTGCGCGCAGAAAAAGCAATCGCGGCAATTTCACCAAATATCGCAGATAAAACGCTGATTTCGTCTAAAGATTGCGGATATAACGCCGATTTCGATAAAAGATCGCTTAAAAATATTTTGTCAAAAGAATATTGGGGGGAAAAAAAGGACCAATTTCATCAAAAGATCACGTGGGAAAAAAACTCAGATTTCGTAAAAAGATCGCTTAAAAATATTTTGAAAGCCGATTTCGTCAAAAAATCGCGGTGATAAAACGCCGTTTTCGAGAAAAGATTGCGTAAAAATGCAAATTTTGTCTAAAGATCGTAAAAAAAGCGATTTCATAATAAAAAAAAAAACACGGAACAACGCCAATTTCGATAACAGATGATCGCAATAAATTGCCGATTTTGCTAAAATATCGCAGATAAATAGCTCATTTCGTCTGAATATTGCGGATAATCGCTGTGGGGAGGAGGTAACTTACGGAATAAAACGCTGATTTTGTCTGAAGACCGCGGGAAAACGTCGACTTCGTCTAAAGATTGCGGATATAACGCCGATTTCGATAAATGATCGCGGGAAAAAACGCCGTTTTTGATAAAAGATCGCTTAAAAATATTTTGCCAAAAGAACCTTTGAAAAAAAGGCCGATTTTGTCAAAAGATCGCAGGGATAAAACGCGGTTTTGAGAAAAGATCGCGTAAAAATGCAAATTTTGTCTCAAGATCGTTCAAAAAACGCCGTTTTCTTAATAAAAAAAACGCGGAACAACGCCGATTTCGACAATAGATAGCAATAAATTGCCGATTTTGCTAAAATATCGTAGATAAATCGCTCATTTCGTCTGAAGATCGCGGGAAAACGCCGATTTCATCTGTAGATCGCGGGGGGAGGTGAGGGGGGTAACTCGCGGAATTCCCCCCTCCCCCGCCGATTTCCGAAAATGCGATGTGAATTTCCGAAATTTTTTTTTCACTCAGAATCATCCCTGGGATGCACAACCTTTTCAAGTGAAGGGCCACTTACAAATATGTCTGGGTGGTCGAGGGCTACATCAATAACAAGGAGATAATTCGATTTAAAGGAGGTGATCCATGGCCTGCTATAATCGGAAAAAAAAATGATTTCAGAAGGGGTGGGGGGTGGGGGTGTTAAAACCCTTTAAGTTTGCTTACCCAGTTAAAATATTCAATTCCCATGGTAAGGATATATCAGCAGATTTTAGTTTATACATAACAGATGTAGCAAGGATTATTTTCAAGATGTAAAAATATTCCTTGACTTTTTTCAGGAGAATACATTTTGTTTTATTAAAAATGCTTTAAAAAAGCATAAATTTCTGGTACCGAAAAGAATATGAACTTTATGAACAAAAGAGAGAGGAGCTGATCAACAAGAATTTTCGTGCCTGATCAACAAATTCCCAATTTTCTGTGCCGGATCAATGAAATTTGTAATTCTTCCACACCTGGATGACCAAATTTGCACATTTTACAAAACCAATAGACAAAATTTGCAATTTCTAGGAAGCTGATCAACAAAATTCGCAATTCTTATGAAATCGATCCAGAAAATGAAAGATTTTTCTCACCTTATCAACAAAATTCGCTATTTTTACAAAGCTGATTGACGAAACCATACATGATCAACGAAATTCGCGATTTTTTTCCCGCACATGATCGACGAGATTCGCGATTTTTCCGAAACTGATCGGTGAAATTCGCGATTTTTCCAAACCTGATTGCCGAAAATCGGCATTTTTCCGCACATGATTGACAAAATTCGCGATTTTCCGATCCTCGTCGATAAAATTCACGCTGTTTCTGAAGCCGATCGACGAAATTAGCTATTTTTCTGTGCCTGATTGACGAAATTTGCGATTTTTACGAATCCATCGCAATTTTTTACAAAAACGATCGATGAAATTCACGATTATTCTTCGCATGATCGACAAAATTCGCAATTTTCTTTCGCAGGATCGACGAAATAGGCGACTTTTCTTTGCATGATCGGTAAAATTCGCAATTTCTCCGAGCCTGATCGACAAAATTAGAAATTTTTACGAGACCAATCGAAAAAATTCAGGACCTTTCCGCTCCTGATCAACAAAATTCGAAAATTTTACAAAGCTGATCGAGAAAATTTATGATTTTCCCCCGCCTGATCAACAAAATTCGTTCTTTACAAAACTGATCAACGATATTTGCAATTTTTCAAATCTGATTGACGAAATTCGCGACTTTTTTTCTCGCATGAGCAATGAAATTCACATTTTTTCCGAGTCTAATCAACGAAATTCATGAATGTCCCGCGCCTGCGCTTGACCGACGAAATTCGCATTTTTTAAGCAGATGATGGACGAAATTCGCAATTTTTTCGTTCCAAATCGGTGAAATTCCTGATTTTTCCGAATCTGAATGACGAAATTGATGATTTTTACAAAGCCAATCGACGAAATTAGCGATTTTTCACGCTTGATCGACAAATTTCACGATTTTCCACACCGATCCAGGAAATTCCTGATTTTATTAGTTGCCTGATCGACGTAATTAGGGATTTTCCCTCTCCCGATCAAGGAAATTTGAGATATTATTAGAAACTAATCAACGTAATTAGAAAATTTTAAGCGTGTGATCAACAAAATTCGCAATAGCCCCATCTCCGATCAATGAAATTTGCAATTTTTTGGAATCCGATCTATAACACTCGTGATTTTTTAGTGTCCGATCGATGAAATGAACACTTTTTCACCCTTAATTCACGAAATAAGCATTTTCTGCGCCAGATCAATGAAATTCGGGATTTTTGTACCTAACTGACGAAATTTGCATTTTTTTACGCGGTAAGATGAAACTCGCGATTTTTTTTCTCTGGATAAATTGATGAAATTCACGATTTTTTCACAGCCGATTAACGAAATTTTCATTTTTTCCTCGCATTATCGATAAATTCACGATTTTTCTGCTCCTTATGAACGAAATTTGCCATTTTTTCGTCCGTGCCCAATCAACGATATTCGCGTTTTTTTTTTTTTTTTTTTTCTCTTGCGATAAACCGAGAAAACATGCAATTTTTTTTTTCTTTTGCAACTGATGAATTTAATTTGGAATTTTTTCGAGCATCATCTACAGAATTGACGATTTTTTTTTTTTTTTTTTTGACTGATCAACGAAATGTGTGATTTTTCGCATAAGACCGACAAAATTCACGATTTTTCTATGCTTGATCGATAAAACTCACAATTTTTCTGTGCCCGATCAGGGAAATTTGCTGTTTTTTCCTAACTTCATGGGCAAAATTCGCGATTTTTCAATATCTGATGAATGAAACTTGCGATTTTTGCAAGCCTCATCGACAAAATTCGCTTTTTTCCGCACTTAATGAAATTCGCGATTTTTTCGGTGCCGATTAATGAAATTTGCGATTCTTAAGTGGCGAAATTTTATATTTTCCCGCAGAAAATTGATGAAATTTACAATTTTTTCCTATCATATATGCACAAAAATTGCAATTTTTTACAGTTGTAAATTGACAGAACTCGCGGGTCACAGGTTGTGCATCCCTACTTTTATAGATCAACTTATAAGTTCTTTTATTTTCAATAATGATAATGACTCTTTAAGAATAATTCTTATAACTACTCGGTGTTGTACTCAGTACTTGGCTCAAAATTCAGCCGAGTACTTAGTGCTGTCTGTTTGAAAAAAAGTGTATATGTATAAGTAGGTTAGGAAAAAAAAAAAAAAGCCTGATATATAAAAACTGACCTATTTTTTTTTTTTTTTTAAGTTTAGAATTTAGTGCTTTGAATTTTCAGAATAGATTGTCCTTAAAAATATGCTGTACAGACAAACCACAACTAGGAAAAAATAAATATGTATTTTTTTGCAAAAAATTGTAATTTTAGATTGATTTTTGTGCATTACAGCTTTTAGCTCCAAATCGAAGAAACTATCTTTTTATAAAAGTTGTCAACTCTATGTAAAAAAAAAATTAGAAAATGAATGTAAAGCCAAATACATAATTTAATGTTATTTTTTTTATCAATTACAGATAAAAGAATATAATATTCAATAGTTTAGTAACCAATTTTTAAAACTCTCAATGACAACTAGATTAAATGTTGCAATATTTAAGAAATTTAGCATTTTTTCATCCAAAAATCACAAATATAAATAAAATAGGAAAATAATAAATAGAAAAACCGGCTGGACAAAAATGTAGAGGCCTTAAAACTATGAGTAGTATACAGATTTATCAGGGGTGCTATGCATACTAGATCATAGAAAAGATGTGTTATATATATATATTATATCTTGATTTTCCTTGTTTTGTTGAGGTTTTTTTTTTTTTTTTTTTTTTTTTTT
Source organism: Maratus speculifer (assembly GCA_964019185.1). Taxonomy (NCBI): domain Eukaryota; kingdom Metazoa; phylum Arthropoda; class Arachnida; order Araneae; family Salticidae; genus Maratus; species Maratus speculifer. The sequence goes on along the minus strand of OZ025290.1, from coordinate 364,141,411 downwards.
TTCTTTTTAAATAGTATTTATTCCCGAAGAAAGTGCTTCAAGAATGTTTCCTCCTGAATCTTTGGATGAAAGTATTCCTAATGCATGTGAATTAGAAGAAAATGATGATCAAGATTCTACAATCAGTGAGTTATCAGGCTTAAGTGATTTGTCAAATTTCAGCACCCAGGACTTTAAACCAGATTCTGGTAATCATTGTTTTTGTGGTTAACTTGCTCTCTTAGGAGTAAGGTTTTGGATTATTAAGTCTTTCATTTGTATTAACATATGAATTTTTATTGATATCTGTATTTCTAATGCATTCTGTAAATCATTTTAAATTTATATGTATCATTCAGTTTCTAAGAAACCATATAGCGTTTGTTTTTCAATTTTACAATAGTTTAGTTTTCCAGTGAATGTCAAAGTTGTAATTTTGATTATGTTTTGTTAAAAATTTTGAGATATTTCAATGACAGGATAAATGGATATTGCATAAAAATCATCTGTTCTAATCTGTCTAATCATCTGTTCAATTCGATCTACATGCGAAGGTAGATTTCCAAGTTAAGTTACTAATTTCACCCCCCCCCCCAAAAAAAGCTTTATCTGGCCACTTTTGACAAGTTTTTAATTTTCTGCAAGAGCTGGTTTTATCAGAATCATGTTAAAGGCTGTTCTCAACAAGCCTGATACTTTCTGACACAATGACATACACATTTTTAAACATAAAGCTATAAAATTGACAGACTTATCACAGTTTTTCTCATTTCGGTTGCTGATATTGTTCAGTTTATTCATGAAAATCGGTTAAAGATGCCTACTTTGACAGTATTATTCAAACTTTTTTTTTCTTCCTTGTAAGTGTCGATCAAAGCTGCAATATAAAAGTTGTAGATACTCTTAAGTCACATAATAAATTTAAGCGGGTTTAGTATTGTATAAATTGATGAAGTTACGATTTTTTTCCCTCTCCCCATGAGGGGGGGGGGGAACAGGAGTAGTTTTGGGGCTCTAGGGGTCATAATTGGCATAGGTCTGTAAAATGTTTCAGAAATTTTAACGAAAGGTAGAATGTAATAGGTAGTATTTCTTACTAAATCTACCTAAAATGCAAATTTGTTGATTTGTATTCAGTGTAGGACAATCGTGGATTGGTGATTGACCTGTAAAAGATATAATAGATGTCTGCATTCATTTTATCACTTTATTTAAAATTAAATTATACAATTACAGTTGTTTTCAAAATGTTCTGACCTTGTTAGAGGCTATGCATATATCATGTTATTAACATTTTGTCAATTTTAGATCCCTCTTCTCAGATGATATCATTATCAAGTTAATTTTTTTTATGTTTAATAGTTTATGGATTCAAGACAGGAAGTCAGTTAAATATAAGTAAATGAAACAAATTTATATTAAATAATACCTAAAAGAGCTAGTTGCTATTTTAAAATATTTAATAGTAGCTTATTCTTATGTAAGACATTCAACAGTCTCCTTGTACTTGCTCCCTGTCTTCTCAATGAAACAGTGAATAACATTATTTCTCTTTCTTTACTGGTAAACCGAAGAATTATTTAAAGCATATCAGAAATGCGCTATAGCGCATAAAATACGCAAAAAATCGTCGACGGGGCGCAAAAAAATGAAGCTTGCACATCCCACGGGACATGTAATTTTCGTCAAGAGTCTCATAAAAAGGCAAATTTTGTTAGAAAATCTTGAAAAAAAGGCACATTTCCTCAAAAAATTGCAAAAACGACAAATTTTGTCAAAAAATTTACAAAAACGACAATTTTCATCAAACCATCGTGATAAAACGGTAACTTTCATCAAAAGAACGCGAAAAACCAGCACATTTCGCCAAAAGATTGCTATAAAACGGATTAAAAAAAATCGTGATAAAATGATACAACTTTCGTCAAAAGATCGCGAAATACCGGCAATTTTCGTCAAAGAATTGTGAAAAAACGGCAAATTTCGTCACAAAAATCGCTTTAAAACGCAACTTTCATCAGAGGCAAGAAAAAAATTTTAATGCCAGGATAGATTTTTTCTGTTCCAGAAACTAACTTTCCTACTTCCAAATTATTTTTTTTGCTCCTCCAAAAACAGATTTTCCTTCTTCACAATCTTTTTTCTTGTTCCAAATCTTTCCGAGTGAACGTAACTCCTGAAAACACCCATTCATTAAACAAAAAGTACCCTTTTTACTCAACAAAAGTATTTTTTTTCAGGAATTTTTTTTTTTCAATAAATCAGTTTTGCCTCTTTTTAAAAGAAATGCAAACAGTAGTGATACTTCTTATCTTCTGCATTCAAATGAGCATTTTTTTTATAATTTAATTTATATCTTGCACATTTAAAAAAAAAAAAAAAAAAAAAAAAAAAAGAAAAAGAAAGAATTTCTCTTGTTTTTAAAAAATTTATATTGGCTTTAAATATTTATACATTATTATTAAAACAAGTTCAATTTTTGCGTCTTAAAATATGACTTATTATTAGTAGGGACCCAGTATTTCAAAAGTCACGGGTCCACAGGACCCAGGATTTTTCAAGTCCAGCGGCACCACTGGCATATTATGCTCCTTATTTATCTAACAGTGAATTATGTGTGCATGTGGCAGAAGAACAGGAATGTCAAACGTTGAGGCATAGCAAATTTTGGAATGAAATGATTTTATAGGCACTTAATCAAGGGTGATTGTGTTCTGGGTGTACCCTCAGATTTCCGGGTTTATGATATCGTTATGTTTAGTAGGAAATTCAGATATTAAAAAATATTGCAAATTTCGAAAAAATCGTAGGTAAAATGCAAATTTTGTCAAAGATTAATGGGAAAAAAAAACAGGAATTTCTTTGAAGAATCATGCAAAAAACTAATTTCTTTAAGGAATCGTGAAAAAAAAAAAGGGCAAACTTTATCCAAAGATTAGAAAAAATGCTCGATTTCGTCAATAAATTTGCTGAAAAACACTCAATTTTGTCAATAAATTGTAAAAAATACTCTCAATTTTATCAAATAAGTGCAGAAAAAACGATCAATTTGTAAGTGCAAAAAATGGCAAATTTTGTAAAAAGATTGTGAAAAAACAAATTTTGTCAAATGATTGCGAAAAAATCAGAAATTTCGTAAAAAGATTGAGAAAAAATGTTATTGCTGGAGTGGAACTTTCTGCTCCAAAAACTGTTTTTGCTGCTTTAAAACTAATTTTGTTGTTAGATTTTTAATCCTTTGATTTTCTTAAAATTTTTTCTGCTCCAAACTTTTTTTTTTTTTGCTGTTCCAAATTTTTTTGAGTGAATATGTGACCTTTGGTATTGGCATATTTTGCATCGATAATTTTCAGGGTTTTTCACTCTAAGTCACAATCACCCCTGTTTAATGATTTTAATAAGTTTTTTGTATTTTCATAAAGTGCATAAAAATAAAGTAACTGAATATTTGTACAGAAAGATATTCAGAAAAATTTGATTGGATTAAAAAGGATAGATATCACACAAAGCAAACCTTCACATTCCCCTTACCCCTTTTATTATATCAAAGGCCAAACTTCCCCTTTCCACCTAAAATTATAACATTTTATATGCAAAGCCTCTAAATGGCTGAGCAGTGACAGCAAAGGATATATATTAGAAAATTAAAATATAGTAAGTCATATAAAAGTATTTTGAATATGTATAATTTTTTTGTGGTTTATTAAAAAAAATAGCAAGTTTTGAAATTTTTTATTTTAATGCTAGTAAAAATAATTATTGAAATATGGGTTTATTGTATTTGTATCCCTCCTATTACCACCACTAAATATAAAATGCTGTACTATGATTATTTTTAAAGCAGAGGTTTATCAGTTTACTGTGGTGTTTTCCAAAGTGGCAAGAATAAATTTGAGGATTTTTTAAGGCTAAATTATTATGTTTACTTATTAGATATTTATAAAAAGCTAAAGATTATTTATATGGGACCTTCTACTGGTTGTTTCTAAGATAATGACAGATTTTTTCAGAAAGCTGGAGAAATTATTTAATAAATTGAAATCTGTTGAAATTACAAAAGAAGAGGGGTAACACTTAAAGAGGAAAAAAAAATGTTGGTGGTATTTTTAAGTGCATTACACTGTTAAAAATTTTTAGCAATACCAATATTTCTGCTTAGCTATGAAAAAACTCATTTTAATTCATACTATTTTTGTAGTTGTACTACTATACTATATATACTACTATATAGGTGGTATATAGTAGTTGTACTACTATACTGTAATAGTATACTATTTTTGTAGCAAAAGTATTTTTTAAGCCATCATAACATTTTCATATGTTAATGTTTCTTTCCTGATGTTTGTTTTCATTCTTTTAGAGATATAGAGAAGTTGATATCTTTATAATAAATCTACGCTATAATTATATAAATAGTTTTATGTAGTTTATTTTAAAGATTTCACTTGCATTTTCTATGTAAATACTACTAAACTGCAAGGGAAAAAAAAAAAAAAAGTTGACAATATTTGAGTTGTCAATTTTAATTCTATTTTGTTTATAATTAATATGTAATATATTCTTCAGGGTACAAAATAGTTTATTATTAGATAGGAACATTCTCTCTTCCCATTCTTCCTCCTACAATTTTTTCTGATTTTTTCATATAAACCTGCAATAATTCTATACTTAAGTCTTATTTTGCATCAAATCTTAAATTTTTATTTTAAGGTCCTGTGTCATGGGTACAGAGACAAATGATTAGTGGGGTTGATCCACGTCTAATCTTGGGAGAACTGCTACCAAAAGGAGCTTGTATTCCATATAATGTGAATGACAGTTTACTTTGGAGACTCATTATAAATCTTCTCAACGAACCTAAACGAGCAAAACTACCCCACACAAACACAATGGATGATGTCATAAATCTCCTGAAGAATTCGAGAAGAATAATGGTAGTCACAGGTGCAGGGGTAAGTACATGTTAATATCTAATTTGTATGTTTATAAAGCTTTGAATGTGTTTGCTTTTGATTTTTCATAAAGCAGTAAAAAAATACCTTCAAAATACTGATTAAAAAAAGTTAAAGTACAATTATATTTTTTAAAAATATACTGGTGAAGTTTCTCTCTTTATTCTTAATAATCTTTGATCTAACACACTTTAAAATCTTTTATACCTGTTTTAAACTCGATGGAAAGCACTAAACTTATTGGTTATATTCATTATACTCGGTTCTGTTACGATCTATGATATTTGAGTAATGTGGCTTAAATTTGTAATATCCCTTTTATTTATTTGTAACAAACATTGCACTTGAAAGTTTTGTTTGGGTTAGTAACTCTCAAGTAAGATTCTTTTTAGGACAAAAATGAATGAATCTTACTTACTCATCTTTTAGATTAGAATACTTTTAACTGCATTGCTGCTTTTTAAAAAAAGTGCTTTTGTATATAACATAAATAAATTAATGTTTAATGTTACATGCAGTCTATTTAAACTTATTACAGCTTTACAATTATACATATTTATATATTTTAATCTCTAGATATCAGTCTCATGTGGCATACCAGATTTTCGGTCTCGTGATGGTGTGTATGCTCGACTTAAAAAAGATTATCCTGCTCTTCCAGATCCTCAAGCAATGTTTGATATTCAATTCTTTAGGAGAGATCCAAGACCCTTTTTCAAGTTTGCAAAAGTAATTATCAAAAGTTACTTGTTATATTTTTATTAGAATAGTTCATTTTTGTGTTTATGAGAGTAAATTGAACGATTGGGCTACATCATTTTTCTCCAGAGGGAGGGATCTCCCTTCCTCCTGGGCCATACCCTGGGATCGACATGGACATGATTATTAAGAAAAAACAAGAAAGAAAACTATAAAATAATTAATATGCATTAAAAACAGTAAATGGTAGGAATTACATCATTTAAAATGGCCAAATAATATTGCCAATCAGTTTAAAAATATTTTACATATTTATTCCATATTTTTAGAGAATCATTTTTATTGTGAATTCTAAGAAAGTGCAAATAATGTTTTCCTTCTTGCAACAGAAGCATTTTTACATGAATATTAAAAAATATTGAAAGTTAATTTATGACAATAACACTATGAAGATTATACCCTTAGTAAGGAAACCGTTCCTGCGTTTATCAAGCCTGTGTTTTTATGCTATCATATTTTTGTGCCTTTGCATTTCGAAAAAAGACAATGATCTTTCTCTTCATTTCTCAAGCCTTTGTTCTTCCAAATCGCTTTTTTCTCCTTTTGAAGCAGTAAGAAAGTGAAGCTTTAATTTTATACTAGAACAGAAATCTTCAAAATAGCTGATAATGTTTTCAGTTGTTTGTCGTAAGTTATCTCTTGAACATTATTAAAGTATTCAAGATTCAATGGAACAGAAAGATAGAAAAAAAAAAAAAAAAAAAAAAAAAAAAAAAATCAGTTAGTTACACTTTGTTACATCTGATTTTGCTTCAAGTTGGCTCCACTGCAATATACATAGAAATCTAGGGTTCACATTTGTTATTTTATTACATTAACTGTCTTATAAAATTCATGTCAAGCATGTTTTAAAATCAATTCACAAAAAGAAAAAAGTTGCATGTTGAAAATGCTTCATAGGATCACAGAAATAGAAGAAGAAAATTCTGTGTTTTAATTCATGCAAATATAATTGTATCATTTGTTATCTGCAGGTGTTTAATAAAATGTCATTTATTGTACCAAAATAAATTTTCTATGAATGATTGTCAGTTATTTTTTCATTGTGCAATAGGTTCTGTGTCCTATGACTAATTTTAAAGGCTTAAATACATTTGTATTTGAATAAATTGTATTGAGTAGGATTGCAAAATTATTATTTTTTAAAGGTGTTGGTCACTCAGCTTCGGAATTCTCTTCTGTAATGTTAAGTTTGATGCATTCATATATTTAAAATATCTCTTGGGGAAATTAATATTTTTAATGACTTCTTTTTTCTGGGTCTCATTTCTTAATTGATGTCTTCCCCCCCCCCCTTTTTTTGGGGGGGGGGGGTCTTAAAATCTATATAATAAAGGCCAAACGTATCTGTGCGTAACGCATACGTCATTTTTCGAATGGCAACACTTTCTGATGAAATTTCGCTTTTGCAATTTTCATTACTGCAAATTTTTTAATTCCTAGACATCGCACATTTTCAATCTTTACACCATTGTGTAGGGAAAAATATGCACTTTGAAATGCAATTTGTTTGAAAACTGTATCTTAATTTGTTTTTGAGATATTAATTTTTTCGTAGTTTTTAATTTAATTTTTCCGGAGGTGGCAACTTAAGTATTCCATTTCTGTGCAAAGTAAAGGAAAAATAGCCATAAAGTAAAAAGAAGAAATGGAGGGAACTTATGGCGGCTGGAAGTGGTGCAAAAAATGTAACATTAAACCCAAACACAACCGCGTGTTTTCGCAAAAAAGAAGGAAACTTTCAATGACAAGTCTGTGGAAACTCTTACTACTATAGTTTTTAGTTTATAATAAAATAAAATGCTACTTTAGAATGCTTAAATTTAAATAAATCATTTTTATTTAGAGAAAAAATGCGCGGCTGATGTCAAAGGATTTAGTACCTGTTCAATGAGATTCTTTTTTTTTTTTTTTTCCCTCCGGGTTGAATTTTTTTTGCCGAGTTAGACAAACAAACACAGATGATTTTGGCAATAATTCCAGGTTTAAAGTAATGTCCCGTTCCCCAAATTTTTGTCCAATTATTTAAAACTTTCAATTATAATTATATTGAAATAACATTATTCGCTTAATATAACTTTTTATAAATTTCAGTTAAACTTTCTAGAGCAGACGATTTTTTAATTCTTTTTGTTACCTCACCTGTCATTTTACCAGAAAGAAAATGCAAAACAAAATTATTTAATTTTTCGGCACTACTCTGTTATTTCGTCGACCGATTTCGCCAAATTATACAAATCGCCAAACTAATAGCCAAATTATACATATTGCATAGTTGCCAACTTGTACAGTTTGGCCGTACATTGTACGGATTTTGTTCCAATTGTACGGTTGTACGGATGACTAGTACGATTGTACGGTTTTGCTCACGGGAAAAACTCGCAGAGAAAAGCGAATTTCGTTAGAGGATCGCCGAAAACGCACATATTTTCTCTGAAAAACGTCGATTTCGTCTAAATTTCGCAGGAAAAATGCCGATTTTGCCAAAAGATCGCAGATAAAAACGTTGATTTCGTCTTAAGAACGCGGGAAAAACGCTGTTTTCGTGAAAAGGTCGTTAAGAAACGCAAATTTTGTCAAAAGATCGTTTAAAAAACGCCGATTTCGCCTAAAGATTACGAATAAAGCGCCAATTTTGCCAAAACATCGCGAATAAAATGCAGATTTCGTCGAAAGATCGCTAAAAAATTGCCGATTTCACCAAAAGATTGCAGATTAAACGCCGATTTTGCCAAAGATTGCAGATAAAAGGTCGATTTTGAGTATAGATTGCGGATCAAATGCAAATTTTGTCAAATCGCGGATAAAACGCCAATTTTGTAAAAAAAAAAAAAATCGTCGATAAAACGCCGATTTTGTGTAAAGATCACTGATAAAACGCCAATTTCGTCAAAAGATCGCGGATAAAACACTGATTTTAACAAAAAAAAAATCGCGGATAGAACGCCGATTTTGTCAAAAATCGCATATAAAACGCCGATTTCATGAAAAGATTGCACAAATTTCGTGAAGAGGTGGCGGAAAAAAGTGAATTTTGCCAAAAGATTGCGAGAAAAACACTGCCGATTTCAACAAAAGATCGCGAGAAAAATGGCGATTTCATCAAAAGATCGCAGAAAAAATTATCATTTCGTCAAAGGATTGCGGAAAATATGTATATTTTGTCAAAGATACCCAGAAAAATGCATAATTAATGCCTGTAGGGATAGTCTTTTCACTTCCTCATCTGCTGCATCCTTTTAGAAAATTTGCTGTTAATTTAATCTCTCCTACCTATTGCAGATCATCCAGGACAGCTTTTCGGAAACATGTTCCCAAATTATGAAATTGCAAAAACATTTTCTTGTGCAATCTCATGTTTTTATTTTGGCAAAATTTATATAAATGTAGCATAGAAAATATTGTTATGAAATGATATTACTTTACTTTTTTCATTGCATATGCATATATTATGCATTTTTACGCATGTAAGAATACATCGTAAAAATTGTAAGGATTTCAAAATTGACATGTTGGCAGGTATGATATTGACGTAATTTTTTATTTTAAATAATAAAAAAGCAAATAATTAGTAGAATATTAATAAAAATACAAATGAAAAGTCTAAATAAAAATTTCTTAATGACGTTTTAAACACGTGTATCGTATTTTAATGTCATTGAATTGACATTCACGATCATCCATTATTGGTCTTTAATCTTATTATTTAGCGATAGTATTTTGGTCGACAGGAAAACAGAGTACTAATTATTTTTCTTTCTTTTTGGAATAATTATATATATTTTTTTTTATTTTATTCCTTTTTTACTTTAATTTTAGAACCATTTTTACTTTTGAAATATATTTTCAGAACAGAAAAAAAAGTATATTTTTCACATAGAAAATTGATCTGAAATAGAAAAAAAAAAAATGTAAATGACGAAATCAGATTTCATAATTCGCTAATATCCAATGTTAAAAATGTAATTTGAAAATTTGTTTTGCATGATTTGTAAAAATGAAGGTTTGCATATTTCACGGAAAATACGGCATCTTCTTTGATGTTGAAGTGACGAAGTGCAATTGTTTGTGCATTTTAATGTTTATTCTTTTAATTTGTGTTGTGTATTTTAATTTATAAAGCGAATTTTAAATTTGTCATAGAGTTAACTTTGAAGCAAACTTTTTTGAAAAAATGTACGTGCAGTCATTTCTTTACTTTTAAATTTTAGTATGCGCGTAAGATTTTTCGGTATTTTGTGGTTATCCCGTTGACCAAAAAACTATCACAAAATCATAAGATTAAATGCGAATAATGGATGATTATTAAACACGATACACATGTTTAAAATGTCATCAAGTGGTTTTTAATACCACTTTTTATTTGTATTTTTATTCATGTTTTACTAATTTATTTTTTTTTTAACGTTATTTAAAATAAAAATTATGTCAACATATATAACTTGACTTGGCGATTTTTTTTAATTTGACGAAAATGGTTGACGGGATAATCAAGTAGTACCGATTTTTCATATGCGCAAAATGTATATTGTAACGAACAAATGTGTCCGTGTGTCACATAAGCACTGACGTTATTTTGCGAATGGCAACATTTCAGGATAAAATGACTTTTTGCAACTTTTGTTACTGCAATTTTTTAATCTTCTAAACGTCGCACATTTTCAATTTCTATTTCATCATACAGGAAAAGAAACCTACTTTCAAATACAATTTGATTGAAACTGTATTTCATTTGACTCGTATATTACGAGCTTATATTTTTGAAGTATTTTTTTTTTTAAATCTCTATTATGTATCTCTATTAAGAAATAATGACACACAATTTACTCATAAATCTATAAATATTGTTTCTGATAATTTTCCATTATAAAATTAAAATTGTATGAGTAATAAAATAAGAGAATGGCTTAAAACGCATATTAAATTATTAAAATTTACAAATTCAACATGTAGTCAAACAACTTAAAATTTTACACAACCAAATAATAGAAAAAATACTTTGAGTTTGTTTGAAAACTGTATTTCAATTTACTGATTGCCTGTGGTTTTAAAAATACCAGGTCCGAGTTATTTTTAAATTTATCTCTACCGAGTGAAACTCGATTACGATAGATTATTCTATTTGTTCTTAGAAAAATATAGAGATCGAGATTTGTTTCTGGCTAATATACTATAGCAAAATTAAAATTTCTTTTATAAGTAATAAAATTAAATAAATAAATACAAATTTAACAGACATGTAATTGAAATACGTGCTCAAAGCACTGAAATGACCAGAAACAAAATTGCTGCCATAACAAAATCTTTGGCTAATAACTTCTGGCATGCATCTAATACGGAATCGTGACTTTTGATAAACTTTATTGCTTTATTAGATTCCATAATTACTATTTTTCATTTAACCCTTTAGCCTAACCATGTTTTTCCGCTATGTAATATTTTAATTCAAGGATTGATTTAATATAATGTTGAGATTAATGTTATTTTTTTGAATTGTATAAAAAAAATGTAAAGTTATCAAATACAAAACTTCATACCAATACTTTTCAGAGTTATTTTTTTATGAATGAAACATGAATGAAAAAAATCCGCAAGACACTTAACCCTTTGAGGGAAAAAGCACTTCAATTTTTAACCTGCTGAAATGATTGATTGACACTGGAATTTAAAAACAAATTTGTTTCAAAATATTTAAAAGCGTTTCTTCATTTTTTGGGGAAAAATAAAATTTCTATTTCAAATTACTGTCGCCAATGTGGCGTTTTGCAATTAAAATTAAGTGGGATATATTTTAACCCACCCCTTTCATAGGATTCAAGGGTTAAAAATGCTTTTTTGAGTTAGTTAGCAATCTAAAATGCATATTACATGTAGAAAATTCATTAAAGTTTTCATTTTAAAAAAATGGTTTTTATCTTTGCTGTGTAACCCGGGAAGCCCGGGTTCGATCTACTAGTGTTTCTAAAATCTATACTGAATGTAATAATGTATGTATTAAAAGCCAGTGTACTGTAAGATTTTAACTCATGTATAAAATTAAGTATAATATACTTCAAAAATGTTTTATTAAATAAGAAAAACAGAGGCATCTGTACATAAAAAATAAAAGTTAAAAATATTAATTTCCCGAAGAAATTTTAAATATCATCAAATGCTCATAGATTTTACATTAGTGAGAAGATTTCAGAAGTTGAGTGAGCATCTCCCTTAAATATATTATTTTAGAGTGGGTATTAAATAACTGTGTTGTATATAGGTTAATTCAATATGATTTAATACTTTTGTATGTTACATTATTTGTGTAAGGTGTAGTTTTGCAAATAGACTGTAAATAATTTTTTTTCTTAGGAAATTTATCCTGGTCAATTTGAACCTTCTCCTAGTCATAGATTTATAAAAGTTCTTGAAAAGCAAAATAAGCTCCTTAGAAATTATACACAGAATATTGATACACTAGAACATGCTGCTGGCATACAAAATGTCATCACATGTCATGGTAAGTTGGTTATTAAAATTGATTAGCTGATAATTTTTTTCCCCAATTTTTCTTAATTTCAGCTTTAAGCAACTTTGATTTTTATTCAGAATGTACTGATACTTTTTTTAGGATTGACCTTGTTTGTTTTGAAAAACAATTCTGTGTTTTTCAAACTCAGTTTTCTGGGAGAATAGATTGGTTTAATGGTATTTCTTGACAATTGTCAGTTTGTTGTGAATAACAGGAGTTGAAAAAATTGTACTTCATCATTGACCAAAAAAAAAAAAAAAAAAAAAAAAAAAAAATGCAATACTGTATATAAAGGAGGAAAAACATTGTGCATATGTTGTATGTTATCTTCTAACTTACATGGAAAAAATTATCTTTATAAAGTTTAACATTTGTCAATCTTTGAAATTTTAGATTCAATTTTAAATATAGTGTACACAATCCCATTCAACTATTAAATATTTAATTTGTTATCAGTATGTTAGAAAATTCTTGAACTCTTTATCTGTGATGGTGATAAGCTAATGAAAACAGCAATAACCTGTAAAAATATCTATTATTAATTATTCTGCCACTGTGCAAAAATTAGCTGTGATTAACTTGTTCCTTTTTTCTTTTTGCAGTCTCAAAGACATTTTTGGTATTATATATGATGTATTGGGATTAATAGTTCATATACAGGGGCACTCAAAGGAATTTCGTTTCATTATGTTGCATGGGAAAAGACGTTTGCAGAGTATTACCGTATTTTCGGGTGTATAGCCTGCACTCTTAAATCGAGCAGTGCAGTAAAAAAAGTTCGTGTATAAGCCGCGGAGATGCATCGGTGTATAGTCTGCGGGTTATACACCATTTATGAACATATATTTCAATCAGGATTCGAAGTTAGAAGCCATTAAAGTATATACGCACGTATAAGTCGAGAAATTTTAGACAAAAAAAGAATTTCAAAGTGGAAGAGGGTCAACTTATACGTGAGACCTTAAAAAAATCTATGATTAAAATATCGGAAAATAGTTTGCTAGCGAATCGGTGCTGTAGCACCCCTTTGTAGAGTACAAAATCTAAAATCTAGAACCTTTCCTACCTTGACAGTTTTTAGTTTAAAATCATTTTTAGTTTAGTTTAAAAAAAAAAAATCTAACTTGCCCTGTTGCAAAGAACAAAAAAAAAAAAAAAATAAAAAAATAAAATAAAATAAAATAAATATGTGATTTATGTCATTTTGGAACGATTCAGAGGAGTCATTCTTTTTCGGAACGATTCCGAGAAATCCTTCCTTTTCATTACAGAACGAGTCATAGGAATTGCTCCTTTTCGGAACAAGTCCGAGGAATCGAACCTTTTCGGAGTTGTTTCATTTCAGAATGAGTCCGAGGATTTTGTCCTTTTTGGAGTTTCGGACCGATTCCGTGAATTCGTTTCTTTTTTGTATTGTTCGTTTAGTTCCACTGCCGGGATTGCTCCTTTTGAATCGTTCCTCAACAAATGACATATCTCTACTAAAAAACTGATTTCAGTTAACGTTAAAACGACTTACTCAGCAAAAAGTAAGTTTAAAATAAGTAACATGTTATGCTATTGTTTTTACCCTCTCAAATCAAGAGCAAACTGCATTCGAGCATCATTATTTCTCGCTGCCGGTTAGTGCAATATTGGCGATAGTTGCGACAGTTCTTCCAATACCAGAAATAACTGTATTTTAATAATAATAATAAAAGCTTTTACAAACATGAGAGAACTCTCTATATTTCGCGGCATAGCGAAAAAAAAATTACAAATTTCAATGTTTTTTTAAAAATTTTTTGAGATTTAAAAATTGTAGAAAAAATATCACGATTTCAATTTTTTTTTTTTTTAAATCCTTGTATAACCCGCACCGTGTATAAGCCGCAGTGGCTTTTTTGAAGCTTGTATAAGCCGCGGACTATACACCCGAAAATACGGTATGCATTTTCATATGTATTGAAACTGATATAAATCACAGAATTTCACTATGATTATGATAGAATAGGGTGTTTATAGCTTTTGAAGGGAATAGGGTGTTTTTAGCTTTTGTCATTCATTTACAGGGACACCCAAAATAATTCTGTTGAAGTAATGTCTTTGAATAATAATTGCTGATAGTGCGTTTTCAGTTGGATCTTAATATTTTGGGTTGGCTTTTTGGCTCTTGTGAGTTGACTAAATTTATTAAAAGAATGTACAAAATATATATATTAATGTTAAAAACTTGTTTGGCAGATCAGTTTCATAAAAGCAAAATATGTGCCTGTCTGTTTTGTCTAGTTGTAAAATTTGTTTCTGAAAGTTAATATAAACACACTTTAATGGTGTGATTAGGATTATAATGTTTCTGGATTGCTGAAGCATTTTTGCTGAATAGTTACAGTTCTAATATTATAGTCTTAATATTTCTAACTTTGTTATAACACAGGGGTGATTATGTTCAGGTATGTACCTGAATTCGGGTATTTTAAATTTACAGTACTAAAATTAGAGTTTTTCTGATAGTTCAATTCATAAAATAAGATAAACATATCAATTTCATATGATTGCTAAACATAATTAAAATTCATATATTATGTAATTTGACCTCCTTGTAATAAATTATGTTCCTTTGTCCCTGAAACAATTATCTGCTGTTTGATACACAGGAAGATAGGAAGGATCATTAAAGTGTTTTGCTGCATATTGTATTTTTAAAGTATGATTAACATTAGTGCAGTTCAGTATTTCAAAGATTCATGAAAGGATGAATAATACTTCTAGAGCTCCTATTGAATATGAATCAAGTGAATAATTGTAATGATACAAAATGAAGTTTATTTGACAGGGAAATTTTCGAAATAACTGTTTATAATCTAAAGGCACAATGCCATTTGTGTAAAACAAGATGTACTGTACTGTTATAAGTGAAACTTTTGAAGACAAAACTAATTAAGCATTTTTAAAGATTACATTTTCAGTTTTATATCATCCTGTATTAGATTGGTTTAACTGCACATGACTCAGGATGCAGGTTTAAAAAAAAAAAATAGGGCTGACCAGGCCCTAACCTGACCCAGGGTCTAGTTGGTTCTAATTTTTTTTCTTGGTTTTTTGGGTTCAGGTTTTTGAATTTCATTATTTTATGTTTGGGTCTGTTTCAGATTGAGTTTTTAAAATACTGGGTCAAGTTCAGTTTGACCTGAATTCAAAAAAAGTCCAAAATATTTTTTCATGTTAAAATTCTATGTACAATAAGGCTCCATATTAGCTTTTCTCCCAAAAGGCTGCCACTATTTAGCAGACACTTTTCAATTCTTAAAACTTATATATTTGAACACTTATCTATCTGAATAGTGGGCGCCTCCCTCATATTCTACACACACTCATATGTGCACATAATACATCAATAATATACCTCTGTTTTTATGTATATAATACAGAAGAGATGGGCTTAGCCTAGGTCAGATAAGGGCTCAGGCTCTAATTTTAGTGTAGTCTTTGGGTCATTTTTTCTAAAACCGAGGAAAGTTTTTATTTATTCACATGCTAAAGCTTTTTTCCACTTAAAATGGCGTATTTATTCCTTCAAATAATTTTAATGCTATTTTGATTAAAATGACAGGGAAATTGAAATAATGTTTACTTTAGCATTTCATTGCTGTTTCAAATGAAAATTTGCAATAATTGCAGGTCTACGGCAGAGGTGCCGAATATGTCTGATACAGCGATCTAGGATCAGGAGAAATTTTGTAGAAACTATATGGTTGATTTCCATTTTAACAGTGAATTCTAAAAATAAAAAGATTTGTATGGCAACCATTACAAAATAGATCTCAGATTGATATGTGTCGTGTAAAAAAAAAAAAAAAAAAAATCAATCTGAACATTGTTTTTTTTTATACTGCAAATTTTGTCCAAGAAAATACAAAAGAAACTAGATTTCTTCACATGATTCTAAAATAACCACAAATTTTGTGAAAAAACTGAGAAAAAAATTGCAAATTTTGCAAAATAAACAAAAATTTCATGAAAATACCTCAAAATTTGCAACACCCCCCCCTCCCCTCTCCCCCCCCCAAAAAAAAATAAAATGCAATTTTTGCCAGAAATCAAGGTGGCAAATTTCATCAAATCTCAAAATAACTTCAAATTTTGTTAAAACAGGGTACAAAATAATCGCAAATTTTATCATGATGAAATAATCACAAATTTCGTCAAGGGAATGCAAAATAGCTACTAATTTCATTAAAACATGTTTAAAAAAAAAAAAAAAAAAAACCTTGAATTTCATCGTGAAGACGAAGTAATTGGAAATTTCATAAAAAGATTGTGGATTAACGCAAATTTCATCAAATTGCTAAACAAACTTAAATTTCTTCGAAAGATCTCTGATTAATGCAAATTTAGTCAAAATATTGCAAAATAACCATGACTTTTGTTAAAAGATGGCTAAATAACCATGAATTTTGTCAAAGAAATGTTATAAAATCCCGCAAATCTTGTCAGAAAATTGAGAAATGAGCACAAATACCATCAAAAGTTTATGAAGCAAGCATAAATTTTGTAAAAAGGTCGCAAAACAACTGCAAATTTTGTGGAAAAAAAAGGTGAAGTAACTGCAGATTTTGCCAAAAGGTTCCTAAAAAACTCAAATTTTGCCAAAGGGCTGCTAAAAGAACATACAGTTAGTGTACTGGGATTTTCTTCTTCTCATTCCCCACTCTGCTGCAAATTTTTCAGAAAATTTGCTGTGAATTTCAGATTTTTTTTTTTCTTCCTACTGAGAATTACCCCTGCCATAATACTCATTCAAAAGTTGAGAAATATGAGGAAAACAAATTTTCTATAGCTATGGTAATGCATCATTTACCTATATAACATACCATAAAATATTTTAGTAAAGTCTCAAGGATTCCGAACTGAAGATTTTGTACTGTATCACAAATGAAATGTTGATAATATTTGTTGATTACGTATCTTAATCCAAAAAGGATGATTATTCTAAAATGCAACTAATCTACCATCAGATTACTGAAAATATATTTAGCACTAAGACTATTCTCAAACAAAATATTTTTACCCTCTTAACAATGCAGAACTTTGACTCACCCACAAACTTTTTTTTAAGATAAAAACTTGAAATTGGTTAAAAATCACTGCTGAAATAATTTGGAATTGAATTTAATCTTATTTAAATGTGATAGAATTGTCATGTGTCAAAATAATTGGTGATATATATTGTATATTGTTAATGTACTTACTTCCATTTTACAGGTTCATTTGCAACAGCTACTTGTACAGTTTGTGGCCATAAAGTTGATTCATCTGTAATTAGAGAAGATATATTTAATCAAGTACATATTTTATTCCTTTTCATGACAGTTGAAATTTGATCAGATTTTTGTATTGTATATAGTGGTATTTGGATTTTAAATTTGTGAAATACAGTAAATTCATGGATGTCAAATGAATTTTAAATAATTTTAAACATGACCAAATATTTCATCAGGGTTGGCGAGTTTTTGCCGAAGGTGGAAAAAACCGCGGAAAAAACCTGGTAAAAACCGTCCTGGCAAAAATAGGTTTTTGCCAAAGAGGTGGCAAAAATAGGCTGTCCATTTAATTTTTTTCCCCCAAAAAGAGATAAAATATTTCACGAAAGAAAAAAAACTGCATATTTAATTAAAAAATCAATATTATTCTAAATTTATTTTAACTTTTAACTTAAATAAGTATAATTATGCACTTTATGACAGAATACTAATTTTTATAACAAGGTTATAAATGAAAAAAATACCAATTTTATATAAATAAATAGAAACTTCATTTATTCATATTTATACAACTATTAATAATTCATATAATAGAACTGTTGAGACTAAATAAAGAATTTATGTTTATAGTTTATGTATGTTAGAAATTCGAAGAAACAGTTATAGTAACCTAAATTTAATTTAATATAAAATTATATTTAAAGCAGAAAACTATTACATTTTAAATATTTCAGCAATATCTTCCTCACATTGTAAATTTTGCTGCTTTAGCATGACATAGTAGTAAAGTTTTGAAAGAGTATCTGTATCTGTTGATAATTTATTTCGAATCTTAGTTTGCACAAATGAAAAACTTGAAGAAAATCTATTAATAGCAGCACTACTTGCTGGACATATTTGATGGTATGCTTAAATGATTAAATTTGTGAAAAGTTCAATTTGAAGGTGAAATGTCTATTTGAGAGACAATTTTATGAAGGGTCCTGTTTTAAGATAAATTATTTTATGAAGGGTCCTTTAAAGAACATAAAATTTTCCTAAACATATCCCTGACTTAAGATAAAATAATTAGGTATGTAATTTTTTATTTTGTTCTTAAATTCCTAAGAAAGACTGAATCCCACTTATTTTTCAAAGATTTAAAATATTTAATATTAATTAATTAGCAAATTAAATTAAAATATTAAATAGTACACTGTTAAATTTAATTGTTTATAACATTACTATCCTTATCAGCGTGTAGATTTTATTACACATTAAAGACAAATAGGTTTTTTTCCATTTTTGCTGGTTTTTTCCATTTTTCCCCTGGTTTTTTCCAGTTTTTGCCACTGTCCTGGCAAAAATACCTTTTTGCCGGCAAAAATGCCAACCCTGTATTTCATATATATATATATATATAATGTCCTGCTGAAATTAGAAATGAGTGGAAAATATTCTAAAACTATTTTAAACTGAGATTTCTATTAAATTTTACATAACATTTAATACATTTCATATCCATTTCAAAGATACACAAATCCCATTTGGCATTTTCAACAACTATGCATGGAAAACTGCTGGTTTTGCTAATATTTTATAAAATAGTTGCTGCATAAATGTTAACTTTCATAAAAATATTTTCTACACAATCATCTCCTTGTGATTAAAAGTAGTTTATTTCTTTTAATTATTTTGTACATCATATTCAAATACTTACAGTTATTCACTAAAAATAATATCTTAGATTTTTAATATTAAAACTTAAAAAAAAAATTAAGGATTTCTATGCAAGTACTCTTTAGGGAAAATTTTATTGAATCTTAAAGATTTAATTTCAAACATTTTTGATGCAACACAAAATTATAAAATAATTTAAAACTTATATGTTTTTAACCATTTGTCTATTCAGATTTGTTGGAAGATGTTTATTTAGATGTCAAGTTTGATAGCTAAGTAATTTTAGAAAATATTTATAAATTTTGAACATAACTAATTTTGTCACCTAAACTACTTTTTCTAATATATAAAATATTTATATATCCCTTCTCCAGTATGTCTTTAAACTGTGTTTCTAGCATGTTTATTAAGATAGTTTAATTTGCAATCTTGCATTAAAATTATAAATGATTTCTTCCAGACTATACCATTTTGTCCAATTTGTCCTGCTGAAGCTGGAGAACGTGGCATAATGAAACCAGACATAGTTTTCTTCGGTGAAGGTCTCAGTGATGAATTTCATGAATCTTTAGCTAATGATAAAGAAGAATGTGACCTTCTTATTGTAATGGGTTCCTCTCTCAAAGTTAGGCCTGTAGCTATGATTCCTAGTAAGTAATTTTGTTTCTGTATACATTTAATACATGCATTTTGTCACAGTCTCTTTAAGGGTGTGTCGCTTGAATTCTGCTCAACAATTACTAGCGAATTTTGCTAAAACATTGTTGCAATTAATAGTGAACCTCGTCAACCAAGTGCAGCAATTATTAGCGAATTTCATCAAACAAGTGCAGCAATTGATTGCAAAGTTTGCCAAGTGGTCACAGATGGTGTTCACTCTAGATATAAAAAGGGCATGGTGCTATTCACTAAAAAGGGCACTATTGCCGCAGATAAGGGAACTTTTGGGCAAGAAAAAAAAAATTATCATTGCCTTCAGAAGTGGAAAAAAGAAAGTGGCAAAATACGTAATTTTTAAATATGATAAATCAAGTAACATTAATTTTGAATGATTTTATGATATAAAAATTAAAAATACAATTAAATTAAAACATGATTGAATAATTTCATGTTCTTTTTCTTAAAGAAAAAAAATTCTATCCTTTTTAGGCACAGAAATTTAAAAGTACTACAGAATAAAATAAAAAAAAAATATTAAAAATCTCTGGGTGGTGCATTTTGTAAATTTGAAAAAGGGCAGGGTGCTGCACCCTTCAAAAATGGCCTAGAATGAACACTAGTCACAGATTGCTAATTTATTTTCAAGAAGTCTCTTAAATTTAAAAAAAAAAAAAAAATCTCAATTTTCATGGAAAAAGTCATAAGTTTGAAGTTATAGTTAGTTCTCTGTACATGTAAAATGAAAGTTAATTATTTAATATCAACATTATTTGCATTCCTTATTTTGGTGAAAGTTTTTTAATGTGGTATAAAATTGAGGGTACATGTTGACAGATACTGATTTTTCAAATCAACAATAAAAATTCCATATTTATTTCAGAAAATACTATAAAACATTTTAACATAAGCAATTTATCAATGTACTTACTGGATATTCTGTACCATATAATTAATGAAATTCATATCTATATTATAAAGGCCAAACATATTTGTGCGTAACACATACATCATTTTGCGCATGGCAACACTTTCAAATTTTAAATGAACTTTCAGTATGGCAATTTTTGCTACTAAAAAATTTTAAACTTCTAAATGCCGCACATTTTCTATTTTTACACCATCGTGTAGGGAAAAAAAATGTACTTTTAAATGAAATTTGTTTGAAAGCTGTACCTTAATTTGTTTTTGAAATATATATTTTTTTAGCTGTTAATACTACTTTTCTAATTGTGGCAACAGGAGTACCTCATTTCTATTAAAAGCAAAGGGGAAAAAATTCATTGCTGTATCTTTATGTTGCCATTTTTCTCATTAAAAGGGATAAAATTGAAATTGAAATATCTTCTGTTATAAAACCCGGTGAATTTTGATTTAATTTACAAAATTTGATTTACACATAAAAGAATATCAACAGTTTAATATCTGTTTTAGCTAATAGTATTGAAACTTTAAGTTTTGAATCAAAATTATCAAATTAAAATGCCATTTTTGAAAAGGTGAATACAGATGCGAAGCATTTGTAAATTTTGATATGGTGAAAATGATGCCGGGTTTAGATTTCATGGGGAAAAAATTCTATGATTGAGTCAAAGTTGAATAAATTTTGTTTTTATTCATTTTGGAATATTAGCATAAGAACTTTGATAACTTTATCATAATAACGTATCTTTATTATTTTTTACTGCTTACATATACGATTAAAGTTTAATTTTAACAATTTCTACAACTGCGTTTTATAGAAGTAGTATTTTGTTAATTTGACAATAAATATCGTTTGTTTAAGAGCTAGACGTACCAATATAAAATGCATTTTTTACTATAACTAATTTTGTAGGCTTATTATAATCAATGAAACAGTTCCTTTTGAAACATTTTCTTTCGTCAAAATTTGATGGTTTCTACCTCGTAATATATAAAAGCAATTTTTCATTAACCCTTTCTGGTGCACTACTCTTTAAAGTTCGAATTTAAAGAAAAAAAAAAAATTAGGCAATCTATTTAGGCCTAGAGGAGTATACAGGTATAATTTTGTAAAGATTGCACAAACCATTTTAATTGTACAGTTGTTGCCAAAGTGGTAACACCGTGCAAGTACAGCATTGCTATGCACAGTGAGAAGAGCATTGCTGTGAAGCACATATTAGAGTAAAATATTTTACCTATTTAAAAACAGTAGAATTTGATCTCTGTGGTGCTGCGATCTAGAACTCATAAGAAAGTTTTAAAGTAGCCATTAGAGTAGTTTTTGAAATATTCATGGAGTTTTTGTCTCTAAATAGGGGGAACTTTAGCTGTAATAATAATAGTAATATACTAAATAGGGGGAACTGTTGCCAACCCGGCAACACTGAAAAGGGTTAAACTGATAAAATGAAAGTCTGAGCTAGAAGTTTTTTTTTAAAAAGTTTATGATAAATAGTGTCAAGAGTTATTTTCATGAAAATCTAAAACATCAAAAATTCAAAATTTTCTTTTTCATAAGCAAACTGAAAATAGTCTCTGAAGTTCATAACAAAAAATATGTTCAGTAAATCAAAATTATGCTTAGAAAAAGTACTCTTGCATCAAACAAAAAACAGTAATGTAATGTGTAACATTCTAACTGCCTAATTTATTACCAGTTCTTACAGACAAAAATATTTTTTTAATAAAATGTGTTGCATCACAGAACATTTTCAGTTGACATTTATTATGCAATATATTGTTAAATTTAAATTTTTTCTTACTGTAGGTTCTGTACCAATTCATGTACCACAGATTTTAATCAATCGAGAGCCTTTAGACCATCTAACTTTCGATGTAGAATTACTTGGTGATTGTGATGTTATAATAGGTGAAATTTGTAATAGGTAAGTTTTTATTTCCTATTTTCAAGATTTTTGTTTACAATTTTTGTTTACATTTAAAATTTAGTTCAAGAAGAAATTATTTTGCTGCATATCCTGTAATTTTCTTTTAGTTCCAAAATGATTAAAAATCTATCCTTGTACAAATATTAATTATTATGATAATGTAAATATTGGAAACAAACTAAAAGAAAGAGATCATTAATTGCATCACAGCCAAAAGGTCAGTATTTACATCATTTATAAACTAGGATAGCAATCATCATTCATTCAAATCACTTAAACTTCAGAGCTACTAATAATGTCATAGGTTCTGTTTAGCAATTCTCTCTTTTAGCTTATTTGGGGATTTTTTTTATAATAGATATCTACAATTGTTTGTTATTTTTACTTTAAATGGAATATCATATGAGAAGGGAGAAGAGATAATAAAGCTGTGAAACTTGCCGATATAATTAGTGAATGACGATATAATTAGTGGATGACAACACCAAAACAGTATTATTTAAAGCTTCTCATGAAATGCAAGTATTATTCAATTTGTTCTATGCTTTGCTTCTTTAATCAATTTTTTTTTTTTTTATTACTTTCTTCATAACTGCCACTGTTTCTGCTATAAATGTTTTAGGTGTATTAATATTGCAAATCATTTAAGTTTTAAAATGGACAAAATTTTTCACTATATTGCATTTTAGCTGTCATGCCCATAGTTGTCCAAGCCTTTGATATACCTTCAATTAGAGTTAATTTCTATATTTTTATAAAAATCTTGTTAATAAAGGCTTGAGAAATGTCACTCACGTTTTCTCCATTCCCAGTCAAATCAGTATTAAAAGTTTGAGGAATTAAACATTGAAATTGTGAATGAATGAAAATTAAAATATTGTTTTATGATGACGGCCATGTGGTGGTTGAGAACGTTTTGGGTATTTAAGATATTTTAATGTATTTTAAATAAATTTATATGTATACAGGGCTCGAAAAATAGCATTCCCGTGATCCCGGGTAACCCAGAAATCATTTCTGGGAACGTATATTTTTTCATTTAGGTTCCCGGCCGGGAACCTAATAAATCGCCGTGACCGCGAGCGATGGCGCGGACGTGTTATAACACTTAAATTATGCAAAAAATAGCTCTAACAACGTTGGATGTGTAATTTCGTCAAAATATTACTGAAAAAAATCTGAATTTCATCAAGAAATCATGAAAAAATGGCAAACTTTGTTAAAAAATCACGAAAAAATGACTACTTTTGTCAAAAAATTTGCGAAAAATGGCAAATTTCGTCAAAAAATATGGTTTTATCAAAAGATTGTGGGAAACAACGTAAATTTCATTAAAGAATCGTGAAAAAAATGGCAAATTTCCTCAAAAAAATAGTGAAAAAACGGCAAATGTTAAAAAATTTTGAAAAATGATGCTTTATTAAAAAATCGCGATAAATCGGCAGGTTTCGTTAAAACATAGAGATAAAAGAACAGATTTTGTCAAAAGATCACGAAAAAACGGCAGATTTCGTCAAAAAATAGTGGAAAACCGGCAAATGTTAAATATTGAAAAATGAAGTTTCATTAAAAAATCGTGATAAAACGGCAGATTTCTTCGAAAAAACGGTAGATTTCGTCAAAAAATCGCAAAAAAAAAAAAAAAAAAAAAAAAAAAAAAAACTGCAGATTTCGTCAAAAAATTACAAAAAAAAAAACGGCAGATTTCTTCAAAAAAAATCGTGAAAAAATAGCAAATTTCGTCAAAAAATCATGATAAAATGGCAAATTTCGTCAGAATACTCGCACATAAATTTTTCTGGAGCCTACACTTTTCATCTGGGAACCTGTACTTTTCATGTGGGTTCCCAGCTGGGAACCTTAAAATTCTTCGAATTTTCGAGCCCTGGTATACATCTGAAAGTAATTTTAGCACATCTACTTGTTCTTTTTATATGAATTATTATTAAAGTTGTGATTGCAAGAAATGACTTATTTTAAATTTTATGGAATCATATTTTAATTTAAAACCTTTTTGTTTCATTGCATTTTAAATTGATTTTTAAGGTATTGCATAGCTTTTATCGTGGGCTTTGAGCACGGCGACCAAATCTAGAAATTTCGTAACGAGAAAAAAACCTAACACTCCGGCTAATGTTGTTTCAGTTCAGCAGACTTCGGCAGACTTCTCATTTATTCAATAAAAGAAAAAAATTGTTTTCTTATTGGTCATCACACGCAAAGAATGTAACTTCAATTAATATGAAAGAAAAAGAAAAAACTTTAATATCAAGGACAAAAAAAAAAAAAAAAAAAACTGCATAAATAAATAATTATAATTGCATAAGTTGATAAAAAATGCTATGCAATAGCTTTACTGCGGCAGTCCCCAAGTGCCACACATTAGTTTTTTTTTTGGTTGTGTGTGTATGTTTTCATTTTTAAACCATTCTTACCATTTAAAAAAAAGGTAAGCACCATAGGAAATTTTACATTTCTAGTCTCGACTTATTCAAAGAAATTGCAATTATAAAAAATTTCCTGCTTTTGTATCCTTCTGAAAACATTTCTATAAAAGCAAAGTGTAGTATAATTTTATGCAAAGATTTTCATCAAGTGTTATTGTGAAATATATTTTTTAAAAGATCTGTTTAATAGTTCCAAAATAAGTCTCTCTTCCCCTTCCACTCACCAAGTACAGTAAAACCTCTAAATAACGGACACCTCGGGAGCGCGAAAATTGTCCGCTATTCGGAGGTGTCCGCTATTGGGAAACATGAGATCTTAAAAAATTGCTAAGAAATTCTTAATGTTTCATTAAAGGACTTTTATATGTCCTAAAACCTCTGTTTTATATTAATCAAAATTTAAAATTATTTTTTCAAACAATAAAACTGAAATAAAACGGTGCATACCTTTATCCAATGTTTATATGAAAATATATAAGGTACCCTGGGGTAATAACGCCAGGCGGGGTAATAACGCCAAGTGCTTATATTTTGCATAATTATGAAATAATCAGGTAAATGACACCCATGTGCTCTGCGCAGAAGGGTTTTGAGTCATATAAATCGCAAAAAACAGCTTCAAGTTAATTTGTTTCATTTTTAGGTCTTATTGTTTTTACAAACAACTAAAATTAACGCTTGATCTAAAATTTGCGAAATACGTTTTGTGATGTGAAGACTATCTTTTTATCCGGAAATACTTTGTTAATTACATATATTTGTAGTGCATTTCATGTACTTTTAAAATGCTGTTGAAGATTTTGGTTATCTTCTCGAGGTAATTTGTAATTTAAAATGTACTGCGCAATAACTATACCGGGGTAATAACGCCAATCCTTGACATTAAAACCCCGATTAATTCCCTACAGTGGCCGAGATACATCCTAATTACTGATTCAAATAAACACAGTTAAAACTGTGCAATGTTTCTCATATTTCTATTTAAGCGGTCCTTTTTAAGCAAAAAAGAAGCTCACGGTCTGATATTCTTTTGCCTCATCCCCCCTCCCTCACCACACCTTTATTTTTCTTACACTTTCACAAAAAATTGAACATTTTCAATAGTTTAGAATGCAATTTGTCAATTTCTAAGTTTGTAGAGTTTGTATTTTTAGAATTGGGCTACCTACATGCAATTATTCCATCTCATTTCATAGTTGTGTTTGCATGGCGTTATTACCCATATAGGTGGGTAATAACGCCAAATAGCAATGGTCAAGAAAAAACGCCATTACATTTTATGAATACATATTTGTTAAATTATTTTATTTTATATAGATAGTCAATGAGTTGCTGCATCAGATCCTATATTTGTTTGAAAAATACAATCTAAAACTAAGCCGTGAAAATTGGTAGAACCTTAACGTGGCGTTATTACCCCAGGGTACCTTATATATATATGTTATAAAAGTTTGTTTTTTCTTCCGATTACATGTAATTTGTTTTTCAATGTGAAATTTTAACTCTGTCAGTAATTTTAATCCTTCTGAACAATCTTTTATTTACAAAAAAAAAAAAAAAAGAAAAAAAAAACCTGTGAAATTGTTCATTGTATTTTGACACTTCTTGGAAATTCTCGGTATTGCAGGAAACACCTTCAGAATCAGTATCTCTTTCATCATTACTAAAAGTACTTTTGTCGAAAATTCTGAAGCAGTATAATTGAATATAGCAATTGATTCTTCTTCAGGAACTCATCACCAATATTAATAACAATTTTGGCAGTTTCTTCATTCCTGATATATTTTATCAATTCACTTATTTCGCTTAATTCTTCATTTGTGTCGGAAATGTATGTTTCATTTTCTTTTAATGTTAAGCCTGCTTTTATGGAACATTGTCAAGCACTTTCTGGTTTTATGTTTTTTACAGCTGAGGAAATCCAAATTATAGCATCGACAGCATTAACTAATTTTACACGATTCTCAAGTGTTTTCATACAATCAAACTTTAAAAGAGTGTAACGTAACAAAAGCTTTCAACACCAGGATTTAAAATTTTGTACTGATCAAGTGGCTTGCATACGTTTTACGTTATGCTTGGGGGGGGGGGGGGAACAGAATTTTAAATTTTAACATTATTGAATTTTAAATGCTTTGGATGAGAACTTGCATTTCCAGTCCACTCTCTACATTTATATGTGATCACAAAATTTGTGACACATTACCCTCATAAATTCAGAGGCGTTTTATATTTTTTTCTCGTAAAAAATAAATTTTTTACCTTTTTATCGTCAAAAATATTGTCCGCTATTCGGAGTGTCCGTTATTCAGAGGTTAAACATACAAAAAGTTAGATTTTGGGAGTGGGGATCTGAAAATTGTCCGCTAAATAGAAGTGTCCGTTATTCGGGAGTGTCCGTTATGGAGGTGTTACTGTATTAAAAACTATTTCCTGTTAATATTTATACTTAAAAAGTAACAACTAAATGAACACCTAAATGTATTTGTTACTTCTAAACTCGCTACCCATTAGAAAGTATTTACTTGTTATTATTGTTACTGTTTAGTTTATTGTAATTACTAGTACACATATTTAAGGTATATTTTTATTCTTAGAGGGTTGTTTCATTTGTTTTAACTATTCATTAAAGTGAAGATAAAATCTATTAACTTGCTGTGATTTAAAATTTCATAAAGTTTAGGACTACAGCAAGACTGCATATGGTACATAATATGGTACATAATTAAGATTTACTGCAGCAAATTTTAATTATGTACCATACATGAGATCTTTGCAAGAATTTGTTACTGTTATCCAAACCCATAATGAAATTTTGCATGGAGCCTTTTTGTAACAGAAATTTGTGTACAAATGTAAATAATCACAGTAATATTAATGAATTAATCCTGTGAAAATGGAATTCCACCTTGAATGGAAATAGTCCACAGTTAATTTCCATGAAAATAATACAATGCAATTTCACTTGTTAAGACCAAAAAAATGTCTAAAATGGAATGTTTCCATGGTTTCTTGCGATTTTGCCTCAAGAGGTATTTTACTGTACATATTAAGAAAAATAGTAGTTCAGTATCTTAGTGGATATGTCCACTGCTTACAGAAACAAGTAAAACATATGACAATGAAACCTGCCCATAATAGAAACTAATACTACACCAGTTGTCAAAAACATTTTCCCTCAATCACCCTCAGAAATTTTCTAGCACATTTATAGACTCATTCTAATGATTAAAATCATAAAATTGGCAGTGATGGCAATAGCAATGCTATGGAATCAAATAGCATTTGATAAGTGTATTGAATTCAAGTTATAATCAAATGCTTTTATGTGAAGATCTTTTTAATAGAAATCTTCCCAGAAATACTTTGTAATTTCTTAGATACAGCTATAATGAATATTTTATTCTATTACAAACTTCTGCTCTTTTTGCAATAAAATTATGAGAAATTTAAAATAGATTAAATGCATAAATAATATAAAATTAGTTCTAATTAAAATCTCAAATGATAAACATGTCTCTTTTTATTCAGATTGGTGGTTCCTTTTTCAAAATACATACTTAGAAATGCTAATAATATCTTGGTTTTAAAGAAACAATTATCAGAGTTTCCCCCAGAGGGTTTCAGGAGGGCGCTCCGCCCCTCTTGCCCTTTAGTTTAAAAAATAGCGCCCCTCTTGCCTCTCATCCAAAAACTAGCGCCCCTCTTCTCATTCATTCTAAAAAAAAAAAAAAATAGCGCCCTTCTTGCCCCACATTTAAAAAAATGCAGCCCTCCAGCGATGATCCGAACGCGTTATAGCACGTAAATTATGCAAAAAATCGGCGACGGAACGCAAAAAATAGCCTCATACGCGTCCTGTGGGACGGGTAATTTCGTCAAAAATAAAAGGCTAATTTCCGACAAGATTCGCAAAAAAATGGCTAATTTCGTCACAAAATTTCACAAAAAGGCAGATTTCTTCAAAAGATCGAGGAAAAACGATAAATTTTTTCCAAAAGTCGCGATAAAACGGAAAATTTTGTCAAATGAGTCGCAAAAAACGGCAACTTTCATCATAAAATAGCGATAAAACGGCAGATTTCGTCAAAAGATTTACGGAAAAAAAACGGCAAATTTCGTCCAAAAATCGCAATAAAACGACAAATTTTGTGAAAAGTTTCGTTTTTTGCAGTATTTTCACAAGATTTGTCGTTTATTCGCGATTTTTTTAGCAAAGTATGCCGTTTTTGCAATCTTTTAATAAAATTTCCCCTTTTTTTTTCGCGATGTTTTCACGAAATTTGACGTTTCTTGGCGATTTTGTAGCAAAATATGCCGTTATTTGCGATCTTTTAACAAAATTGGCCATTTTTTCACGATCTTTTAACAAAATTTACCTTCTTTTTTCAATTTTTTGATGAAATTTTTGTTTTTTCATGACTTTTTGAACCTCTAGATTCTAGATTCAACTCTATGAACATGCTCTTAAAAATGAAAAAGTGCCCTGAAAAATGGAAAAGTGCCCTTTTCAGAACAATAGCGCCCTGCCCTTTTTTAAAGCTGGGGGAAACTCTGCAATTATTTTGTCCATGTTTGAAAAATACATGTAATGCTTCATTCCTGAAAGAATAAATGACCTCACAGCAATCTTTCTTCTAAAACCATTTTTTCTGCTATTAATTAGGATTACATTATTTTAAACCAGGGATGAGATTCTTCCGCGGATCCGTGGTTTTCAGCTTTTTTGTTATTTTTAAACTTCAAATTTTCTGATTTACCAAAAAAATAGAAGACGCATAATTTCGTCAAAAAATCGCAAAAAAAAGGCAAATTTCCTTAAGATCGCCAAAAACCGACTAATTTCCGGCCAATTTTGTCAAAAGATTCGCGAAAGGATGGTTAATTTGGTCACAAAATACCGAAAAAACGGCAGATTTTGTCAAAAATCGCGATGACGATTTTCGTCCAAAAATCGCGATAAAACGGCGGATTTCCCCAAATGTTTTGCGAAAAATCACAACTTTTGTCAAAAAATCAGGATAAATCGGTAGATATCGTCAAACGATCGCGAAAAAGCGGCAGATTTCGTCAAACGATCGCGAAAAAGCGGCAGATTTCGTCAAACGATCGCGAAAAAACGGCAGATTTCGTCAAACGATCGCGAAAAAACGGTAGATTTCGTCAAACAATCGCGAAAAAAGGCAGACTTCGTCAAAATATTCGCAAAAAATGGCAAATTTTTGAAAAAAAAAAACTTTAAATTTTGCCAAAAGATTCCAATAAATGAGAGATTTCATGAAGAGATAGTGATAAAACTAAAAATTTCATCAAAGGGACTCTTGAAAAAAACTAACCCAAAAATTAATTTTCAAAATTATTTTTTTGTCACTCCAAATACAGACTTTCCTGCTCCAAAATCCATTTTTGACAGCTCTAAATCTTTCTGAATGAATGTGACTTCTGAAAGCACCCATTCATTGAACAAAAAATACCCTTATATTCAACAAAAGTATTTCTTTTTTCAACAAAAATGTTTTTTTCAATAAATCCGTCTTGCCTTTTTTAAAAAGAAATGCAAACAATAGTGATGCATGTTATCTTTTACACTCAAATAAGCATTAATTTATAATTAAATTTGTATCTTGCACATTTATTTTTTTAAAAATAAATGAAATTTTTCTCAATAGTTTTAAAAAAATAATATTGATTTTAATTATTCATTAATTATTGTTAAAACAAAAATTATTGCATTTCAGTCTTCTTTTCCAAATGAACAAGTTCAGTTTTTGCATCTAAAAATGACTTATCAGTGAGGACCCTCTTTTGTAAAAAAGAGACTCAGAATTTAAGTTCTGGGTCCTGGAGACCCAGGATTTTTAAAGTACAGCGACATCACTAGATATCTTTAACGTGTAATATCCAAGAAAAAAAGCAGGAGAAAGAAATTTACCTTGTGCAAGAGCAAAGCTAAAAAACAAAGAAAATTTCTATTTTCTTTTCCTTAATACTTAATCAAAAGCAGGGTTCGTTGATTTAAATCGGCTTGATTTTAATCATGATTTAAATCACGATTTAAATCAACTGATTTTTTTAAAAAAATCATTGATTTAAATCAGTTTTTCTTTTAAATTATTTTTTAATAAATTTCAGATGAAACAATCATAATAATGTGCTTTAATATAATTTAGTTTTATATACCATATATAATCAAACAACTTTCAGAAAGATAAAGCTTAAGCTTAGTAAAAACGTAAAATAAATGTAAAGTTTAGAAAAAAAAATGCTTTCAAATTTCATTTGAATGAAATTATAAAATAATCTTGCAACGGTAAAGAAATCTAAACAGAAATATACTAAATATTTGAATATTTATTTACTCATTAGTATTTAGAAAAACTTTTGCAAGTTGAAGTAAAATAAAATTGTATGACTTTATGTGCTGTACTTTGGTGAGGCCTGTATATAAGGATTTGAGAAAAATCTGAATCAGCAATTGATTTATCTATTTAATTTAATATAATTGATCTCAGGCCTTTAGAATGGTGGAAGGTATTTTTGTTACAGTTATCGAAAAAGCTCATACTGAAAAGAGAATTAATGATCAACTAGCTTTTTACTGCAATAGATTTATCTGCTTCAATCGAACAAAATGTTTTTTGCCTTCAGTCAATTGGAAATCAACAGATAAAACTGTTAAACCGCTGCCATCGAAATGCTCAAGGCCAGAGGACACAAATTGTGAGGTATTCACTAATTGACTTACTTCTCAATTATGTTGGAATTCACACTAGAAAATTTTGAGTAACAATTTACTTTTATTTTATTTGTGGAATATCAATCATCGTATAAAACACTGAATACACTGATTAATTTATGATTAATTACTTTTTAAACTTAAACATACACATGAGAATTTGGAATCCCCCAATAAAAAAATATCCAGAAGCGGCAACACTGTAGCATTCCTTCTCTGGCTGAATTTTTATTTAGGGATTCCAAGTTCTTATTATTGAGTTTAAATAGTTATTGTTTTATAAGATGATAAATATTCCACAAGTAAAATAAAATTGCTATTCAAAATTTTCTTGTGTAAATTCCAACACTACTGAGAAGTCAGTCGATTAGTGATGACATCTCAATTTGTGTCCTCTGGCCTTAAGTATTTTGATGGCAGCAATTGAACTCATTTTTCTCAGTCAACACTTTAAAAAAAAAAAAAAAAAAAAAAAAAAAAAAAAAAAAGTTAAAAACTTCCAATTTTGTTTAAATTTTTTATATGTTGCAGATGTTTTTTATTTTAATTAAAATATTGAAGGTTGAATTAATTTTTGACATCTGATTTGTAGTTTTTCATGCATTTTGTGTAATCAAGATTTTTTTCATAGCCTAAAATTTTACCTTGAAATAATATGAATCATTTATGTAAATTGTGTAATATTAGTAATAGATAATGCTTATAATATGCATGTCTATGTATGTAAACTTTATATTATTTAAATTAAACAAAAAGTCATGAAATAATAATAATGTATGGCAATTTTTAAAAAAATCAAAAAAATCTGATTTAAATCAAAAAAATCCGATTTAAATCAAAAAAATCAGATTGTTTTGATTTTTATTAAAAAAATCAAAAAAATCACGAACCCTGATCAAAAGTGTCCTACTGTTAGAAAACTTCAATTAAAAAAATATTCATGCCAATAACAGGGTTTTATTAATGTGCTGTATCTTGATAAACTAAATTTTCATTAGAGTAAGTATAAATAATTTCTGCAATTCACGTTAATAATTTCCTTTTAATTTAATTTACCAAAAGCTAAATTGTATGTTATGTATTAATACAATTATATTTGTTGCGATTGACATTCCTGTCATTGCTCAAAAGTCGTTCGTGCAGTTTTCAGCTTTTTTGCTTATCTCATCCCTGTTAAACACACAAAAAGAAAGGACTTTTTTTTATGAATGAATGGATGCTGAAGTATCAATATGACTAAAAGAAAAACCCATATGCGATATTAATACAGGAACAATTGAAACTGATTCAGAGTCTAAAATCTGAGCAAAAACTGATCTTTTTGTATCAAACTAAACGGCCCTGTTCATGAATACAAAATGAAGATGTTTGAAGTTTGTTTAATTTAGTTTTGCAGTTCATTGTTGCAGTAGCGGATAATGATTTAAATTACAAAGTAACAATTAAATATTTCATATTTAAGAGAATACCCCATTACTCCATAACAAATATATGTAGTTTGCAATGGCTCTAGTAACAACCATGTCAAATACCACATTTCTAGCTCTTGCAATTCCAAATAAATTATAAGTTAAAATGTTTTTTCTTACTCCATCATTAAAATTTAGAATTTTCAAGAGTTTGTTCTAGTGAGCACTTGCATCTTAAAAGTAACCGTCATGTTAAATTTGAGACTCACAATCTTTGTTGCTCCAGCACCCTTTTATTATTATTCTTTCTTTCTTTTTTAAAGCTATTCTCTGCATTTATTTATGTCCTAAAAGTTACTCATGTAAAATTTCTAAATCTAGCAATTCTACACATTATAATTCAATTATTTTCTTTCTCTTTTTCACATTTCATCCTTCTAATCTTAATTTCTTTTAAAACTTTTGTTAATGAGTATTTACATTTTTTAAGTCCTGTCCGTAACAGTATTGCGTAAATTGTACTTTTTATGCTGCAGTGACCCTTCGTTATATATGTATTATAAATCAGAATGTTGCTAACATAAAATATAGAACATTGTTATTTTGCCATCATTATTAATTTGGAAATATTTTTATTGAGTTTCCGCGATTACCACTGATAAATAATCCTTTGTAATAGTGTAGATTACACATACATTTAAACATTAGTGTTTTAAACTTTTTTAATATATTAACTAAGAGGAAAAGGGAAAAAGTTTTTTCTCTCTTTCGTCTGAAATTTCTAGGCTCAAATGCAAGTGGGTATGGTATTAAAGAAGTTTTAATAGTTCAAAACTTACAAGACAAGAGTAGGGGGAGGTGATGAACAAAGGAGTAAGTGTCAGAAATAGTAGGACCTTTTTCTTATCACCCTTGCACTAATTAATAATAATTCTTAAATTAAATAAAATATCTTTAATTCATTTATTAAGTACCTATATTGATTATCTCCATATGTTAATTACTTCTATTTAACTTACCATAGCTGTCATAATCTTTTAAAAACAAAAGTCATTTCAATAGTTTATTTTTAAAATAACTTTATTAAAGTAACTGAATAAATTTAACTTACCTCTTTCAAACATAGTCATTTTCTTATAAAGTATAATTCTATAGTCAATAAATTTAAAAGAAACTTGTTTCTAAAACCACCTGTCTGTTCTTTATAAACACCGGCAACATATTAAACTTCCGTACGTATTTCCCGGTCTAATCCCAGTTGTTTAATTGAGTAATTCATGGAAGCAATAACAGATGGCGTCGCAATCGTAGATCGTATCGCAATCTACGTCATCTTTAGTTTAGCATATGACGTTCTGGAAACTGGTAGAAGGATGGACTGTCATGCGTAGAGTTTCGTTTTAGACTGCCGGTAAGATATAAATAGAATAGCGGGCAGGTTCTTGTCAGTTCATTCATGCTTTTTATCTG
Source organism: Maratus speculifer (assembly GCA_964019185.1). Taxonomy (NCBI): domain Eukaryota; kingdom Metazoa; phylum Arthropoda; class Arachnida; order Araneae; family Salticidae; genus Maratus; species Maratus speculifer. Next base: position 364,106,737 of record OZ025290.1, on the reverse strand, counting down.
CCGCTGTTAGTTCGACTGTTCTAATGTTTTAAGTAAAGTTTTATCAAATGTCTGGTCAGTATGGAAAACATTTAAAATGATTATAGTTCAGCTGAGTTCCTGCTTTTAAGTTCGTCTTCCTAACTAAAGGACCTTTTTTAATGTGAGTCATCTTGATGTTATAAAGAGCTTTGGCTGATGTCTCCTGAGGTGAATTGACGAGCCTTGTTTTTGATTTAAATGGCCTGAAGCCCTGAAGGCGATTTAAAGAGTTTATTGGGAGGAGTAACATCGGAGTTTATGTAAACCTCTTTCCCCGACTGAACTGGTAATCGTCAGATTCTCAAGTAGAGACTTACTGTTGTGTAATTTCCATAAAGGGTTAAGTATGCCGATGATAAGGGCAGATGTATTATATTGTGTCAGACCATTTCAAAGGTAAAGCACTTCCATTAATGAAGTAGTAAGATCTTCCTAGGAATGGATCAAACCTCTGCATCAATGTCCTGGATCGTGGCTGTTGATATGTATAAAAGCAATCATGTCGTGAGTCTAGTCTTTTTCGTTCTAATATTCTCCTCTATAAATAAATTAATTCTATGGGTAAATGTTATATTATTTAAATATTTTAATGGATTTAATTGTTGTTTTATTATGATATAGATCAAATATGTTTCTGTTGAATATATATTGAAATTTAATAAATGGATATTTATTTTTAAATATGTTATCTTTATTTTTGTTTAAAGTACTTGCATTTAAACATTAATTTAAATTAACATTATTTTTATTTATCATAGTTAACATCATTTAATTTTTGGGGGGGTTGATAAAATCAGTAATAACGCTTTCCACTGTATTTTAGCACTCTGCTATATATATTTTTAAATCCCAATGCATTACGTCTTCGTAATGTTAAACTAACAGTAAGCAGAGGTGCCAAGTATTACGATTTGTCCGTAATTATTACGGATATGCAACAAAAGTTACGGCGTTACGGGCATCGGATAAAAATTACGGAAAAAAGTCGCAAATTTCATCAAAGGATCGCTTGAAAAAACGCAAATTTCAATATAAGATCTTGGGAAAAACAGAAAAGATTGTGTAAAAGTACGCGCATTTCGCCAAAATGTCGCTAAAAACGTGCAAATTTCGTCAAAAGATATTGAAAAAACGGGATCATTTCGTCAAAAGATATCAAAAAAAGGGATCATTTCGTCAAAAAATTGCATAAAACGGTCTCATTTCATCAAACGATCGCGGAAAACGCACTCATTTTGTCATAAAATCTCGAAAAACGCGCTCATTTCGTCAAAAACTCCCTTAAAACACGCTCATTTCTTCAAAAGATCGCTTAAAATGCACTCATTTCATCAAAAAAACGCGGAAAATTCGTTCATTTCGTCAAAAAAAAAACCACGAAAACGTGCTCATTTCGTAAAAAAATGCTTAAAATGCGCTCATTTCGTCAAAAGATCAAGAAAAATGCACACATTTTGTCAAAAAATCGCAGAAAACGCGCTCATTTCATCAAAAAATTGCTTTAAACTCGCTAATTTCGTCAAAAGATTGCGGAAAACGTGCTCATTTCGTCAGAAAAAACGCTTAAAATGTGCTCATTTCATCAAAAGATCGCAAAAAACGCGCTCATTTCATCATAAGATCTCGAAAACGTGCTCATTTTGTCATAAAATCGCTTAAAACGCACACATTTCGTCAAAAGATCGCGAAAAACGCGCACATTTCGTCAAAAAATCTCAAAAAACATGCACGTTTCGTCAAAAGATCGCGAAAAATGCACACATTTTGTCAAAAGGTCGCGAAAAACGCACACATTTCGTCCAAAAATCGCGAAAAATGTTCACGGAAAAAAGAATTTTTGAAAATTCTCCCCCCCCACATACACTCTTCTCTGAACTCTGGTTACTGATAACTTTTATTGAAACTTGGCACCTCTGCAGTAAGTTATACTAGTGATTTCAAAAGTAAATGTGCCAAATAATTCATTTTTAAGATTAGGAAGATAATAATTCAAAAAATAACAATGTGCTATTAAAATGTTATGTGCTATTTTAGATTCTTATTTTCTATTCAGAGTTATTTTCTGAAACTGCATTTCTTCTTTTTTAGGCTTCAAAATGAATGGGAAATTGATGAAAGAATTCCTAGATTTAATCTAAAAGAAATCGTCGTTCAGTCATCGGAACTGAATTCTGAGGTGCGCGATTCTGAAGTGAACAACAATTCGAATTCTACTGATGTAGACAGGGTTAATCTGCCGCAGAGTGATGAAAGTAACAGTTGTGATTGTAGAGGTTTGTCAGCTATCAAATTAGATGACAGTGAGGATGGATCAAATCAAGAACAACCTTCATCAAGTACAACTCCTATCAGTCGAGAGGTTCAACTACCTCCTGTAAAAGATGAGAAATCCCCATGGTCCCTTGATAGCAAAGAAAGTTTGGCAAAAAAAATTCCTGGTAAGTTTTTCATTTAATCTTAAGCCATTTTTTTTTTATAGTTTGTATATCTTGGTTTTGTTGTTGACTAATGTTGTTTTAGCATTGTGCATTATTTTTCCTTTAGTTTCAAACAAAGTTGCAGAGTCAGAGTTGGACTCATTTTTGAGCAACAAAGTCTGTCACTAAAAAAGAAAAGCTTTTTTTGTTAGTTTGAAATGAAATTAAACCAATTATATGCAATTTTACATCCATAAAATGAATGAATTTTGTTATTTTTAGATTATATCAGACTACCCAAGTTAAAGATTCCCTATGTACTGTCCAACATACACAGTAGATAAAATCAGCTTTTAATTTCACTCTTATAGATCCCAACTAGTAAAATTTTCATTTTTTGTTTCAATCAAATTTTTTCTACTCTGGTGGACACAAATGAAGATCTAACTTGTAAAGATTTCCCCTTTTGAATTCCGCAGATTGAAAATAGTAAAAATTGTTTCGTTTTCTTGTTTGGATTTCAATAGTTGAATTTTTCTAATTTGTGGGATTCAAAATTTAAAAATTAGTAAAACAGTTTTTTCATTTTTTTCTTTCAAAGCTTTAAGAGCTGAATTAATACCAAAATAGTGAAAATCTCGCCTTTTTTCCTTCATCTTCCCTTATAATTTTAACCAACAGCAGCACTAGTATATTAGCTAGCAAAGAGCCGAAATTGGAGTCTGCCATTTTCCCCATCAACTCTGCAGTCCTGGTTTGAAGGCTACAATAAGTTGTATGTTTTGGGAATAACATATGTCAGTTGGAGTGAAAAAATTAATTTGTTTTTAAGATGAGCATTGAATGCTTATAAAAGTTTTAAAAAATTAGACCATTTTTAAAGGTCAGATAACATGAGCTCTTTTTAAAACTATTTACTCTTTTTATGGACTGTTTTGTCTGTTAGTACCATAGCCAACTATGTGCTAACGGCCGAGCCATTTCGCTTAAAACTGCCGAAAAAGTGAAGCTGGATTCAGTTTCAAACCCTGAACCATTTAATTGGACCACATGTGAGAACACGTGATGCAAACCCTGCCCAAATTAGCATTGAGTAAGCTGTTGTATGTTCTGTGCACATGTTCATTGTTTTGGTTCAGGGTTTTCATAATTGGTTAGAATAACTTGGGCAAGATATCAGAGTCCTCTGGCAGGAGACTTCATACATTCATCTAAAATAGATGGGCCTGTAGATCTAGTTGCCCATGGTTAGTACATTAAAGTCATAATTTTTATTTTATTTAGAAATAACATTAAAAAAATATTTAATCTGGGATTAATGTGTTACAAAGTACTGAGTTAGAATAGACTACCTGCTACTCCATACTAATCCATAATTTTGTAAAATGCACAAGTTCATATGTGTCTGGTTATTAATAGCATCTTAATATATATATATATATTACCAATACAAATTTAAAAAAAAAATTGGTGATTTAGCAATTCTTTTTTAGTGGAAATTTTAATGCTATACATTTATTTTTTTTCCAGATCAAAGTTATCTGTATGTGCCCCCAAGTCGCTACATCTTTATGGGTGCAGAAGTGTATAAAGGAAGTGGGCCTGATGAAGATGATGAGGAGGAAGAGCATTGCAGTACCCCTACAGATTATTCTTCTGATTGTGACTCTCCTTTAATTCCTGTTCAGAGCAGGTCTGCTGACAAAAACTGTTTAGAAAAAACAGAATTAAGCAATGGACAGTCTAGTAGTTGCAAGCCAGAACATTCTGGGCAAGGATCTTCCGAAAGTCCTACATCCTAAAATTAGCATAAACACATAGATGTGGCACGCGGTGCTACTTTTTATTGTTATATTTTCTAATTACATCTGTACAATGTAGCCAAAAAAAGAAACTGTATATTCATGCTGTGTTCTTATTTTTAAACTGTAGATGCAACGTGATTTTAATAATGTGGGGGAAATTAAACATTGTTAAAAATAAGATCTGTCCAAAACAGTGATTTTTCTTGGTAGACTGTTTAGTCTACTCTGTACTAATTGGCTGTGTATGTATATATATAAAGACATAGAACTAGGCTGTAAATTTTCAATTAGTGTTGTATATTCTTTTTATGCTACCTGGTTTTAACTTATTTTAGAGTTTTCAGTATGTACAGACTTAGTTAATTGTTGAACAAAAGAATGGGTAATTTTTCATTTTAATCCCCCTTTTTTTACTTCCTATTGATTTATTATGGGACTTATTATTTGTTTGGAATTTTCTCACTTTATCCTAATGCTTGTTTCAAAAGCATTAATATTGACATTTCTATGCAACTTTCAGCCTTTTAAACTAAGATACTTAGTAACTGTTCTATGTTCCGCTCTATTTAAATTGACTGTGAACTAATATTTTGTGATATTTGCTATTAAAGTATGCATTTATAGACAGTGGCACCTACGTCAAGTTTTATTTAATAAAAAATTGTGTTTTTAATTCTTTATTTTGATTGCTTAGTTCTGTATAGTTCTGTAGCGATAAAAATTCAAAGTATTGCCTGACATTTGTTTTCTTTCATTTAAAGATAAAAATTTATTAATAAATTATTGAATTTAAATTGTTTCAATAATATACACTTTTAAATCTAAAAAAAGTTGTGTAATTTTTATACTATTGGTGCTAAAAATATATATTTGATCAAGAGTATATTAATATTGTCTTTTATTTAATACACATGTATACATTAAAAAATTAGAATATGTTTTGCCTGCAAGGGTGCCATGTGAAGTTGTGAATTTGAAAGGATGATGAATTAGAAAATATGCCCGATCTTTTGTTCTTATTATATTTTCTGTTTTGAGCCAAAACAAAAATGTGCTTTGTGCTGTATAATAATGTTGGACAATCATGTTTTGATAAAGCTAAAGTTCAAAGTCTCCCCCTTTTTCCTGTCTGTTCAACTATGTGCAATTTTTCATTTTTAACTATATTTTTATATGGCTTTTGTTGAGTTTTGACGTTTCATTTTGTGTACTGTTATCCATTTTATTTTTATGTGGCAGTAGAGCAGTAGTAATTAAATATTTGTTTATTTAAAGAAAAAAAAAATTCACTGTTTCACCTCAGGAATTTCTTTTCATGTTCTCTTTTCCTTCTTCTATTTTATATATTTAAGAATAAAAACTATTAATACTTCAAAAATGTAAGTTCCGATAAAATGTAATTAAAAAAAATGCTTATTAATATTAAATTTGAAAATCAGTCTAATTTATAATTTTCTCATAAGTTTTGTTTAATGTCACATTCAGATAGACAAAATTTCCTTATATTTTAAATTTTATGTATTAAAAATATTCTAAGCTTCTCAAATTGATTTCTAATAAAATATAGTCACCTTCTTTTTACTATAACTGAATAACTGTTCTCATGTTTAAATGCTGTAATTGGGTAGATATGTCTAGGGCTGACTTGAAATTTATATTATAAATATAAAAGAATAGTTTTTTTTTTCATTATGATAAATTGGCACCTAGTTAACTTTATTCTATTTTAAATAATGGAGAAAATAAAGACAAAAAATACTTTTTGGAAAAATATGTTTTTTTCTAAAATTTCTTTATTCTGGTATGCTTACTAAATCATTTTCTCTGGTACATGAATGGAAATTTCAGGTATCTTCATTTTAGAATAAAATAATCACTCTTAAAAGAAAATAAGAATAATTCTTCCAATACTTTGCCTCCAAATACTGTTAAAATTAGTATGGTAAATTAATATTTTGAAACTGAAAATTCTATCACTTGTATTGGTTGCCTATAACTAATAACCTACTACTTTTAGAAATACTGTTTCATTTTCCTAATCAATTCGCAATCTGAAATAGAAATGAAAAATCTAGCATTGGACATTGCATTGGAAGGATTAATAATGTCAATTTTTAAAAAATGATTTACATACTTGAGTTTATTGAAAAAACAAAACAAAAAAATCTTTGCTTTGTTGTACTATCTAAGTGTATTTATCTTCTCTTTGTGGAAGGCTTGTGATAATTTTTAAGTTTTTATCTTTTGTTATTTTAGTTGCATCATTTATTGTTTGTATATTTGTTGTTTTGTCTGTGCTCTACTGCATCAAAAATTCATTAGGAAAGCTAGTGTAACTGGTCAATTTAGGTGCTTGGTATGCCAGTTATTGGCAAATAAATCAATATTATTAGTTTTATCACATATTAACTTATTTTGCTAGAGTTTTGTTATTTAAGCTTAATTTATTTTTTGCCTCTCTCCAGTTTAAAGCAATAATGTTGTTCATTGTAATATATTTATTTTTAGAATCTATCCTTTGAATAAATTGAAAGGAAAATATGTAAATTATATTATCTTGAACAAATGAATTGAATTGTGTAGCATTGGCCTAAAAGTTCTTTTGTTTTTTATATTGTCCTGGATATCAAATAATCGGATTAACAAAATCAAGATAGACAAGAAACATATGCAATCTGTTTTAATATTATGCAAATTCTGTAAAAAATGTAATGTAATAGAAATAATTTTTATAAACTGTTTAATAAAATGTAAGTCTTCTATTATCAAATTGATAATGTTCTACATCAAAACACTTCTGCTTATAGACAAAGAAACTAATTATATTTACTGCTAGATTTTTGTGAAATTTTCGTGCTCAACTTTTTATTTTCAGCTTTTTAGATGAGTTAATTTATTTACCATTTTTTCCTTCTTAGCTAAAATTGTTGTAAATATTGTATAATATTGTCATGTTCATTGCTGTTTAGTAGCACAGGTTGTATATATAAATCTGCATATTGTTTTAGGTCATCATATTTTTTCTTTTTTTACATTGTTAATTCATTTTTGCTTTTGTAGATACCTTATTATATAAAGATTCAGTGTGGTTCTCTAGAACTGGCTTGTAATTTGACTAAAAATTATTTTTTTTTAAATCCATTCAACATAAATATTTCTTTGACTTGGATGACTGTAGATCATTCAGTGTCTGTTAAAATATAAGGAATGAGAACCATACATGCATTGAATTAAAAAGTGGATTAACAATGTTTTGAAATTGTGCCAAATTTGTGTTAATTGGGAGACAGTTTTAGAATTTTTCTTTTTGGTTGGATGGTGCTTGTTTTTATGTTAAAACAAATTTTATGTGTAAGAATTTATGTAGATTTATTTTTCATACTAATTCAACATAAAATTTCTTTGACAATTGCTTTTTAGTATGTTACAAAGCTATTTTCTATTATTTGGGTTTAACAGCTTTTTCTGATTTTTTTCAAAATTTCATACATTTGGTTTTATGGCTGTTCAATTTTAATTTAAAAAATTCTTTCTTTAAAACAGAAAAATAATTGAAATGTTATGTAATGTAGAAAGTAATTCTACAATTTAACTGAAACAAATTCAGGAAGATTTTGAAAACAAGAGTGATTTTCGTCTCCTTGCAAAAAATCTTCAAGTCCCCAGCAAATGTAAATTTTGTTTTAGCTAACATTTACCTTGTTTTGTATGAATGTAAATATTGCTGGTAAACAAACATTTTTAATTAAAGATTTTAATCTGGCTGTTAAATTATTGACCAGATTCTTGTAATTTGTCTGGAAACTAAGTATTATTTGCAATGGTTTGAGAAGGTTAATTTTATAAACCTTTCTGCTAGTCTGATAATATTTTCTCTATATTGCAATTCTTATCTTTTACAGTAAAATGTTTTATTTATTGTAAGATATTTAACTCTCCTTTAATTCAGTTTTAAGTTTATAAAATTTCCCATTTGTTCATTCAGTAAAGTAAAAGCCTTTTTATTCCTCCTCAAAATATTTTACGGTGTTGTATGTTTTTAGTGCCTGTTACTAACTCTATAAAGAATTAGTATGAACAATCAGTTCCTTTCATTTCTCATAAATGTTCAATATTATTTTGAAAATAGATTAAAATTGTTAGTAAAATGAAAAAGATATATAATCTGTGTATACATGTGTTACACATGAAGGTGGATGCAATTTATCCTAATGTATAATCAGTGTGTACATGTGTTACACATAAATACGGATGCAATTTATCACAATATAATCTGTGTGTACATGTGTTACACATAAAGACGGATGCAACTTATCACTTATGTCTTCTACTCTTTCTCATAAATGAATTTATATTTTATTCTGTAAATATAAATAAATATATATATATTTTGTGTGTTTTGATATTAATAAGAAATGTGAAATTTCAAGACAGTATTGTGAATCTTCAATTATGTTTGTTTAAATAGCGATATAATTTAAACAATTTTGAAATAATTTAAAAAATAATTTGCTTTCATATTAATTTTCTTGTATACATATTTAGAAATAATTTATGCTTAACTTTATTGAATGTAGTTTTTCTTTTGTTTGAAACTGTTAATTAAATGCTTTCTTTTTCTGGACGTATGACTTTCAAAATCAAGTACATTCATTACAGCGTAATATATTGTTGTGTACTTTCATAATTTTTATTTTTATAAATTGTTTACCTAATAAGAAAATGTAGTACCCAATCTATGCACTTGAAACATATCTTTATATAACCATGTTGTTTGCTTGATTGCAGTTGAATCCTAAATTTTTGTCTAACTGTTAATGCTAAAGTATTTGTGATCTTGACTGAAATGAAAGTTTGCATTTTCTAAAACTTGCTGTCTATTTTTTTTTTTTATATATATAAGTTATTGCTTTACTTATGTAAATGCAGTGTGCTATGCATCACTTCTCTACCTATGCAAAATATTAGCTTTTATACCTATGGTGGTCTTTGGATGTTAAATTTGTTTTGATTTTGTGATTTATTTTGGGGACCAAGTGTTTATTATTACTTACAAAATCTGTACACTTAATTACATGCCTTTCTTTGGGCACTGTCTTCAATGTAAGCATACTAATTATAAATGTGCCTAATTTAAAAAGATGCTGATACCACCTAATACTGTCTTATGTTTCTCAACAATCTGTTTTAAAATCATTTAAAAGCCCATTCTTCTAAAATAAAGTAATGTAAATAAGTTGCAGCATTTCATTTTAAAATGCAAATTAAATTTTTTCTGTGAAATGTTCGCTGTACAGTACTATAGCTGATATATAAGGTTTAAATTGCTATGTAATTTAATGCTGAATCGATTCTCTGTACATAATTAAAGCACTATTGCTTCAGTTACTAAAAATGGTCCATGTGTATTAAAAAAAAAATGGTTCATGTTACACTGATATTCTTTGTGTTATTTATTTGAATAGTTTACTATAGTAGTATTCTTATTTTTAATGTTTTGTTTTCAGATATTTTGTAAATTGATAACCTTCATTTGTTATCTCTGTGGCTTTCCAGTTTTCATAGTGTAATTCCTTCATAAATAAATGTACTTATCATTTTTTTGTGGTGGTGTCTGCTTTATTTTTATTAATCTAATTAATATATTTCCTATAAATTACAAATTTGCCCTGCCATTAGTAATTGTGTTGATTAGTAACTTGTATTTAAAAGGGCAGGCATGAAAGAGTTTCTCCTAAAGGAGGATTTTCTCCTTCTTAAAAAGTAATTGTGGACATTCTCTAATATAAAGCAAAATTACAAAGAAAATATTCGATATGTATAAGGCAAAATTTAATAATCAGACATTTTATCTTCTCAAATTCTTGAAATTTGTTTGAGCTACCGAATCAAAAATAAGTTTGTTATCTATGTTAATAATAGAAAGTTTTACTTAGTCTGTGAGTGATAGCTAATCAGGCATCTGTTTAGGAAAATCTTGACTTAATAAACATTACAAGTCACTCTCATGAAAAAGTCCCCTTTAAAGAAAAGTATTTTCATATATATGTATCAGCAATAGTGAAAGTTTTTTTAGTTTGTTTCTTGATTGTTCATGATAAAGAAGCTACTTCATTCAAATGAAGACCCATTCGCCAATACTAATCCTATGTAAAAAAATTCATGAAGATATCTCTGTTGCATTTTAATATTTTTAAATTTTTTGCATTTTATAGCTGACATCGATCTATATGCAGGCCATTTTTTATCTTTGTTTACAGATATTTTTTATGAGGGCGCTTTCATTTTTGCAACTGGTTTAAAAAGCAAAAGCATCCTCATAAACAATATCTGCAACCAAAATCGAAAAAGTAAAAAATGGCCTGCATTCAGATCAATCTCAGCTATCCAAGGCCAAAAAAAAAAAAAAAAAAAAAAAAAAAAATTCAACTGAGATATTTTCACAAGTTTCTTCTATAGCAATAGCATTAGTGAACGGGTCTTCATTTGACAGAAGTAGCCCCTTAAGCTGCTATCAGATTGAGCAACTTTTGAATCAACACTTGATTTCCTTCCGTTTTTCATGAAATATCCTCACAAAACCTGATTGTGATAGCAAACGTCCCCCAATTTTTTTCTCGCAGTTCCCAAAAAAAGGTTTCCGCTTGTTGAGACTTTTCATCCAACATCGAACATTTCAATGAAACTGAGATAAGTGATTGATATGAATAAGCGATGAATATTAATGGCTAGTACTAGTAGTACTGGTTTTCGTCCGACTTTCTCCTAAAGCAATTATAACCTTTTTCTCTCTTTCTGAGCGGGAAAAGGTTGTGATTAAAATCGGCTGAAAAGTTTGTTGCTCGTGAAGTTGATAGCTGCTGTAAAGAGATCAAAGTCACATTTTAAAATAATTTACTAAGTTAAAATTTCAATTTTTTGTGATGTTAATTACATTATTCCTAAATAAAATCACTTGATAAAATTTCTCATAAGTATTTGTAAAAATTAAAATTTATTAAAAATTGAAGTAATTTAAAATTGTTATAGCTTGAAATATAATTTGTAAAATTTCAATTTTTTCTCATTTAAATGAACAGAAATATATAATTTTGATTCAGCATTTTGAAAAATGTTAATTTCACTAATAATTAAAAATATAAAAAACTATAAAACAATTTCAAAAGTAAATATTTTTTTCAAGTTTGCTGAATCTAAATTAAATGAAATTGTGCCCCTTCGCCCATGGAATGGTCGCGTGTTCAGGATATTTCACCAAATCTCAGCCGCAGGTTTAGGTAGAAGCGGAAAATTAAAGATAACACGCATACAAAAAAAATAGTTAAACATAGGTACTTTAGTCATTTAGAGCTATTTAGTCTATTATGTCATCAATATAGACTTTGAACAGGATAATGTAAGATTATACAAATAAGGCAAGAACTATGCAGGTTTGTTTAGATATTAAGTTTTTTTTTTTTATATTTTTACTAGCAAAAGCCATGCTTTGTTTGGATTCACGAAGCATTATTTCATAGTATTAATATTTGAAAGTAACAATATTTTTTAAAATATTATTTTTGCATTATTAAGCAAAAACGTTATTTTATGTAATGGCATATTTTAATTTTAGAAATGTAAATTCAGCCATATTCCAGAAATTGTTTTGAATGGCGAATACATTAAAAATAATACTAACAGTAATTGCTTCTCAGTAGTAATTGTGTTTCATTTGGTTTAATTTTCAACCTTTGTTAAATCCATTACATAAAGTGTTATTTGAATTCAATTACTTTTATTTATTTTTACAATTTTTTTGTTGCCACTTTACAAAAGAAAAATCATAATTCTTTAGAAATTCATAAACATAGTCTGCATAAATGATTTCACATAATAAGAATAAATTGTGAATTTTAATTCTTAACATTGAAAAGTACTTTTATAATTAAATGTAAATAATTGAATTTTCACAAATTTTAATTCATTAAAAATATGCTATAATTACTAAAAAGTGTATTTTAAAAATATCAAAAGGCATTGTGAAACTGTTATACGATTAAAAGGAATGAGCTCCAAAGTATGCACAATTTCGAACCAATTTTAATAAAGTATTCAATTAAAATGTATATTTTCTTCTCAAATAACATGTTCAATAAATTAATTTTCTTTTAGGCCCACCACACTCCAGGGAGACATGCATCAAAAATCGTGCAACAGGATGCAGTCAAACCGTTTTTTCTTTGTTATCAGGGTGAAATTGTTGCATGTCGCACGTTTTTAAGTTCAATGTCTCACTGGTGTGTGGCGGGCCTTAAGATTTGAAGTATAACTTCTGCAATTATTTTCAATAGTCTAAAATATAAAAAGTCATCATTCACCTGCTTTTCGTTCATTATATTTCCAGTATGACATAACATTTGCTTTTTAAAAAAAAATCCGCCAAGCTATTTTATTTTCTGTTGTCACATGGAAATCTTGTATAAAAAGTTATGACATAATATTCAATTTTTTTTAAGTTCGTCAAAATATTTAATTTCATTTTTCACATGGAATTATTTCAATTTTAGTCTCCAAAGGTTTTTGTGATTTTTATGCCAAAACAAGATAAGCCAAAAATTATTACCACCAGTGGTGTACTCGTAGGTTTAACATTGTGTTTGCCATACAATCAAAGGTATGAAAACATGGAAAACTGGGAGCAGGAAAATACAATGATAAACCTATGAGTGAGCCACTAGTGATATTAATTTTTAGCTCACAGGCTATCGCAGCCTGAGAGCTTATGTGCCCGCCCGTTCTGTATGTATGTGCATAACGTGATAACTCATGATAAAAATATCGGATCCACTTGAAATTTTGTATATAGGTATATCCTGATAAGGCGCTTCCATGTTTAGTTTTTGGAATTCATTCGATATGTATAAGAGGGGGAACAAGAGTTCATGCCCCTCCTCTTAATTGATATAAACTGCATTTTCATGCAAAATTAACAGTTTTCGTTCAAAATTTAGATATAAGATCATTCTGATAGGGCGATTCCTTGACTGTTATTAGGTGTTCATTGAATAAGTATAAACAGGGGGAACGGGGGTTCTAATGCCCCTCCCCTTAATTTATATAAATGGGTTTTTCAAACAAAATTGTCATATTTCATTCAAATCTCAGAATAGTTTTTTTGGAAGTTAAATGGTTAAGTATAAAAGAGGGGATAACTCCTCTTAAATTATATAAATGCTAAATGGGTTTTTATTAAGAATTATCCGATTTGCTCTGAATTTTTAACATAATTTTTTTATATGATAAAGCATGTCCTTGATAGTTTAGGAGGTTCAATGATTAAGTATAAAAAAGAGGAAAGGGGTAGCTGTTTCCCCTTCTTATTTTTTTTTCGAACGGAATTAACCCTTTGAAATACAAGGGTGTAATGTACAATTTGTATGCATAGCCTGTGTGCTCAATGCCATCAGTTTAACTGGGCAATATTCTTTTTATTGGTTTATGCACCACTTCACTTCCGGCAGACATGGATCATTAGATTCCCCTGTTACTATTCTTCACTAGCGTCTGCGTTAACATCAAATTCATCCGCGCAACGTCTGGTGCGCAGGTCTGTTGAGGAGAACTCGGGGGAGAGCTCGCACATTTCACCGAGGGACTTAGTTGAAATTTGCGGACGAAGCCTCGGTTGAAACCTTGAAACAGTGTATGATGGCGCATCAATTCTTAGGTTTTTAGCTGACCACTTGTTGCTGTTTTATCTTTTGTAGAGTTTTATAATGATCTTTATTAAATTAGTTAATAAAGATTAGTTATAAACATATAAAGATCAGTTGCTTTTTAAATTGTACTTACAATTAACTAAATAAAATTATTATAAAATTGAGTATAATTCATAATTAAAATACAATTTTTAAATGCATATAAGTTTTTTCAAAATAATTAAATGAATATTTATTAAAATACAATATCGCCTACACTTACACTAAACATAATTTTATGCTACATAAACATAATTTTAAATAAAAGATTAGTAAATTCAATTAATTTGATATTTAAGTTCCCTCTCTCTCTCTTAAAAAAAAAAAAAAAAAAAAAAAAAAAATCAAGCATTATTTTTACATATAAAAATCGCGATTAGTTTACTACACTTTTTACTAATTACTGATTCATCTGAAATTATAAAGATGTGGAGGATTAGTGCAATTACAAATTTTCTTCTTTTCTCTATATATTATTATTACTACTATTTAAATATATAATTAATATTGATTTGAAATATATACAATTAATTAATATCAATCTTTAAATATATGTAAATAATATTAATATTTAATTGTGAATAATCTATATTAGATAATGTTATTATTTAAATATACATAATTAATATATTTTTTAATTGTATGTGTGTGTTACTGCACATGTATAATTTAGATGAATTAATATGTTATTTAAATATGTATAATTTATATTAAATAATAATATTTAAATACACATAATTTATACTATTATTTATTAAATATCTAATTGATATTAATACTTTTGTTTAAATATATACAACTTATATTAATTAATATTATTTAAATATGCATAATTATATTAAATAATATTTTTTAAATATATAATTAATTGATATTTTTACTTAAATACATATAATTATATTAATATTTTTATTTAAATAAATAAGTAATATTTTCGGTTAGCGGTTTGTTATACATTCTTTTCAATTTTCAGTATCTAACTAGCGAGATACAAAATATGGAAAAGATGAATTGTATATTGAATACATGTACATAATTCTTTCCAAGCAAAAATTAATCCACAGTCCACCACCAAGCAATACTATTTTACACCTAGTGCAAAAAATTCTGTTTGTTTATCTATTGAATGCTACTCAATGTTAGTGATAAGTGTCAGGTGCTAGGACACTGCTCTTATAGTTACTTTTCTCTATCCCTTGATTATTTCTATGTTTTAGAGAAAAGGATTTTCTTCATTATACTCATTGGAGTATGTTTTCAATATTAATGTGCAAAGTTATGCAAAAATTTAATTATGCATAAAATGCATACCATATTTGAAAATACATTTCCAGCTTTTATCGCTTAAACACAGTACGATCATCGTACTACAATCAAAATATTTTTTTGCTGTGTAAGTGAATGATAACCATTATTCATATCACATTCTACAGTAAGTATCTTGTAATACACTTCAATGATGTATATCAATTTCAATATGCCTGAAATAGTGTAACATTATAAAATATGCTTGAAGTAATTTTTTTACATAAACATTAACTGATTTTTTTTTTTTTTTTTTTTTTTTTTTTTTTTTGTCAAGTGATATATAAATTGATTATGCACATTTTGGCAACAGTATTCAGTTTTTTTAATTTTTTTTTATTCAAGTCTGATTTGAAATCGATGACCAAAAGTTTTGAGTCATCAGAATGTGATGTTAAAAGCACATTGTATAAAAGTGTTAACATTTATTTTATATGTATATATATATAAAATTTCGTCTTACATAGAAATAAAAATTTATCCTAAATACTCTCTCGTGAAAATGTTTCCTGTTTTTCATGTCCCTGAAAATTAGTTTTAAATAAAAAATTTGCAATATTTATACCCAATCGATGACTTGAATAAAAACAGAGTTCAGGCAGAGTCAGTCATCTCATTATTATTATATACAATACTATAGAGAAAGAATGCTTCGATGCATTTCTTAAACAGATATCAATTACATTTTTGAAGTAGTGTAACATCACTCAAAACTACCACAAAAGATTTTCCTCCCATTGTCACTATAAATGCTACATACTCAATTTTCACAAGGAAACATGCTGTATTTAATTTCAATAACATAAATGAAAATTTAAGTTTACGAGAATTACAAACTGACAAACTGAACTCACAGAAACTCTTTTCAAATGTGTTAGAAAGTATTAAATTAATATTTCAATAGGGTTCTGTAGGCAGACTCACTTCTAATGTCTTTTTTTTTTTTTTTTTTTTTTTTTTTTTTTTTTTTTTTTGTGTGTGTGTGTGTGTGTGTGTGTGTGTGTGTGTGTGTGTGTGTGTGTGTATGTGTGTTTTATTTTATTTCAATGATTTATTAATTTTTTTGTAGTTTCTGTAAAATAATAAATAAAAGATTGCGATAATTTATGCTAATTTGAAAAGAAAATGAAATAAAGTATAATTGCATAATTCAATGAAAATAAAACATCACTATAAATTAAATAGGACAACAATCTGGTGTGAGTAGTAAACAAGGCTTAGAAAATACAAGTTTGTGCTTAAATCAACGAAAAGAAAAAAAAAAAATGAGTTTTAAACTAAGAAACTACTACACAAAACATTTTAATAAAAAAATTATGTAACTTAAGGAAAGTGTTACAAAAAAAAAAAAAAAAAGATTTAATAAATTTACTACACAAAATTAAGACAAATTAATTATAATGGAAAATTAATGCATTAATTAATTAGTGAAAACAGCAAATAAAGTACAAGTTAGAGTCTTCAGATATAAAGTGAATATGTTTGTAATGCAAGTAAAAGTTATGAGTAATACAGATTCACTGTTTTAATTATTTTAGCTATCCTCATATTTTAAAGTCGATCACAAAAAAATTCAGAACACGGTATAAAAACGTATAAACCTCTTAGTACCGATAATCAAAACAAATAAACTCAGTGTTGAATTCAGGGGGTGGCTTGGGTGGGACAAATCCCCCACCCCCCCGGAGCAATAAAATCTCCCCCCGGAAATTTTGATATTTTGGGGACCAAGTGGTCAAAAAGTGCAATTCCCCTCCCCGGGACCCTATTATGTCCCTTCCGGAGCTACAGAAATCTCTCCCGGAGACAAATGTCTGAATTCAACACTGAATGAACTACATTAAAAAAAAAAGTATTAAATTTATCATGGCATAATTAGCGTTTATCATCGCAAAATTACTTGCACAACTAAAGATTGTATAGTTTTAAACTCGAAGAATGACTGTACGCAAGTCCTGCAAGTCAGGTGTTCGTCAGCAAAACTGCTCCCTGCACGAAGCAAGAGTAAACAAACGGAGAAACAAACACTTTGAAGCAGACGAAAATTCCTAGCACACCTGCGCGCCAGAAGTTGCGCGGATGAATTTGATGTTAACGAAGACGCTAGTCTATTCTTCCACAAAATAAAGGATATTTTTCTTGTGCTCGATAACATAGTGTTTTGTGCTGTCAATTCTTGGACTATTAGAAGGTGTAAATGTATAATATATTTTGTTTCTCGCGTATTATTGCAATCATTTTGCATTGATGAACAGTTTAAAAGAAATTTCCCTTTTCAGTTTAAAAGAAAGTTTCGTCATAGGAGGTTCTTTTTTCATGCATTAAACATTATTTTAATAAGACTAGAAATCTATGATTCTTTAAAAAGAATAAATTTTAATGTTTAATTGTAGAATAATGGCAATTCAAAAGTGTATGTTTTTTTCCAAAAATTTTTGACCAAGCCAAAATTTACTGATTTTCGAACAGACTTGGCTACTTCGAGAAAATGATTTTCATACAGGATGATTCAACCGATATTGAATAGTTTTGTCCATGAAGAATGAAATCAGTCGAGGTTTCGTATGGAAAAAATAAGTTAGATCCAGCTCGACCCGAGTCTTCAGAAAAAAGTAAAGCCCAAATGCTGTTAATGAAAAACAGACTGAACATTGGCTCTGGCTTCGGTTCGAGGCCCAGCCTGAGCAGATCTCTAATACTCGTATTAAGACCTTTCTTGTTAGTGTGTAATAATGGGAAGAAGCCTATTGAATATCAGTAACCTCGATTATCCAGAATTATTTTTTCAGACACTCGAAATATTCGTTCAAATAAAAAAAATATAAAAATTTTCTTTTTTTTTTTTTTTTTTTTTTTTTTTTTTTTTGTCTGTGTCTGTAAAAGAAAATAAAAAAATATAAATTTTGCTTAAAGAATGGAATCTATTGGATAATGAGCTGTAGAGATATTTATAATCCTATTTTCCACACTCTTCGATTTTTCATGACCCTGTATTTTATTCAAATGCAATTCAAATATTTCTTTTAATTGGAAATGAGACACTTCATCCGAGTCAGTAAACTGTTAGTTAATAGGTTTATCATTTTTGAAATTATAAGGCTTTTACTACCTGATTATTACATCGACAAAATAAATATCGCCAAACTATAAAATGCGTATAATGGCTTATTGTAAGTGTCACACATACTTGACAATAAATACGTTACATGTGTTTCTATATCATAATTGATTTTTAATTTGACATTTAATTTGTATTTTTATAAATCTTTTACAAATTTATTTGTTCTTGTGTTATTTAAAATAAAAATTATGCCATTTTGTATAATTTATGAGTAATTTGGCGATTTATATAATTTGTCGAAGTGGATGGATGGTATAATCAAGTAGTACCCACAATTCTGTAATAGAGCATTACAGTGTGTTAGAAATATTTAAATATATGTTTAAATTTTATTTTGGAACTGAAATGTATTTTATAAATAGTTTACACATATTTTATTTTCATATTTTATAGTATACATTAGAGATTTGCACGGGCCGAGTTCGTGCCAATTTTTATTAGCAGCATTGGGGCCGGATCCAGGCTTTACTTTTTTCTGAAGACTCAAGCTGGACCTAGTCTCTAATATTTTCAGGCCTAATTTTTTTCCTGAAGAATCGGGTCTAGCCTAACTTATTTTTTCCGTACGAACCCGGGACTGATTTCATTCTTCCTAGTCTTACCAATATATTCAGATCGGTTGAATCATCCCGTATGAAAATCATTTTGGCACAGAAGTCAAATGCGAATGACATTGGTGCAATTTATTTCTGTCGCCAATTTGGCGAAAACTTTGTTTTCAAATACCAGTTATATATACCGTATTTTCGGGCGTATGAGCCGCGGCGCATACGAGTTTAAAAGTATAAAATATTGTAGGTGCGGCTCTTACGCCGGGGCGGCGGGTACGATGATTTTTTTTTTTTTTTTTATTTTGTCAAATGGTTTTGACACTTTTTTTTCGTTTAATCAACAATTATATGCTCTCAAATTGGTATCAAAACATTTGAAAACGTCTCTCAACCGCAGGTGTCCGTGATGCGTTAGTTGTTTATTTTTAAACAATCAACATTATTCAAAAATAATGTTGGTCTCACCGGTTCTCATGTTAAAAATTATTATATTTTCCCCTCATCTATTAATGATTTTACCTGTAGGATATTGGAATGTACAGCTGTCACATTTTTTTCTTCTAATGATCCTCCTTCCAGTTAGAAAATAAAACTGCCCAAAGAGAGCTCTAATCCCGGTATAGAACTCTTTTGAAATAGACTTCCTATACATAGTAAAAACTTTAGAGAGCAAGATTTTTCTTTATTTTTTTCAATAACTCACTCTTTTTTTATCCGGCAAAAATAATCCAAACTTTGAAACCGGTCGAATCAGCAAGTTTTTTTTCCCCCAAATGAGTTAATTCAGGTGATAAACAACAAAAACGGGCCTGGCGAATAATAAAAAAATAATAAAAGGCCGACTTCCGTGATAAACATTTAAAAGAAGCCAATAGAATATAAACAATTTTCAATGCATATGACTTTGCAAGAATAAGTTTAAATGTGCTACACGAGTCGATGTTAACTTGGCAACTTTAAGGGCTATTTCACCCACGTGCAAACATCGGCTAACTAATGTTAATCTCAAAGAAAAAAAAAGTGTCATTCTCATTCCATTATTTTTAAATGATATTTTTTGCTTTGGATAACGGAAGTCAATCTCCACAAAGAGTCTTTACTTTTTCGATTTTGTTTACAGGTTTTTTTATTAGTATACTTTCACTTTCGAAACTGGTTCTAAAAGTCAAAGTATACCACTAAAAACATCTGTAAACGAAATCGAAAAGGTGTCTTCTTAGGGATCAACATCTCAGATATAAAATACAAAGAAATCATTTAAGCATATTGAAATGCAAACGCATTTGAAAAAAAAAAAAAAAAAAAAAAAAAAAAAAAATCCATAGGATTAACATTAGCGAGTAGATGTTTTTACTTGAGTGAAGCAGTCCGATCTATAGGGGGGGGGGGGGGGGGATCAGCTCGGTCCGACCCATATAAAATAATAATAATAATTAATAAATAAAAATAACAATCCGGCACCCGGAAAATTTAAAATATCCGCATCATCCAAGTGAATTTTTTCAATAGATTAATTTTTACTATGATATGGTTAAAAATTGTTTCGTACGAAAAGTTCTGAACAAAACTACTTATTTTATCCTTTTACTATGTTTATTTTTAAAGAAGTGCCTAATAAAAGCACTCAAGTAAGTATTTATAACTATAAAGCAAACGTGCAATTTTGTTATCTCTTGTTTCTGCTAATAAAAAAAAAAAGAGAGAGAGAGACACTGGTTATTTAAAGTCACCTTTTCTCCTCATCCTCTTCATGACTCAATGTGCGGACATGTTGCCCTTTGACCTTGATGCGTAAGTCGGCTAATATCGCATTGCTTCTGTTTTGTTTCTTTGAATACAGTAGAAAAAAAAAGAACGAAAATAGTTTTTTTTTACGCTAAGTGGATTTGTGGATTTTTTTTTCTTTTCTTAATTTATATCTTCATAATATAATCATCGAAATAACTTAAGATGAATATAAAGTCTAAATTTGAGCAAGAAATATTTAAACTTACAAAATTTTTGTAAATGAACAAGGATAGATGCGTATGTACCAAATAAAAAATAAACTAATCTACCACAAAAGGAATCATTAAATCAATTATCAATAGTTAAAATATTAAATAAAGATATGCAGGTATATATTTATATAAAGGAATTTGTAGTGCTGTAAGCTATTTAAGAATCGATTTTTTGCCGCAGGCATGATAAACAATTGTGGATTGTATTCGCTGTGGATAATGATTTGTAGTATTATACAATGGTTATATATATATTTATTAATCAATTGTGGTTTAACATGTGTAATTTAATTTTAGCATATGTGCTGTGTTTCAATGTAATTCGTATTTTATTATTTACTTCACCAATTTACTTGATCGTCATTTCTTTACACTGAGGAAAAAGTTGCTTTTTTTTTGGGGGGGGGGGGGCATGATATTGTTTTAAAATTATTTTTTAACAGATCTCGAAAATACGGTATCGCCGTGATCCCGCTGATTCTAAAATGTTGAGGTTCAACTGTATCATATTTTCGTTAAGAGGCTACTTCAGTCAAGCGACCCGCTCGTTAATGCTAATCCTATGGGAAACATTTATAAAGATATTTCGTTTGAATTTAAATATTTTTAAATGATTTTTGCATTGATTAACTCTGATAGATTTGTAGAAAGAACATTTTTCGCTTTTTGCTTACAGGTATTTTTCAATGAGGGCACTTTCATTTTGGGAGTCGGTTTCGAAAGTGAAAACAATCTTCAAAATCGAAAAAGTATAAAACGATCTGCATATAGATGGACTTGAACTATCCAATGCCCAAAAATCATTTAAAAATATTGAAATGCAAACACGATATCTTTATAAATTTCATCCATAGGATTAGCATTAAGGAGGTCTTTGTGTGTGACTGAAATAATATCTTAACTTAAAAAAAAAAAAAAAAAAAAAAAAAAAAAAAAAAAAATCCTACACTAAAATTAATTTGAAAAAGTCTTTGATCGAAAATCTGACGGATTTTTGCTGGAAAGAACTAGAACTTTGTGGTGTTAATAGTGTTATTTATGACGGCCGATTATCTGCAGGAGGGATATAGGCCCTAGGATAAGTGCCCTCCGTGGGGGGTCTTTCTAAGGGAACCTAAACCGCATTTACACAAGGATGACCAAGATTCGAAGAAAAGTTTAGAACTTTGTGGAAAGAACTAGAAGTCTGTGGAAAGAGCACTTAGAATTGAACGCTACTAGGAAAAGATGCTAGGGAGGAAGCTAGCATCCTGCTGCGCTCCTCTCATTGGCGCAAGTAATTGCGCCTATTTCCGATTGGATTTTAATTGCGTACTACAAACACGTTTTTTTTTTTCTTTTTAGCTGAGAATTATTTTACGGTACTGTTCTGCTCTTTTTGTCTGACGCTCTTATTTAAGCAATTTATTTTTTTTTTCAAGTGAAAATGGCTCCCAAAAAGTTAAAAAGTTACACCGCCGCTTTCAAGCTTGCTGTGGTTGATAAGGCAGAGCTAATAGGTAATCGTGCTGCAGGACGAGAATATGGAGTTGATTAGCGTTGCGTAAGGAGATGGAGAGCTGAAAAATCTATTTTGAAGGAAATGCCAAAATCTAAGAGGGCACGAAGAAGTGGCGTTGTTGTTTGGCCAAATCTGGAGAGAAATTTAGCCAAGTGGGTAAAGGAGCAAAGGGAAAAAGGAATGCCCGTTTCAACTGTTCAGATACGGTTTCAAGCGAGGATTATGGCATCGAACATGGGATTTACAAATTTTAAAGGTAGTCCCAACTGGTGCTTTAGGTTCATGTCGAGAAATAATTTGTCTGTAAGAACCAGGACAACTGTGGGACAAGAACTGCCTGCAGATTGGGAAAAGACAAAAGCACCTTTTTTAAAGTATGTCGCTGAAAAAATCAAGGAAAACAACTTTTCAACAGCACAGATTATTAATATGGATGAAGTTCCATTAACTTTTGATTGCCCCCCCCAGTAGAACTGTTAACACCATTGGGGAAAAAACAATCGGCATCGTAACAACTGGTAATGAGCGAACCTCATTTACCTGTGTTTTAGCTTGCGCTGCGAATGGAGACAAATTAAAACCACTAATTATTTTCAAGCGCAAAACTATGCCTAAGGCAAATTTTCCTTCCGACGTCGTAATACGGTGTAACGAAAAGGGATGGATGTCGCAGGAAATCATGTATGAGTGGCTGGCGGAAGTGTGGAGGAAAAGAAAAAATTCTTTTTTTCAGCCTAGTGGGCTTCTTATTATGGACTCAATGAGTGCCCACAAAGGTGATTCCGTAAAAACTGCTTTGAAAAAAGTCTCAGCCGAGCCAGCAATAATCCCTGGCGGATTAACTAAAGTTTTACAGCCTCTTGACTTGGCTGTGAATAAATCTTTCAAGTCCAAAGTAAGAAAACTGTGGGAAAAATGGATGATGGAAGGGCTACATTCATTTACAAATTCTGGAAAAATGCGCAAAGCCACTTACGAAGAAGTAGCGTCGTGGGTTTCATCGGCATGGAAAGACATTAGTGCTAAAACTATTATGTCGGGCTTCAAAGCAGCCAATATCATGGAAAATACAGTTAGTGATGATTCATCTGAATCTGATGATAGTGAAGATGAAAATTGTGACGTATTAACTGATAAACAATTTTTAGAACTATTTAATTCCGACAGTGAAAATTCCGATTTTGATGGATTTGAAGATTTTTAAACATGTTGATAAAATCTTGTATATATTTTTTTCTATATTTTCACTTCATTCCAATAATAATTTTTCATATTTTAAAGATATTTTGAAGTAGTGTTCTCTTATTATATGTAATCCAATATTTTTTTAGAAAATTTTATAAATATTACAAAAAATTGAAATCTTAATATTAAAATTACATACCTGCTATTTATAACGGATCAGTGATAGGAAACGTTATTAAATTGAAAAACAAATACATAATAATAATAAATCAACAGTCAAGGGAAAAATGATTCTGCAATATTTACAGGTAAGATTATAATATTATAAATAAGTTTCTGATATTTATTATATTTTTCTCTGTTTGTTATTGATCCAGTGACAAAATGTTGCTTTTTTGCAGTAATCTGAGGAGTTAACATAAACTAGTATGCATTTAAAAAATATTTTCTTATAGCAATACGCTTTATTACATCACATTTTTCAGTAATATTTTTACTACAGTTTTTAAGGCATTTGCATACATTAAATCTAAGTGTCTTTCGTCCAATGATTTTTTTCTTCAACAGCTTATTTTATTTATTTTATTTTTTTCGTCAGTGTCTCTATACGATATTTCTTTACATTTTAAATATATTTTTTAGGCACTTAAGTGAAAAAAAAATTTTTTTTTTAACTGTTCAAGTGAAAATATTTTATATACTGTAACAGTCTCTAAAATCTGGAAACCTCAAATACAGATAGCATAAATGATCATCAAATGTTTTATATTTATATAGTTCAGTTATCCTATCTTATCGACAGATGGCAGCACCAAAAATGTATTTAACTTTTTAGTATAATCTAGATTATATTCTGCATTTTGCCGACAGATGGCCGTACCAATCATTTCTTCTAATTCATTTCCAAGTTTATTTATCTTGATATAGTAAAATGAGAAAACAAAGAAATATCAACAGAAAAATTCATAAACAGTTTATATAAAATATTAGGCCTGGAACAAAGGAATTTTATTACAGAGATTGAGCTAATATCATTGTAATTGGGGAAAAAGTAATGACCAGTAGGCCTAAATTAAAGCAACTAAATACTAACATATAAATAAAATCGTAATCGTGAAAATGCTCTGTGTATATTTAATTTTAATAAGATTAAATGCTTGGCTTTGCTGTTAAATAACTTAATGTGCCATTTATGATTTTTTTTTATAAATATGTGATTTTTTTTCTTTTTTAATGATGATTTTCAATAATTTTTACTTACATTTTAAAGTTGTTTTTTGAAGATCACTAAAATTCGGAAATAACTAAAAGCCGCGTCTACGAACGATTTCGGAATTTAGAGATTTATACTGTATAAATATCAGCAGCTTGGGTGCGGCGCTTACGATGGTGCGGCGCTTACGTCGATGTACTTTTTTTTTTAACAGATTGTCATTGGTGCGGCGCTTACGGTGGGTGCGGCGGGTATTCCCGAAAATACGGTACATGCTTTAATTATTTTCTATTATTTAAAAAAAAATGACAATAAGAAAAGTTTAATTGATAACTATAGAACAAAACAATTTTTATCATCTTAAAAAAGAAAATAAAAGTAATTAAACAGCAATAGCCAGTTACCATGTGAAGCATAAAATCGTCATTTTGTTGCAATCCCGCCAATGTGGTGCGTATATGACATCCGTGCCAAAAAAGGATGCGACATAATTAACTGACATAAGTTGCAGTCCCCTGCAGGGTCAGCTTGAGAAAATACACAAGTTAGATTTTTAGGCACAGATGACATATACGCACCACATTAGCGCAAGTGCAACAAATTGGCGATTTTATGCCTCATATGGTAACCAGGTCACTGTTGTTTATTAATAAACTTTATTTACTTTATATTTTCTTTTATAAATTGTTTTGTATTATAGTTATTAATTAAACTTTTATAGTTTACTATTATTTCCTTTTTAAAATAATAGAAAATAATTAAAAAATATATATGTAACTGATATTTGATGACGAAGTTTTTGCCAAAATGGCGTCAGAAAAAAAAAATCGCTCCAATGTGCTGCCACAGGTGTCATATACGCTCTATGTTGACGAGATTGTTTTCTAACGCCAATTTGGTGAAAACTTTTTTTTGTATACCAGTTACATGCATATTTTTTAACTGTTTTCTATTACTTTAAAAAGGAAATAACAATAAAAGAAAATTAGTTAATAATTATTGAACAAAACAATTTATATCATTTTATAAAAGGAAATAAAAGTAAATAAACAGTTTATTAATAAATAAACATTAATAGCCGGGTTACCAGGTGAGGCATAAAATCACTATTTTATTGCAATTGCAGCAGTGTGGTGTGTATACGACATGTGTCATCTGTGCCCCTTTTTAAAATGAAATTTTGCAATTGGAAGTGTGTATCTAATATACGTACATACAGAGTGTTTCTAAAATGATCGCTATATTTGAAAAATCAATAAAAACTAAACGAGCAGCGATAGAAATACACCGTTAGTTGCAATATGCTTGGGACAACAGTAAATTTTCAGGCAGACAAGCTTTTGGAACTAGTTGAAAGTTTCAACAACAGATGGCGCTGCAGTCTGGAAAAATCTAAAGTACGATGTCCTCATATCCATCATGCATAACGTATGTGGATATGTATCATAGGTGAATATGTTACACATATCCACCAATAATATGGCTTAGTCTCTGAACGGAATTACCAGAAACTTTGTAAAAGTGTCAGGCGGGATGGCTTCCCATGCTGAAGAGATGTACGGCTTCAGTTGTTCAATTGTTTCTGGATTGTGGCGGTACACCTGGTGTTTGAAGTAAAAAATCCTGTGTTCAAAGGTGTATAGTTGGTGTATTTTTGTTGGCCGATTATCTACGCTAGGGATATAGGCCCAGGGGGGGAGTGCCCTTCGTGGGGGTCTTTCTAAGGGAACCTAACCCGTATTTACGCAAGACTCGAAGAAAACCACGAAAACTCCGAACGGTTAGGCCGACGGCCGCGATTGGGTTCGAACCCAGCACCTGCCGTCTACCAGTTGAGAGGTCCAAACCTCTCGGCCACTGGTGGGGCCCTGTGTTCAAAGGAATAAACCATTTTTTCACAGCAAACTTGCAATCTGTGAACAGTACATGCTTACAGCAGAAAGACGATTTACAGAATGGCAAACTCACAGACTGCGTTTTAATCTATAGTTTTCAAATCGCCTGCAGCGCCATCTGTTGTTGAAAATTGTAACTAATTCTCAAAGTTTGTCTGCCTGAAAATTTACTGTTGTTCCAAGCATATTGCAACAAATGGTGTATTTCTATCGCTGCCCGTTTAATTTTTATTGATTTTTCAAATATACCGGTCATTTTTTAAAACACCCTGTATATACATTCTTGCATGTTTAAGACAAAGTCATTTGCGTCTCGCTCACTACTGAAATAAATTCTTGAGGTCCATTTGTGTTGTAATTGTCTGAAGAATGCCTTAGAACATAGCTGTGACATTGTATTTAGGATAAAGTACAAATTCATCTAAAAATAGTAGTAGAAAGGGCAATTTATTAAAGCTGGAAAACTTACTTAAACCGACAATTTTAAGCTAACTTTCAAATGATAAATCACTAAATTCAAATTTTCAATTAAAAAAAAAATCCATTGTGTGTTTCAAGAATATAGGAGGGAAAATACTGACTAATGCATGGTATCAGCAAACGTGTAAATCTAATCGAGATGAGAGGCTGCGAAAGGTTGAAGCAGGAGCAAAAATTATTTACGAAGATATCAGATAGAAGATTTGCTTCAGGAAACTGCAACAACATCGCAGTTGTGTGTCAAGACGAAGAAGATGAGTTGACTTTGAAGCCGATCTGGAAATGGATTGCCCACACAATGAATCAGAGGACCCAATGGAAGGGGAAATAGTCATGCCGCAAGGCATCAAATATTTACTACTTAAAAAAAACTTTTATTTATAATATTGATTTTTATAAAAACACCCGCTAATTACATTCGTCTATTTTCTATTTTATAGATGTCGGTGAAAAGCAGGGACACTCAAATAAAAGAAAGCGGAAATAGTACTTTGTTTTTTAAGTAAATGTGCTTACTAATGCACATAATTATTTATAATTAAATAATATTTCATAATGAGTCGTCGTTTTTATTGTGAGTAAAATATAGTCGATCATAATATCTTCAGTATCATTTAAAGTCAATATTTGCGAAAAATGGCCAGTTTTCATGTTAAATCTATGTACAGTGCCATAATTCCTATTTTCCGGATTTTTTTTGTTTTCACACCCACATTTTGAACTACGAGAACTTTAAGAACTGGAATCCGTGTCAGCTTTTATATGCTAAAGCCTCTTTTAGTTATTTTATTTACATTATTTAAAAGTCAAATTAAGAAATTTTTACTATTATTATTTTATAATAGCAAATGAAGATTTTGATCACAAATATGCTCATTTTTATTTTATTTATTTATTTGTTATGAAAGAAGCAATGAGTATCAGATTAATAAAATACAGTCAATAATAATATATTTAGTATTATTAAGTGGAGAAAATTTGCCTAAAATGGTTGTTTTTCATGTTTCATAGACGTACGGTGCTGTAATTCACGTTTTTCAGAATTTTTTGCTTTTCACATTAATTTTTGCGGCTCTCTCACAGCTAAACCATTGATCAGAGAAAAAAACTTTTAGTACATAAAATGTAGAAAATTTTGTGCTCTTTAATTTATGTACTGATGACTTTTATGTAAAATGCATAATTTTGAAATTATTTAGAAAAAACGAAAAAAAGCCACGATTTTTGCCAAAAAAAAAACGTGTTTCCGGGGAGTAATTTTGTTGGATAATGCCAGATTCGTGTTCAGCGACCCAAAAAACATAAAGGGAAGCAAAAATCAAAACTACACCAAAACTTGCATTTATTTGTCCTTTTTGAGCACTTAATGCCTGGACTAGATTAGAATATTACTGCATTGCATTGTCTGTTTCTTTGAGTCTTGTGGTATAATTGATCGCAGGGTTCGTTAAATATTATGATATTTTCGATAATATCCGATATTTTGATATACAGGGTGGTCATAAAAAAACTTTGCCGATATACGGAGCTCTAGCGGCCAGTCCGCTCAACCGATCGAAATGAAATTTCAGATATAGCTATTCAGAGGTATCACCATTAATTGCCTGTGATGACACCCATGTGGAAAATGTGTAATCAAAATAAAAGTTATAATTTCTCCGATCTGTATTGTAATCAGAGATTAGTGTACTGACAGTGTGTCATATGCAAATTTCCTCTTTGCGCCCCAATCGAGTTTTTTCTATGGGGGAGCGGATTCGCAGAACAGTTTTTTGTGCGTGCATAACATGTCCGTTTCTTGCGATACACATACGGTTTCAACGCTCTTTAGGGTTTTCGCATGCGCTGAGCATTTTGCGATGAAAAAAATGGGTGTTGCCATTGGAAATTTTCGAGTTTCTGTAACTATAACCGTAACCGTAAGCGCCATTTTGTTGCCGTTCACAGAATCTAGAGCTCATACCTCTGAACAGCTATATCTGAAATTTCACCTCGATCGGTTGAGCGGACTGGCCGCTAGAGCTCCATATATCGGCAAAGTTTTTTTATGACCACCCTGTATATCAGATAATTTCGATATATATCCGTTATTTTCAAAATAGCCAAGTTACTGTTTATAATAAATGATTTCAGGCATAATATAAATTAGAAACTAGAATATATTACAGTTAACATGAAAATTTCATCAAACATTATTCTAAAAACTAATTTTTTTTTCTTTACTTAGAGCAAAATTGAAAATCAACTAATTGAAAACAAGGAATCTGCTTTATATACTTATAAAAACTAATTATAGAATTTAGTTAAAAGCATAAAATAAATCAGAAAATTATAAAACAAAATAATTTTTTTAATTAAAAAAATTACACAAAATGAAATTTTTTTATTTTGTATTCTCTAATATGTTGTACATACAGTTTAAATTTAAGTGAACTAAAACCAGAAAAGATTATTTCCTAATTAAACTGTATATAACTGATTATTTAAATTAGACAGTTTATACTATGGCTGTTCCGAGTTAATTATGGCCCACATATTCGTTCTGCATTTAAAAATAAATTCTTCAAATCTAAAGCTTGTAAAATATATTTGTTTTCTTCTTTACTAAAAAAGAAACTACCAGAAACAAAAGTTCTGTATCTAAATTATGGCGCAATCAATAACAGTTGAAAATTTCATTTACACTTGTTTAGAGTGAAAATATCAAAAATATTTTGTACTTGATACCTCAAAAATAAACATCAAATATAGAAATTATCAAACATCTTGATATATGGAAAATAAATCTTAAGTATATGAATATTTTGAATGTAAAAAACACCTTCATAGTTTCAAAATAAATTGAAAATATCGAAAATATCAAAAATTTTGATATTTTGAAAATAAATATCGGATATATATCATGATATGTATCGCGATTTATATCCATTGATATACATCGTGATGGCAATTCATGTAATATGTTTTGTCTTTACTAATAATGCAATGATTTTACAATGCAGTCGGATCTCGTTAATTCGAAATCGGATAAATCGAATCTTCGCTTAATTCGAACTAAACATGAAGTCCCGAAATTTTCAATAGCCCAATAACGTTAAAAATTTTCATTTATTCGAACTAATTTTCTCTTGACTTCGTTTAATTCGAACTACGAGATTCCGATTTTTTATTTTTCTTTACTTTCTCTCAGACTTCAGATCCTCGAAATAACTCTCTTTCTTTCATTTTTGTCAGAATTGCTTTGAACAAGTATATGTATAGTCCCATACATTTTATATCCGCTATATTAGTGCCCTGTCTGTACACCAATGACACCTTCACTCCATCTTCGTTTGTGTTTGTTCCTAATCCCTTTATTAGTTTATGTATTTATATCTTTTAATTTAATATTAAGAATGATAAAAGACGAAATATAATTAAAAAATACTGCAGCTTTAATTTCTTTGTAATAGAATACTTTAAACATGTTTTCTTCTCAAATTTTCCATAATTCGAACTCTGGATAATTCGAACATTTCTTGTGGTCCCGACGAATTTGAATTAACGAGAGCCGACTGTATATCCATTGATATATAGCCACTGATATCTATCAGAAAACCCTGATTGTCTGCCTGTGAGTTATCGAAATAACATAATTTAAACAGATAATTTTTACATAGAGTATTTTATTCATTTATTCAATTATTTACATAAATATAATTAATATACATTAGTTCTTAATACAAAGAGTCAATTAAATTAAATTTAACTTCTCTTCGCAATACTATATCGCTGAGAATACCTAAAAAAAAAAAACATATTTATCTATACATTCCTTCCTTTAAAAAAAAAAAATCAATTTAACCTGTAGCAGTGTGCTTCAATACTTGAGGTATCGGATGTTAAACATGGCAGCTAGCATTAATTAATTTTTCTGACTTTCATGTAAAGTTTTTTAATTGCATTTTGACATCTTTTTAAAAGTACAAGCTTTATTTATAACAAACAGATGTTACAATTCAAAGATAAATTTTACACAAATGTAGCGAGTTTTTATTATAAAAATTCAATAAATACAATAAAATAAAATATTTAGATTATTTCTTATATTTAGCTGAAAGTTCTAATCTCAACAAATTAACTACTTCAGTGGAAGAAAAAATCATAATGGTTTTCGTTGTGGATTTTTTTAGATAACTTTAATATACCCCCCCCCCCCCCCCAAAAAAAAAAAAAAAAAAAAAAATCTTTAAAAATACTTTGAGAAATTCGAGATTTTGCAGGCACTTTGAAGTAAAATAAAAACTGGAGGTTTCCTCAAAGAAATATTCAGTTTTTTAACGTTTTCATAAAAATCTATATTTCAGCAAACTTATGGTCACCAAATTGATTCAATGACTTAGCAGACTTCTTTAAAGTATTAGCACAGCAGATATCTTTAAGATTTCTTTCAAGTATTTTGAAAAGATAAATAAAAATTACAGGTTTCCTGAAAGAAATATATTTTTTTGAAAGGTTCCATACAGATGTATTTCAGCAAATGTATGACCTGCAAATGATCTTAAATGAATTATCAGATTTGTTTAAAATACATTTCAGGTATTTTAAAGGAAAATGAAAATTGTTTTTCTTGAAAGTTTCATATAATTGATCTATTACCATCTAACCGAGTGTGAGCCAGTCAGAAAAGAATCCCGATTTATTGAAGTTTTTAAGAAAAACGTTACATTGTTTTAGAAAGATATTAGAATTTGGGAGTTTAAATATATAATTTATAAATAGAATTGAATTTCATGATTACAGATGTATTTTTTTCATTTATTTACATTAAAAGTTTTACATGGGAAATACCGCAGAACGAAATTCAAGTTCGGACAAAATTTTGAAAGATTCTACATTTATAAAGCCTGAAATCATTCGGGGAGGGAGTGTCTCTTTTGATCAAACCCTGAATTGCTCTGAATATTTTGAAAGTTTTACTTTCTTAGCTACCTTGTTGAACACCCAAAATCCTTCATTTGGTTATACATATATATATATATATATATATATATATATATATATATATATATATATATATATATATATATATATATATATATATATATATATTAATTTAAATCTTTTTCATACATGAAAAATTAATCATTTATTTCCTTCCTCCTTACGCTTATACTGATAAATTCATCTGAAAATAGTGTTGCCAGGTCCATTGTCCCGAAAAAGCAGGACATGAATTTTAAATCGGCACAGTCGGCACACAAAAATATAGTAAGCTATATTGAAATGGCAATAGTCTTAATATAAAAGTTTCATTGTCCATACAGTAAAAATACCGTAACATTTATCTGCTAAGGTGGGGATTTGTTTTAAATGGAAATTTTTTCCTGTTCTTTTTGGTTATTCCTTAGAAGAACTATACTAAATAAACGCAATCTTATATCGTAAAATCTGCGATAATATGGATTCGCAGTGACAAGGAAATTTTTACCTTTTAAAGAGAATGCCGTTTTAAACATGTCCATTTATTAAACAAAATGCAATACAATTCACAATGGTTAAGAATCGCAAAAATATCCATTTTAGACGAGTATATTTGTAAGATATTGCTTTCTAAGAAATTATAAAAATGTCCATTATACACAAATATACATAGAGATAGATAGAGGATACGTCATATAGATAGAGGCATATATAGTTACATAAAACGCCAAAATAGAAACTAAATTTATGTTACAAGTTCATACAACGATGTTAACCACAATTCTACATAAAAATGGCATGGAATAATATTATATATTAATCATTATACTAAAACAATATTAAAGTTAATTCGCATGCAGAACCCAATAACAAATTTCAAAACATTAAAAAACGTAATCTTTTGGGACTCAACAATTCCAATTTAAAAAATATTAACTCATGTGTTAGAATACATCATTTTAAGCATGTAAAAAATAATTAAAAAATTTAGAACTTAAAACTAAAATAATTATTGACTAAAAGGTTCTTTATTCACACTACAGTAAATAGAAATTGACATACTTCTCATAAATATTGTCTATTTTCTAATGCAAAATTTTAAAGTATACAAAATGACCTTTAAAAAAATCTACTTTCGGACTTCTCCAATTTTTTTAATTTGACAAAATTTACTAAGTTAATTTTTGCAATATCGACCTGAAGCGTCTCAAGTGATAAACAAAACTTTGGTATGAGGAACTAACTCAATATCATTGTCTGTTGAGAATTCCATTTGTATATTAACTGGTGTGCTGTGAAATAGAGACAGCAAATAAAATCGTGTTTAAAACTCATTGCATAAGTACTATTGACTTTTGGGTATGTTGCAGATCTGCAACACGGTGATACAAATAAGTGTTAAACATCTTAATTTTATAATAGCGTAAAGTCTATGAAATAATGGAATGGAACAAAAGTAAAGGAGCAATATTTGTTAGAGGAGAAATTTACGAAAGGAATGCGATAATGAATAAATATCATGAATAGCAAGAATATAAATAACACTTATAGTGTGGAATTTTTCATTAGGGGAAATATCCTACAAATATAAATAAAACACAACTGATTTCTAATTGAGAGAGGCACATATTGCATTTAAGAGTTATTTCTCAAATTGCCCTGTCAACTGGTTACGAAATTTACATTACAACTAAATTAAAATATAGGAAAACAGAACAAAACTATTAAATTCCATCACATATAATGGACAAAAAATATGAATAGAAAATTGACATAATAAGATTTACTAACCAATTAGATACAGAAATAATGAACAGAAAAGTATAAAACCATCACTTTATTTTAAAACTGAGAGTCAAGTATAATTATAGTAAACTTACAGTTTACAGTTAATTTAAACAATTGTAAATTATATACATAAAATATTATAAATTATCATCTATTTTAAATGAAAATTATAAATTTAGTTTTAAAACGCGTTATAAACATTATAAATTTTAAATTTTAAAATAATATTTATTATGAAGTAATTATAAATGAAGATTTAAGACAAAATCCAAACATTTATAAATGATGTTGTAAATAAGATTCAAACAGTAAAGTTTTAAATTTGAAAAAAGATAAATGAACGAGAACATGAATGCAAAATAAAACATTGGAAAATAGAAATATTTAACATATACAGTCAAGCTTTTGTAATTAAAACAATTTAAAAAATGATAAAAAACCAGGAAAAAAATGATTGATAGTACTCTAAAGCCATACATATACACATATTTAACAGTTCTATATTCTCAAGTTGTACTATATTAAGTTCCACTCAATGCAGGCTAATAAATGAGATTCTATTTACGGAAATTTAAAAGAATTTATACATTAGGAAAAATCTGGATTTCTGATGTCCCCGTTATGGTTACGTGGGACAGGTCTTGGAGACCCTAAAAGTCAAGATACCCCGCATCGGGACACCTGGCAGCACTATCTAAAAGAAGAGTTAAATAACAAGTACGAATAATTTCGAACCGTACATTTTAACGGGATCTGAATGTAGATTTGCAAGTTGTCTAAATTGTCTTTATAATTTTTTAAGCAAAAATTGAGACATGAGACTAGGCTTTGGGTGTCTCCATGATTTGGCAGGAACAAGCTACTGGAATCTTGTACACATCTGAATAAATGCCTCGACTAGGGTTCCACGTTAACAGGCGTTGTAGGCTAAATTTTTGTACACACGCGGTCTTGATTCCGGAGTCTGTGTGGCTGCAAGAACTTCCAAGAGTCCTGAAATAAGAATAAATAGTTTTCGAAGCATTAAAATGTATTCAGAAGTATTTTAATCTAAAAAATACTTTAATCTAAAGTACTTTTTCAGCAGGTAAATAACAATAATAATAAGTAAATGAAAAAAAAATTGAAAAATCATGCATTACGACACAGTTTATGAAACATTTTCCAGCAACAGTACTTTGAAGTAACATTTTACTTTTATAATGTTTATGAAGAAAATCATTTATTTATTATGATTTTTTCAAAATCCTGGTATTATTTCATAGTTTCAACACTTTATGTTTTGTCCCTGAAAATCTTTATTTAGTTTTTAAGAAATTAGTCCTTTTACATTATTAGCGCATGTATACGCAGAATTTGCCTTATCTATTGCCAAAAGAGTATACATTAGGGTGGATCGAAAAATATAGAATTTTCTTTTTCCGAAATTACGTTTTGGCATGGGGTGCAAAAGTCGTCTGTTATGTATATTAATTCATATGATTTTTTTTTTTTTTTTTTTTTTTTTAATTGAAATACATTCATATCTTCGGGAGCTCCAAGTGACCATAAAATAGTTAAAAATTGAAATTTTTTTTATGAAATTTTATAATTTTTTTGTTTTTTGTTTTATTTGGCGTCAAGAAATTTCTGTATTCGATGTACTATATGATTGTGTTGTTTGCGTAATTTTTTAAAAGTCTAAATATATTCATACCTTTCGATGCACCAAGGATAGCTAAAAATTGAATTTTTTAAGAAAATGAATTAAAAATTTTAAATTTACGAAAAGTGTCACAAATTTGCAAATTGTTTAATTAATGAAGCATAAATTATAAATAATAATAATAATTAATATTACAAAAAGTACCTATAAATTTAAAAATCAAAGCATTAAATCATAAAAAATAACTTACGTAGCTAAATTTTTTACTCCTTTTATTCTGAATATGTACATTTTTCTAAACTTTTTAATACTTTTCGGTATCAAACGTTTTGATATGGCTTCTTGATTTTATTCTCTTCAATATGAAACAGTGCCTCTTTTCTTGTCCAGATATATTTTCTGACACCTCAAACATTAGGTGAATGCATCTTTTAACAGTTTAGGAGGTATATCATAGATATTTTGATCATTCCATCGTTTTCCCTACTTTTACCATAGTCATTCATTGTATGGAACAACATCATGAACAGAGGTGGTTCAAAACTAGGGCTACGGAATCGGAGTCGAGCCCATTTTTGAGCCAAAGAGTCGGAGCCGGACGCAAATAAACAAACACTCAACGTCCCAGCGCGCGCTTCACGCCAACCCCTCTAGCCAAGCGCTTTGGCGAAAAAATGAAGTTCGACGTGCAACGTGCATGCTGCATTCTATTCTAGTACCTTCTAGTAGTCTTCTACGTTTGAAGTTTACATGTACAAATATTTATATCCAGTTATACTCAGCTTATGCATTTTTCATATTCAGGTGATAATTGTTGTAATATATTTGTGCACTGACACTAGATGGCAGTACATGGTATGTATAAAACTTCACAAATAAATGCTTTAATTCGGAAAAAGAAAGGTCAACTTACAGAGCATTCATACTGTATGTATAATTTTTCAAAAGGTGAGATAACCATTTTTTAATTAGCACTCTTATTCTTTTCAAAATTATTCCATAAACAAGACCACGGCCAAACTTGAGTTCGGCCGGGACAAGACATACGCTGTCAAATGGATGAAATCGAAGAAAAATCGAAGCAACTTCGGACTTGCATGCTCTTCAAACTTCCCCCCCCCCCCCCCCCCCAAAGCGCTTGGCTATGGAGGTTGGCATAAAGCGCTCACGTTGAGTGTTTGTTTATT
Organism: Maratus speculifer; assembly: GCA_964019185.1. Taxonomy (NCBI): domain Eukaryota; kingdom Metazoa; phylum Arthropoda; class Arachnida; order Araneae; family Salticidae; genus Maratus; species Maratus speculifer. Next base: position 364,069,924 of record OZ025290.1, on the reverse strand, counting down.
TGCGAGCCGGACTCGTTAAAAAAAAAAAAAAAAAAAAAAAAAAAAAAAAAAACAAGCCGACTCCAGTTTTTTTTTTTTTTTTTCCTTTTGGTTAGGCAATTTGAAGTGAAATGAAATGAATTTTATGTAATTTAAAATCTATTAACGAATGTTTATTGTTATCTTTGGATTATATTGGGCTACCCTAGTTAAAGATTCCCAATATACTCACCGGCATACACAGTTGATCAAAACAGTTTTTAAAACCCCCTGAGTGTCTTGCAAATGGGTAAAACTGTAATGTTGTTTTCTCTGCAGTTTGTGTTAAATGATCAAAAAATATAATTCTTCCAACATTATAAAAAAAAAAAAAAAAAAAAAAAAAAAATTACAAATATGAATGTAATCCTTGAGACTATTAATCAATTTAAAATGTATTGAAAATTCCTTAAATCTATAGAATTTTATATTATCTTAAATACTGCTTAGATTGCAGAGAAATCTGCAGAGAATATTACGTTTCAAATGCTTAGAGGGTTAAAAACTCTAGTAGATTCTGAATTATTTCCGAACTAGTAAAATTTTCATCTCTATTTTCTTTTTCCTTCCATCGAAATTTTTCTGCTCCGTAGGACACGAATTAACATTAAAATTGTAAAGATTTCCCCTTTTCATGTTCACGAATCCGAAATAATAAAATTTCTGTTTTCTTTTCTTCTTTAGATTTCGATAATTGAATTTTTCGGGTTTGTGGGACGCAAAATGGAAAAAATAATAAAACGGAAAATATATTTTCTCCTTTTTTTTTTTTTTTTTTTTTTTTTTTTTTTTTTTTTTTTTTTTCAAAGCTCTAAGAACTAAATTAGTACCAAGTTAGTGAAATATTAGCCTTATTTTCCATACTTTCTTTCATAATTTTAACCAACAGCAACACTAGTATATTAGCCAACCCGGAATCGGAGTCGTTAAAATTTCCGGAATCGGGATTGGCCATTTTCCCCACCTGCAGCCCTGTTCAAAACGTCCAACTCGTTGCCAGTTAATAAGTTCATAATAATCGTTTGCTTTTAAGTGTATTTTTAGTACTTGAAAAACTATTACTTCTTGTGATCCTCTATCTATTTTCCTTTCTAGTACAAATTATGTTTCGTATTGCTGAAAACCTGACATACTCTCTGTTATCTGAGAGCATTGACAGTAACAAATTTTCAGGATGAAAAAAAGAATGTTATTTCGTTGAACAACGGCATCTACTATATTTCTTAGCTTGCGTTCAAATATCTAGAAAATGTAATAAATTTCAAAATATGCCGCGCCCCTTCTGTTATGCAGATCTTTGTTTTTATATGAAACCATAAAAGGGCGTATGCCTTCATAATATCAGTTGTAAGAATAAAATGAAATTCTCAGATGGATTTTCTATGGCCACATATACCCTTAAAATTCTACCTGTTATTTGTTAGCCATCTTGGGTGAACAACTGGACCAGGTGTTTTAAATGTCAGATCAGAACTAAATTTATCACGTGATATTGCTATGTGAATATCATATAAATATTGCTGATCATTGCTTATCTATTCTCCACACTTATTAAAGAAAAGGAAGCTATAGGTAGTTCTTCGCAAATTTTGATTTATGTAACGATTGGAGCAAAAAAGGTTGTAAGATCACTTGTTGCACTGTCTGAAGAATTTCGTAAATATTGTAAAGGATATTCATTTGAATGAAGTAAATAAATACGGGCCTGTTGAGTTCCCTCTCCATCAGGCAAATAACTTCCTCCTTTGTGCTCAAAATTTACATTTGCTCCGTGGCATTGTAAGCTCATATAGCTATATCTTATTTGATTTTCAAAAAAATGATCATTGCTTTAATTATGGCTTTAATTTCTCCTGTTGAATTCGTGATGTGTCCAAACATACAGAGAGACAGGTTCCCTTACACAAGAGTATAATGTTCCTCCTTTGTAGTTTTGGGTAGCACTTGCCTTTCATCACTGGCACTTTAATAAATATTTTTATGCATTTAATAATAAACGATAAACGATTTTTCTTCCTCTGGCTCTAATTTTTACGCTATTCAAATCATTCTTAAACCCTTATTTTTATTTATATTTATCAGTTCAAAATTTGCATAAAATTCGATTTTTATCAAATATTTAAGTGTCTAGTAGTAAACGGGGAGAAATTTATCGAAGTTGAAAATTTTTGCGTGTATTGCTAATATGCTTAAAACGCCAAAAGTAATTTAATAATAAAATAAATAAGTAAAATAAAATAAAATAAATACAAATTAAAAAAAAATCCAATTTTTAACAATTTTTGGGGCGTTTGGGGCACCGCAAGATATGAAGTGATTTCAATTTTAAAAAATGTAAACTAATATACATAAAAGACAAATTTCGTACACCTCGCCAAAAGCAATAAAAAATAAAAACAAAAACGATATAAATCTTCATAAATTTTTTAATTTTTAATTATTTTTGGGACGTTTGTGGCACAGGAAAATGTGAATGGATTTTAATAATAATAATAATAATAATAATAAAAACATGTAAACTAATATGCATAAAAGACAACTTTTGCACCCCGCGCCGATTGGATTATCCACATTTCGATTTTTCGATGTACCCTAACATGCGCACATTTTTTTTCTTAAATTCCAAACAGAAATCATGCATAATCAAGACATGTCTGACATTTTTGCCCATAAATTAACTTAAAACATAAATTTTTTTTAACCCAAATATTTTAATTAAGTATTTATATGCTTACCATTTACATGCTTACACTTTCGAAATTAGTTAAAAATTGTTCATGAATTTGATTTTTAATACTTTCCTGCATAGTTGAAGTAAATTATGAATTCGGTATGTCTGTCCTTGCTCAAACTCGCGTAAATAGAGTCCGATTGCCATGAAAATCATATGTGTTATAGGGATTTATTAACGCATGTTCGGTATTGAAAACGAAATGTATAGCATTTACGGCTCATTTACACGAACATTTAAAAAAATCCCGTTACGTTACGGTCTATGGGGAAAAATTGTGTGCAGTGTTTTTCAATGATATTACACTATTTTAAACATATTAAAATTGTTATATATATCACTGAAGTTTATCTTGAGCACATAATTTATCGTTTATTTGCAGAGGATTTACAAAAAAATTTGGCTACAGAAGAAAACGAACAAAAACAGAACTATTCAAGCTTACGAACAATAATTGCTGGAAGTTTATTTTCAGTCTTGATACACGTTTTTAAATTTAATAATTTTTTATTACTTGATGTGTATAAATTCTATAAATTCCTTACAGAATCGCGCAAAAGTTCTCAACAACATTCGGAAATTGCTGAATCGAAAATTTGAACTGTGTTATATATGTTACAGGCCAAACCCGATTTTAGGCCAAACTAGATTGGCCTAGGCCAAACTAGTCTATCCTAACGCCCATCGGATAAACTAGTTTTTCCTAGGCCAAACCGGTCTATCGTAACGCCCATCGGATAAACTAGTTTTTCCTAGGCCAAACCGGTCTATCCTAACGCCCATCGGATAAACTAGTTTTTCCTAGGCCAAACTAGTCTATCCTAAGGCCCATAGGACAAACTAGTTCTTCCTAGGCCAAACTAGTTTGGCCTAACTCTTATAAGATAAACTAGTTTAGCCTGCTGTTTATTGGTCTGAACTAGTTTATCCTAGGCCGATCTAATTTATCCTAGGCCAATTCAATTTGGCGTGATTTTATTTGATTCAATGACCGCTTCAGCGCCAAAATTCTAGTTTGTCCTAGGCTGATCTAGTTTATCCTAGGCCAGTGTAATTTTACGTGTTTTTAGCTCATGGGCGTCAAAGCCAAAGAAAAAATGGGCTCACAGGTTCTGCATGTATGTATGTACGCATGTATGTACATATGTACGTACGTATGTACGTAACGCGATAACTCTTGATAGAAATAATGTAATTTGACATGTTTTTATCTCGTCAGCCATCCAAGACTGAAAACTAATGTGCCCGTGGGTTCTGTATCTATGTATGTACGCATGTATGTACATATGTACGTACGTATGTACGTAACGTGATAGCTCTTGATAGAAATAATGTAATTTGACATGTTAAGCTATTGCATAGCTTTTATCGCGGGCTTTGAGCGCGGTGACCGAATCCAAAAATTCCGTAACGCGCAAAATCCTAACACATCGGTAACGAAAAAACCTAACACTCGGCTAACGTCGTTTCCTTTCGGAAAACTTCGGAACGGTGTCCTTCGGTAGACATTGACGCGGTATTTTTCAGATATTAGAATATCAAGTCTCAAACTTATGTTTCTTATGATCTAATTTTCATAGCGCGGCCAAATTTTGTTTGGTAATTTATTATGAGACAGTGTTTATTTTGGTGGTCTTATTTATTTTGGTGACAAGAGACCCCCCCACCGTGAGGGTCGAAAAATTTAAAATGCTTATAACTCGCGATCTAACTTTCGTAGCGCGGCCAAACTTTGTTTGGTAATTTATTATGAGACATTGTTAATTTCTGGTGACAGGATACACCCCACGGTGAGGGTCGAAAAATTTAAAATGCTTATAACTCGCGATCTAATCTTCGTAGCGCGGCCAAACTTGTTTGGTAATTTATTAGGAGACAGTGTTAATTTTTGGTGACAGGAGACCCCAGACGGTGAGGATCGAAAAATTTAAAATGCTCATAACTCGCGATCTAATTTTCGTAGCGCGGCCAAATTTTGTTTGGTTATTTATTATGGGACAGTGTTGATTGTTGGTGACAGAAGACACCCCACGGTGAAGGTCGAAAAATTAAAAATGCTTATAACTCGCGATCTAATTTTGGTAGCTTGGCAAAATATTGTTTGGTAATTTATTATGGAACAGTGTTGATTTTTGGTGACAGGAGATCCTGAAAGGTGAGGGTCGAAAAATTTAAAATGCGTATAACTCACGATCTAATTTTCGTAGTGCGGCCAAATTTTGTTTGGTAATTTATTATGAGACAGTGTTAATTTTTGGTGACAGGAGACCCCCCACGGTGAGGGTCGAAAAATTTAAAATGCTTATAACTCACGATCTAATTTTCGTAGCGCGGGCAAATTTTGTTTGGTAATTTTTTATGAGACATCGTTAATTGTTGGTGACAGAAGACCTCCCCCCCATGGTGAGGGTCGAAAAATTTAAAATCCTTATAACTCGCGATCTAATTTTCGTAGTGCGGCCAAATTTTGTTTGGTAATTTTTTATGAGACATCGTTAATTGTTGGTGACAGAAGACCTCCCCCCCATGGTGAGGGTCGAAAAATTTAAAATCCTTATAACTCGCGATCTAATTTTCGTAGTGCGGCCAAATTTTGTTTGGTAATTTTTTATGAGACATCGTTAATTGTTGGTGACAGAAGACCTCCCCCCCATGGTGAGGGTCGAAAAATTTAAAATCCTTATAACTCGCGATCTAATTTTCGTAGTGCGGCCAAATTTTGTTTGGTAATTTATTATGAGACATTGTTAATTTCTAGTGACAGGAGACACCCCACGGTGAGGGTCGAAAAATTTGAAATGCTCATAACCCGCGATCTAATTTTCGTAGCGCGGCCAAATTTTGTTTGGTAATTTATTATGAGACATTGTTAATTGTTGGTGACAGAAGACACCCTATGGTGAGGGTCGAAAAATTAAAAATGCTTATAACTCGCGATCTAATTTTGATAGCTTGGCAAAATATTGTTTGGTAATTTATTATAAGGCAGTGTTAATTTTTGGTGACAGGAGACCCCCCACGGTGAGGGTCAAAAAATTTAAAATGCTTATAACTCGCGATCTAATTTTCGTAGCGCGGCCAAATTTTGTTTGGTAATTTATTATGAGACAGTGTTAATTTTTGGAGACATTAGACCCTTCTCAATGAGGGTAGAAAAACTTAAAATGCTTATAACTCGCGATCTAATTTTCGTAGCGCGGCCAAATTTTGTTTATTCATTTATTATGAGTAAGTGTTAAGTTTTGGTGACAGGAGACCCTCACGGTGAGGGTCGAAAAATTTAGAATGCTTATAACTCGCGATCTAATTTTCGTAGCGCGGCCAAATTTTGTTTGGTAATTTATTTTGAGACTGTTAATTTTTGGTGACAGGAGAACCCCCACGGTGAGGGTCGAAAAATTTAAAATGCTTATAACTCACGATCTAATTTTCGTAGCGCGGCCAAATTTTGTTTATTCATTTATTATGAGTCAGTGTTAAGTTTTGGTGACAGGAGACCCTCACGGTGAGGGTCGAAAAATTCAAAATGCTTATAACTCGCGATCTAATTTTCGTAGCGCGGCCAAATTTTGTTTGGTAATTTATTTTGAGACTGTTAATTTTTGGTGACAGGAGACCACCCACGGTGAGGGTCGAAAAATTTAAAATGCTTAAAACTCACGATCTAATTTTCGTAGCGCGGCCAAATTTTGTTTATTCATTTATTATGAGTCAGTGTTAAGTTTTGGTGACAGGAGACCCTCACAGTGAGGAATGAAAAATTTAAAATGCTTATAACTCGCGATCTAATTTTCGTAGCGCGGCCAAATTTTGTTTGGTAATTTATTTTGAGACTGTTAATTTTTGGTGACAGAAGACCCCCCACGGTGAGGGTCGAAAAATTTAAAATGCTTATAACTCACGATCTAATTTTCGTAGCGCGGCCAAATTTTGTTTGGTAATTTAATATGAGACTGTTAATTTTTGGTGACAGGAGACCCCCACGGTGAGGGTCGAAAAATTTGAAATGCTTATAATTCGCGATCTAATTTTCGTAGCGCGGTCAAATTTTGTTTGGTAATTTATTATGAGACATTGTTAATTTCTGGTGACAGGAGACACCCCACGGTGAGGATCGAGAAATTTAAAATGCTCATAACTCGCGATCTAATTTTCGTAGCGCGGCCAAATTTTGTTTGGTAATTTATTATGAGACATTGTTAATTGTTGGTGACAGAAGACACCCCACGGCGAGGGTCGAAAAATTAAAAATGCTTATCACTCGCGATCTAATTTTGGTAGTTTGGCAAAATATTGTTTGGTAATTTATTATAAGGCAGTGTTAATTTTTGGTGACAGGAGACCCCCCACGGTGAGGGTCGAAAAATTTAAAATGCTTATAACTCGCTATCTAATTTTCGTAGCGCGGCCAAATTTTGTTTGGTAATTAATTATGAGACAGTCTTAATTTTTGGAGACATTAGACCCCCCACAATGAGGGTAGAAAAACTTAAAATGCTTATAACTCGCGATCTAATTTTCGTAGCGCGGCCAAATTTTGTTTATTCATTTATTATGAGTAAGTGTTAAGTTTTGGTGACAGGAGACCCTCACGGTGAGGGTCGAAAAATTTAGAATGCTTATAACTCGCGATCTAATTTTCGTAGCGCGGCCAAATTTTGTTTGGTAATTTATTTTGAGACTGTTAATTTTTGGTGACAGGAGAACCCCCACGGTGAGGGTCGAAAAATTTAAAATGCTTATAACTCACGATCTAATTTTCGTAGCGCGGCCAAATTTTGTTTATTCATTTATTATGAGTCAGTGTTAAGTTTTGGTGACAGGAGACCCTCACGGTGAGGGTCGAAAAATTCAAAATGCTTATAACTCGCGATCTAATTTTCGTAGCGCGGCCAAATTTTGTTTGGTAATTTATTTTGAGACTGTTAATTTTTGGTGACAGGAGACCCCCCACGGTGAGGGTCGAAAAATTTAAAATGCTTAAAACTCACGATCTAATTTTCGTAGCGCGGCCAAATTTTGTTTATTCATTTATTATGAGTCAGTGTTAAGTTTTGGTGACAGGAGACCCTCACAGTGAGGAATGAAAAATTTAAAATGCTTATAACTCGCGATCTAATTTTCGTAGCGCGGCCAAATTTTGTTTGGTAATTTATTTTGAGACTGTTAATTTTTGGTGACAGAAGACCCCCCACGGTGAGGGTCGAAAAATTTAAAATGCTTATAACTCACGATCTAATTTTCGTAGCGCGGCCAAATTTTGTTTGGTAATTTAATATGAGACTGTTAATTTTTGGTGACAGGAGACCCCCACGGTGAGGGTCGAAAAATTTGAAATGCTTATAACTCGCGATCTAATTTTCGTAGCGCGGCCAAATTTTGTTTGGTAATTTATTATGAGACATTGTTAATTTCTGGTGACAGGAGACACCCCACGGTGAGGATCGAGAAATTTAAAATGCTCATAACTCGCGATCTAATTTTCGTAGCGCGGCCAAATTTTGTTTGGTAATTTATTATGAGACATTGTTAATTGTTGGTGACAGAAGACACCCCACGGCGAGGGTCGAAAAATTAAAAATGCTTATCACTCGCGATCTAATTTTGGTAGCTTGGCAAAATATTGTTTGGTAATTTATTATAAGGCAGTGTTAATTTTTGGTGACAGGAGACCCCCCACGGTGAGGGTCGAAAAATTTAAAATGCTTATAACTCGCTATCTAATTTTCGTAGCGCGGCCAAATTTTGTTTGGTAATTTATTATGAGACAGTCTTAATTTTTGGAGACATTAGACCCCCCACAATGAGGGTAGAAAAACTTAAAATGCTTATAACTCGCGATCTAATTTTCGTAGCGCGGCCAAATTTTGTTTATTCATTTATTATGAGTCAGTGTTAAGTTTTGGTGACAGGAGACCCTCACAGTGAGGAATGAAAAATTTAAAATGCTTATAACTCGCGATCTAATTTTCGTAGCGCGGCCAAATTTTGTTTGGTAATTTATTTTGAGACTGTTAATTTTTGGTGACAGAAGACCCCCCACGGTGAGGGTCGAAAAATTTAAAATGCTTATAACTCACGATCTAATTTTCGTAGCGCGGCCAAATTTTGTTTGGTAATTTAATATGAGACTGTTAATTTTTGGTGACAGGAGACCCCCACGGTGAGGGTCGAAAAATTTGAAATGCTTATAATTCGCGATCTAATTTTCGTAGCGCGGTCAAATTTTGTTTGGTAATTTATTATGAGACATTGTTAATTTCTGGTGACAGGAGACACCCCACGGTGAGGATCGAGAAATTTAAAATGCTCATAACTCGCGATCTAATTTTCGTAGCGCGGCCAAATTTTGTTTGGTAATTTATTATGAGACATTGTTAATTGTTGGTGACAGAAGACACCCCACGGCGAGGGTCGAAAAATTAAAAATGCTTATCACTCGCGATCTAATTTTGGTAGTTTGGCAAAATATTGTTTGGTAATTTATTATAAGGCAGTGTTAATTTTTGGTGACAGGAGACCCCCCACGGTGAGGGTCGAAAAATTTAAAATGCTTATAACTCGCTATCTAATTTTCGTAGCGCGGCCAAATTTTGTTTGGTAATTAATTATGAGACAGTCTTAATTTTTGGAGACATTAGACCCCCCACAATGAGGGTAGAAAAACTTAAAATGCTTATAACTCGCGATCTAATTTTCGTAGCGCGGCCAAATTTTGTTTATTCATTTATTATGAGTAAGTGTTAAGTTTTGGTGACAGGAGACCCTCACGGTGAGGGTCGAAAAATTTAGAATGCTTATAACTCGCGATCTAATTTTCGTAGCGCGGCCAAATTTTGTTTGGTAATTTATTTTGAGACTGTTAATTTTTGGTGACAGGAGAACCCCCACGGTGAGGGTCGAAAAATTTAAAATGCTTATAACTCACGATCTAATTTTCGTAGCGCGGCCAAATTTTGTTTATTCATTTATTATGAGTCAGTGTTAAGTTTTGGTGACAGGAGACCCTCACGGTGAGGGTCGAAAAATTCAAAATGCTTATAACTCGCGATCTAATTTTCGTAGCGCGGCCAAATTTTGTTTGGTAATTTATTTTGAGACTGTTAATTTTTGGTGACAGGAGACCCCCCACGGTGAGGGTCGAAAAATTTAAAATGCTTAAAACTCACGATCTAATTTTCGTAGCGCGGCCAAATTTTGTTTATTCATTTATTATGAGTCAGTGTTAAGTTTTGGTGACAGGAGACCCTCACAGTGAGGAATGAAAAATTTAAAATGCTTATAACTCGCGATCTAATTTTCGTAGCGCGGCCAAATTTTGTTTGGTAATTTATTTTGAGACTGTTAATTTTTGGTGACAGAAGACCCCCCACGGTGAGGGTCGAAAAATTTAAAATGCTTATAACTCACGATCTAATTTTCGTAGCGCGGCCAAATTTTGTTTGGTAATTTAATATGAGACTGTTAATTTTTGGTGACAGGAGACCCCCACGGTGAGGGTCGAAAAATTTGAAATGCTTATAACTCGCGATCTAATTTTCGTAGCGCGGCCAAATTTTGTTTGGTAATTTATTATGAGACATTGTTAATTTCTGGTGACAGGAGACACCCCACGGTGAGGATCGAGAAATTTAAAATGCTCATAACTCGCGATCTAATTTTCGTAGCGCGGCCAAATTTTGTTTGGTAATTTATTATGAGACATTGTTAATTGTTGGTGACAGAAGACACCCCACGGCGAGGGTCGAAAAATTAAAAATGCTTATCACTCGCGATCTAATTTTGGTAGCTTGGCAAAATATTGTTTGGTAATTTATTATAAGGCAGTGTTAATTTTTGGTGACAGGAGACCCCCCACGGTGAGGGTCGAAAAATTTAAAATGCTTATAACTCGCTATCTAATTTTCGTAGCGCGGCCAAATTTTGTTTGGTAATTTATTATGAGACAGTCTTAATTTTTGGAGACATTAGACCCCCCACAATGAGGGTAGAAAAACTTAAAATGCTTATAACTCGCGATCTAATTTTCGTAGCGCGGCCAAATTTTGTTTATTCATTTATTATGAGTCAGTGTTAAGTTTTGGTGACAGGAGACCCTCACGATGAGGGTCGAAAAATTTAAAATGCTTATAACTCGCGATCTAATTTTCGTAGCGCGGCCAAATTTTGTTTGGTAATTTATTTTGAGACTGTTAATTTTTGGTGACAGGAGACCCCCCACGGTGAGGGTCGAAAAATTTAAAATGCTTATAACTCACGATCTAATTTTCGTAGCGCGGCCAAATTTTGTTTATTCATTTATTATGAGTCAGTGTTAAGTTTTGGTGACAGGAGACCCTCACGGTGAGGGTCGAAAAATTTAAAATGCTTATAACTCGCGATCTAATTTTCGTAGCGCGGCCAAATTTTGTTTATTCATTTATTATGAGTCAGTGTTAAGTTTTGGTGACAGGAGACCCTCACGGTGAGGGTCGAAAAATTTAAAATGCTTATAACTCGTGATCTAATTTTCGTAGCGCGGCCAAATTTTGTTTGGTAATTTATTTTGAGACTGTTAATTTTTGGTGACAGGAGACCCCCCACGGTGAGGGGCGAAAAATTTAAAATGCTTATAACTCACGATCTAATTTTCGTAGCGCGGCTAAATTTTGTTTATTCATTTATTATGAGTCAGTGTTAAGTTTTGGTGACAGGAGACCCTCACGGTGAGGGTCGAAAAATTTAAAATGCTTATAACTCGCGATCTAATTTTCGTAGCGCGGCCAAATTTTGTTTGGTTATTTATTTTGAGACTGTTAATTTTTGGTGACAGGAGACCCCCCACGGTGAGGGTCGAAAAATTTAAAATGCTTATAACTCACGATCTAATTTTCGTAGCGCGGCCAAATTTTGTTTGGTAATTTAATATGAGACTGTTAATTTTTGGTGACAGGAGACCCCCACGGTGAGGGTCGAAAAATTTGAAATGCTTATAACTCGCAAGCTAATTTTCGTAGCGCGGCCAAATTTTGTTTGGTAATTTATTATGAGACATTGTTAATTTCTGGTGACAGGAGACACCCCACGGTGAGGATCGAAAAATTTAAAATGCTCATAACTCGCGATCTAATTTTCGTAGCGCGGCCAAATTTTGTTTGGTAATTTATTATGAGACATTGTTAATTGTTGGTGACAGAAGACACCCCACGGCGAGGGTCGAAAAATTAAAAATGCTTATAACTCGCGATCTAATTTTGGTAGCTTGGCAAAATATTGTTTGGTAATTTATTATAAGGCAGTGTTAATTTTTGGTGACAGGAGACCCCCCACGGTGAGGGTCGAAAAATTTAAAATGCTTATAACTCGCTATCTAATTTTCGTAGCGCGGCCAAATTTTGTTTGGTAATTTATTATGAGACAGTCTTAATTTTTGGAGACATTAGACCCCCCACAATGAGGGTAGAAAAACTTAAAATGCTTATAACTCGCGATCTAATTTTCGTAGCGCGGCCAAATTTTGTTTATTCATTTATTATGAGTCAGTGTTAAGTTTTGGTGACAGGAGACCCTCACGATGAGGGTCGAAAAATTTAAAATGCTTATAACTCGCGATCTAATTTTCGTAGCGCGGCCAAATTTTGTTTGGTAATTTATTTTGAGACTGTTAATTTTTGGTGACAGGAGACCCCCCACGGTGAGGGTCGAAAAATTTAAAATGCTTATAACTCACGATCTAATTTTCGTAGCGCGGCCAAATTTTGTTTATTCATTTATTATGAGTCAGTGTTAAGTTTTGGTGACAGGAGACCCTCACGGTGAGGGTCGAAAAATTTAAAATGCTTATAACTCGCGATCTAATTTTCGTAGCGCGGCCAAATTTTGTTTATTCATTTATTATGAGTCAGTGTTAAGTTTTGGTGACAGGAGACCCTCACGGTGAGGGTCGAAAAATTTAAAATGCTTATAACTCGCGATCTAATTTTCGTAGCGCGGCCAAATTTTGTTTGGTAATTTATTTTGAGACTGTTAATTTTTGGTGACAGGAGACCCCCCACGGTGAGGGTCGAAAAATTTAAAATGCTTATAACTCACGATCTAATTTTCGTAGCGCGGCCAAATTTTGTTTATTCATTTATTATGAGTCAGTGTTAAGTTTTGGTGACAGGAGACCCTCACGGTGAGGGTCGAAAAATTTAAAATGCTTATAACTCACGATCTAATTTTCGTAGCGCGGCCAAATTTTGTTTGGTAATTTAATATGAGACTGTTAATTTTTGGTGACAGGAGACCCCCACGGTGAGGGTCGAAAAATTTGAAATGCTTATAACTCGCAAGCTAATTTTCGTAGCGCGGCCAAATTTTGTTTGGTAATTTATTATGAGACATTGTTAATTTCTGGTGACAGGAGACACCCCACGGTGAGGATCGAAAAATTTAAAATGCTCAGAACTCGCGATCTAATTTTCGTAGCGCGGCCAAATTTTGTTTGGTAATTTATTATGAGACATTGTTAATTGTTGGTGACAGAAGACACCCCACGGTGAGGGTCGAAAAATTAAAAATGCTTATAACTCGCGATCTAATTTTGGTAGCTTTGCAAAACATTGTTTGGTAATTTATTATAAGACAGTGTTAATTTTTGGTGACAGGAGACCCCCACCACGGTGAGAGTCGAAAAATTTAAAATGCTTATAACTCGCGATCTAATTTTCGTAGCGCGGCCAAATTTTGTTTGGTAATTTATTATGAGATTTTGTTAATTTTTGGTGACAGGAGACCCCCACGGTGAGGGTCGAAAAATTTAAAATGTTTATAACTCGCGATCTAATTTTCGTAGCGCGGCCAAATTTTGTTTGGTAATTTTTTATGAGACAGTGTTAATTTTTGGTGACAGGAGACCCCCCCACCGTGAGGGTCGAAAAATTTAAAATGCTTATAACTCGCGATCTAATTTTCGTAGCGCGACCAAATTTTGTTTGGTAATTTATTAAGCTATTGCATAGCTTTTATCGCGGGCTTTGAGCGCGGCGACCGAATTTAAGAATTCCGCAACGAGAAAAATTCCTAACAATCCGGCTAACGAAGTTTCAGTATGGCAGACTTCGGGAAGGTATCCTTCGATAGACTTCAGCAGACATTGACGCGGTATTTTTGCATAAGTTGATAAAAAATGCTATGCAATAGCTTTACCGCGGCAGTCTCCGATTGGCACACATATTTTTTTTTTTTATCTCGTCAGCTACCCAAGACTGAGAACTAATGTGCCAGTGGGTTCTGTATCAATGTATGTACGTAAGTACGTAACGCAATAATTTTTGATAGAAATACTGGATTTGCATCAAACTTTCAATATAGGTTTATTCTTATGAGGAGCTTTTCTGATTAATTTTGGGAGGTCATTGGAGAAGAATAAGGGAGGAGGGGACGAGAGGCTGATTCGCTCCTTCCCTTAATTCAAATAAATGGATTTCTATGGATTATTAGCATATTTTATTCAAATTTTAGATATAGGAGTATTCTGTTGAAGCGCCTTCATTAGTTGTGGGTGTCAATTGTTTAAGTATAAATGGAGGGGAGAATAAGGGTAACGTCCCATAATTTATGTAAATGCTTTTTTCACGCAGAATTTATTGATTTACTTCAAAGTTTAGAAATAGATTCATTCTGGTAAGGAGTTTCCCTAATTGGTTTTGGGGATTAATTGAATAAGAACAAAGGGAAGAACGGGGGAATCCCGCCTAATTTTGTTAAATGGGTTTTTCAACCAGAATTAACCGATTTCCTGCAAATCTTAGATTTGTTCATTCTTATAAAGCGTTTCACTGATTAATTTCGGTGGTTCTTTGGTTTTTGGTCTGAACCAGCAATTTATTTCCTTCCTTAAAATATATAAATTTGTTATAATACAGAATTATCCAATTTGCTTAAAATTTTGGACATGAATTCATTTCATCAGGTGCTTCTTTAATTAATTTGGGTCTTTTCTTATGGTTATGTATAATGGGTTAGTGGACGATTTATCGCCTTCCTTAAATTAGATAAATGGGTTTTTATGCAGTATTATCCGATTTGCTGTAAAATTTGAATATAGTTTATAGTTTTTTCTTTAGAAGGCGAATCCCTTTGTTTTGAGGGTTTAATGATTAAGTATGAAAGGAGGAATGTGAGATTACCCTCTCTAAATCAGATGGATGGTTTTTTGAGCAGAATTATCTGATTTGTTTCAGATTTTGGGTAATTGTTTAATTTTATAAAGCGTATCTGTGATTAGTTTTGGAGGTTCAATGGTTAAATATAAGTGGAGGAAATGGGAAAAAGTAATCCAACTTACTTTATTTTTCGAGGGTGTTATTCTATAAAAAAAAAGGCTGAAATACACATTATATCTGTAAACAGCCTGTGAATGCAAAGCCATCAGTTTAATTGGGCAATATTCTTTTTAATATTGATCCCGACTACTGCTCCATTGCTAACCTTGTGCAAAGTGGTTTTGTCATCACCATTATAATGTATTTTATTCTATGCGTTGTAGAATACTGTTAGAGGTTTGCACGGGCCAGGATTTCGAGTTCCTGGCCCCGCCTTTCCCGAAGGAAAGTTATTTTGCCGTGACCCTGTGTAAAAATTAAAATTTCAGCCCGAGCCCTGCCTGTACAAAAATATGTGAAAAAGACTCAGTCCCACTCAATCTGGCCCTACTCAATTTCTGCCAAAAATTCAGATTTTACTTAACATACAATTAGGATTCCTTTAAAAAATATTGCATACATACATATTGGATAAATTTACAATGTATTTTTAAATTACGAGGTGTTCACAGAATGAAAAATACACAATATATTATTGATTATTTAATTTCATAGACCTTTCAATATTGAAATGGGGATTCATTAAATAATTAATGTAGTTTAGAACAAAAGAAAAAAGGAGAGTTATAAACATCATAACTAAACTGTTCAGTAAAAAGTAAATTTGTGAATATGTTTCTCTGTCATTCCTTGAGACTTTTCTCAAATCCAAAAGAGCTACATCCTAACACATTTAAGAATTAATTCATTTTCGGAAAGGCATAAGATTAACAGGCATTCTCACTCAGAAAATATGTAATCGAATGGCGTTAACCATTTTTTCCACAAGAGCGATGTACCTTTGAGAAAATACTATTAAAGCTACGTTTTGAATCTAATTTTCGGTTACGACTTCACGGAAAAGAAAAACTTGACGCCGTGACAAGAATAGCTTATATGTCGACAAGAAATTAATTTCTAAGAAATGGAAAGCGCTGTTCGATTCCAAATTATGTTCACCTCCAATCTGGCTTGAATATGCAATAATAATAATAATAATAAATGCAAGCCTGATTTCAGTTGGCACGAGTCTGCAGGAAAAAAAAAACCATGTAAAATGCATTATGTCTTTAGGGTGGACATGTGAAATTCCTGTATTGATGTTATAAGCAATTACTCTTGACACACAATTATGCTTATTCTAGTGAAACACATGTTTTTTACAGGCCAAACCCGATTAGCCTAGGCCAAACTATTTTATCCTAACGCCAATTAAATAAACTAGATTTCCTACGCCAAACTTGTTTATCTATTTTACTAGGTAAGAGGGAAATCCGTCATTTTCCCTTCATACTTAACCATTAAAGACTCAAAACTATTCAGGGAATTGCCTTATCAGAACGAACTTATAAGCAAAATTTGAAGCAAATCCGTAATTTCTGCGTTAAAAACCATTTATCTAAATTATGGGGGGGGGGGTACCTACATTGCCCTTTCTTTAACACTTAAACAATAAACATCCACAACTAATCCCGGAGGCGGCTTGTCAGAATAATTCTATATCTAACATTTTAAATGAAACTGATAATTCTGCATGATAAATGCATTTCTCTAAATTAACGGTGGGGGATTAGACTTCCGTTCGCCCCCTTTATTCTTATTCAGTGATTTTCCAAAACTAATAAGAAAAGTATCTTATCAGAAGGAACCTACATCCAAAATTTGAAGCTAATCGGATATTTATATCAAGAGTTATAGCGTTACGTACATTCGTACGTACATACGTACATACATGCGTACGTACATACATACAGAACCTGTGAGCCCTTTATTTCGCTGGTTTTGACGCCCGTGAGCTAAAAACACGGATAATTACATTGGCCTAGGACAAACTAGATCAGCCTAGGAGAAACTAGAATGTTGGCGCTGAGGCTGTCATTAAATTCAATAAAATGACGCCAAATTGAATTGGCCTAGGATAAACTAGATCGGCCTAGGATAAACTAGTTCAGACCAATAAACAGCAGGCTGAACTAGTTTATCCTATAAGAGTTAGGGAACTAGTTTGTCCTATGGGCCTTAGGATAGACTAGTTTGGCCTAGGAAAAACTAGTCTATCCGATGAGCGTTAGGATAAACCGGTTTGGCCTAGGAAAAACTAGTTTGTCCTATGGGCCTTAGGATAGACTAGTTTGGCCTAGGAAAAACTAGTCTATCCGATGAGCGTTAGGATAAACCGGTTTGGCCTAGGAAAAACTAGTTTATCCGATGGGCGTTAGGATAGACCGGTTTGGCCTAGGAAAAACTAGTTTATCCGATGGGCATTAGGATAGACTAGTTTGGCCTAGGCCAATCTAGTTTGGCCTAAAATCGGGTTTGGCCTGTAATATATATATTTAACTGAACCAACTTTTATCATATTGTGTAGTGCAAATATACAGGGTGATTCTAAATTCTTTTTACAATAAAAGAGGTGTGATAGTACACATAAAGACAAACAATATTAAATAGGAAACCAAGGTTCCCAAACGTTTTCCAAAGGAGATAGCCGCCATTAAAGTTTAGGTTGCAAAATTTCAAATGGAATAAAAAACGGAAAAATTGGTCGATTGATTTGCGGTTTTCACTGAAACTATTCTTTATGTCGGTATTTTCTTAAAAATAAATTATAAAGATAAATTTCGAAAAATACCGATAGAGGGCGCTGTAGACTTTGGAGTAACGAACAACTACTTTTTGCCGTTATTTTTGGCATTTCATTAAATGGTTACGTAAGCTTACCCTTAAACTTAAACTTTGAGCTAAAAATCTGAGCAGTTGCGAGTGGTTAAGTAGCACAAACTGAACTGTGTTCAGAGGGTTCAAATTTCAAATGATTATAAAAAACGGAAAAATTGGTCGATTGTTTTGTGGTTTTCACTGAAACTATTCTTTATGTCGGTATTTTAATGAAAATAAATTATAAAGATAAATTAAAAAAATGCCGATAGAGGGCGCTTTAGACTTTGGAGTAACGAACAACTATTTTTTACTTTATTTTTTGAATCTGATTAAATGTTTTCGTAAACTTAGACTTAAACTTAAATTTTGAGCTAAATATCTGAATATTTGGCAGTTGTTAAATAGCAAAAACAGAATTGTGTTCAGACGGTTCAAATTTCAAATGATTATAAAAAATGGAAAAATTGGTCAATTCACTTGCGGTTTTCACTAAAATTACTCTTTAAATAAATGTTTTCTTGAAAATAAATTTTAAAGATAATTTTCACAAAATGCCGATAGAGGGCGCATTAGACTTTGGAGAAGCGTACAACTATTTTTAACCGTTATTTTTTTAATTTCATTAAATGCTTTCAAATGCTTAGACTTAAATTTTGAGCTCAAATTCTGAATCGTTGGGAGTGTTTAAGTAGAGCAAAATTGAACTGTGTTCGAGGGGGGGGGGGAGTAGGGATAAATTTCAACTCCTGAACACACTTCAGTTTGCGCTTCTTAATTCCTTCCAACGATTCAGAATTTGAGTTCAAAATTTAAATTTAAATATAAGATTTCGTAAACATTTAATAAGCTTTTGTAAGCATTTAATAAGATACAAAAAATAACGGTTAAATTTGGTTGTTGGTTACTCTGAAGTTTGAGGCACCCTCTAACAGATTTTTTAAAATTTATTTTTAAAATTTATATTTTAGAAGATACTGTGTTAAAGAATAGTTTTATTTTAAACCGCAAACGTATCAACCAATTTTTCCGTTTTTTATAATCATTTGAAATTTGAACGGAATTCAGTTTGTTCTACTCAACCCCTCCCAACTATTCAAATTTTGAGCTCAAAATTTAAGTTTAAGTCTAAGCTTACGAAAACATTTAATCAGACGCAAAAAATAAAAACAAAAAATAGTTGTTCGTTACACCAAAGTCTAAAGCGCTCTCTATCGGCATTTTTTAAAATTTATCTTTATAATTTATTTTTAATAAAATGCCGACATAAAGAATAGTTATAGTGAAAACCGCAAATCAATCGACCAATTTTTCCGTTTTTTATAATCATTTGAAATTTGAACCCTCTGAACACAGTTCAGTTTGTGCTACTTAACCACTCCCAACTATTCAGATTTGGAACTCAGAATTTAAGTTTAAATCTAAGCTTACGAAACCATTTAATGAGATGCAAAAAATAACGACAAAAAATATTTGTTCGTTACTCTAAAGTCCAAAGCACCCTCTATCGGCATTTTTTGATATTTATCTTTATAATTTATTTTCAAGAAAATACCGACATAAAGATTAGTTTTAGTGAAAACCACAAATCAATCGACCAATTTTTCCATTTTTTATGTTTATTTGAAATTTTGGGCCCTAAACTTTAATGGCGGCTATCTCCTTTGAATAACGTTTGGGACCCTTGGTTTCCTATTTAATATTGTTTGTCTTGATGTGTACTATCACCCCTCTTTTATTGTAAAAAAATTTAGAATCACCCTGCATATCTATAGCTCATTACTGCACACAATATTTTTTCCCCGACTATACATGATAGCAGAAATTGTGTTTTCAAATCCATTGTGAGTTTTCCAAATTGTTCATTTAGTCATCATATTTCACTTTAGAAAAGTGTGAATTTTTGCTGTAGTAATCTGAACGTATTGGAAAGGGTTCCCTATTCCATGTCATATGCAAGTTTTTTTTGTTCTTATTTTAGTATAGAGAGATAGACACTTACTTGCACACTTCCATCCTTACAGGCTGAGAGAATCTTCCTGGAAGATTGACTATGATCCTCCACATACCGGCAAGATTCTTCGCTCTTAGCGGCATACCAGATTTCGTAGCGACATCGCATGCATAATTTTCCTCGTTCTGTCCAGCAGTCTCATTTCCACTTCGTTCCACAAAAGCAAATGAATTTAATGACGGTTCTGGATTTAATAATCTATCTGTTAGGTAAGAGTTGGTGTTGAGTTCGTACAAAATGTCGTTCCTGGAATAAAAATAAGTATAAAAGTAATTTATTTTAAACATGCTTTCATTAAATTCTCTAAAATGCAGGGAAAAAAATATATTTTTTTAAATCCACTACCCCATTTGGCGATCTTTCGCAAAATTGGATAAAATTTAGTGCTATTGTGGCAACATTGTCATTGATACGTTGCAACAAATAATCATTGATTGAACTTATATTGATTTCTTCATAGGAAATCAAACTATACTGAACAACCATTAAGTTTCATTAGTCCTTTTATGCTGTCTTTCGAAAACAAAGGGCACTTGACGTCAGGACCCCTCTTTTTGGCCAAATTTTTAAAAATGCCGAAACACGTGTTTACTAAATTTAATAATGTTAAAGGAATGTCAAGTTTCGACATTTTATTTTTATTGATGTATGAAATAGGCTGATATTTAAAAAATTTAAATTTTCCTCCCGTTCCCCCTCCTTTCGCTGAGGGGTAGAATTTTATAAAATCAATGTCCTCTTATTCGTGCATTTCCCTCGATAGTACAAACATATTCCAAATTTCAAAAGTCTATGCCGACAGGAATTGGATGAAAAATGAATAGCAAGATTTCACTGCTGTGTAAACAAACAAATAAATAGAAATGCAAGGTAAAAGAAAGCATGTAATAAGTATAAAAGTAAAAAAAAAAAAAAAAAAAAAAAAAAAAAAAAAAAAAAAAAAAAAAATTATCCCATTTTTATTGCAGTAATTTTATAACATGTACAGTTACAAATATAATCGATAAAATTTTCAAACAAATTGCATTTGAAAGTACAGGGTTAAGCAAGAAAACTTCCCCAATTCAGAGGACTCTAGAATGTGTTTTATTGATCCAAATGAGATCAAATTTGAACTACAGATAATTTAAATGATGCGTTTGACATCAACCTTTTGGGGACGAACGATACGTATAAGTGCTGCAAAAACCCTTAAGAATCCTTGTTTATCCCCACCATTAAAATTTTACTGTAAAATTTGCCTTGTATATTAAATTTGCCTTTATTTAATAAGGCACATATTTCTGTTTTTAAAAACCGGCGACAAAACATTAAAAATTTCGTTAAAGGCTCCCGTTGCAAAAGGGTTAGTAATAATAATAATAATAATAATAATAATAATAATAATAAAACGAAAATTAAAAATGCAAAAATTTGCCGATAGTTTGCGTTGTAATACATATATCTGTAAAGTGCTTTATTCGCTTTATAAATAATCAGTAACATTTAAAAAGTGAAACTGATCATTCAAAATGCAACATCCGCCGTAAGGTTTTTCGTACAGTGGAATATGCCATATCCAATATTTTGGAAACAACTGGTACAATCATACCACCATGCGAAAACTAATTGGCGAAATGTATCAAGCCCTCTGAAGCAAGAAACTTATTTCCTGCAATCTCCGCATGGTAGTGTGAGTTTGCCAGTTATTTCCCGTGTGCAGTCGTCCCGTTTAATTGCATACATTTGGTTCTACTGAATTGTATGCAATTAAGCGGGTACATAAGGAAAAATAGCAATTACCGTTATTAGTATAGGTTATCATTTGATTCTATACCACAGATATGATAAATATTAATGAACAATAACAATTTACACAATAATTTAATAATTAATTATAGTAATAATAATTTTAATTAATAATTTATTATTACTCTATATATAACGATGTATGTACCAAAACTGTGATGTATTATACCATTTACGTTACGTGGTTTAATTTTTTATTATAATTTATGTGATTTAAGTGGAAATTAAAAGAAAACTAAAAGGAAAAAATTGTTTTCAAAATAATAATTTTGAAAATATTATTAAATTTCCAATAAATTCCTTGAATTTTCCATTATTTGCAAGTTATCCTTTATTCATTGCCTACAAAAAAAAAAAAAAAAAAAAAAAAAAAAAAAAAAAAAAAAATTAAGTTTTTTTTTTTTTTTTCTATTTCGGATACTGCATTTCTCCACTTCCAGTGTTAAATATTGTTCTTTTATTCTTTGACCAGCCCTATTGTATTTTCCTTTAATTTCAATTATCAAAAAAGTTTCACTGGCATCTTGAGTCGTTATATATATATGGCCAACTTTAAAAGAAAATCACGCTTTTTCAAAATCAACACTCCCATGATGTGCTTCCAAAAATTAAGAGCATGAAGTTTATTGTTTCATGACTATTTCTGCTCTTTGCTTTTATACAGAACAAAACCTTTATTACAAACGAAAATATTTCTGTTCTTGATTTTCTTTTCCATTCATGGCATTCATAGGAATTCAAAAAATCTGGATTACTAGACTGGGGATATTTTATGCGATTAACCGGGTTGTTATGCGATAAAACGAGTATTTTTAGCATTAGCCTTATGGGAACTGTTTCTGTTCCTTGACATTTTATGATATAAGCGAGGTATGCAATTATCCGTTACCCGATTAAGTGGGCTAACTATATATTGGATGTACCGTATTTCACTGCACGAAAAATCTTACAGCGAATATTATATTTTGAATGTCCAGTTTCACTCTTTTAATATCTATATTATAAAGGCCAAACGCACCTGCACGTAACGCATACGCCATTTTGCGAATGACAACACTTTGAAATTTAAAATGCAATTTCGGCTTTGCAATTGTTGATACTGAAAATTTTTAATCTTTTAAACATCGCACATTTTCAATTTTTACACCGTCGTATAAGGAAAAAAATGTATTTTTAAATGCACTTTATTTGAAAACTGTATCTTAATTTATTTTTGAAATATTAATTTTTTTGTAGTTTTTAAAACAGTAATCGCGGCAACAGAAGTACTCCATTTCTATTTAAATCAAAGGGAAAAAGAAAAAAAAATATTACTGCATTTTTATGTTGTCATTTTCTCATTAAAAGTGAAAAAAATTGAAATTTAAATACGTGCTGCATCACGAAAATCGTTTGTTATAAAATCCGGTGAATCTTGGTTTAATTTACCAAGTTTCATTTAAACTTAAAAGAATATAAATAGTTTAGCATCTGTGACAGCTAATAGCATCGACACTTCAAGGCTTGAATCAAAATGATCAAATTAAAATTCCATTTTTTTTAAAAAAGGTGAATACAGATATGAAAAGTGCATACAGTGAACAAAAAAAAAAAAAAAAAAAAAAAAAGTATTTGAACACAGGTAAATTTGTTGTAGTATATGCATAAATAAATAAATAGCAACTAAGAATTAAAAATACCAACACTTTTACCAAAACAAATAAACGTATTTAATATCTGACTTAATAATTATATTTAAAATATGAAAACATAAAAAAGTAGCATTTGTACTACCAAAAAAATATTTGCACACTAGAAATAAAAATAGAACTAGAGGAATTATTTATAAGTTAAAAACAGTGCTAATATTTAGTATGCATGCATGCCCTTTGCTTCAATTACAGCTTGTAATCGTTTGGGCATTGATTCTATTAATGTGTGAATGTTTCACTGCTGATTTGTAGCCATTCTTCCTTAAGAACTTGCTTAAGTTCTGATTTGTTAGAAATTTTCTTTTTCCTTATTTTCACATCCAAAATATGCCATAAATTTTCAATCGGATTCAGATCTGGTGATCGTGGTGGCGATTTCAATTATATATTGATTTTTTACATTATAAAACAACCATGACTTCTTAATATATGCAGTGTGTTTCGGATCGTTATCCTGTTGGAAATAATATGTATTAGGAATTCCTAATTTCAGAGCACTATTAGATAAATGATCTCGCAATATATTAATATATTGTTTAGCATTCACATTGCCTTCAATAAAGGTCATTTCGCCAACTACCGTAATTTCGGGTGTATAAGCCGATGATCAAACAATTCTTTTTCGACCCAGAAATTTTTAAGAAACAAATATAACTAGTTAGATCGCCGTAACTATTTGTCTTTAGTCACTAAATAAGATTTCTGGGTCCAAAAAGAATTGTTTGATCCGCGGCTTATACACCCGAAATTACGGTACGTTAAAAGACATGCATCCCCAAATCATTACATGACCACCGCCATGTTTTACAATTGGTTTCAAGTTTTGAATTTGAAGAGAAGTATTAGGCTTTCGCCATACAGTTTTCTTACCATCTGAGCCAAAAGTATTGAACTTGCTTTCATCGAAAAAAAAATAACAGTTTTCCAAAACTCTAGTGGTTTGCTGACATAAGCTTTTGCAAATTCAAGTCGTTTCACCCTATTTGTTCCACTAATAAATAGTTTTTTTTCGATGGGCTCTTCCTCGAATATTTGCATCATGAAGAATAATTGATTATGGTGTAATTATTGTTCCCGGCGTTGAAGCGACATCAACAGTCAAGTCTCGAGCATTTAGAAAAGGATTTTTTGAAGATTATTTTATAATGGCTCTCCTTTGCCTGGTATTTAGCTTTCTTGGACGCCCAGTTCGCGGCTTATTTATTGTCGAACCAGTTTCTTTTTTCTTCTTAATTACAAAACGAACATTAGAAAAGCTCATATTTAATTTTTTACCTATTCCTTGGTAACTTAATCCAGAATTGTTAAGAAATATAATCTTCTCACGGGTAGCAACAGACAGTTCATACGTTTTCAGCGCCATTAGAACAAAAACTCCCCAGAATCCCTGCTCCAATTAATATATTACGTGACTTTAAAGTGCGGGGCAAATGCACTGCGTGACTGATATGCTAAATATTTGCATAATGTTCACATTTAATGCCTTTTTTAACAGTCAATGCTTCGTGTGCAAATACTTTTTAGGTATAAGAAAATATTAATTTATTTTTTAAAATATGTAATATTACTGTTTAAGGAAAATGGGTAGTTATTTTTCTTCTTATTTAAATAAATTTTGCTCACTGTAGCTTAAACGATACTGAATTTTTTTTTTTGTATTGTATCGTTTTTGCGCACGAGGAAATCATTGGATTCGATCACATGGTCGTGAAATTCAGATTAGAGGGTCATTTTTGGGTCACTGCAGGTCAAGCTAATTTTACATAAAATAGAGCTTTAATGATTTTAAGTTGAATTTAACATTATACCATTTTCAGTCTTAAGAAAACCACTGGGCTGAGTCCCATGTTCAAGAAAATAAAATTACTGGGTCATTTTGGGGGTCATTGCGATTCAAACTAATTTTATACAAGATGGAAATTGCACGTGAACGTAGCAAATGAGGTGCGTTCGCACGATAACGAAGTTTTAAAAATATTCAGATCTTCCTGATATAGTAGAGCATACTTCGGATACAGTATAGTAGTCGAAATCTTTGTGTTTCTGTAAATATGCAGAAAGCAATTTTTATTACACCTCAGAAACGTATATCTTATTCATAAAATGTGAAATAGTTGAATATAATTAAAACACGCCGCAAACAATGTTTCCCCGTATAGCATTATGTAGTGGAATACTTTTGTGTGGCCCTGTAATTTAATAATAAAAATTCTTTGCATCACAGATTGTACAGAATGCATATTTTAATATATATTTCATAGATTCATGCCAATTCTATTATGTTTGAATGAGTGTAACATCATAAAAATGCATTTGAATCTTTTTTCCCATTGACGTAATGTAATGGAATACCTTTGATTGTCCCTGTAAATGATCTATGCATCCGACTTTCATAACATTTGAAATGACTCGATAAAATTACGTAATAATTACATGTTTTAAATTTGAAACGATTAAAATGCATTTGAAATTTTTTCCCCATTGACCGTAATGTAACGGAATCCTTTTGATTGTCTCTGTAATTGATCTATGCATCCGATTTTCATAACATTTGAAATGACTCGAGAAAATTGCGCAATAATTATACGTTTTAAATTTCAAACGATTAAAATGCATTTGAAACTTTTTTCCCCATTGACCGTAATGTAACGGAATCCTTTTGATTGTCCCTGTAATTGATCTATTCATCCGATTTTCATAAAATTTGAAATGACTCGATAAAATTGTGTTATAATTATGTATTTTAAATTTCAAATGAATCGGTTGGGTAGTTTTTGCGTTGTTATATGCGGACGGACAGACAGACAGACGGACACACAGACAGACGGACGGACTGAGCGACAACAATAGGTGCTACGTATTTACATAATTACGAACGCACCTAATAAGAAGCGCTTAAACGATTTTGACTAAATTTTGTATCCTATCGTTTTTTATTACCAGAAGAACATTGAGCTAAGTTACATGTTCGAACAAACTTGATTAATGTATCCTTTTGGGACTTTGTGTGTCAGGTCTTCGAAGCGGAGAAGTTAGTAATAGCCAATGTTAACGTTCTTTGATAAAATATTGGCGGCATTTGGCTGAAAAATTGACTTTCAAGATTATGAATGCCAAAACACATACTTGGTGACAAATGAAAGAATATTGCCAAATTTGGCTAGCTATTTTGCAATAAAAAATTAAATTTCAGAATATGAAGAAATTTTTTAGCTTTTTTTTAATCCTGTAAGTGTTTGGAACGTAATACTCCGTTCACTAATC
This sequence comes from Maratus speculifer, assembly GCA_964019185.1. Taxonomy (NCBI): domain Eukaryota; kingdom Metazoa; phylum Arthropoda; class Arachnida; order Araneae; family Salticidae; genus Maratus; species Maratus speculifer. The sequence continues at coordinate 364,043,434 of OZ025290.1, read as the reverse complement.
TTTACACTGTAAAACATTTGTGGAAACGTTACTCCATACAATTGGTGTAAGAATGGTGGCAAATGCTGCCTCCAGTTTCATGGAGTAATTGTTTTCACATGTGCAATGGTGTAATTTAAACATATATTACTGGTGTAACATGACAATGTTACACCGGTTTTAACGGTTAAAATACTCCATAAAACTGGAGGCAGCAATGCTACCACCAATTTTACGGAGTAACGTTTCCACAAATGTTTCTCAGTGTAGGTTTCACTGCAATATAAGCAATATTTAAGATAATATAGATCTATAGATTTAATGAATTTTCAATGCATTTTAGAATGATTAATACTCTTAAGAATGACATTCATATTTGTAATTTAGTTTTTTTTTATATATATAACGTTGAAAGAATCACCTTTTCTTAGAATTTAAAACAAAATGCAAAGAAAACAACATTACAACTTTACCCATTTGCAAGACGGCCAGAGCGTTAATAAAAATCAAGACAATACTTTTATAAATAATGTGCTTTATAGCAATAATACAGACAAAATGATACAACGAGAATATTACATTGAGTTGAACACAAAGTTAATTTTGATCGAGCTGTGTTCAGTCACCCCCGCTAGTCGAAGCCTAATGTCTTAGATGTCCAATAACTCAATTTCAGAATGTAACTGTTATATTAACATACTTTTGGAAGGAGGGGTTAAAAGGAGTGGGTGGGTGTAAAAAGCTGATTTGGAGCTAATGAGGCTAGAGTAACAGTGGTTTTGACAGTGTACAGCTCACATAGGCGTAGGAACCGGGGGAGCTGGAGGAGCTCTGGCTCCCCTTGGGATTTTTCTGACGGGCTCAGCTCCCTCGAGAGAAATTGTAAAATAAAGTTTACTTTTTCTAGAAAATTCACGGGGAAAGGACGAGTGTCTCCAAACAAGTGATAGTTTTGATAAGCTAAGAACAGACAAGCTATGCTTCCGCTCCAGTACAATAAGAAAAATTGAGTTTTTAGCGAAGCACTTGACCTTACTAATGCATAAAAAAACGATTGAATCAAAAAACTTTTGATTCTCACATATAGATCGAATTCATATCCACGAATACAGCGTCAACCACGCCAGAAGATCTCAAACAAAAACTTAGAATACGTGCTGAGGATTTTGATTTGACAAATCTTTCTGCAAAGTTGACACTTTTACCAACACTAGTCCCGAACGGAATTGACAGAAATACGTTGTCGATCACAATTAAAATGATGTCATCGCAGGAATTAGTAAACAAATTATTTTCTAAAGTTTACCTTTTGGCAGAATTTATTTTGTTATTCCGATATCATTAATGACAGCTGAGAGCTTTCGATGCTTTTCTTCAAACAGACACACCGCCGAACAACAGTGTATCAATATAGTCTCAATCACTTGATGCTATTGCATATTTATAAAGAAGAAGCCTTTAACACGTTCGCTGCCGCTTACATGAAGCTGTGATGATAGTTAATGCCGCACTGTAGAAGTGGGTTTTCCCCAGAAGCCGATTTACTTTTTATAACAAAGAATCAGTGAAAGATCTTCCCGCGCCAGCGCGTGACTGGCTATTGGACATCACCCTACATCATGCGCTGGGGCGTGAGTGGCCCCTTAACGTTGGCACCATATCACACGCTATCGCGTGAGCGATAGCGAACGTATTAAAATTGATTTGGAAGAGATTGTAAAGAATTTGTAAGCCAAACAACAGAAATAAAACTTTAACTTTTGGTAAATGGGAGTGGGAGAAGCCTGAAATTTGAATATTTTATTCGGTATCGTCCATTAATTAAATGTCATATAAATTATTTAAACTGGATTAAAAAGTTGGTGATCTTTTGATATGCTTCTATTTTATACTCTTGTTTGTGAAAAGTACAACACAAAAAACCCTCCAAAATGAATTAAATGATCCTCGCCACTAGCTTTTAACAATATGTTCCGCAGGGGCGTGCGAAGAGAAAACTGCGTTTAAGGCGTTGGAGCTGCTTTCTCCCAACTTTTTCTTCAGACAGGCCAAAAAATGGCGTTGGTAATATAAATTTGGGGCCTTTTTTAAAATTCCACGCCCGGGGCGCCCGCCCCATTCGCCCCCCTACTTTCGCACGGCGCTGATGCTCCAGCTCCCCCTGTTTTTTCAAAGTTCCTACGCCACTGTCAGCTCATATTCAAAATATTAGAATAATTGAGAAAAAGTAATACGAAAAAATTATTTGTCATTTATTTATTTTTTATACTAAGTAAATGCAATTAAATTTCTTATAAATTAAATCTGGAATGTTTAGATAAGATTTTAACATTTATGAAATATAAAATACAGCACAATAAATTAGGTATACAGCTTCCTTAAACACACCAGAATATTAGAATAAAATTTAGATTGGTTCAAAATATTAGAATATTTTATTTTACGCAACAATATTACCTTATGAATATGAAGTAAATGGTAGTTAATATTTTGTAGCATCCCCTTTAGCTTTCATAACAGCGTACAATCGATCTTGCATACTATATACAAGGTGTTTACAAACATTTCTATCAATATTAGCCCAAATAGACTTTATACGTGCCACTAACTCAGTTTTACTTGAAGGAGGATTTTCTTGAAGTTTTTCTTCATTATACACCATAAGTTTTCGATGGGATTAAGATCTGGTGAATTTGGTGGCCAAGGAAGTACCTTAATGTTGCGTTGGCGGAACCAATTCTTAGTTGACACCGAGGTATGCGGGGACGCTAAATCTTGTTGAAAGATGAAATCATCTTCAAATAAATCTTCTGATGATGGAATCATGTAATATTCTAAAATTTCTTGATATATCAGAGAGTTAACCTTTTCGTAGACGATGCATAACTTTCCAGTCCTTCTGCACTCATACAACCCCAAACCATGACACTAGCAGCAAATTTTACGGAACGTTTAAGGCATTCTTTATCAAATGCTTCTTGCTTCATTCTCCAAACTCGAATACCTTGATTACCATATGAAACACAAAACATACTTTCATCACTAAATAATATATTTTTCCAATCTTCATTGCTCCATAAACGTCTTGATTTACACCAATTCAATCTTATACGCTTTTGTCTTGCAGTCATGAGAGGTTTTGTTTTCGGTACACGAGATTAAAATTTAAATTTATGGAGACGTCTTAATGTTGTCGATGTAGAAACTTCAACTCCTTCTTCTTTCCATTTTTGGTGCAAGAATCGCACACTTTTAAAACGGTTTTTCTTAACTATACGCTTCAGTTTCCTGTCATCTCTAGCAGATGTTTTTGGTTTTCGGCCACCATTTTGGCGATTATTTTGAAAATTTCCAATTTTTGAATATTGTGTTAGTATTTTACTAACGCTCGATTGCGAACAATGTAAATAATTCGCTATAAAACATTGATTTTTACCGTGCCGATACAAATCAACCATACGAAGTTTAGTAGATTCAGGAATATCACTCACACGGCTCATTTTAAGACGAAAAAGAAACAAAGTGCAAAAAAGAATACTGATTTTAAATAAAATAGTCTGAATTTAATCAATGATGCCACCAGTTAAGAATTGGTAATAATTAAAGGAGAATTAATGTGAAATATTCTAATATTTTGAACCACTTGAATAAATATTCTAATATTTTGACTTTTCAAAATAATTTTTTTTGCAATTAATCTTTTCAAAAATGATATTAAATTTAAGATAACAAGTAAGTTTAATCAACAATAAGTTCTTAATAAAAATATCGTTTGCATATTTTCATTAAAAGACATTAAATTACCAAACGATATTTTCAATTTCTAAAAAAAAGGTAATTATTCTAATATTTTGAATATGAGCTGTATAAGACGTGGCTACTGTCACTTGGCCTCGGGATCATAGTGATGTAGTCACATCTTATCCACTGTCACAAATCTAACACAAATCCCATAAGTTCCAAAAGAGCCTTTCTCCCTCGCACTTCCTCAAAAACACTATAAATATAGGTCTTTAAAACTTCACTCTTTCTTCCAAAAAATATGTCAATATAGCAGCTAAGGTTCTGAAAACGAGCATACAAGCTAAGACATTAGGCTTAGATGTTCCACATCCACCATCACAGTAGGAATATTTAAGGGACAATAATTAATGAACCATCCAAATATTTTGATGTGAAAATAATGGTAAATGTGCCAGTATGCTATTGATAACACGAGCATTGTCCAAATATAGACATAGCTCAGGTTACACATAATGCAAAATACATTACAGTCTTTTCATTTAATTATTGTGATGAAAAGATTAGATTTTTTTTTGGTGGTGCCGTTTTTGTTTACAAACAGCTAATTCCTAAACCATAACACAGTTGTGTCCGAAATCGCAAGGTCCGTTTAGCATTTATTCCAGCATGTCGAAGCATAAAAATTGAGAGTGCTAAAAAACGCTGTGGAAATGTCTGTTTACATAAGAACGTTCTCCTATTTACCCCTTCCACAACGAGTGAAAGAGCATGTAGGAAGCAAGCAGAGTGTGAAGCCAGGATGAAAGGACAGAATGAGAAGGAGAAGGAAAAAATTAAAACCGAATACAACATCGAAACCGTTTTTTTATGTTTCAAAACTGGCCACTGCCTAAATAGCCGTTCGTTAAAACGGCATTTAATCATTCCTTTCGTAATGTCTTTTAATGTAAAACCAGCAGAGCGCGACTGCGACCAGAGAAGTTGTTGCGATCATCAGCCTCACGCCTTCTGCATAGCTGAAAACCTTTTAATTCACTTCTTTTTTAAGAACGCTTCAGCAATACAAGATTTCACTTTCGGCGATCGCATGTCAAAACCTTTTATCAAGAAATTGATCCACCTAAATAATCATCTTCTTTAATACCGCAAAACGGTGTGAACGGAACACTTTTCAACTTTAACGTTAAGAAAATGCAACTACTGATTTATTAATTGTTTTATTTTTTGACTACAAACTTCGGTTTTGTTTTGTTCTTGAAATTTTAAGCAAAAACGAAATTTTTTTTACAGTTTATATACATAAATTTAGTTTTTTAATGGTGTTCCGATTCACCCTACAGGTAAGGGTGAATCGGAACAAGTGTTGTAATCTTTATTTGTTTCGATTCAGACTTTAATAGAGTTGATAGAAACGGTTAATAATGATAAGATAGGAATAGGAAAACGCAGTTACTACCAAACCAATTCTTTATTTTCTATGCAAGTAAGGGTATGTGTTCCGATTCACCCCATAAATCTTAAACCCGTGATGTTACGAGACATTTTTCACTTTTTCATTATGTATTTTAGAAATACATAGAATATAATACAGCATATTTTTCACAAGTCTATCGTTAATTAAAAAACCATACTCTTAAGTTTAGAATATAAAAAATACTGCAGTTACATACAAAGTTTTGAAGACGTTGAAAATATGAGTTTTTGAGGATTCACTTGCAGTTTTTTTATGTACCTCAGTAGTGGTGCCAACATGACAAAACTGAATTTTCCAGCTTTTAATGATATTATCTTCTTATAAAAAAATGGCAACTAAAAATATCATCACAATTATTTATACTGAATTTATTTGTATGACTGGGAAGTTTCGTTCCCTATTCACCCCGCTGTTCCTATTCATCACGGTTTTACAGCACCTAAAGATCTACCGGAAGTTTTAAATCATAATAATGTCAAATTTAGACATGTTTTTTCATTAAAACTGATTGAACATATCGGTATTTATAACTTTTTTTTGTAAAATACTTACAAAAATAATTAGAATAATTACCCAAAAATACTTTTATGGAAATATCACAAATGTTATAAAAGCTATCTATTTCAATGCATTATGATACTTTCTGTAAATTGAAAGGCTTTTGTAGTCGAAAAAGTTCCATATAATCTTTTTCTTAAAATGAAAAGCTATTTATGAAAATAATTAGAATATTATCACTTTTTCAAACTATTCAGCTTTGACTGTTCCTGTATGCTACCTTATGATCGGAAAGAGTTTACTGTGTGGAACGAAAAACAAACTTTAACTGATACACTGAGTACATAAAATTTATATTAAATTTTCTTCACTGGTACTAAAAAGATCGTCAATGCATAAAAGAATAACCTGGGAAACTTTAATAGGTGATTTTTCCTCTATAAGCTACGCAAAGATCGACCGAAAATTCGGTTTTGTTTTCATTTTCGGCCCCAAATTTGAGTTTCGCCAAAAATTCGTTTTCGGCGAAAATTCGGTCTTTACTTTTACCTGATAATATTAACAATTATTTCTTCAAATTTTTAACTGCTTTTTTTACTACAAAATAACTATATTTTGCAAAAAAGGTCTTTTTATAATCAGCATCAGGAATACCATAAGGTGTCACCACATCTAGTACATTATCTGACATTTCATTATTTCAATAAAATAATTTCAAGTAACAAAACATTTTATCTTGTCGATATATTCATCATATGTATTTGAGGACGTGAGTTTTAAAACTCGCATTAGGGGCCGTCCATAAATGTTGTCACGCTTGAAGAGGGGGAGGGGAGTTCATGAAATTGTGACAGTTTGTGACAAGGGGGTGGGAGAAGGTAAAAAGAAACATTATGGTTAAAATAAAAGCATTAAAATTCAGTAGATTAAAAGCATGAAGTTATTTTTAAATTAAAACTAGTCGTTGGGGGCCACCGTAATACTTACCCATCATGGATATGTATATGAAAATAAAACATGTGAAAACTATTTATACAATGCATTGCAATTCATAAACAAAATTTAAATATTGTTAATATACATAGTAATGCTATATTAAAGAACTGCTGATGTACCAATTTCGACAAATTATATAAAACGACAAACTACTCAAGTAGTACCAAATTGCGTAAAAGAAACATCCTTATAACTCCAAAAATAATAACTCTATTAACTAACAATTAATTGCGTCGGATTAAGCGTCTCATTTCCAATTAAAGTATACCTCTGAATTGAAATTTGAATGAAATACAGGGTCATGAAAAATCGAAGAATGTGGAAAACAGGATTACAAATATCTCGGCAACTAATAATCCGATCGACTTCGTTCTATATGCAAAATATGTGTTATTTTATTGCCTTTTACGTCCATTCCTTAGAACAAAAAAAATCGAAAATTTTTATATACCTTTCATCAGAACGAATTTTTCGAGAGTCCGAAAAAAATAGTTTCGGATAATCGAGCTTGCTGATATTAAATAGGGTTTGTCCCATTCTTACATACTAACCACATACAAAATTTCAAGTCTCTATCTCAATTTGTTCGGGAGATAGAGCGTTTACAGACAGACAGACGGACGGCAAAATTTTTTTTCTAAAAATATGTTTTTCGGAATCTCCACTATCTAAAACGTGTAAATCTGTCAAAAAAAATTTTCGATTTTCAAAACGATTGCAAGATTTACCCTATACTACGTATGATGGGTAAATAATATTTTATGTTCATAAAGATAAGATTTAAAGCTAAATATGTAAAATTATGTTTCAAATTCCAAAATACTGCACTTTTCCATTGCTCTTTCAGATTAATATTTTATTACTATGCTATATTAATCATTATTATTGTTATCGTAAACCTTATTTCATGCAAAATAAGAAACTTTTTTATTTTTCAGCTCACAAATCTCATTAAAACACATAGTTAAAGTTTAAAAATAAAATATTAAATGTGATCTAAAACATAATGCTTTGTTTCTGAACTGCAAGTGTATATTTACGTAATATAGTGTGACATATGTCAAGAGGGGTGGGAGGGGGTAACGTGAAGTGTGACATTTTGTGACAAAGGGGGGAGGGGAGTCAGAAGTATGTAAAAACGAGTGACATCATTTATGGATGACCCCTTATCTGAAATTTTAAAAATCGAGTTTTCTCTGTCAATCTATTCTGTTAGTGAACTTGCATCAAAAACACTACAATCGACGGAAAAAAAAAAAAAAAAAAAAAAAAACCTTGTTTTATTGCGTATTTTTGGCATTGTAAAATCTTGGTTTACAATGGAAATTAATGAACGCAATCAAAGATGTTTCGCAATTTTCCAAAATTTGATTTTTTTTAATAAGGCGAGTTTTGAAACTCACATCTTCAAACATATTTTGTTACAATAATAATCAATCTATGTCCCTTCTTATAGTTTATCATCATAATCTGGAACTTATAAGGAAAGTCTCCATACTCGGCATACTCAGATTTTTTTGAAAAAAAAAAAAAAAAAAACAATTAAGCTATTTATGTATGTAATAAAGGATCAATGAAAATTAGCGGCGGAATTGCAGTAGAAAACATGTAAAAAAAAATACTTTCGAATGTTTGGCGTGAAAGACAAAAGTTTCACACAGTTTGGGGAGCAGCACTTTCCCCGGACAAAAGCAAACGATTTTAATGCAACTGAAAACTTTTTAATTTTTAGAATGTGTGTAAATGGTATTTAATGAATTTAAACATAAACAATGGGAGAGTTTTATATATACATATATATATAAATATATATTATTTGTTGCTGTAGTTATTTAATTTCCCTCTGGAAAAAATATATTCATACATAAAAAATTCTTATTCAGTAAAATTATTATCATACATTTAAACGTATTCAAAAATAAAAGCCAGATGTTTCCATAGCAACAAAATCGAATTGACAATGCTCAACTGGACTTTGAACTTGAAACAATTTTAATTAGTTTAAATTTTAATTTCGTTTTAAATCTTAAATTTTGATGGTTAAATTTGAATGTAAATACATATAAATATCAATATAACGAAATTATACTTAAAAGAAACTAAAGCTGACAAAGCCAAAGATATTTAATCTATCTAAACAAGTTGAACATGAAAATTTTTTTTCTTTAAAATGCATTTCACATAAAAAAAAACCTTTCTTGAAATTGCTTTTCATCGCCAACCGATGATAAATCGCCAAATAACGAAATTTTCATCATTTTTTTTACGGACAGGGTACGGAGGATCCGACGAAACCTTTTTTCATAAACGTATGAGAAGAACGTTCTGCAATTTTTTCAGATTTTTCGGAGTATGCCCGTATGGAGACCTTTTTTGTTAGTACTACCGATTTAACTAACTTTAATATTGTTTCATAAATGTTAATATTACTATTCAACTTAATAAAATTTAACATTGAGTATTTGCGATAAAAGATATAAATTTACATGACTTTTTCCCTTTTCTGTTCGGCGTTTAAAGGCTTTAAAAAATGGTGGCTTAAATAGAAAAAGCTATACTTTTTCTTTTGAAAAATAATGTTATAAATGTATACGTTCATACAATATATATATATATATATATATATATATATATATATATATATATATATATATATATATATATATATAATTAAACAAAAAAACGTAATTTTACACTCAGAGCCTAAAATTGGTTTAAGAAGTGAAATATCATATGAAATATATAGATATTACTATTTAAAAGGAAAAGTTGAAATTTCCTATACATCTATACTAATAAAATAACAAATCGCTCTGTCTGCGTGTGTGTGTGTGTGTGTGTGTGTGTGTGTGTGTGTGTCTGCGATGGCTAGCAAAATCTATGGGACGTACGAAGCTCAAAATTTTTATGAGAGTAGCCCAATATCTCTCCTGATGCACCTGAGCTTCAGAATTTCGAAATTCTATTTATTAACTGAGTAATTAATTAAATTCCAAAGATCACTCTCATAAAAAATCGCCTTTTTTCTTCTTTTTTTCTCTTCATTCAGTTATGGTTGGTTGGTTGCATAAAATTTTCGCATAAATAATTAAAAAAGCTGGGAATAGACCTTTAAAATTCATAGACTGGCAAACTGTCAGTTTAAATGATGATTTTTTATCACAGCGGTTGTAAACCATGGAGGAAAAAGATAGGTGGTGGTGAAGTGAACCGAAAAAAGGGTTGCAATATTAAATCATTTATCGCTCAAATTTTAATGTCCCAAACAAAAGCATGTGGGGTTTTGTATTAATAAGACGAATTGAAAGAAATGAATTACAGCCGAAGCGTATTTTATGAAGAAATAGTAATTTTTTAAAATGGTCTTTTTTCTATTATATTATTTATTTTTAAAAAAATGTTTGCTTTTAAAATAATTGAAATTGATAAATTCGAAATAATTAAATGTCAAAATAAAATAAAATAAAATATTGAAAACATTTGATTTGAACTAAAAATTGTATTACTAAAAGGTTTCTTTTTTTTTCAGAACTTTTTAATACTTTATAACGTAGATGAAAATATGGTTTTAATATAACAACATATTAATAACTCTATATCAATATATAAAATATATTTATGAAAACATTCTTTTAAAATCATGCGCGAAAACTTAAATAACAAATATTAGTCTAAAATCTAGATTTCAGAGTGCAGACGATTTTAAGACATTAACGAAAGAATGCTAACTTTTCAAGCAAAATCTTAAATGATGCTTCTATATTGATATTTCAAAGTGACGGCTAGGTTACATTTATGTTATATTTAAGTTACGGTAGGGTAATGTTAAGTCGCAGTTAAGTTACAGACAGATTATGGTTATGGTACAAAAGTTTACGGTTAGGAATTTGTCCTCAGAGTCAACATTACGCATGCTTTGATTAAAAATATACACTTTTGTTAAATGGCTCTGAAATTATAATACTATATACCAATCTTTTATCATCGCGTATCGATTCATTCAAGGTATAGTCGGATTTAAGAATGATATAATTAGTTTGAAATTCAAAATATTTCACTTGGGATTTCTATGTGAAAAAAATAATTAGTTACGTGATTTAACAGTGATTTTTACGGGTAAATATCAACACTTTAACACGAAACTAACGCAATCGTTGGATACATGTTCCCTCCCGTGTTTCTCATTGCTCATTTTAAGTATTTTTAGAGCTTAATATTAGTTGTTGTTTTTAAAACCGATTTTTCACAAAGTCAGCTGCAACGTATTTCAGACAATGCATTTCTGCATGCTTCCAGTTATTGATAAAATCATACAAATTTCAAGTTCGTTTAATATTGTTAATACGGACCCGGGCAACGCCGGGCGGGTCAGCTAGTTTGTAATAAACGGGGAGGCGGCAGCACAGGTTATAACCTCATCAATTTCACGGATGAAATTTTAGGATTAGTTAAATCTCGACTTGCATATTAAAACACAATCGATCTGCAAAGTCATATCTTGGTGGAAAACATCTGAAAACCCTATTTTATGAAGTCGATGAGGTGATTTCTGTGCTGCCACCCCCAGCTCTGTAAATAAATCTAATGAATTAAATTCCATTGAAAATTTCCGTAATTGAATTTGATTATATCCATTCTCTCTGCGACAATTTGATTATTAAATACCATTCTTTATGTATTTTTCTTTCTTTATTCTTTCTATATTTTTCTTTTAGTCTGAATATTAAACTATAGCAAATAATAATGCATATAATAAAAAGGAATGATTACATTATTTGCGTGCATAAAATTATCGTTAATATTATTCATAACTGACGTTTATGTGTCGCAAAAATAAACCGCATCAATGTCGAGGTTTAATTTTGTTATTTATCAGCTTTCATGCTACTGAATATTCATCAATTGATACAAACATACCAATGTTAAGATTGAAATAGAAAAAAAAAATGTTTTATTATCGCTTGGTGAAAAAAGGTATGTAAAAAAGTTCTTCCGGCAGTGCCGGGAGGAAAAGGTAGCTTTCATATATTTATTTATTTATTTTAAATTAAGTTATATTATTCAAATATACAAAGCTCAAATTAGTGGAACACGATTATATAAGATTGAATACTAGTTTTTTTCAATACTGAATATTAATAGGAATTTTTAGAAATTAGTCATCTTTTATTCAACCTGGGTATATTTTAATCGATTTATAGGGCCGCCAAATTCCACGATATCCATTTTAAAGAAAAATGATGGATAAAACAAACCAATGAGCTTGGTCGAAATCTTAATTCATGTGAACATGCACACTCACGTCGAAATCGATTAATATATACGATTGCTGTTGCGGGCAAATTGATTTTTTTTTTTTTTTTAATGTCAACCACATTAGAAATTCAAACTGCTATATCCCAGGCGTTTTTCAAGGTAAAGACAAAGCAAAAAATACTCCGGAATTCATTATTAAGATAAATAGTTTAGAAAAAACCTTTTTTCAATTTATAATTTTTTGTTTGTACATCATTATACATTTAAAAGATTTTTGACAAACTTAAATGGCCGCCATTTTTAAACAAGATGGCGGATAAAGTTGGCCCGTGAACTCGGTTAAGACATTGGTATGTACCATGTACACACGGAGTTATATCGAAACCAGTTTATAAATATGCGTATTATTGTGTGACAAATTTCAGACCGTTTCAAAATGTCAATCACTCTGGAAATTGAAAGTGCTAAAACTCAGCCATTTTTCAAGATGTAAATGAAACAAAAAATGCTCTGGAATCTTTGTATCAAGGTCAAAACACAAAAGAAAAATCTTTCTCAATTTCTTACTTTTTTGCACCTAATTTTAAAATTTAAATAAAAAAAATAATAATATTCCATCATTTTGAAACAAGACGGCGATTGGAACTAGCCAACGAACCCGGTCCAGGCATCGGTATGTACTATCTACGCACCAAGTTTCATCCACATCGGTATATAAATACGCGTGTTGTCACGTGACAAAAAACAGATCATTTCAAAATGTGAGCAACACTAGAAAATAAAAGTGCTATAACTCAACCATTTTTTTAAGATACAGATCAAACAAAAAATGCTCTGGAATCTTTGTATCAAGGTCAAAACACAAAAGAAAAATCTTTTTCAATTTCTCACTTTTTTGTACCTAATTTTAAATTATTATTTTTTTTTTTTTTTAATTTAAACTACCACCATTTTGATTCAAGATGGCGGATGGAACTGGCTAACGGACTCGGTCCAGACTTCATTATGTACTATGTACACACCAAGTTACATCCAAATCGATTTATAAATACCTATGTTATCACATGACAAAAAACAGATCGTTTCAAAATATCAACCATAAGAAAAATTCAAAGTGCTATAACTCAATCATTTTTTAAGATATAGACAAAATTAAAAGTGTTCTAGAATCGGTGTTTTAAGATCTAACACATAAAATAAAAATATTTTTTTACTTTTAATTTTTTCGCATTTAATTTTAAATAAAAATGTTTTTTAAATGGCCGCCATTTTTAAACAAGATGGCGGATGATGCTGGCCAACGAACTCGGTCGAGATATTTGTATGTACTGTGTACATACCAAGTATTCATTCAAATCGGTTCATGAATACGTTAGTTATAGCATGACAAAAATCAGATATATATATATATATATATATATGGTTATATATATATACCAGGTGTCCCAAAAATGACTGATGGATTTTAAAACTCAATAACTTGCAAACGGTGACAGCTATTTAAAAAATTTTTGCAGGAAGGTTATGTTTAATGTCAGGAGTATTTTACCGTAATTTTTTTAGTTCGCATCTCAAACAATAGGTGGCGCTGATGGCGATTGAAGGCCAGGTGATCCGTGCTGAGTGAAGCATCGACCTGGCCTTCAATCGCTGTCAGTGCCACCTATTGCTTGAGATGCGAACTAAAATAAAAAATTATGGTAAAAAAAACTCCTGACATTATACATAACCCTCCTGCAAATTTTTTTTAAATAGCTGTCACCGTTTGCAAGTTATTGAATTTTAAAATCCATCAGTCATTTTTGGGACACTCGGTATATAGTTATATATATATATGTCGACATTTGAATGGAGGGTGGTTTTGGGGTCTGGAGGTCATGATCGGTGAAAATATACCAAAATTTTCCGGAAGTGCTTTCCTCCTGACAGCTGCAATAGGTAGCTTTTTACTTTTTGTAATGAAAGCTACCTAAAAGTAATAAGTTGTTATGAGTAACTTTGATGGAATAATGAAGCTATTAGTCCAAGAGCCGACCGCACAAAATCCTAAGTGATCGAGCACAAGAAAAAAATTTTATATTATGGAAGAATAGTCAAAGGGAAATCTAACGATCCATGTCTGCCGGAAGTGAAGTGGTGCATAAGCCAAAAATGAATAACACTTGTGGCTCATTTGTAGACTTAGCATTATGTTTTCTTGCACCCAGTTTTCCGTGTTTTCATACTTTTGATTGTACGGCAAACACAATGTTAAACCTACGAGTTAACCACCAGTGGTATTAATTTTTGGCTTACGTACCACTTCATTTCCGGCAGACATGAATCATTAGATTCCCCTATGATTACTCTTCCATAATATAAAGGATTTTTTCTTCTGCTCAATGACTTAGGATTTTGTGCAATCGACTCTTCGACTATATTTTACGACGATGATGACTAAACAAGCAGATGCATGCTAACATGAACTGCAACCGCATAAGGAAAATTGATTAAAATTGAAATTTCATTTAAGCCTTATTTAAAACTCACTAGAAAATGTTATCAAAAATCACTAATTACATCATTATCGAAATCTATATAAAACAAACTGTGTCAATGAAAAATGGTTCTTTCTTCCTACCAACATTTTTATATTAAGAAATCGTCATGTTTGATTAGAACCACTAAATAAATTACAGTATTAACTCCTTCTCCTATAGCTATACAATGTTGTCTTTTTTTTTTTTTTTTTTTTTTTTTTTTTCAAGTACAATGACGAAAAAAAAACCTCTTTAGTTTTTAATTAACTTTTTTCTGCAAATTAATAGTAGACCTACAACATGCTTTAATAAAATTAAACAACTTCTTTATATTTTTTTGGTTCTCTTATTTCTATATTACATACAGTGGCGGTCAAAAATTTCCGGCCAGCAAAAATGTTTCAATTTGTAAGTATACCCATATGAAGAGACATCTTAAAGTTATACTTATGCATTTTATTGACATAACTAGCTGACCCGCCCGGCGTTGCCCGGGTCCGTATTAACAATATTAAACGAACTTGAAATTTGTATGATTTTATCAATAACTGGAAGCATGCAGAAATGCATTGTCTGAAATACGTCGCAGCTGACTTTGTGAAAAATCGGTTTTAAAAACAACAACTAATATTAAGCTCTAGAAATACTTAAAATGAGCAATGAGAAACACGGGAGGGAACATGTATCCAACGATTGCGTTAGTTTCGTGTTAAAGTGTTGATATTTACCCGTAAAAATCACTGTTAAATCACGTAACTAATTATTTTTTTCGCATACAAATCCCAAGTGAAAAATTTTGAATTTCAAACTAATTATATCATTCTTAAATCCGACTATACCGTGAATGAATCGATACGCGATAATAAAAGATTGGTATATAGTATTATAATTTCAGAGCCATTTAACAAAAGTGTATATTTTTAATCAAAGCATGCGTAATGTTGACTCTGTGGACAAATTCCTAACCGTAAACTTTTGTACCATAACCATAATCTGTCTGTAACCTAACTGCGACTTAACATTACCCTACCGTAACTTAAATATAACATAAATGTAACCTAGCCGTCACTTTGAAATATCAATATAGAAGCATCATTTAAGATTTTGCTTGAAAAGTTAACATTCTTTCGTTAATGTCTTAAAATCGTCTGCACTCTGAAATCTATATTTTAGACTAATATTTGTTATTTAAGTTTTCGCGCATGATTTTAAAAGAATGTTTTCATAAATATATTTTATATATTGACATAGAGTTATTAATATGTTGTTAAATTAAAAACATATTTTCATCTACGTTATAAAGTATTAAAAAGTTCTGAAAAAAAAGAAAGCTTTTAGTAATACAATTTTTAGTTCAAATCAAATGTTTTCAATATTTTATTTTATTTTATTTTGACATTTAAATTATTTCGAATTTATCAATTTCAATTATTTTAAAAGCAAACATTTTTTAAAAATAAATAATATAATAGAAAAAAGACCATTTTAAAAAATTACTATTTCTTCATAAAATACGCTTCAGCTGTTATTCAATTCTTTCAATTCGTCTTATTAATACAAAATCCCTTCCACATGCTTTTGTTTGGGACATTAATATTTGAGCGATAAATGGTTTAATATTGCAACTCTTTTTTCGGTTTACTTCACCACCACCTATCTTTTTCCTCCATGGTTTGCAACCGCTGTGATAAAAAATCATTATTTAAACTGACAGTTTGCCAGTCTATGAATTTTAAAGGTCTGTTCCAGCTTTTTAAATTATTTATGCGAAAATTTTATGCAACCAACCAACCATAACTAAATGAAGAGAAAAAAAAGAAGAAAAAAGGCGATTTTTTATGAGAGTGATCTTTGGAATTTAATTAATTACTCAGTTAATAAATAGAATTTCGAAATTCTGAAGCTCAGGTGCATCAGGAGAGATATTGGGCTACTCTCATAAAAATTTTGAGCTTCGTACGTCCCATAGATTTTGCTAGCCATCGCAGACACACACACACACACACACACACACGCAGACAGAGCGATTTGTTATTTTATTAGTATAGATAATTAGGAACTTATTTAAGGAATAATAAATAAATAACAATGCATTTAATTAACAAAAATTAGTGCAAAAGAAAATGCATGCTCTTAAAAGATTCCGGTCACTTTGGCAAGTTTGTAAAAAATAATAATAATAATAATAATAATAATAATGGTATTATAATAAATAACAACAGTGATCAACAACATTTACAATTATTACTAGCGGCCTTCGCCCGCTACGCTGGTCGGTTTATCTAAAGAAAACTTGAAGAACACGAAATATATCTCTGAATTGGGTGATGACTTTTAAAGTAATATTTTTTTTTTTTTTTTTTTTTTTTTTTTTTTAAGCAGAAATAAAATTTAAAAGTCCCCTGGAATAATTCGAATTCTGAAGAGAAGAAACTCTCTTTTGGCATGATGCCAAAAGCACTCTTCAATAGATTTCTTGTAATTATTTCGTTTCGTCATTGCATTCATGGAAAATATTCCTTTTTTAAAGTATTCAATCAATTCTTTCAAATTTTTGAATACTCTTAAAACACGTTTAAATAAAGAACTAAAAAAATTTGTGAGTGAAAATACCAAAAAATCGGCGAGATATAAAATGTTTATTCTTAATCGCTTATCTATCATTTTCCAACCAACCACTCAACCGATTTTTTCTATCTTCTACAAATAGTTAAACAAATGTTTAGACACACATTTAAAAAAAAAAGCAAGTCGATAGTGCAATAACTTTGGGACATATAAAATATTTACTTCTGGAAACAGTATAATAATAATCTATAAATTAAAAAAAAAAAAAAAAAAAAAAAAAAAAAAAATTGTTATTTTCAGAAAGGAATGAGAATTTAGAATACGGCATTGTTTTTTGCCATATTTTCTTAGAATTCATAGGATTGGAATTCAAAAATGCATTCCTCGAAAATATTGAAAAAAAGGACTAAAAATCGATGTTTCGTAAAAAATAAAAAAATAAAAAATCGAAAAAATTGTAAATAAAAAAAAAAAATTTGACTGTTAGTCCAAGAAAAGAAGAATCTATTTAAAAATCTCATTGTTTTTTCTTTGACTCTGTTAGAACGCCCACGATGGCAATTTAAAAAAGAGAAAAATATTCCCCTTTTGTCATTCATTGTCGACTGACTTCAGGAAAGATCTTTTTCGAACTATGTGAACACTGTGTAAACATACAGGGGCAAAGTAATTAAAATTTTAACGTTTTTAATTAATAACTTTCCAACGAATTGAAATTTTGGGATGTGAATGGACAACTCGGCATCCCGGGATTTTTCGCCTTCAATTCTAAACAACCGCGATGTTTCCCCGTTTCTGGGATCGGAGGAGATAGCGTCACATACATACATACGGTTGGATTTTAATAGTGTAGATTTATTCGCCATAAATTCAGTAATAAGTACTGCGGTGCAGACGTGATATCGATTCAATATTCAGTCAACAGTTGAAGATTGCCTATGGTAAGTTTTTTCACACTTTTTGCGGTTTGGAAATTTCTGCTAAATTGGAATATTTGTAATTCCGCACCCGTTTGCCAAGTTCTTTCCAAAGATTGTCTGTTGGATTCATATCAAGCATTCGTACTCGCCATTTCAGCGAAATTTTTTCGTGCGAAAGCCATTGCTTGACGAGCTTGCATATATTCTTTGAGTCGTTATGATGTAGAAACAAATAATTGCGACTACAATTTTATTTTTAAACGCCACTCGGCTATGTTGATTTTTTTATTTATGAATTTTTTTTTTTAATACTGACTCTTTCATAAAGTTCTACGTCACATCAGCATCTTGACACGGTAGACCGACTATTTATTAGCAATATTTATTAGCAATATTTTCATTCCGTAAATCGTGAGATATTGCAAAGACATTTTTATGCGGGTCATCAGCTGATTTCTCCTGCTAATTCTGTCCATAAGAATAGTCGGTTTCCGGGGTCTCCCAGACCTCAGAAAGACCCCCGAAGGCGATGGCCATTTTTATATATTTTTAAAATATCGTTCACAGTAGATTTTCTATCGATAACTTTGCCGCAATCTTACAAAAAGATTTCCCTTTAGTGACAAACTAATCACTCATTTACGAACAGTAATTGTTGAACGTTTCATTTTTGAAATTCAATTACGCTATTCACGTCTATTTATTCACAAACACGGACAAAAAACACCTCACCGATAAAAAAAACTACGGAATTACGAATGGTCGGACTCGCAAACTTTTAACCACGCGAATTTCGAATTCATCCTCTTTGCACCAAGTCTCTTCTGTTTTCAATCAAAATGCTCACGTGGTCAGAGGCCATTTACGTATTCCTAACTTTTGAAGCAATTGCGCGTCTTCTTCACTGAAAACCTTTGGTAAACAAATCAAAGAAACTAACTGGCTGGAAACTTTTGACCGCCACTGTAAGTACATAACTGAAATTCCGTAAAACTTTTCTAAACAGTTTTTTTTTTTTTTTTTTTTTTTTTTTTTTTTTTTGGGGGGGGGGGGGTTAATTATAGGTACCAACTTTAAGAATAGAAATCTAAGTTGATACCTCATTGGCGAAAAGAATTTATAGGAAGAAAATACTTTTGCAATTCAGAGAAAGGTTTCGAAAATTATCATTGTTTAGATCTTTTACACTCAAACTATGGACCGGCGACATTTTATGTTCGGTCCGGGGCACATAATGATTAATCCATATTTATACAATAAATTGAAATGTGCATAAAAAAGTATTTATGATTTTCAGCGTAGTTATATATATTCTTGGGTTGATAATTATATATAACAGAATTATATTAATTGAAAATTGTGTTAAAACCCGTCCTTTGTCAAAACCTCTTTTTGCATTAAATCCTATTTGTCTTTATGTTCTTAGTTTTCAATAATAAAACATCATTCCAAATCAAATTTGCACTACATATTTTTACAATTATTTTTTCATTGAGCAAAGTATGAGTTTATTGGAGAAGACTCCTTGGACATGCTACATTGCGAATATATGTTTCATATCTATTATGTAGCTAATACTATTTTTAGAGTCAAATTTTCGTCTCGGAAATTTTTTATATCTAAAACATTCTACGGTACTAATTTCAAACAGCAAAGTTCATTATTGGAAAGAGTGGTATTAAATTGTTGGTGAAATTTTTTTCGCGACAAATGTTCTAGTGGTAATATTAACTTTGTTAAATTGCATTGTGAGACTACTTATGTTATTTTAATTAAAAAAATAAACCTTTTTATAAGTTTGTTGCATCTTGCCTAAAGACGAAAACTTCTGTTTGGGCCCCTAAAGTCTGAACCTTATGTTTGTTGACCGCAAGAAAAAAAGGTTGAGTATGGCTGGTTTAGATTAATGATTGGGTGAATTTCACATGAACTGCCAGTTTGATGTCCTGATGTTTAAATCTAAATTTCATATTAATAAATTTATTTTTTGATATTCTAAAATCAGGTAGTAGCACATCTTTTTATGCTTAATTCAATGCATTCATTAGATTTTTTCAGAGTTGTGAAATAGTGATCTTTTTTTTGTACTTTAGTTAGTAAGTAATGGGAATTTACTTGTCCTGAATAAAAATCTCGCAAAATTTCAATCTTTTTTTATGCTTCCAAACATTTAAAAATTTTTATATATGGATTAAAAGTAAAATATCCTGTGTTAATTTAACAAATAGATAGTTTATATATTTAAAATTAGTATCTAAGAGTTAAAAATTTAAATGTATTTTGTGTCCGCATATGCAGAACATGAGTGTTACTTTAGGGAAGTTAATATTATTTGTTTTCAAAATATTTGTATATTGCAGTTGGCAACGGTAGTGAGAAAACAATATTGTTTCTTCTTTACAGTGCGCTTATTTAGAACGCGATAATTTTGTTCCATAATTGCTATTTATCAGAATGTTCATTTCAACATGGTGAGTATTTTTATTTTCTTACAGGAGTGTTACCCATTTATTTATTATTTTTTTTTAACGTATAAAAATGTTAAGTTGGGGAATGCTGAATTTTTTGTTCAGGAATCAATAGGCCCAACTAAAATTTCAACAAAACAGTTAGAATTTATTTTAGTGAAGAATTCCTTAATAAATGTCATGAGTGTTACCGTACATGAGTGTTACCTTACATGAGTGTTACTTGTAAAAAGTAACACTCATGAGAAAAGAAGTTAAGTAATTCTAAAACTATAAATCATGTGTAAGATTTAATTTATGATTATAATAGATTCATGATTCAGGGATATATTTTGTCATATTATATATATTTATAATTATTTAAAAATTGTAATAGGATTTTCATGTCTGCACACGTGTTTTATAAGTGCTATTTAAGATTCAAATTTTAATTCTTAATAAATAATTTTCAAAGGACTATCTATTTTACACAAATCATAGTTTAAACTTTTTAAAATCTTTTTATATATATATATATATATTGTTACAAAAAAGCTGTTTGCTGCAAGATGAGTCTTATCGCTTGTCACGAGTGTTACCATTTTTCATGAACGTTACTGTAACTAAGAATCAGAATTTTATTAATGCATTTGTTACTTCACTTAAATTAATTGTTTTGTCTATTAGAACTTTCTAATTCTTTATTATAACTGCAAAGAAAATAATTAATTTTTAATTAAATTTGTTTTTAATCAGAAGTTATACCCTTTATTTAAGAAGCAAAGTAACACTCATGGCATAAACAACTATTAAAATGCTTTCAATTTAAGAAATAAATAAATACTAATACATTTTTGATTTATTAATACGTATGTAAGAACCTTAAGTAATTTTTTAATTAATTATTGATACAAAAAAATCAGAATGTTTTATAGAGGTCACACTTATGAAAAAAATAGTGACTGGGCAAGACATTTCTTGAAATTTCTGAAATATAAATAAAAAAACTCGCAAATAATCTACTGCTTAGAATGTTGTAAACTATAAGCAACTCATACCTGAGTAAATTTTTATATTTAAACCAAATTATTTTTTCAAATTTTGTTTCGCCTAATACGGCAATACATTTGAAAACCACTCGATTACATTAAACTTAGCAACTATTTTAATAATTCTTTTTTTTTTATTTTTAGGTACGTTCGCAATTATGCAAATAAGAAGACCCTATAGTCGTCGTTCAGTCCGTCCGTCCGGCTGTCTGTCCGCCGCGTATAACAGAGCAAAAATTATCCAACCGAATCAATTGAAATTTAAAATATAAAATTGTTATACAATTTTGTCGAGCCATTTCAAATTTTATGAAAATCGGATGTATAATTTAATTACCGGGACAATCAAAAGTATTTCATTACATTACGGCCAATGAGAAAAAATAGTTTCAAGTGATTTTTAATGATGTTACCTCTTTTGAACATAATGGAATTGACATGCATCTGTGAAGCATACTGAAATATACATTCTGTACAATATGCGGTGCAAAGAACATTTGTTATTAAATTACATGGCCACGCAAATGTATTCCATTACATAATGGTATAAGAGGAAACAATGTTTGGGACGCGTTTTAATAATATTAAACTATCTCACATTTTATGAAACTGATATACGTTGCTGAGTTTTACTACAATTTACTTCCTGTATAATAGAAAGCAGACAGTATTTACAGGGATACAAAAGGTTTCGTATACTTATACTATATCAAAAGTACTGTAACAATTACACCAAAATCTGAATATTTTTAAAATTTTGCTATAGTACGAGCTCGCTATATATTTGACTTTCAAATGTCCGACTTGTTAAATTATCTTAAACATGTTAATCGATTACAACAGATTAACGCGTTTGCGCATATAACAATGTACATAATTATGTGATTATGTAAATAATGTTATTTTTGTTTTAAGTTTTAATGTTACGTCTTTTTAGCATTAGAAATAATATACTATTACAAGGTATCAAAAAGTATTGTTTAAAATGTATTTTTAACAGTATTTGTCTATTTAAAGCTTATTTTTAACATATAATTTTAAAAAAATCGATTTCTTCTTCAACACTTTCCAACAAAGTTGAAAAGTGTTTATGCATTCGGTTTGTCTGTCCGTCTGTCCGCGCCCAACTCCTGTAATTATTCTCGGATTGCTATGAAATTTTTATATGTTATTGATGTTTACACTAGCATGAACCTAACTGAAAATTAAGTTTCTTCTATGATTACTTTATTTACAGGGATAGTCAAAAGTTTTCCGACACATTACGGCCAATGGGAAAAAAATCGTTTAAAGTGAATTTTACAGGTGTTACATCCTGCCAAACTTATTCAATTTTACATGCCTTCGCAAAATGCACTAGAATACGCATTATTTAAAATAGCAGCCAAAGTAATAGCTATTATTCATTTACAGGGTCACTCAAAAGAATTAGAATACACAATAATAAAGGGGGGAATTGTTTGCGACCTATTTTATTAATGTTAAACGATTTCAAGTATCATAAAATTGATATACGCCGTTGAGACTTAATATTTAACGCATAATATGAAGGGCATAGCATTTACATGGCCACACAAAATATTTCAAATCTTATATTTTTATCCGAAGTACTGTCTATTATCGATGATAGCTGATGGATGGTTGAAATGCATTTTCAATTATGATATGCGCTTTTAAGTTTTACTAAATTTTCTGCATATCATATGTGTATATAAATGTTATAATTGATATACAGGGTTACACAAAAGAGCTCATACGAGTTACTGAGTATGAGATTAATTAACTCATAGGTGGTTTTTAAATAAAGGTAAATCTTAGACTCATGTGCTTAAAGACCTGTCTATACTCATCCAACTTTATGGCCGTCTGTCCGCGCTCTAACTCCCGTAAATATACTCGGATTGCTATGAAATTTTTGTATGCTATTCGTATTTACCCTAGCACGAATGCTATAGAAAATGAAGTTTCTACCATGATTAGTTTATTTACAGGGATAGTCAAAAGTTTTCCGATACATTACGGCCTATGGATGAATCCCTTCAAATGAATTTTAAAGGTGTTACCCCGGTCAAACATATTCAAATTTATATGGATTGGCAAAATGCACTAAATTATGCATTGTGTAAAATATGCAGTGAAAATAATAGTTATTATTCATTTACAGGGCCACTCAAAAGAATTCCATTACACAATAATAAAGAAGGGGATTGTTTGTGATATATTTTAACTATGTTAAATGATTTCAAGTATCATAAAATTTATATACACCATTGAAACTCAATATTTCACGCATAATATGATGTGCATAGCATTTAAAGGGATACACAAAATACTTCAAATCGTATATTCTATCCGAAGTACTGTACATTATCGATGATAGCTTATGGATAGATGAAATGAATTTTCAGTTGTGTTATTCGCTTTTAAGTTTTACTAAATATATATATATGTATTTGCATGTTATATGGTGTGTAGAAATGCTGTAATTGATATACAGAGTTACACAAAAGAGCTCGCAAACCTTACTGAATATGACGGTAATTTACTTAAAGGTGGAATAATTACATAAATAAGTGATGCATTTTTACGTGTAACTGCTTTCAGTTTATTAAGAAATGTTTGTAGAATATAAATAAAATGATATACAGGGTCACGCAAAGAATTATCTACATGGTCATCCATGGATGATAATTTCTGGAAATGTGACTTAAGTAGTTTTAAAAACGTTTTTGTTTGAAATAAATTTTAACAAAATAATGGCGTGTAATAAAGGTAATAGGTAAATTACAAGGCTGAACAAAAGTATTGAGCTGTTTTCCATACATAAGAATAAAGTGCTGAAAGAGAAATTTCAATCAGTTGGGCATTTTCTCACTAAACTAAATTTTCCCATCATATAGTATACTAATCGACTGATCAAATACAGAGCTGTTCAAAAGTATTGGAAAGCATATTTCATTATGGGTAATAGCATCTTATTTTGCTAAATAACAAAGTTTTGTTAAAGATTTCAGGAAGTGTTGGAAAGTGTTTCATAATCTATGCTTAAAGCATGATTTTTCTTACTTGTTTTTTAACGTATGCCTCAAGTGAAAAAAAAAAATAGAAAACAATATTGTAACAAAATATAAATATAACAGCATAATGTCAGTTATTTTATTTTTAGCAAGTAAATTATGAAGAAACTCATGTACGGATAAATAATAAAAAAATATATAGTTCATATTGGTATGAGAATAACAGAGTGCGTATGAGAATAACAGAGTGCTCAAATTAACTAATCTGAGGAAACGTATGTTATTGTTTTAATATTTAAATACCTTCCATTTTACCAGCTGTCTATAAATATTTGTAACTAAAAAAATAATAATTCAAATTTTTGAAAGCGATTTTTACTTACCCATCATACGTAGTATAGGGTAAGTCTTGCAATCGTTTTGAAAATCGAAAAAAATTTTTTGACGGATTTACACGTTTCAGATACTGGAGATTCCGAAAAACTTAATTTTAGAAAAAAAATTTTGCCGTTCGTCCGTCTGTGTGTCTGTCTGTAACCGCTCTATCTCCCGAACAAATTGAGACAGAGACTTGAAATTTTGTAGGTACTTAGTATGTAAGAATGGGACGAAGCCTATTTAATATCAGTAACCTCGATTATCCGGAACTATTTTTTTCGGACTCTCGAAAAATTCGTTCTGATGAAAGGTACATAAAAATTTTCGAAATTTTTTATTTTAAGGAGGGAACGTAAAAGGCAATAAATTAACACAAATTTTGCATAAAAAACGAAGTCGATCGGATTATTAGTTGTCGAGGACCCTGTATTTCATTCAAATTTCAATTCAAACATATATTTTAATTGGAAATGAGACACTTAATTCGATGCAAGAAACCGTTAGTAAATATGATAATTATTTTTTGAGTTATAAGGATGTTTCTTTTACGCAATCCGGTACTACTCGAGTATTTTGGCGTTTTATATAATTGTCGAAATTGGCTCATCAACAATTTATTAATGGAGCATTATTATGTATGTTAAAATTATTTATTTATGCGTTTAAATTTCATTTTGGAATTGCCATACATAGTTTACACGCGTTTTATTTTCATATTTTATATTATGATGGGTAAGTATTATGGTGGCCCCCAACGACTAGTTTAAAATATTGTTCAGAAATGTTTAATGATTCAGAATGCACAATAAAAAAGGAATTTATTTGAAAGTTTAAAGTTACTAAAAAAATTAATCATTTCCTGCTGTTTTATGTATAATTGCTAATTTTAATTATACTATACTTTAAGGGTTACACAGAACCTTAAAATTGGTCAAAATATCTATTTTATTTTATTTTATATTAACTGAAAGCTTTTCTAATTGTAAATATTTTAAAACCTCATTTTTACCTATACGAAAATTATATCGAGACATATGGTAAATTTTGTGAACGGATTCAGCGCAATTCCCCATTCAAATGAAAACTTTAAACTGATTTTTTTTCCCTTTTCATATTTTTATAACTTGCTAGTTTGAAAAATACTAAGACTAAGTTTGCTAATTTAAGTGGAGATTTGAATTTTTTCTATTTGTTATCCATGTTGCATTTAATATTTTTGAGCATGGATTTAACATTGAAATTTATAGTTATTTTTCAAAAAAAATATTTAAATTGAGAGTTATTTTAATTTTCTTCATTTTTTGATACATATGAGAGAAAAAAATCATATTAAATGTAAAATGCCATATATCTAAAAATCCATACACAATTTTATGTAGTATATGGGAATGAATGAGAAAAAAAATCGAAGCAAAAATATTTATATTTGTAAAAATAGTAGAAATTTCTAAAAAGTTCATTTTTTAAGTTAAATTTTAGAAAAATTAACTGCCCTTTAAGATATATATAAAAGATATGTTTTGTACCATCTCATATATTACAGTATTATTCAAAATTGAAGAATTGGCTTCAAAGGTACGTCCCCTTAATGGAACATATTTTCCAAGTATTTTACTGCAACGAGTCAAGTAGTGGTGTTTCCAGGAAATGCAATTATACACGGAGTGGAACGTATTTTTAAAAAGTTAATGCCCTTGCAGCTGCATATTTTTGAAGGATAAATTTCATAGGTAAAAGTTGTAGCATCAGAAATTCCAAGTTTTTAAAAAAATAAATAATGTTAAAAAATTCAGAATATATTTTCAAGTTGATTGATTGCTGATGTTTATTGCCGTGTATATTTCGTATTCCGCAAGCCAGAGATCGTGAATATTCAGGTATTACATGCAACAGAATTTGAAATACGTACTTCATTACCTTCTGAATGTACTTCATTACCTTTTTGCGAAGTTAATCTTCTGTTTCAAAGATAGATACATAGTAATTTGAGTGACATTTTATCCTATAATTGTTTTTCATTTGAGAACATTTTTCATATTTTAGGGTGTTTTTTTATTCTGCACATATTAACATGTTTGTACAAGGTTATTAGAATCGAAGATTACTAAAATGCTAATCAATATCGAACATACCTAGTTTGTGGTGTTATTTATTGTGCATACATTAGGATGCTTGCACAAGGATATTAGAACCATTATGTAGGTTAATAGGTAAAGAGAATGTTTCTCGAAATCATAATGCTTACACTTATTTCATAATACACGGTAAAGCCAATATGGAACAATGATAAGCTATCAAATTTAGTGTAGGTATTAATAAAAATAAAAGTTAATGTTAACCTTTGTATATTATGAGTAGGTCTTACTTCTTTTGGTTTAAAATTCATGTACTTTTTTACGGGAGTTTTCCATAATATATATATATATATATATATATATATATATATATATATATATATATATATATATATATATATATATATATAAGAAATATTTCTTTCGGGCTTTTATGCATTATATTTAGTAATGTAGCAAAAATTTGAATATCGAAAACCACTTTAAAGCAACAATGCACTTTTTTTTCTTTGTTTTTTTTTGGGGGGGTGGGGGAGGGGAAGGAATTTGGCACAGAAAAGTATATCCTCCCTTTAAGGCTCTTTATGGTATTATTTTTCTTTTCTTTCTTGAAAAAAAAAAAAAAAAAAAAAAAAAAAAAACGGTAAAAGTCATGACTATTAAATTTTTCAGTTTTAAATTAAAGTTATGTATTTTAAATAAAATGAGTGAAAGGATTCTATTTTAAATGGAATCAATGAAGCACGGGGGGGGGGGGAGGGGGATGCGATGTGAATAAATTTTGGCGATTTATCATCTATGCCTGGCTAAAATAAAGATCATAAAAATTGATTTCGCTATCAGAATCTTCCGATTTGGCGAAGGATTGAGAAAGTACATTACATTATGTATAAATACAACATGTTGCAATGTTTAGCATACACTTAATGAAGACCAAACTAGACGCCAAGGGCGGCTAGTGTACGGATATTTAACTATACAACAACTCAAACGCGCAAAATATTAGGGATGTCAAACGTTAGGGTATCCCACGTTTTTGAATTAGATAATTTTGTAATAATTTAGTGATTTTAATAATAACTTCGTATTTTCATAAAAATAGATACAAACTGGAAAAAGATAACATGCTGTTTTGTACCAAAGGCCAACAAATAAAAAGAGAAAATTTTGATTATATCAAAAATGATATCGATGTCATAAGACATACCACCCGCTAGCCTAGAGATATCTTACAAAACGATAATATGTGCCAGATCCTTCTTCCCGCCTAAAATGTTTGCGTTCTATATGCACAGTCCCTAAGGATATTTATCAATAAAACAATCCAAACACACTGTTGAAAAATATATACTTGCAACCTACATTTTTATCTCAAATTCAAAGACTGAGCAACACCTTGAACATAGATATTTAACTCATTAAGATAAAGCTTTTGAGATTGAAATCGCATTGTTATTCTATCGTGAATGCCAAACAAGTAAGCAAATGAGTGATGACACAAAACTTAAGAAATAAATATTCATAAAATTGTGATTCGGAAACTGATTTTGAGAAAAAAAATGCCCCAAGCCTTCTTTTCCCTTAAGGACATTTTCATTTCATTCATAGATTACATTTGTTCATTAATACCTTTTACTAAATTATCGTTTTTTTTTCATGCGTCATTACTAAAAACCCGCCGGTGTTATGGATAAGATATGATTGTAAAAAACAAATTCAAAATTCTTGTGTAAAATTATACAGGAATACAAAATTTAAAATATTTTATTATTTTTTAAAAATAATTGTTTTATTAAGCAAATTTTTTGTTTCAAGATTTCAAAGACATCAAACGAGTTATGAAAATACTGATTTGTTTTCTAATACATTGATTTGGTTTAAAAAATAAGTTAAACAAAAACCTTTTTTTTTCTTTAAAGAATTATTTCAAGAAAAGCAGTTAATTATACATTTTGAATATTTAAATTTAATGTAAAAGAAATATTTCGTTATTGACGCTAAATTTCAAAAGGAAAAAAAAAACTTTTAAAAGCTATGAACATAATCACAAATAACCACAGATAATAGTCCAAGAGCCGACAGTGCAAAAACCTAAGCTATCAAACACAAGAAAAATAAATCCTTTTTTTATGAAGCGTAGAAATAGGGAAATCTAATAATCCATGTCTGCCGGAAGTGAAGTTGGTGCATAAGCCAAAAATTAATACCACCAGTGGTTGACTTGCAGAGTTAGCATTGTGGTTGTCCTACAATCAAAAGTATAAAAACATGGAGGACTGGAAGCAGGAAAAGACTATGATAAACCAACGGGACAACCAGTAGTGGTATTAGTTTTTGGCTTATGCACCACGTCACTTCCAGCAGACATGGATCATTATTAGATTTCATTATTTCTACTCTTCCAGAAAAAATGTTTTTTTTTTTTTTTTTTTTTTTTTTTTTTTTTCTTTCTTCTGTCCGCTTTTGGGCTATAAAAATATACAGTATGTTCTTCTGAGTAATCCAAAAGCGTAATTTTTAGAAGCATCAGAAACCAATATATGTATATTTTAAAGAATTAAGGTAACCGCTCATTGTTTTTGAGAAATTTTTCGTTTTTTTTAATTGTTATTTAAATTACAGTTGAAACATTTAGGATACGAAAAATGCCTTACTTTTTGTTCAGCGATAACTAACAGCAAAGTTATAGATAAAAATATAAACGGTAAATTAACTTTCTGAAACCGAAAAGTGAACGTTTACAGAGTCACAGAAAGGTAAATAATCCATTTTAAAACACAAATATATAAATATACAATCGATACAAAAATATATAAATACCTACAAATAGAGTGGATTTTAAAGTTGTACATTTTATGCATAATTGTTTGTGCTCTATCAAAATCTTAATTTGCGTTTTCTAGAAAACTGTGTTTTTCATTGTGTACGTTTCGGAGAAACATCATTTCTTAAAAACGTTTTTAGGATAGTGAAATAAAATTTTGTAACAAGATTCTGCTCATCTAATGGTATGTTATATGAAGGAAAATATTGCTTGTTTGTATAATATTAATTTAAGAGCTTTTTGTTATTGGAAAATACACTTTTTAGGTGCGTTCGTAATTATGTAAATACGTAGCCCTATAGTTGTCGTTCTGTCCGTCCATCCGTTCGTCCGCATATAACAACGCAAAACTACCCAACCGAATCATTTGAAATTTAAAATACACAATTATTACATAATTTTGTCGAGTCATTTCAAATTTTATCAAAATTGGATGCATAGATCAATTACAGGGACAATCAAAAGTATTCCATTACATTGCGATCAATGGGGAAAAAAAAGTTTCAAATGTATTTTAATAGTTTGAATTTTAAAATACATAACTATTAATTTTGTCATGTTATATCAAATTTTATCAAAATCGGATGCATAGTTTAATTACAGGGACAATCAAAAGTATTGCGTTACATTAGAGTCAATGGAGAAAAATGTTTCAATGGAATTGCATTTGAATGGTGTTACAGTCATTCGAACACAATAAAATTGATATGCATCTATAAAGTACATATTATAATATACATTTTTCATAATCTGTGGTGCAAAGAACATTTGCTATTGATTTACAAGGCCACACAAAAGTATTCCATTACATAATGGTATAGGGAGAAAATTGTTTGGTGCACATTTTAATTGTAATTAACTATTTACAACTTTATGTGATTGACATATGAGAGTGAAATTTTTAAAACTTCGTTATCGTACGAACGCAATTCATTTGATACGCTTCACGTGCAATATCCAACTTGTTTTCTTTAAATCATGTTTTGCATACAAAATTTGGTTTAAGTTAGTATATTTAGCAGGTATTGCAAATCCTTTGCTTCATAACGCAAACAGATGGTTTGAAAATATATTGTTGAAAAAAAATTGCAATATACATTGGATATATTTCATTATAGAAGGTTTGGAGTAAACGCAATTCTGGAGTAAAATTTGACTAAATATTTCCAAAATTTAAAAAGTTAATTAAAATTCCCTTAAAAATTTATTTGAATTTGAATTTTATTTTCTGTTTTAACTAAAAACACATATGTTTGATAAAAATTTCGTATTTTTCAAAATAATCCCCCAAAGGTAGGCACATACCTTAAAAAAAACCATTTAGAAAAGAAAAGTTTCTTTTGATGCCACGGACATCAGATTTTTCAACTTGGCACGGAATATGGAGGTTTAAGACGATTTCATTTCTCAATTAAACATTTTCAGTTGCGTAATTATTTTTATGCATGTAAAATTAAAAAAATAATAAGAATTTTAATGTCATTGCCAATGCCGTTAATTTATCAGAGCTTGCCTGTAAAACATGTTTGGTGATTATAAAACTGTTTGCTTGAGAATTGATAGTATCCAAAAACTTATATTTTTAGTTCTGAAAACTGATTAATATACAGTATAAAAATTACTGTATTGTTGTTTAGGACAACCATTTGTGTACATGAGGGATATGAGCCCGAAGGAGGGTACCTCGTGAGGGGGTCTTTTTAAGGGAAACTAAACCGTATATACGCAAAAAAATCAAAGATTCGAAGAAAACCACAAAAAACTTCTAACGATTAGGTCGATGCGACACGGGCGCGATTGATAAAAATTATTAAAAAATATTTTTGAAAATCGGTAGTAGTTATGAAAAGAACTTTGTTCTTGTAAATAAGTGACTCTTTAAACCTCAAAATCATATAATATTTTGAAGTTTCTAACGATAAAGAAAACTTCTTGTAGTCATGGGTAACTCAAAAAAAGTTATTGGATTTTTTTTTTTTTTTTTTTTTTTTTTTTTTTGGGGGGGGGGGGGGTTCATGATTATTTTTATTTTCTCAGATTAAAATAGACTTTTTTTTTTTTTTTTTACAATACTAAAAAGTTTTAATTCAAAGAATGAAAATATTAGCGAATAGAAAACTTACTTTGGATAGTCGTTGTCTTCGAAACAAACTGATGCATTTTCTGATTTTGCACAAGAAGGGGTTCCATTAGCTTCTTGCTGAACATTCTGCTGATTATTTACGCCCAGAAAAATTTCAGGTAGAGAACCTACTGAGTTGAAGGGTAGCCTCGGCTCAAAGTTGGGGCTTGGATAATTTGATATTCCTCTGTTTCTGCCTGGATAGCGAGTCGTGATTCCGTCTTGTTGTCTTTGGTATCCAAAATTTATAGGAGATCTAAAAAACTCGGGAGGGAAATTGAATGAATTACTTATTCTTTGGTTATTGCGAACAGGATTCTGAACATTTTTGTTGGGATCAGTATTTGAATTTCTTGATTCTCCTTCGTAAGATCGTTTACCGTCGTCTTTTGATTCGTCAGAATTATTTTGCGCGGGTAAGTTTTCTTCTACGGCATACCCAGCTTCTACGGGATACTTCATGTAAACATTTGCTATATTTTCTGCTTGTGGACCTGTTCCAAATTCTGCAGGTACTGAGTCATCACGATTTACTGGCTTATCAACAATTTGTACTACCGTTTTGGGGATATTCTCATCTTGAGATGCAGCCGAAACAAATTGCTGATTATTCAAAGCCTGCTGATTATTTTGTGCTCCTGGTGCTGTGCCGGAATATCGCAAAAATTGAGAAGGCCCTCCACTTTCGATATTAGAATATTGTGGTAGAAAACTTATCGATGGGCTATTGAATGGATTAACTGCAGTTGGAGTATTGCTGAAAAAATTGGGTGGTACCTGAAACGAGGTACTTATAGAAGGATTTCTAAAGAAAGAGGCATAGTTAGGTGTTGAGCTGTCTCCCATAGTTTCGTATCCAGAATACATAGGTAAGGGATTCTGTTGGAGCTGACCGCTTCTGCCTGCATCAATATAAAAAGGCTGTGGTTGAATCTGTGGTGAATTTTGGAATAAAATTTCTGGTGTTTGAAAAGGATCTCTCAATAGTGGTTGATACACACCAGCATTGTTGGGATCTCTATTAAAATTCGGAATGCCACCAACATCACTATTTGGTGCAAACTGGGATTGAAAAGCAGTAGTTGGATAACCTGTAAATTGTACAGGAGGCGAATTCATAAATACATTCTGCGCTGAAGGAGGTACGATTTGGTTTAGTGCTACCATATTTCTAGCCGATGAGTCAAAAGGTGGATTCATCAATGATCCCTGTCCTAATTCATAAGATGGCTGTTGAGAGGAGGTATAGGTTACTTGTGGAACAATGCGTCTTCTCTCTTGCCTCTTATTACTGGACGTTCTGCTCGGTTTCTGCACATTTCCGGATTGTTCGGAACTACCCGGCTTTGGTGAGTTGCCATCTCTATATCTTGAGCGCTTGTATGGACTTTCATATCCTCCCCAAGTAAGCTGAAGAAGAGGAGCACTGTCTTGAATCTTTTGTTTAATTTTTCTTTGGCCATATCTTGGTGGAGGATCACTTGTAACTTCTGTTTTAGAATCATCAAATTGAGTATCTGGGCTAGAATTTTCAGACTTAGCATTCGCATTTGTTTCCTGTCTTCGTAAATCAATATATTCTTTGTTTATTTTGGATTCAATGGGATTTTCCGGATTATTGCCCATGTCATCAGCTTCACGGCTATTTCCAACGTTATCAGGATGCGAGTTTTTTTGGTTCTGATCTTGATCTTCAATAATTTTCTCGATCAGATCTATAAGAAAAGATAAACAGAGTTAATAATATGAATAAAATTGATGTTTCTTCAAACATATCAATGTAGAATCGTTCTAGCATTCAATCATTTTTTGTTTTGTTGTATCATTTTAATATTTAATGTTTTTTTTTTCGAGATAAATTGTAAAAAGTAAACATATGAAAAAAATCTTAGTTCATATTTTTTAACCCTGTACATATATGCTTGTTCAACTTTAAAAATATTGAAAACTTAGAACAATTCCTCAGCTTTATTTTTGCCACAATTTTTTAATTTTCTGAATTTAAGAAGCTTGATTCCAATTAAGTTTTTAAAATAAAGCAGCATTTTTAAATAAAACAATAAATAATAATTAAATTGAAAGCTATTTTATTTTTTGGTATGCTCTTTTACTACAATAATATTAATATTAATGCTAATGCTCTGAATTTTGAATACAAATATAATTCCTTTAACCTAAAGTAAAGTTGTTGAGTAACCCGATTTAACCGAAACCTATACCCGACTACGGTTCGAGTCGTGTCTGGTTGACAATAATTATTTTCGTTGAGGGGCGGGTTCGGACAGTCCAGATTTTACAAAGCAAAATCCAGAATATTTTGTATAAGGAAAAAAAACCAACAACAATATATATGTTAAGATAATAATGAACTATATACGTATATATTATTATTATTATTATCATTTTTTTGAAAAAAAATTGCTAGATATTTAATGCATTGTACTTTTCCATAATTTAATTAAAATAAGTTTTACTTTTCTTTCCCTTCGGTTTCGGGAATGAATATT
The DNA here is from genome assembly GCA_964019185.1 of Maratus speculifer. Lineage (NCBI taxonomy): Eukaryota > Metazoa > Arthropoda > Arachnida > Araneae > Salticidae > Maratus > Maratus speculifer. The sequence goes on along the minus strand of OZ025290.1, from coordinate 364,009,061 downwards.
TTGTGAACAAATCTAACTAAACGGAATATATATATATATATATATATATATATTTTTTTTTTGGGGTGGGGGGTGGGGGGGGGTAGATTTTTAGATGGATTTTTGGGTTTTAGTTGGGTACAATCCGAACCACGCAAGATTCTATCTTGCGCTAGTATTTCGCTATAAAAGACATACTGAAATGATTTAATTAATAATGTTAACTGTAATAATAATGATTATTATTTTACTATTCATGACCAATTGAATTCTTGTACCATAATTTTTGTTACATTGAGAGAGTGTAACAATAAGTAAGTTGTTTGATAATTTCTTTCTGATATAACTTAGCTGCATCGCAAATATTTACAATATGTTTGATTCTTTGTAGTTAGAGACTAAGTATCAATCAAAGTCCTCCTGCGAAATAATATTATACACATAATTCTGTATACTGCTAGCATACCCATGTGCTGAAGAAAAAAAAAGACGCGTGTTTTTATTTAAGAAAATATATTAAAATCACGAGCGATAATATACAATAATAATCTCTTTCGACTTACTAACGATTCCGAAAAGAGTTAAAGAGTTTATTAGTAGAAATTTCTGAAAAAAATATATTTTTGAGATTTAAAGAAGCGTATATTTTACAGCGAAGTTTATTTTTCTGAAGCTGATATTTGGAAATTTTTTCGAAGAAATTTTATAGTGCATTAATCAATTTTCTTAATACAAGATATAATTATTTCGGAACTATTTATTTTTAAGTAAAGTTTTTTGTTAAGTAAACGTGTTTTACACACAAAAATATTAAAACTAACTCTTCAATGTATATTAATTTGTTACTCTTGCCTATGTATAAATTCAGACTTGAAGCTGAAAATGTTAATTTGAAAATCAGTAGCATCGTAAAAACCAATTTTCCAATTTAAGAAAACTGATAAATTTGCTATAAAAGTTCTCGGAAATGTTTTCGAAAATCAATGACAGTTAAAGAAATTTTGTTCGTATAAAAACTTTTTTAAAAGTCGGAAGCAAATTATCTTTTGAGATTTCTAAAAATAAAGAATGCATTTCGGAATCTTGGGTAACTCAGCCGAGGTTTTCGTATATTTTCATATGCAAATATTATATCTTCATCGATTTACAAACATTTGTCTTTCTTTACCAATGCACTTAGAACGTCGTAAAATTGTTTAAGGAGACACGCTAACTTAAAATTGGTCAAAATATCGATTTTCTCTGATTTTTTAACTGAATATTTTGACGCCTCACTTTTACCTACACGACAATTTTATCGCGAGATATTGTAAATTTTGTTAATCGATTCAACTCAATGATTCATACAAATGAAAACTTCAAGCGACTTTTTCTCCTTTTTTCTATTTTTATAGTTTGTTTGTTCAATAAACACTAAGGCTTTTTTGCCAATTTAGATAGAGATTTGAATTTTTTATTACTAGTTCTCCATGGTTATTTAATATTTGTGCATGGCTATAACATTCAAGTTTATAGTTATTTTTTTTAAATATTTAAATTGAAAGTTTGTTGAATTTATTTCATTTTTAGGTAGCTTTCATTACAAAATGTAAAAAGCTACCTATTGCAGCCGTCCGGAGGAAAGCACTTCCGGAAAATTTTGGTATATTTTCACCGATCATGACCCCCAGACCCCAAAACCACCCTCCGTTCAAATGTTGACATATATATATATATATATATATACATATATATAACCATATATATATATATATATATATATATATATATATATATATATATATATATCTGATTTTTGTCATGCGATAACTAACGTATTTATGAACCGATTTGAATGAAACTTGGTATGTACATAGTACATACAAATGTCTCGACCGAGTTCGTTGGTCAGCATCATCCGCCATTTTGTTTCAAAATGGCGGCCATTTTAAATTTTTTAAAAAATTTAAAATTTAAAATTTAATGCTAAAAAATTAAAAGTTGAAAAATATTTTTCTTTTACGTGTTAGAACTTTAAACAAAGATTCCAGAACACTTTTTATTTTGTCTATATCTTAAAAAATGATTGAGTTATAGCACTTTGAATTTTTCTTATGGCTGACATTTTGAAACGATCTGATTTTTGTCGCGTAATAACACGCGTATTTATGAACCGATATCAATGAAACTTGGTATGTACATAGTACATACAAATGTCTCGACCGAGTTCGTTGGCCAGCATCATCCGCCATTTTGTTTCAAAATGGTGGCCATTTTAAATTTTAAAAAAAATTTAAAATTTAAAATTAAATGCAAAAAAATCAAAATTTGAAAAATATTTTTCTTTTGCGTGTTATAACTTAAAACAACGATTCCAGAACACTTTTTATTTTGTCTATATCTTTCAAAATGATTGAGTTATAGCACTTTGAATTTTTCTTATAGCTGACATTTTGAAACGATCTGATTTTTGTCACGTGATAACACGCGTATTTATGAACCGATTTCAATGAAACTTGGTATGTACATAGTACATACAAATGTCTCAACCGAGTTTTTTGGCCAGCATCATCCACTATTTTTTTCAAAATGCTGGCCATTTTAATTTTTTTTAAAAATTTAAAATTTGAAATTAAATGGGAAAAAATTAAAAGTTGATTTTTTTTTTGTTTTACGTATTAAAACTTAAAACAATGATTCCAGAACACTTTTTATTTTGTCTGTAACTTAAAAAATGGTTGAGTTATAGCAATTTAAATTTTGCTTATGGCTGACATTTTTAAATTTTTCTGATCTGAACGATCCATCATGTTGCTTTAAAATGGCATACACTTTATGATATTGTAGAATTTGGTGACTCTCTAAATCGCTTAAAATAAAACCAGGTTGAATAAAAGATGACTAATTTCTAAAAATTCCTATTAATATTCAGTCTTGACAAAAACTAGTATTCAATCTTATAAAATCACTAATTTTATAAGATTATTTCCACTAATTTGAGCTTAGTATTTTGAACAATGTAACTTACTTTAAAATAAATAAATAAATATATAAGTATATGAAAGCTACCTCTTCCTCCCGGCATTGCCGGAAGGACTTTTTAATATACACTCTTAAAACGAAAGAGCTGATTTGGCTTCTCATGAAAGAGCTGTAATTTTTTCGATCATAAAAGAGTTGTTTTTCAAACGATTAAATCTTCTTGATCCAAATTGGTTATTTAAATAGCTCAACTTCATTTAAATTGGTTAAAACTCGAGTTATTTCAACTTTTTTTGAGAAGCTGCCTTTCAACATCGTGATGAGTGGATTTCAGCTCAACTTGAGATATTTTGTGGCTGACTTTTTAAGAGAGTACACAATAGAGATGTGTCATTTGTTGAGGAACGATTCCAAAGGAACGGTTCCGGTGGTGGAACTGAACGAACGGTTCCTGTTTATAAAAAGGATTCGTTCCTTTTCGGAACAATTCCGAAATGGAACGGTTTCTTGGACTCGTTCCGAAAGGGAACGGTTCCTCGGACCAGTTCCGAAAAGGAACGGTTCCTCGGACTAGTTCCGAAATGAAACCATTCCGAAAAGGAACGATTGATCGGGCTCGTTCCGAAAAGGAACGATTCCTCGGACTAGTTCCGAAATGAAACCATTCCGAAAAGGAACGATTCCTCGCACTCGTTCCGAAAAGGAACGATTTTTCGGACTAGTTCTGAAATGAAACCCTTCCGAAAAGGAACGATTGATCGGACTCGTTCCGAAAAGGAATGATTCCTCGGACTAGTTCCGAAATGAAACCATTCCGAAAAGGAACGATTCCTCGGACTAGTTCCGAAATGAAATCATTCCAAAAAGGAACGATTCCTCGCACTCGTTCCGAAAAGGAACGATTCCTCGGACTAGTTCCGAAATGAAACCATTCCGAAAAAGAACGATTGATCGGACTCGTTCCGAAAAGGAACGATTCGTCGGACTAGTTCCGGAATGAAACCATTCCGAAAAGGAACGATTCCTTGGACTAGTTCCGAAATGAAACCATTCCGAAAAGGACCGATTTTATTTTAAAATAAGATATATTTTGATTTATTAAAGCAAAGTGTATTGCCCAAATATCCTTTAAATGTGCATGAAAAAAAAATCGGGGGGGGGGGGGGAAGGGAGACGAAGAAAAACGAAAGAAAGAGAAAAGAAATTAAAGTTGTAGGAGGGGATAAACGTTTAATAAACTACAACTGTGCATTATATCTAGAGGTCTGCACGGGCCGGAATTTTCAGGCCCGTAGGTAATTTATTTCGGCCCGGTCCGTTGTAAAGCTCAAAAGTTCGGCCTGGGCCCGGCCCGTTTAAATTTTTATATTTTAGGCCCGGCCCGTACAGAAATCAGTGAAAATAGGCCCGGCCCGTTTTGGCCCATTACAATTTCTACAATTTCTAAAAAAAAAAAAAAAAAAAAAAAAAAAAAAATCAGATTTTTATCATTTAATTAAGATTTTTTTAAAGAATACTGCATACATATCTATGGAATGATTTTACAATACATTTTACAGGAAATACACATTAACAACATTAATGATTACTTAGACTCTTAGGCTATCAACATTCGAATAAAGATTCATTAAAAATTTAATATGGCTTAGAATAAAAGAAAAAAGAAAGAAAGCTAAAAACGTCGTTACTTTTGAAGATGTTTGATAAAAGAAAATTTATAAAAATATTTCTATATCATTTTATTAAAGGTTTTAAATCCCAATTCATTCTTAAATTCAAAAAAGCTTCTTTCTGATACATTTCTAAATTCACTTTTTTCTCAGAAATGCATAAGATTAGCAGGTATCTTTATTCAAAAGCTATATAATCGAGGGGCGTTATCTATTTTTTGATACAAGCAATTTAAGAATACTACAAGTAAATAAAATACTGTCATAATCATATGTCACTACGATTTGAATAGAATTTCCGGAAGCGATAGCATGGGAAGGGAGAAAAACCTGCAATCATTTGAGAAACTATTACATCTCAAAAAGGTCATACAAGTCAGACTCAAAAGGTCATACAAAGGTCATATTTACCAAAAATAAAAAACGCTATTCGATTCCAAATCCCTTCAATAATTAAGCTTATCACTTTTATACTTTTACAATTTAAAATTAATCAGAAATTAATTTAAAAACCATCAAGAAGTATATATCCGAAGATAAAGCTAACATAAGTTCTTTATCGCTGTTAATAATTTTACAAATCATGTTTTCTGCCCTACAGATCTTGAGAACAATTAAGTGTAATTCCGGTCCGGCCAGTCTATATGTAGAAAAAAAATGCGAGCTTGATCTCGGACCGGCATGAGTCAGCTAAAAAAATATTAAAACGAGTTGCACACAATGTAATTATCCGATGCTGATCTCTACATAGTACATTTTTATATTGATGCTGTCAAACTAGTATGGCTCGTGACGTACATTTATACTTATTCTCGTTAAAACCATATAAAATAGCTCATGAAAATTTTTTTAATCGGCCCGGCCCGTCTGGGCCGTTCAATTTTTTTGCCGGCCCGGCCCGTTTATGTTGTTTGTCGGCCCGGCCCGTTGAAAAAACTATTCTAAATCTGCCAGCCCGGTCCGTTAGAGAATTTAAAACGATTCCGCCGGCTCTTTATTCGGCGAAAAAAACGAAAATTTCGATTTTATAATTTCTTGTTTTAATTGTGCTTTATTATCGCTAGTGCATTCTGATTAAGTTTTTATAAAGATTCGCGTATTATAAATACAGTTTAAAGTGATTTTATTACACCACTCTCCATTTAAATGCCACAATCCATTTCAATTAAAAAATAACTTTCCTCAGTTTTTTTTCTTTACTATAAGCATGTTTAAAGTTATAAAACGTTTATGTATGTTTTTCAAGTGCATCACAATTCCAAAATAAAATTTAAAGTATATTTAATTTTTCCAATGCTTCGTAATGCTCCATTACGGAATTACGGATACTATAATTGCTTATCTCGTCGACCCATTTCGACATATAATCGACAAACTATTATTAAATTATGCAAATTAGCATAATTTTTACTTTAAATAACGAAATAACAAATAAATTAGTAAAAGATTAATAGTACCACACATAAAATATGAAATTAAAAATCACTTGATGGCGTAACAAACACATGTAACGTGTTTAATGTTAAGTGAATGTGACATTTATGAAGTCATTATTGGCATTTAATCTTACAGTTTGGAAATAGTTTTCTGATCGACGGGATAATACCGAATTGCGTAAAAGAAGCATCCTAATAACTCCAAAAATTATAGTTATGTTAACTAACAGTTTACTGAGTTGGTTTAAGTGTCTCATTTTCAATTAAAATATGCCTTTGAATTGAAATTTGAATGAAATGAATGATCATGAAAAATCGAAGAATGTGGAAAATATTAATACAATTATTCCGGCAAATAATTATCCGAGTGACTTTAATCTTTATACAAAATTTATGTTTTTCATTGTATTTTACACCCACTCTTTAAGATAAAAAAATTCGAAAATTTCTATAAATTTTCATCAGAACGAATATTTTAAGAGTCCTAAAAAATAGTTCCGGATAATGGAGTTTACTGATATTCAATAGGCTTCTTCTCATTACTACATATTAAATACACACAAAATTTTAAGTATCTATCTCAATTTGTTCGAGAGATTGAGTATTTACAGACAGGCGGACAGACACGCGCACAGACAGACGGATTAAATAAACAATTATACTAACAATTTACTGCATTGGATTAAGTGCTTCATTTCCAATTAAAATAAATCTTTGAATTGAAATTTCAATGAAATACAGGGTCGTGAAAAGTCGTAGAATTTGGAAAATATGATTACGAATATCTCAATAATATCTGTCATCTGAACGAATATTTCGAGAGTCCGATAGAAACACTTCCGGATAATCGAGATTACTTCATATTAAGTACATAGCAAATTTAAGTCTCTATCTCAATTTGTTCGGAAGATTTACAGACAGACGGCATGTTTTTTTTTTTCTAAAATTATGTTTTTCGTAATCTTCACTATCCGTCAATTTCTTTTTTCGATTTTCAAAACCATTGCAAGACTTACCATATACCACATATGATGAGAAAGTAAAAATTACCGGAATCCTAATAATCTGCAATACTAACAATTGTAGCGTTCCCCCCTCCCCATATTGACTCCAATCTGCATATTTAGATTTCATATATTATTTGCAAAAGCCTTTTTTTTTTTTTTTTTAGCAAAATAAAAATTTTAAATATATTTATCAGCATATATTTATTTGTCAACTATTCCACTTTTTACTTATTACTTCTTCCGATAGAAGTACTTTCTAATTTTAATGTAATTAATCGCAGAATTCTGGTATTAAATATGGTAAGATTTATGATTCAGAAATAGCATTAACACACACACACACACACACACACACACACACACACAAAAAAAAAAAAAAAAAATTAGTCACATAGCTATGCATTTTTATAAAAAATGCTTGAAATTCACTGAAATTAATATTTATATGCTGTAGAATGGAACAACATTTTTCAATTTTCTTTAAAAGGTGCATATCTTAAACTATAATCGATTCCTTCCGCTTATCAATCTTTTGTAACGAGTCCAAAAACTAAAAAACAAAATAAAAAAATTGACACCGCTATCGGAAAAATTCGATGCTTTTATTAAAAAAAAGGAGGAAACATTGCTCGATTTCTTTCTATCAGAATAATAATACATGACAGTTAGATCCACTTGCAAATGAAAATGACAGAAAAGAAAGTGAAATGTGCAGAGTTAAAAAATGGGCAGTATCCCTGATACAAAAAAAAGCTCTATTGAACTGGGCTCCGGAGCCCTACATTTATGAGATCTGGTGAATTCCAACCAATACTTAAATATTTTTTAAAAACAGAGACGTACCTGAGCTCCGGCGCAAATTAAGCCCTGACATATTCTAAAACATTTCGGGAAAAAATTATTGTAGTTGCATTTTGTATTATTTTTGTGTTTTAAACTACTTTAATTTAGGTTTTTTTTTCCCACTATTGCATTAAAATTCTATTATTACAAATGTCTGCTAATTTAGCATATATTTTTATTTTTACGTATTATAATTCCTAACATTCTTATTTTTTCTCCACATGTCTAAATGATACTTATTATGTATTAACAAAATCATTAGAGCAGAAAATGATTGTATAACATTAAAATTATTAAATGTTTAAGTTTCCAAAATTTTTTTGGATCATTTCTAGTTATTTGAAAAATATTTCGGTTATAGCAAATTTCTCAGATAAAACCTTAGCGTAACAAGCACATAAAACAATCACTTTGTGTGAATTTCAATACACAAGCTAAAATTTTTAGCAACGTTTAAACGCATAATAAGTACAATACCATGATACAAAAATCACATACGTCCATTTAGAGGATTCTTGGAACTCCATTTTTAGTATGGAAAAAAAATTAAAGGATTAAAATAGAACGATGTTTTTTAGCCCCGTTAATTGGCTACTTCTGTCAAATGAAAAGACCCGCTTACTAATGCTAATCCTATGGAAAAAATTTATAAAGATAACTTGGTTGCATTTCAATATTTTTAAATGATTTTTTTTTTTCATTGAATAGCTGAGATGGATCAAAATGCAGGCCGTTTTTTATTTTTTCAATTTTGATTGCAGATATTTTTATAAGGGATTATTCCCTTTCTAAACCGGTTCTGAAAATGTTTAACTGTGTCTGAAACTCTATCGGATATTTTCGAGCTTTTGAATGTGGAAAAATATTTTTTTTTTTCAAATACACACTTAATTCCTAAATAGATGGACTTCTAGGAATTTTCTCGAAATGGGCAGACTCCGAAATTCCCAATTCCTGAGGAATCGTACTGAAATGGACCAACTTGGAAAACGGCCGGTTACGAAGGCCGATATATAAGTTAAAGATTACGTTAGGGTGAATTTTGAAGAGGAAACAAATCATAGACCCCGATATCAAATATTAGATCAATAAAGAAATTTCCTACGCAAAAATAATAAAATAAATAGAGGGTCATTTGACGACAGATTTTGGAGGGGAAAGCAATGATTACATTGAAAATCTAATAGACCGCCGCAACAGCCTGATGACCAAAACCAAAGCTACAGTAAAATTTCATGGATAAACTATAGTGATAAATGAAAGGTTAACCAAATGCAAAATTTCAAGAGGAATTATGCTTAATACAATAAATCATAAAGTCAGGGAATACTTATATTATGGGGATTAGAAATAACTATGCTAATTAATAGCGCACACAGATGAATAAAATGAACTCTTAAAAACAAAATGAACTGTCCAAAATATTTAAAAATTAAAGCAAACGATAAGAAATGATATGAAAAAAAATGAATACGTAAGAAAATAAGTTAGTTATAAATAATAAATATTAGGGATTGCATGTCGCTCCGAGATCTGTTATCCTTGTTTCCGGATTCGTTCCCTTTTTTCGTAAAATAGTTTCGGACGCGTTTTTTTCCCTTGGAACCTTTTTTTTAAAAAATCCATCCTATTTTACCGGATTCCTTTCTTTTTATCTCGAAGTCGTTCCTTTTTTTCGCGGATTCGTTCCATTTTTATCGGATTCGTTCCTTTTTTCTTGAAATCGTCCTTTTTTCTCGAATTCGTTCCTTTTTCTCAAAATCGTTCCTTTGTCGGAATCGTTCCCTTTTTTTTAAATCGTCCTTTTTTTCGAATTCGTTCCTTTTTCTCAAAACCGTTCCTTTGTCGGAATCGTTCCTTTTTTTACGGATTCGTTCCTTTTTTTCTTGAAATCGTTCCTTTGTCGGAATCGTTCCTTTTTTCGGAACGATTCCAAAAGGAACGAGTCAAAAGAACTCGTTCCTTTTTTTCGGAACGATTCTAATAGGAACGAGTCCAAAGAACTCGTTCCTTTTGGTGAACGGTTCCGGCTGGAACGGTTCCTTAAAAGGAACGATATTGCCCATCTCTAGTACACAAGAGAGAAAAAACAAAACATATTAAATATAAAATCTCATACATCTAAAAATCCATGCACAGCTTTATGGAGTGTAATCTAATGAATGTGAAAAAAAATCTATCCAAAATATTCATATTTATAAAAGTAGTAATTATTATTAAAAAGTTAAATACATAAAAAAAACAATAATAAATTTCAGTAAAATAGGCTGTTTTTTTACAGGATAAAAAAAATATATTTAATTTTTAGCATTAAGTGTTGTGCCATCACATATTATTACAGTGTAATTCAAAATTAAACAGATGGTTTCAAAGGTACTGTGTCGTTTTAAATAACAAACAAAAATTGTCCTCGTAATGAGAGGAAAAAGTTTTGCTTAACACAATAATTGTCCACAAACATGTTTTCAGTGTTTGATTGTACCGATAAGCAAGGGGCGATGCCATGTATTTTCAGAGCATAGCGAATAACATTTTTACTTACGTGATCACTATATTCACGGCTATAAGTAACTCTATTGACCAAAATAATTAAGAAGAAAAAGTATTTAGACTTGAATGGCAATCAATGCCTGTGTTTTTTTACTGTTAGGTGCGGGCGGGGGGAGGAAATACGAAACTAGTCGGATGCGTTAACCCAAAAATATTTCTTCTGTCTTATGCGGCCATCCATAAATGATGTCACGCATTTTTTTCATATTTCTGGCTCCCCTTCTTCCCTTTGTCACAAAGTGTCACACATCACTTTACCCCCTCCCCCCCTTTTGTCACATGTCACGCTATAATACTTAAACATATACTTGCAGTTCAGAAACAAAGCTCTTCGTTTTAGATCACATTTCAAATTTTAATTTTAAACTTTAACTATGTGTTTTAATGACATTTGTGAGCTGAACAATATTAATGATTCGTATTTTGTATAAAATAAGAGTTACAAATAATAATATTAATAATATAGAATAGTAATAAATTATTAATATGAAAGAGCGATTGAAAACAATAGTATTTTGAAATTTGAAATGGAATTTAACATATTTGGCTTTAAATCTTATCTTTAGGAACGCAAAATACTTTAATTTAAAAGAAACTTCATACTTCATGATTTAGTCTACTGAATTTTAATAGTTTTATTTTAACCAAAATGTGTAATGTCACAACTCTTCTTACCCTATTCCACCCCCTTGTCACAAACTCTCACAATTTCATGAATCCCTCTCCCTCCTTCAAGCGTGACACCATTTACAGACGGCCCATATAAATACTAGCATTTTTTTTTTTTCATGATTCAAAATCTGCTAGCACAGTGCAAAAATTAAATGGCAATCATGAAAATTAAATGGCCTGTCATGAGGATTCTAAGGATGTGAAATTCCGTGCATTAGTTCTTCAATTATGATTATCACCAAAATTGTGTAAATTATATAAAATGCAGCATAGCAGCACCATCTATGGGAGGTTTACACTAAAAGCTAATGAACAACAACTTATTTCAACGTCTAACTGAATCTGAAATCAGATGAAAATTCGTGCATTAGTTTTTGAGATAGAGCTATTGCTAAATCGTGAAAAATGCAGCATATCAGCGCCACCTGTTGTGCGAGTTACACCAAAACACAATTAGCATCAATATTTATAAAGGTGTACCCGAATCTGAAATTAGATGAAAATTCGTGCATTAGTTTTTGAGATAGATCTATTACGGAAATCGTGAAAAATGCAGCATATCAGCACCACCAGTTGTGCGAGTTACACCAAAACATAATTGAATCAATATTTATAAAGGTGTACCTGAATCTGAACTTTGATGAAAATTAGAGCATCAGTTCTTGAGATAGAGCTGTTGACAAAATAGTAAAAAAAAGCATCATAACATCGCCACCTGTTGAGCGGTTTACACCAAAACGTAGTAAGTATCAATTCAAATCAAGGACTATCTGAATCTGAAATTTTATGAAAATCCGCGCATTAGTTATTTAGATAGAACTTTTGCGAAAATCGCAAAAAATGCAACATAGCCTCACCTCCCATTGATCGATATACATCAAAAACTAATCAGCACCAATTGATTTTAAGATCTAACTAAATCTAATGTTTTGTAAAATTCTGTGCATTAGTTCCTTAGATAGAGTGCCCACAAAGTTTTTGTCACATATACACAGACTCACAGACAAAGTGACAAACAGATATTTTCTAAAAATCATCAAATTGCGTTTGGGACTTTCTAAAACATATAAATTCATCGAAAACTGAAAGTCGAATTTTTTTTTGAAACAGTGACAAGAATCAAACACAAAGTGAACATTAGTATTAAAATCAGATTGTGATTTTTTATCTGATGAGTCGTGTAGATTCAGTGAAACATGATGAATTCGATTCCATTGGTGAAATATGAAAAGAAATTTATATTTATATCACCCACTAAACATTATTTACTTACACACATCATCTACCATTATATCTTTATCTGTTGCTAAATCGATTTCATCGTTCTTCTTCGGTTTTTCGCTTGGTGCGGCTTTTTCTTTACCATTGTCTGTGATAGACTTTTCAGTGGTAGAGCTTATTTGACTAGAATCAGTGGTACCTTTGACTTCAGTGGTAGAGCTTATTTGACTAGAATCAGTGGTACCTTTGACTTCTGTGGCGGGTTTTACTCCTTCTGTTGTTGACTCACCAGATGTGGCAGCCAGAAATAAAACAACCTGAAAAGTAAATAAATTTTTTATTGTTATATGCTTTCAACATCATTGAAAAAAAAAGAAACAAATTTTATAAATAAGTAAATAAAAATAATAATAAACCTTGTTGTTTATGTTGCTATTTCTAAACACTTCTTAATATAGTTGATAAGTATTTATGACTTAGGCTTGTATTGTCCGTACTTTAACTTGCATAAATGTACTTGCATTGTCCTAAATTTTTATATGTTATTAATGTTTTCTAGAGCATGATTGCTATTGAAAACGAAGTCTGTGTTGTTTAAAGATCGTTTACATTACATTACGGTCAATGAAAAAAAAATTGTTTGAAATATTTGATGATGTTACCCTATCTCAAGCATAAGAAAATAATATGTACTTGGGTCATTCCAAAAATAAAGCACCCTTTGGTGTCCCGACACTTTGTATTGTTATATTTCCTAAAATTTTGTTTCAAAATTAAATTTAAATTTTGGAAAATATATTTTAAAGATATTTTTCTTTAATGCAATTTTTAAATTTGAGATAATTTCCATTTATTGTTTTTCAAATAACTTTCTTAATAGTTGTGTCTTGTAAAAAGCCATGTCCCAAGAACAATTTTTGATTTTTAATCCCTATTTTTTTTACTATATGTATCGTTTAAGTTATCTTTCAGGGTGTTTTTTATGTCTTTGTAGTCCTTATATTATCCCTATATACTTGAAATATTTTTTTGTAAATATTTTTTTCATTTTATAAGAAAAAATCCTGTGTCTCTTAATTTTTGTCCCGTGTGTTACCGCCACCTTTTTCTTAATATTAAAATAAGAATTTGCAACCTAAATGTTGTTAACAGTAGTCATTCATGTAACTTTTAAAGTTAGCATTCATCCTAGGTAGTCATTTTTCTCATTTGTTAAATTTTGAAGAATATTATTTAAGTAAAGGTGTATTTTGAAGGTGGGTGTGTTTTTTGTGTGTCCCCTGTGTTACTATTGATTTATTTTGATTAATTATTAATTTTCTACTTTATTGGCATTTAAATTGTAAGTCTTAGTTAAAAGAAAATATTCCATCTAACTTTAAATTGTTTCTATGAAAATAATAATACATGGTTGATAATTTATTTCATTTTGTCCCCTGTGTTATTAGTCCCCTGTGTTACCATGATACTGGTAACCATGTTGTTAAGGGACAAAAAACCCGAGTTTAAAAATAAAATGCAACAGAATATCCTGTTTTTTTAATGCATTCATTGGTCTCTATCAGAAATATATCTTTAATTAATACATAAATACACTTTTAAGATTGTTAATTTTTTTATGTTTAATTAGGATGTCCCCTTTGTTACTTTAATGTCCCCTGTGTTACTGATATTTCTTTTATCAGAACAAAAGAAAAAAAAACTTTCTTATGAATCAGTTTTATAATATGCACTGGCTAACATGTATAAATAAGTTTTACTAAAATTTTATTATATTAGAGTAATTTTTACCAAGTTATATAAAGTTTTATACAGGGAGAATACCAAAAAGGGTAACACAGGGGACATGATATGCCTATATCATAAAAAAATATATACATAAACAAAAAACTATATGGCACTGAAAAAGAACATTTATATCAAAGTGTTAATATTGTAAAAGCAATTCTCTATTTTAATAAGAAAAAATGAGAATATTATTTAAAATATGGTAACACAGGGGACATCTTTCAGCCAATGTATCTGTGTTTCTAAGTGTAGCGATAAATATTTTTAAAAAAGTGTGCTGCTGATATTCAATTTCTACTCTTGAATATACAACACTCTCAAAGATATTTTTATTTCATTTTAAATGAAAATTTTTTTGAAAAAAAATTTCTCAAAAGGAACCTTTATTTTTGGAATTACCCACTTACGAAGGAAATTTTTTGCTTTTGTAAAAATCTGCAGGTAATGTAGGACTGTGCAAAAGAAATCATGTACTTTCCCATCTATTTGCAGAAATTGCTGAAATTTGATTTTCAGTCTATTATGTGATTTTTAACAAACTTAATTTTAGCATAGAATATATATTTCTCTACAAATTTTAGAAAAAATAAGTTAAAAGATTTTCTTTTCCTCAAAAGTGATATTAAAAAAAATTCTTTGGGGAAAATTGTCACAACTCAATAAATAATAGTTCAAAAACCAGAAAATTTTTCAGCTTTGTTTGAAATACATTGGTTCCCATAAGTGTTCGTGCACTTTAAAAAGGGTATAGCCGGGTTTTTTAGTAAAATATGCCCTTGAGTCAACCACATCGAGTCCTACATGGATCGATAGCCCATAAAAAGAAATTCATTTCTCCCCAGTTTTAAGTTTGTATCTCAAGACCATGGGGGGGTAATGACCCTAAATGCCTGTTTTGGAAAAGCTCGCATTGTGACGAAACTACTAAGCAGATTTCAATGAAAACAATTAGGGATGTAAAAAACCACCCAAACGAATGTTTGACAATTTTTTCAGATTTTTTTAAACAAAATAAGAACAAGTTTTCTAACATTTTTCCTGTTTTTAAATGTACATTTTAATTAAAAATAAGCTGAAATTTCTGAGTGACCACCTTAATTTTTTTGCATAAAATACTATGAGACATGATACATATTCATTAACAATTTCAACTTTCTACGTATGGTGCATCATATTAAAAAAAGGGCAAAGTTATATTCCGGCGGAAATGTGGGGTGTGTCTCGGACAAATTTCACGCATTCTTTTAAAAATACCGTGTGAATTAATGTGTGAGATTTGAAAAGAAGGCGTGAAATTTGTCAGAGACACGCCCCATATTTTCGCCGGAATACGATTTTGCCCTTTTTTAATATGATGCACCATAAGTAGAAAGTTGAAATTGTTAGTGAATATGCATCATGTCTCATAGTATTTCATGCAAAAAAATTAAGGTAGTCACTCAGAAATTTCAGCTTATTTTTAATTAAAATGTACATTTAAAAACAGGAAAAATGTTAGAAAACTTGTTCTTTTGTTTAAAAAAATCTGAAAAAATTGTCAAACATTCATTTGGTGGTTTTTTACATCCCTAATGTTTTTCGTTGAAATCTGCTTAGTAGTTTCGTCACAATGAGCTCTTTTTCAAAACAGGCATTTAAGGCCATTATCCCCCATGGTCTTGAGATAAAAACTTAAAACTGGGGAGAAATGAATTTCTTTTTATGGGCTATCGATCCACGTAGGACTCGATGTGGTTGACTCAAGAGCATATTTTACTATGAAACCCGGCTATACCCTTTATAGTAAAAAGAAATTTCCCTTGAACTGAATTTGAATGTGAAATCCAATATTTTTTCGCATCACCTCCACGTTGTTCTAAATAACAAGCTTTTTTATTTTTTATTTTTACCTAATTATTAAAATGGAAGGAGGCAGAGAAAGAACAATAATCTTTGTACACTGAAGCATTCTTCAATAAATTCATAATTAAAATAATCGTCTACCGCTTTTTTTTCGCATTGTGGTGACGTTTAAAAAATTGTTTGGCTTTATATTTTGCATGATTTGTCCGTAATATTCCATTTTTTATCAAAAAATGGCTCGTAGTCATAAAGAAATTTTTAACAACATTGAAAATTGATTACCTATCATAGTACTGATCAATCAGTTCGAAATATTGCTAAATCAGTTAATTTATATTTATCCCATTTAACAATACAGTATGCGATAACGTTTGAAACCTGCAAAAGTTGCTACGGAATTTAATGAAGCATTTTCTTTTTCAATTCTCCTTTACCTGATACTGCTAAACAAGTGCTGAAAATAGCTGGATTATATGGTCGTTTTGCCAGTAGATTTTTTTTTTTTCTTTGTTAGTGCGGAAAACAGAAAGCTTATGTTTTCCCTAGTAAAATCACTATTAAATAAACCCGAATATTAATGAAATAATGTTTTATTTGTAGATAAAAGCCAATTTAACTTTTTTGACTCTGACGGGCATATAATTGTATGGAGACGAAAAAATGAAGAACTTTATTCAAAGAACTTCGTTGTATCTGTTAAGCATGGTGGTGGAGTTGGCCTTATGTGGGGATGCATGGTAGTTTCAGTACTAAGTAATTTGGTATTTATTGATAGCATAATGAATCATGAACGTTATTTAAATATTTTAAGATACAATTTAAAATTACCAGCCCAAAATTGGTTAATAAAAACAACCTTTTTTTTTTCTTTATCAGGATAAAGATCTTAAACACGCGGCTCTCTCAACGTTCGCCTCTCATGTCGTCTCTGTTGTCCACAATCTCTAAAATCACCACTTCAATCGCTGTATTCAAACCAAATAAGCATAATTGGATAGAACTGGAGGTAAGATTACGAAAAAACGGTATTAACCCCTTTGAGGACAAGCACTTTTGCTGCTAAAATGTCAAAATATTTGTTTGACGCCGGGAGTTCTAAACAAACTTATATGACAGTAAGTAAAAGCTTTGCTTCGGGTATATTATACAAAGCAAAATTTAATTTCTAAATTCTGGTGCCAATGCAGCATTTTGTAATTAAAATTAAGTGGTATACGTAATACAGCAGTGCCCTTCAAGTGTTTAAAACGAAAAGCGAAGTATAAACAGTAATGATAGATAAATTGATGCATTGATGAAAAAATTAAAAAAGAATTTTAAAAAAAAAAGAAACTAATGAATTCTATTTCCAGGCATTTAAAAGCTGTTGTAGAGGCTAAAGAATAGCCTATCAAGTACTAGCTTAACGAAAAATTAAAATATTAACTAAAATGTAGCGATTTTTTTACGAAGACTTTTGGGAAAAAAGTTTTTTCTTATTTTCTGATTATTGATTTCTTCAAAATAAAGTTTAAATATGTTTTTAAAATATTTTATGTAGTTATATTAAGATTAAGCTATAGATCTTATTCTTAAATGTTAATTTTAATTAATGGATAGAGTACTATTTCATTGAGATTCCTAAGTGTAACGAACTATTTTGAGAGACAATGTACGTATTCAAAAGAAGTAGACTGCTTTATGTTGATTTATTGAAAAGTTAATCAATTACACAGTTCTGTTAATTTATAAATTATTAATGTTTCCAAGAATTTTCAGCATTGCTTGTCTATTTATAGCATAATTTTTAAAATATTCATGAAACTGTCATAAAAATAGTCTATTTCCTGTATAACATTATAATATTTATTATAAAATTCATAAAATGTATTCAGAATTCGTATTGGTACTGGAATTTCCAGACTAGGAAATTCTTCGATACCGGTATTTTCTTATAGATAATCACCGGTAAATACGACGAAATTTCGCGTGTTTGAAGATTTTGTTACAAACTACTGATATTTTACCTGGAAAATAACGGTATCCGTACGAATCCTGGTGTTGATGTTTAGTAGTTTTATATTTAAATTGCTTAAGAAAATAGCGATATTTTTAATAAATTTTTAGAGCAACAAAAAATAGCTCATTCTATTGACAATATCTTCTTGAACTTTCATGATATTTGATTGATTTGACTGGAACTTTTTAATGAGTTGCTTTATAGAGTTGACTATTAAATTATGCAAAAAGATCGTTGTTATCTTTCACGCATGCTCAGATAAATATTTCATACAACTACTCATATTTTATAAAATATTTAATATATTTATATTCCAATTGCAATATATTCTTTCTAGTACATTTTATCAATTTTTCTGACGCGGGCATTACATTTGGTTGAAAACCCTTCAATAAATAAGTTAAAAAAATAAGTTAAAAACATGCAAGATTTTTTGAACTTAAAAAAAATCGTTATACTTCCTTGAATATACGTGTTATTCTTACAAAACTCAGAGGACATGTTGTACAATATCCACATATTAGGTAGATTTCGTATGAAATACTACCTATTGCATTCGCACCAGTTTATATCTCTATCTATCTATCTATCTATCTATCTATCTATCTATCTATATATATATATATATATATATATATAAATTCTAGTTCAAATTTCATTAAAACAGATATTGATACTATTATTAAAAATATACATATAGCTCAATATTATAAATTACTAAAATTAAAAAATCATAATTATAACTATCCTTACATTGTGATTATTCCAAAATTCCATAAAATTCCTATAAAGTTTCGTACTATAACTATTGGGTGTAATACTTATAACAATAATGCAGGTAAAGAATTATTAACAATACTTACAAAAATGCTAAATATTGCAAAAACTAATAATAAGTTCTATAGTATAAAAAATAGTTTACATCTTGTAAATAATATCAAAAATTTACAAAACATTAAGTACATCAAAACATATGACTTTAATGATTTATTTAATACAATTGATATTGCAGATATGTTCAGGATCATAAATTTATTATTCAAGGAATATAGGAATTCTCTAAACATACATGTATCTTTATCTTACTTCAAATCTTTAACCAAATTTATTCTTTATCATAATTATATATTATTTAATAATACAATATTCAAACAAATAGTCGGTCTTCCACAAGGTGGGATTGTATCATCCATCTGTGCTGATATCTACTTACATTATTATGAACGTAATACTTCTATTGTTAATTGTTTTCTATACAGGTATCTTGATGATATAATAATTTTATATTCTAAAAAGTCATCTAACTATTCGCTACCAATCAAATACCACAAAAATTTAAAATACAGTTATAATGATATGCATAATAATACAATTAACTTTCTTGATCTTAATATTACGCTTTCTGATAGTAAAATTCTATTTGATATTTATGACAAACGTAATGACTTTCCTTTTAAAGTAAACCTCTTTACTCATTATAATTCTTGCCTACATAAATCTATGTCAATATATTACTTAATTTTGCCCATAGAATTAAAAATATTTGTTCACATAATTTTAAAATGCATAATTTAAAAACTGTACAAGAAACTGCTATAAGATATGGTTATCCTTTACTTTGGTTAAAAAAATATTATCTGTATAAACATTTATTTAGTATTAACTGTCTATTTTCTCTTCATCCTATAGTCTTTAATATATAATAAGTTATTACATGATCTTAAAAATAATTAACACATTGCGTAAAAAAATGTTTAAAAAAATTATAAAAAATAAAAATAATACAAAAAAATAAAAAATACAAAAAAATAAAAAAATATGAATTATAGGATGGTTGGGTGGGTTAGATGTTAGATTACGGAGGAGGGCGGTGTTGTCTGGATAATACGCAATCGTTAATTATTATATATTTAATTAAAAAAAAAACTTTACACATAGTATTAAAGTTTATGTTTACCTAAAAACTAATATGCATAACTTAAAAATGATCAAGTTATTGAGATAAGCTGTGGTTGTCTATTGTATTTGTCTTAAAGAAATTATTTGTAAAATATTAGAATAGAAATTATTCTTGGAAATTCTTAGCTAATAAATAATTTATTTTTTTCCTATAATAGAGGGCAGCACCATAAGCATATAATTTAATTAATATATTAATCCTTTAGATGGCAGCACTAAAATATTTTTCCGCTAGAAGTTGTAGTAATACATTCTAGTTAATTAATTAATATAGTAATATTAATAATTGATTAAAAATAAGAATATAATATTTCTAATAGTAGCATCTATTTTTTTTTCTAAATATATTATTAATTATATAGTATAATATATGTTTTACTAATTTTTATGATTATTGTTACAACTTTATTTTATTATCTATGTGATTTATACTATGACCATAACCGTGACTGTTAGTAAGTCACATGTAGTTTGTATCTGATTGCACTACAAATCTTGCTAGGATATGGGTAATGGTAAATATCTTAGTATATATATCCTTTTTTTATGGAATAATTTATTATTGTTATTTTGTCATATTGATTTTATTTTCTTCTATGTGTATCTTTCTTAATTTGTCATCTGAATAGCTTCCAGCCAGTCGGGTGTATTGTGAGTCGAATTCTTAGCTTTCAGCACGACTCATAACAGAAACTAGTTGGATGTTTTTGCTTTTTTGTTAAACTATACACCCCTGATGACGTAGTTTAATGAAAAAGCCTTCTACTGCCTTTTTATCCATTTATTTTTCATTATTTTAGTAATCTGCCTTCTATTTCACTTCAAACTTCAACTGTTTTCAATAAGATGATTGTAAAAATATTGGTTTCATTGGTTTATTGTATGGTAATATATGAATTACTCTGGTTATATAATGTCCATTTATCCACATATTTCTTAGTAATTTGGTAATCTGCCTTCTATTTCTCTTCAAACTTCAACTGTTTTTAATAATATGAATGTAAAAATACTGGTTTCATTGGTTCTTTTATTGGTATTGTCTGAATAACTTTGGATGTATTTATAAAAGTATATATATATATATATATATATATATATATATATATATATATATATATATATATATATATATATATATATATATATATATATATCTCACTTTTTTATGGACACGATAACTTCTATAATTCTTCACCAATCTCCATCAAACTGATACATAAAATCAAAGGGAATAAAATCTCGGCAAAGTTCGTTAATGGGCAAAATCGGACCAAGGGGGTCGGAATAGGGGGCGTTTTTGTGAAAACAGAAAAAAACCCGTAACTTCTTAATGAAAATAGATATCGAATCAGTTTAAAGTTTATATTGCTTCTAAATAATGGGCCAAACGTATATGCATGACAGATTTTTGATAAAGTTAAAAATGGACTCAAGACGCGAAAAAAATAGTGTTTTTGGGAGAAAAAAAAATCATAACTTTGTCAATTCTCAAGATATCAAATCCATCTAATTTTTTTATAAATATTCTCAAAATTATCTAAAACTTTTTTATTTGCAAGTTTTCGATAGGACTAACTCTTACCGATAAAAAAAAAAAAAAAAAAAAAAAAAAAAAAAAAAAAAAAAAAATTAAAAACGAAAATAAAAAGGGGTGTGGAAAAAGAAAAAAAATCCATAACTTTGTAAATTCTTAAACTATCAAATCCAATTAAATTTATTTTACATCTTCTTAATAATATCTACAACTTTTGTATTGACAAGTTTTTCATAGGATCAATTCGTATAGCAAAAATAAATTAAATAAAAATTGGAGTTGGAGAAAAAACGTCTAATCCAAACAGCTTACATTCTGAATCGTTTTTTAAATTCATTTTTTATTTTAAACGCATCCAAATAGCAGATCCTCTTATTTAGGAACTATATAATGTGAAACATTGTCCAGAGTTTTGATAAAGACAGAATATATTTCAAAAAGGATGACAAAAAGGGTATTTTGAACAGAATTTCCCGAAGTGACCGTGATAGGAAATTTGAAAAAGTATTCAAATAACAAATTGCGTTTTTTCTGACTCATTTTTACTCTCAAACGCATCCAGTTTACAAGTCCTCTTATTTAGGAACTGTATAATATGACGCACTGGTCAATTTTTTGATAAAGACAGAACATATTTCAAAAAAGGCTTCCAAAAAGGGTATTTTGAACAGAATTTCGAGAAGTTATTGTGATTGAAAATTTGAGGAAGCATTGAAATAACAAATTGCGTTTTTTCTGACTCATTTTTAAATTCAGTTTTGCCCTCAAACACATCCAATTGACAGGTTCTCTTATATAGGAGCTGTGTAATGTCCCGCATTGTTCAGTTTTTTGATAAAGGCTGCATATATTTTTAAAAATGCTGTCAAAAGGGTCACTCGCGCAAAATTTCCCGAAGCTATCATGATTAAGAATTAAGGTTGTATTCAAAATTGGTTATTTTATAACTCATTTTTAAATTCAATTTTGCACTCAAACGCACTCAATTGACAGTCTTTTGTTACATAGGAACTATATAATGTATCGTATTAGTCGATTTTTTTTAATAAAGTCAGAATTATTTCAAAATATGTTGTCAAAATGGGCTTTTGATCCGAATTTAGCTTAAGATGATTCTGATAAAACCAGTCCTTACAGAAAAATGAAATTAAAATTTTTTCAAAAGACGACAAATAAAGTTCTTAAACTGGGTTTATCTGTAATCAAATTTATTTTTTGCTGTTGAAATGAGCACTCTTCGAAATCTACCTCCGCCTATAGGCCAAGCCGACAGGGATTTTTGTGTTTTGCAGCGATAGATCATTTCGCGCAATTTAATGTACAAATGACCCTAAATATTATTTTTCTTTGATTTTTTGCCGGCACCCTAATTGTCCACCTTATCAAATGAACATTGATAAATAGGAGGTCAAACATAAACTTTACAATCCTGAATTTCCAGAAGAATCCGACAAGCATATTTTTACATATTCGACAAAATGGCTAAAATTGAAAGTATCCGGTTTTTAATGGCCATATAGTGTATGTAGGATTACAACAGAGTTGAAATTGCATGTTTATGGTATCGTGTGTATAATTGCGTGAAGACATCGAGTTTACAAATTTGTCTGACAATGCGGTTCATTTTCTATAAAAAAAAAAATATAAAACGATGTTCGTGCTTTGTTTTGTTTTTTGTCTAAATGCGTTATGAAAGACTGGCACGAAAGATAATGGTGTTCTTTTTTTTCTTTTTAACTTTATAGGAGTGCTCTCTAAAGCTCATAATATGAAACACAAGTGCTTGCATAATGTGAGGAAGCTTCCGTTTCATTTTTACTATAAACGTTTCGTGAATGGATTCTTTTGAGCAAGTGCATTTCACTGCCGAAAAGCGGGTCATGTATATGTAGTTTAGAATTTAGAATGATCAAGAATCGCAAAATGTAAAAATAATTCCATACTTACTTTATTATACATTTTATAAAGCCTAGATTTTTTTTAAATTTAAATTTTTTATTTATTAATTTATTCTGTTTTCCAAAATCTAATATGCGTTTAGCAATGAATTCAGATTTTTTTTTCTGATATTTCATTCACATTTTAATGTTGGGCTGGCAGTAATTACATCAGTGCATACAAAGAAATATCGAGTTGTTACCATTTTCGAAACATCCATACTTGTTTTTGCACACATCTTGAAACAATCTCTTTTTCTTTTAGGTGCGTTCGTAATTATATGAATGTGTAGCACCTGTAATCGCCGCCTCGTCCATCCGCGTGTCTGTTTGAATATAACAACGCAAAAAGAACCCACTCGAATGGTTTGAAATTTAATATCTATAATCATAGCAAAAGTTTTTAGCGTCATTTCAAATTTTTTGAAAGTCGAAACAAAAATTTATTTATAGAAACACCCAAAAATATTCCGTTACATTAAGGTCTATGGGAAGAAAATATTTTACAATGTATTTTATTAGCGTTGCATAGTTTTAAACGTAATGAAATTTTTATACAATGTTAAAGTGCCCAAGAAGATGGTTATTATGGAATTTAATACGTTAGTACTTACTGTACGTGTACTGTGAAACTCAAAAATATTCCATTATATTATGGCATGTTATAGAAAAATCGCTTGCGGCTTATTTTAATGATGTTACTATGTTACAAATATAATAAAGATGTTGTAAAACATGCTTTATGTAAAAAATGGGCGAAACATTTATAGATTAATTACAAGGTCACACAAAAGTTATCGGTTACACGAAGGTTCATGAAGAAAAAAATGGTCGCAGAGTATTTTAATTATATCGAACTATTTAAAAAATATTTGAATATATATACATTACAGATGTTTACTACAACATATTTACAATAGAATATGATGCACATTGCATTTATCATTTTAACAAGGACAAATAAAAAGTTACAGATGTACAACTGTGTTCAACATATTATCTGATAAAACTACTTGCTGAAAGTACGTTTCCAGAATATGGTATGCGTTTTAAATTCAACTAAATTTTAACTCACTACTTGGTGTGTGTACAATAGCGGGCAAAAGTTTTGAGACGAAAGAATTTTGAGGCGAAAGTTTTTTCTGCCCTAAATCGAATTTCTTAATAATGTAAATTGGTAATTTGTAGTTTTAGTCATCTTGTATGGTGTGCAACTATGCGTGAAAATTATTAATTTAAAAAATATCAAATTTTAATTTGAAAAGTTGAAAATAGAGACGATCTGATGAAATTAAAATTTTTAATACTTGATTTTAACATAATGTGATATCCTCACACACACAAAGGCTCCGTTGAGTGGCTAAAACAAGAAAAATCCCACCAGAAGATGTGGATTCGAATTCAAACCTCGTTCCTGGCTATTAAATTACATTTTCGTTCTTTCCTTTTTTATTACGAGCTGTATGCAAAATGACTATGTAATTTCGATAACTTTGTGCAAATATGTAGATTAGTAGCTTAACGAAGTTTCGTTTTCCGAATGTTCTATAATATGCAATGTTTCATATATAATGCACGAAATAATCCGGCATCCCAGCACAGTTGTTGTATACGAAACTCACAAGCTTAATTCTTAAAGCATTAGAAGTCTGTTTCATACGTGAAAATTTTAGTGTCAATATCTGTATCAATTTCAGTATGAAAGCAAGGAAAAATATGCCTTTCGCCATTCGTCTTCAACTTTATCATTCTTAAAGAAGCGGGTAAAAAATGTCATATTCAGCTATCGTTAGCAAATTTTGAATTCCAAAGTCAACAGTTGGCCATATAATAAAGCAGTCTAAGGATAATAAATGTGTGCGCAATCTTCCAAGATTAGGTACCCAAAGAAAAACGACTCAACGTCAAGAAGCGTTGATCCGAAGGAAGTCGGTCGCTGACCCAAACAGGAATGCTGCTGAAATTTGTAAGATAGCCACCGAACATGGACTCACAATGAGTAAAGACACCATACGTCGTCGTCTGGAAGTCACTGGATTGTGTGCACGAGCTCAACAAAAAAAAAAGACTTCCGGGCAAAAATAGAAAAATCCGATTGAAATTCAATAAGGAGCACAAAACGTGAACAAAGATTGGAAGAAGGTCCTTTGAAACGATGGATCCAAATTCGATTTATTTGGAAGTGATGGCCGACGTTATTTTCTACGTCCAAAAGGCACCCAATGCCAACGTCCAACAGTGAAACAAGGTACGGATCAGTGATTGCCTGGATAGTTTTCCATCATGATGGCGTCGTTTCCCTCGTACACATCGATTTGATTATAGATCAAAACGTTTATTAAAAATTTTAGATGATCACATGCTGTCTTATGCTCGAAAAAAGATGCCTGCCACGTGAATGGATGTTTGAAAAGGATAATGATCCCAAACACACTTCCAAAATGGTGGGAATTGGTTTACAGTTAAGGAAATTAAAGTTTTGGACCGCCCGAGTCACTATGTAAGTATGTGTAAGTATAGCAAGCTCATACCAACAGTCTGTCTCAGCTTTTTCCCATGAACTTAGCCCTGTGACGTGTATTGATCTCAGCATAAAGAAAGAAACCAATCAGCATATTTAACGCTGAGGATTCAGATGTAACTTTAGAAGTATCAGTTATTCACTGACTGTCGCAGAAGGCAGATCTCTCTTGCCTCACGATGTGATATTCTAACTCGTCTAAAAAGCCGCAATGTATTATCTTTTAACTATGCATAATTTTGTTTAATCGATATGCTAAATAATAAAAAATAATAATAAAAACAGTATTAACTGCTATTGATTTTCAAGTATGTTTCGGCAATATTATTCGAAATACTGTCGCCATACTTTATATATATACTATTAGGTGTGTCACTTTTAAGTTGAAAGTTTTACAGTAAGCGCTTTTAATGACATATAAAAATGAAACAAAATTGAATAAGAAAAACTTTAAATTTTGCTATTGTATTTCGATTATAATGCAATATATTTTCCCTCTGAAGGTTTGTGTTACGTGCATTAATGTCAAACTTCTTCGGGCAAGATATTCTTTTGTAAAATTATCATGATTTTCAACTCACATTGTCTTCTTTAATAAAACAGGATGTATAATATTTATAAATAAAAGACTTTGAAATACAACCTTGTTTAAAAAAATATATATATACAGCTTTTAATAAAAATAACTTTTTCCTATTATTTTATGACGAAATCTTTTGAAGATCACTCTAACGAAGTATAATAAGAACAAATAAACGAAAGTTGAAAAAGTATTCATTTTGGAGAGAATGGAATAAAATCGTTACGCTTCAGCCAGATAAGGCCAACACCTTTGAGATTTCGCTCAATCCGACAGTCTTGATTGATAAACAAAAGATAAGTCGTTGTTAGTCGAGCGTTAAATTGTAAAATTTGAAAGCTAGAGGAAGATACATATTTATACGTTTCTGTCATATTCTAAACAGATTTAGATTCGCGTAAATTGAGAACTTCTAATTATTTAAATTGTAGCTAAAATAATAACACTGATTAACCCGGGAGAACACGCTCTTACCCAGGGTAGAAATAGTTTTAACTTTGTCACCAATAAAATCAAATTATAATCGTCATTTTATTTAGGCGGAGCCAATCCATACAAATTTTGCGATAAAGTAAGTTGTAGATTACTTTAAAAAGATAAGTGGTTACAATTGCAAAAATCATACGCACTCTGGGTCAAAAAGACCCGGCGTTTGTACTCCCGGGTAAATGATAAAGATAATAGCATTTGGTCTTTCACAAAAACAAATCAACTTGTTTCTTATGCGGGTTTGTTTTCTGATTCATAATTTAGTTTTAGATTTATTTCAGCAGGTCTTGTTTTTGAGATATTTCTATGTTTCGATTTATGCAAATTTTGTGCAATTATATCCAAATCTAAGACACAAAGCATTATAAGACTGCCTGTTTTTTATGTTATGATTATTTTCACAAAATCAAAATGGATTTATTCTTATGCGGTTTTTTGTGCTGTTTCTAATGTAGTTTTAGATTTACTTCAGCAAGTCTTGTTTTTGCGATATTTGCATGTTTCGATTTCTGCAAATTTTGTAAATTTTGTACAGTTATATGTAAATTGAAGACATAAAGCATTATCAGACTGCCTGTTTTGATTTATGTTATAATTACAGTATTATTTACATTACTTTAGATAATAATGACATGCGATTGTGAAATATTTCGCCTAATAATTTACATAATCTACGTGTTTTTCTTATAATAATTCTTGACATCCAAATATACTATACGGCCATTAATCACCGGACATTTTTAATTTTTAGACATTTTGTCGAATATATAAAAATATGTTTGTTGAATTCTTCTTTAACTTGAGGATTATAAAGAATATGTCTAATAAGTAATTACCATGCCAAATTTCATGTTTCTAAATCTTTCCATAACACACACACACACACACACACACAAAAAAAAAACATTTTTAGAATGATTTTCACTGCTGCACCCCCTTCTGGGTCTTGATATCGACATAAAATATAGCCTATGTTGGAGATAATACTGTCACCATAATTTTGACATCATTATTTTTAAAATTGGCTCGGTAATTTCTGAGATTGCGTAGAAATTGCCACTTTTTTTAGAACACTTTTTACGCATTTATTACCCCTTTTAAATTATAAAATTAAAAAAAAATTCTCAGAGATCATTTATGTCTAATAATTAACTATTATGCCAAATTTTATGTTTCTAAGTCCTTCAGTAACACACAACTTGTATTTTCATAACGTTTATTGATGCTGCTCTCCCTTTGGGGTTGTGGTACCGACATGAAATACAGAATATGTTGGAGCAAGGACTGTCACCATTATTTTGAAATCACTATTTTTGACATCTGTATGATATTTTAGGATATTGCGTAGCAATTTCCATTTAGAACGTTTTTTTAGAACGCTTTTCGTGAATTTTTACCCCTTTTTAAATTTCGAATTGTTTAAAAAAAGTTCTCTGAAATAATTTATACCTAATAAGTAACTACCATGTTAAATTTAATATTTCTAGGCCCTTCATGAACTCAAAAATTGCATTTTTAATACGTTTTCTGGTAATGCACCCATTGGGTTAGTGGCATTGACATAAGGTATAGCCTATGCTTGAACAGGGGCAAACACCATCATTTCGGTTCCATCACTTTTGAAATCTGTTCGAAGGTTCTAGAAATTACCACCTACAAAAAACAAACAAACTTTATCCCTTTATAATATAAGTATAGATAACACTTCAACGAAGTACTGGCTATTTAAAAGTATTTAATAATAGTTTTTTATTACATAATGTATTCAGCAATAATATTATTTTTTGCACTTGTACGGAGAGGGGGATAAGCAAAATTTCTTATCAACAAAACAGGCGGCAACATTCTTCATTTTTATTTAACAAGTAAAACATAACAGATATCATTTTGAACATGGTTTTTCTAACAACGCATTCTATGTTTTTATGGAGGAAGAATAGGAATACCAACATTGGGATATTTTATATTTTTGAATAAATGATTATAAAATTATTTTATGGTTTTAGTAATAATTTGGTATTTTCATTAAAATCAATAAGATAATAATAATAAAAAAAGTTAATAGAGAGTTTTTTCACAAAGAAAAAGTTACCGAAAAAGAAAATTTTTGTTGGATAAAAAGTGATAACGCTATGAAAAACAAAATCCCCTCATCCTAGAGGGGGTCCATCAACTGCCAGACTCCCCCCCCCTAAAGTGAAAAAGTTATATACCTATACAGCTCCTAATATGATAGATAGAGCAAATTTTGTGAATATCCTAGTTTACTATACACACACACACATATATATACAGTCGAGTCTCTATATAACGAAATCCACCGTTCCAGTAAAAAATTCGTTATATAGAGAAATTCGATGTATAGAGAATGATGTTAAAAATCGCATTTAATGTGTACAATTTGAACAAATATTATTTTTGATCTTTTGCATTAAGAATTTGAAATGTTTAAAAGTAAATATTAACCTAACATTTTATTTCTTAATTATTTAAGCTGTTTCAAAAAAGTGAACAGACATTTATTTGAAAGCTTAATGAAAATCAAATAAGGAAAACTTGCATTAATTTCAGACGAAGAAATCTGTAATTTTTTACTGTTTTGATTTTAAAATTATTACGCTCTCAAAAAAATGCTCAAATTTTAGCAAGGAATGAAAAATTGTAGTTAACATTTTCCTCCATTTGAAGGCCTCTCTTATGTGCCTCTCATTGATTCCTCTCTTAAATGTATATCAATCCAATTGACTCTGTTTTGAGAAGGATGTGGAAAGGTGTGTGGGAGGTGGGATGAATTCGTTGGATTTAAAGAACAAAGATAGAAGTAATATTAAAAAAAAAAAAAAAAAAAAAAAAAAAAAAAAAAACTCAGCACTGACGATAAATCAAAAATAAGTGATGGAAAATTGATTCCATATGATTTCGAAGCTTTTTTAAAACTGAATAAATTAAGACCAATTTATGAAAAAATTCGTTATATGGAGATAGATATTTCGCTATATAGAGACTGTTTTTAATGTAATCATGCGAAAAGGAGACCGTTCCTACTAAAAATTCGTTATATAGAGAAATTAGATGTATGGAGTTTCGTTATAGAGAGACTCGATTGTATATATATATATGTAAAGATTTTTTTTTTTTTTTTTTTAAACTACGAGAAAATACATACCAATTATTCTTTTACCTAATTTTTAATTAAAAACATATTTTTTTACACGTCTTGTTTACAATGAAATGTCACTTATGTCAATTTATTTCCTGTTTGTGCAAAACTATCTGATAACAAACTTTACTAAAACCTACTACTTCCTCGTTAAAACTGGAGCATTTCCTAGACCCATATCCCAAAAATAATTAAGTAAATATATTCATAAATAATTTTAATAACAAGAATTATGCACAAAGAGAGGTATGAGGATAAATACAGTCTGGAAACCCGCCTGTTCAAGGTAAAAACCCATAAACCTTCAGCCATCCGTTTGATAGGCCTGTATCGGAAACAGGGGGAAAATATGTAAGAACAATTAAAGCATCATGTTAATCAGAGCCAATAGAGGAAACACATCTACACAGTCATTATTAAGCGCGATGTTTGGGATAGCTTTTTGACGAATCAACTTTGGCAGACAGAGCTCATTATAAAATAATATAAATGAAATTAGCCCTTTATCTACCGCATTATGAATTTATAAAAAAATTACATTCTATAGCATTTTATGTAAATTGTTTAAACTAAATTAAAAGATACATAATCATTTAATCAATTTTTGAAGGATTTTAGAAGGATTGAAGGATTTAGAAGGATCAATTAAATTTGAATTTACAGGGATTTTGTGCAATATTCACGTACACAATTATGTGTTTTGTGCAATACTTAGTATTTTGTAGAATTGTAAAATATGCAAATATGATGTTCTTACAATATAAATATACAAATATTTCCGAATTGAAAAATCCCCATCCCCCTTCTTCAGCGCCAAGAATGCTGAAAAGATACAAAGAAAAATAAATCGTCCTTTTAAAAATATTTTTGTTTTGTTTAACCAATAATGCTTTTGGAACAAAATAAAGTAATGTATCTGTAACTCATTCTATACTGTATTAAAGGAATTTTATAATAAGTAATTTTTATGGTACTTATAAATTCTTTTGGTAGATAAAAGGTTAAGGGTGTATTCGAAAAAACGCTTTTCCACCTTCAACAGCTCGAAATTTTCCGATACAATATCAGACACATTTTTAAAAGTAGAAACATGAAACTTGCTGAAGGTATTTTTGAAGAGATGTACAAGGTACCGTGTGATGTATTTTTGCGCTCAATTCATTATAATTTGATTTATAAACAATTATCTTCTCAGTATGACCCTTTTTTTCGTTCACAGATCTCCCGCTAGGGGAAAATCTGTTCAAAATGCCGTTTTTGATTGCTTTTTTTGCAATATTTTCTGCATTTATCAAAGAATTGACAATTACGGCACCTTGTGTACTTTCTAAATAAGACAATCTGCCAGTTTGATGCATATGAGAGTAAAAATGAAGTCAAAAATAAATCGGAAAATAAGCAGTTTGAATCGAAATACATCCTTAAGTAGACAAAAGGTTCAAATACGAAGATAGGAAGATCCAATCAAACTGACGCGACGGCATTGAGTTCAGAGGTTATTCACACTAATTCTATATTATACTCTTATTTCAAAGAATAACTACTCTCGAAAAATAAATAAACTAACAAGAAAAAACTATTAATCAAAATTAAGTGGGGGAGAGTTAGCTCCCTTATTTCTCCCCTTCCCTTTATACTTAGCCAATGAACCTCTGAATCTAATCAGCGAAGCGCTTTATCAGAATAAACTGATTAATTTGAAGAAATCGAATATTTCTGCATGAAAAACTCATTTATCTAAATTAAGAAGGGGGGCTAATCTCCGTCCCCTTCCCTTTATACTTAAGCAATGAACCTACAAATTTAAGCAGGTAAGAGCCTTATCAGAGTACACTGACAAATTTAATGCAAATCGGATAAGTCTGCATATCAAAATTAAGGAAAAAATAGCCAGCGTTTTTCCTCTTTATACTCAACCAAAGAATCCACAAAATTAATCAGGAAAGTGTCTTATTAAAATGAACCTATATCCAAAATTTGAAATAAATCGGATATATCTATTTAGCTTTATCGCGTTACGTATGCATACATACGTAAGTATTTATAGAATCTACGGGTACATTAGTTCTTTGGTTTTGATAGTCTGTGAGTTAAAAAAGTAATAAGTCTAATTTTTTAAATATATGTTTACAGGTTGTTGCCAAATTCAGTCGACAAATTTAAAACGGTGATAGTAGGCATCAAGAGAGTGAAAAATTGTTATAGGATATGGGGTCACAAATAATTTATTTAGCTACAGAGTGTTCGAACTATTCTACCCTAACTGAAGTCGGCTTGACGGTAATAATTTGACTATCCTTCACACCTACTCTCCTCAATTAAACGCCATTTCTCTCCATTCAGCTAGATACTCACACAGTGACATATATTACCTTTTTTTTACAAGCGAATTTTTTTTTTTATAGAATTTGCACCTTTCTTTCTTTCAAAGGTGAATACTATTGGGTTAAGTGATATTGTTGATCTTGAGCTACCAACCACCTTTCGTTGAACTTCACTTGATAGGAGTGACATAAAGCATATATTCTTCCAGTTATCCATTTAAATTTTCTGCCCAGCGTGCTTGTGAGTGAAGAATTATGATACTAGCTATAGAACTGAATATGTCGGTCTTAGTAATTCAAAAAGCGTAATATTTTTAACTATGCATTTTAGTGACAAGCAAAAAGGACACATAGATTCTCGGACAAGCCGACATTTGCAAAAAAGTGTACTATATCTAACCATGCGTAAATTTGCCAAAAAATGGAAATCGAGAAAATTTTCGATACTTTTTCTATTGTGGGATAGAAAAAAGTAAAAGGATAAAGTAAATTAGCTTCTTACAAATAAACAAATTAAAACTATATTGAATCATTAGGTGATTAAATCTGATTTACAAAAAAAAAAAAAAAAAAAAAAAAAAAAAAATAGCTTAAATTCTTACGAAATATATCTTGAAAAAGTGCAAAGAAAAATGAGTGATTAATAGAGCTGTTATTTATTTTATTTATATTAAGCTTCAAGTTTTTTGTCAATCAATGTTTAAAAACCTTGATTCAGCGCTAGAAAATAATTTTGAATATTCCCAAAATTTTATAAGAACCTCGGCTCAAGCCATTACATCTAAATATAAATTTTTAGCAAAAATATTAATAAATTTGTTATTTAAACTGCAAAATGACTTAAAATTGCACAAAAAACGTTATCACAACGTTCTCCTTTTAGGGGAACATTGCGATTTTCAAGTGAGATCTGTTGTCCATAGCCAAAACCATACATATGAAGGTTGATTAACTTCTTTAGATAGCCTCATATATTTCTTGACGTCACATCAGAAACACTGGTACTTCGTATAAATGTGTTTATCGGAATCGTTTATCCTTAAAACGCGTAAATTGTTGAAAAAAAGAAGTCGAAAAAAATTTCAATTACAATATTTTATTCTAATATAGATATAAGCAGTAAGATATTTTCCTTATAAAATAATGTAAAATTGTATCAAAATATAGTTTTTAATTTTTCAGGCTGTAAATTTAATTAAAATTAGCTACTGAGAATAAATTTGAACAATTGGAAATTAACCATTTGAGTGATTAAAAATTCATCCACTATCTCATTGAAAGTTTATCGAAACAAACTGAAACTAAATGTCTAAGAAGTAGACAACTTTTATCTAAAGACTTCTTTCTAGCTTTTTTTTTCTGCATTTAATAGTTTGGTGCGGATAAATAACTTTTTTATCAAGGGAAAACTTATCAAATTCCTCTAGTGACCACAACCAACTTTTTTTTTTGCAACAATATTAATGACTGAGGAACTAAAACAATAAAATGAAGAAAAAAATTGCTTTTTTATCTCTTGAAGAGACAAAGTAGAATTCCTATGGTAGTCGTAACTTTTTTAATATTGCGTCTTTTTTATTGGTCTCGAGTTATAAAAAACAAGTTTCTTATCGAAGGCGTAAAGTTTTCGCGAGACCTTTTAGGACGAGACATATTTTTTTTTACGATTTCGACCATGATTCTTGAGAGATAGATTTTATTCAGTCCAGTCAAATAAGAGACTTTGAAAAAGTGCAATGAATTTTGATGTGTGAAGTGACAAAAATAAAACTAAACGAAATCAAATCAAGTAGTCGAATGTGGCAATCCCGAAACTTTTTTTTTTCTTATACTTGTTAATGTTTCAAAAAAGCACATTTATATGCATGTATACATATATATTAATTAAACATCAAAAATGAGTAGTTACATGAATTTTTATTTTTTTAATTATAATTAAATTTTTTTTTTCAATAAATGTTTAAAAATCTAGAGGCAAGGCAAGAAAATAATTTCAATTTTTCCTAAAATTTTATGCAAAATTCGACTAATGACATTACATGTAAATATAAAATATAAGCAAAAATATTAATAAATTTGTTACTTAAGCTGCAAATAGACTAGAAATTGACCAAAAAAAAAAAAAAAAAAAAAAAAAAAAAGTTATCACATCGCCTTCTTTTAGAGTAATATTCCGAATTTCAACTGGGACCATAACCATAAGCAGACATATCAAGTTTGATTCAATTCTATACATAACTTCTTACATTTTTCGATGCCACATCAGACACACTAGCAGTTCCGTAAAAATGTGTTTTTCAGGATCTGTAATCCTTTAAACGTGTAAGTTGTTGAAAAAGGAAGGTCTGAAAAAAATTTTCGATTATAATTTTTTCTTTTATTATAGATATAAGAAATAAGATAATTTTTCTCACAAAATAATCTGAAATTGTATCAAAATGTAGTTTTTAACGTTTCAGGCTGTAAATTTGATTAAAATTAACCACTAAGAATAAATTTGAAGAGTTGGAAATTAACCACTTGAGTGATTAAAAGGTCATGCCCATCCCCTTAACTTCAATTCTAAATCACCAACCATCCACTATCTCATTGAAAGTTCATGGAAACGAACTGCAACTAAATGTCTAAGAAGCAGACAACTTTTATCTAAAGACTTCTTTCTAGCCCTTTTTAGGTGCGTTCGTAATTATGTAAATACGTAGCACCTATTGTTGTCGCTCAGTCCGTCTGTCTGTCTGTCTGTCTGTCTGTCCGTCCGCATATAACAACGCAAAAACTACCCAACCGAATCTTTTGAAATCTAAAATACATAATTATTACATAATTTTGTCGAGTCATTTCAAATTTTATGAAAATCGGATGGATAGATCAATTACAGGGACAACCAAAAGTATTCCGTTACATTACGGTCAATGGGGAAAATAGTTTCAAACGCATTTTAATCGTTTGAAATTTAAAACGCATATTTATTACATAATTTTGTCGAGTCATTTCAAATGTTATGAAAATCGGATGGATAGATCAATTACAGGGACAATCAAAAGGATTCCGTTACATTACGGTTAATGGGGAAAATAGTTTCAAACGCATTTTAATGGTGTTACACTCATCTGAACATAACAGAATCGACATGAATCTATGAAATATATACTAAAAATACATTTTGTATAATCTGTGATGCAAAGAATATTTATTATTAAATTACAGGGCCACACAAATGTGTTCCACTAAATAATGTTATACGGGTAAACATTGTTTGGGGGGTGTTTTAGTTATATTAAACTACTTCACATTTTATGAATAAGAAATACATTACTGAAGTATAATAAAAATTACTCCCTTCATATTTACAAGAACACAAAGATTTCGACCTTTATACTGTATCCAAAGTACGCTCTACTATATCACCAAGATCTGAATATTTTAAAAATTCGTTATCGTACGAACGCACCTTATTTGCTACGCTTCACGTGCAATTTCCAACTTGTTTTTTCTACATTTAATAGTCTGGTTTGGATAAATAACTTTTTTGTCAAGGGAAAACTTATCAAATTTCTCTAGTGACCACAACCAACTTTTTTTTTTTTTTTTTTTTAACAATATTAATGACTGAGGAACTAAAACTCAATAAAATGAAGAAAAAAAATGCTTTTTATCTCTCGAAGAGACAAAATAGAATTCCTATGGTAGTTGTAACTTTTTTAATATTGCGTCTTTTTGTTGATCTCGAGTTATAAAAAACAAGTTTCTTATCGAAAGCATAAAGTTTTCACGAGACCTTTTAGGACGAGACATACTTTTTTACGATTTCGACCATGATTCTTGACAGATAAAGATTTTATTCGATCCAGTCAAATAAGTGGCTTCGAAAAACTGCAATAAATTTCGATGTGTGATGTGACAAAAATGAAACTAAATCAAATCAAATCAACTAGTCGGATGTTGCAATCCCGAAACTTTCTTCTATTTTGTACTTGTTAATACTTCAAAAAGCATATTTATATGCATGCATATATATATATATATATATACATATATATATTAATTAAGAATGTTAGAGGCAAAAATGGAAAGCTAATAGACCTATTATTTATCTTTTTATTATATTTGAAGTTTTTTGCCAATAAATGTTTAAAAATCTTGGGGCAGGGCAAGAAGATAACATTAATTTTTTCTAAAATTTTATACGAACTTTGGCTTATGACATTACATGTAAATATAAAATTTAAGCAAAAATATTAATAAATTTGTTACTTAAACGGCAAATAGATTAAAAATTGACCAAAAAAAAAACGTTATTATGCCGCCCCCTTTTAAGGAAATATTTTTAATTTCAACTGGGACCTATTGTTCATAGCCATAAACAGACAGATAAAATTTGATTTAATTCTATACATAACTGTCATATTTTTCGATGTAGTTGTAGCAGTTCGTAAAAATGTGTCTTTCGGGATCTTCTTTCGTGTAAGTTGTTGAAGAAGGGAAGTCGGAAAAAAATTTCGATTACAATATTTTCTTCTATTATAGATACAAGGTAGATCCCGTCGAATTTCGACGAATGAAAGTTTTCGAGTAGGAATTGTCTCATTGATTTATTATAAAACTAAAAACTATAAGTTACCGTAAAAAATGCAGTTTATAATGGTTTGTCTAACTCTCAAACAAATCTTATTTTAAGTTAAAGTTAACAAAATAGTATTTCTTTTACCTTTTAGCTACCGCATTATGAATTCATGAAAATTTTACTTTTTAAACATTTTACGCAAATTGCGTAAACTAAATTAAAAGATTTACATAATCATTTAATAAATATTTGAAGGATTTTAGAAGGATTGGTGGATTTAGAAGGATTAATTAAACTTGAATTTACAGGGATTTTGTGCAATTTTTGTAACCCTACTCAAATCTTTTATTTTATAAAAGATTACAAAAGATTATAAAAGAATTATAAAATGTACAAATATGATGTTCTTAGAATATAAATATAGAAATATTTCCGCATTGAAAAATTCCCATTCCCTTCCCTCAGTGCCAAGAAAGCTGAAAAGATGCAAAGGCAAAAGAAATTGTCCTTTTAAAACTGTTTTTGTTTTGAGTAACCAATAATGCTTTTGGAACAAGATAAAGTAATGTATCTGTAACTCATTCTAAACAGTATTACAACTAACTGACGTATTAAAAGAATTTTATAAGTAATTTTAATGGTAGTTATAAGTACCGTCGGTAGATAAAGGGTTCAAAACCCAATAGTCTAAATTACCAGAAAATGATTTTACATATGGATTAATAAATTTGCATTATTTCGACTATTTGATGCGAATTATGTAAACGTGGAGAAAATACAACTATTCTTTAAAATAAATTTTTGTAAAGAGTAGGCGTTTTTTCGTTTGTAAAATAAGTTTGCAAAAAACTAAATATCCCCCCCCCCCCATTCAAATGATAAATAAAAACGAAATAAAACCAAAATTCACTGGTTTTATAATAGAAAACATTCTTGACTGAACAAAAATTTTAATTTCTTTTTTTTTTCTTTTTTTTTTCCTGTTTTTATGAGAAAATGGCAAGAAAAAGTTACAGCAATATCTTTTCTCCCGTAATTTGAAAAAGAAATGGACTACTTCAGTGCCACAATTACAAAATTATTATTAAAAGCTACAGTAAAATTAATGTCTCAAACATAAATTGAGATACAGCTTTTATATAAATTGCATTCGAAAGTACTTTTTTCCCCTATACGACGGTGTAAAAATTGAAAATGTGCGATATTTAAAAGTTTAAAAATTTGCAGTAGCAAAAATTGAAAAACCGAAATTTCTTTTCAAATTTCAGAATGTTGTCATTCGCAAAATGATGTATGCGTTACGCACAGATACGCTTAGCCTTCATATTATAGATGGATAGATAAAATAAGATAATTTTACTTATAAAATAATCTGAAATTGTATCAAAATGTAGCTTTTAAGGTTTTGGGCTGTAAATTTAATTAAAATTAGTCACTAATTTAAACTTGAACAATTGGAAATTAACCACTTGAGTGATTAAACGATAATCCCTATCCCCTTAACCTCAATTCTAAATCACCAACCATCTACTATCTCATTGAAAGTTCATCGAAATCAACTGCAACTAAATGTCTAAGAAGTAGACAACTTTTATCTAAAGACTTCTTTCTAGCCCTTTTTTTTTTTCATTTAACAGTCTGGTTCGGATAAATAACTTTTTTGTCAAGGGAAAACTTATCAAATTCCTCTAGTGACCACAACCAACTTTTATTTTGCAACAATATTAATGACTGGGGAACTAAAACACAATAAAATAGAGAAAAAAATTGCTTTTTATCTCTCGAAGAGACGAAATAGAATTCCTATGGTAGTCGTAACTTTTTTAATATTGCGTCTTTTTTTTGTTGGTCTCGGGTTATAAAAAACAAGTTTCTTATCGAAGGCGTAAGGTTTTCAAAAGACCTCTTAGGACGAGACATGTGTTTTTACGATTTAGACCATGATTCTGGAGAGATAAAGATTTTATTAGATGCATTCAAATAGGTGACTTCGAAAAAGGGCAATGAATTTCGATGTGTAAAGTGACAAAAATAAAACTGAATGAAATCAAATCAAATAATCGGATGTGGCATTCCCGAAACTTTCTTTTATTTTGTACATGTTAATATTTCAAAAAGCACATTTATATGCATGCGTATATATGTATATACATTAATTAAGCATGTTAGACGC
The DNA here is from genome assembly GCA_964019185.1 of Maratus speculifer. Taxonomy (NCBI): domain Eukaryota; kingdom Metazoa; phylum Arthropoda; class Arachnida; order Araneae; family Salticidae; genus Maratus; species Maratus speculifer. Next base: position 363,969,852 of record OZ025290.1, on the reverse strand, counting down.
CAAAAATGAGTAGCTAACAGAGCTTTTATTCTATTTGACGTTTTTCAACAATCAAATCAACAAGTCGGATGAGGCAATCCCGAAATTTTCTTTTATCTTATACATGTTAATATTAGAGAAAAAAAAACACATTTATATGCCTGCATACATATATATATATGTATTAATTAAGCTTGTTAGAGACAAAAAAAAAAAAAAAATAAGTAGTTAACATATCTTTTATTTACTTTTTAAAAATAATTAAAGTTTTTTTTTCAATAAATGTTTTGATGTCATTGGGAAAAAGGGGGACAAAAAATTTCGCAGAGCAGTTTAATTAACGGCCATTATATAAAAAAGTGGAAATTTTTGCTTATTACAAATATGCAAATTAAACTGGGATTGGATAATTAGTTATTCCAGTGTGGATTTTTTTGTTTGCTTGTTTTTTTTCCGACAGTTACCGTGCCAGTCCCAAACGAACGATATTCCTTATCACAACGCCAGATTCAGACCGATTTTATATATAAGGACCCAGAAGCCAAGCGGTCGAAGTGGCAAAATTGAAAAAATTGAAATAAGTGCACAGACGACCTGCAAATGCTTTTCTCTTTTCAGGTAAAGAAATATAAGTGATTTTCTAATTATGGACTGCGTTCTAGAGATCAACCACTTTTGCCGAATAATAATCAATATTGATTAATTATAAATTAAAAAAAATTTATTCTACTTTTTTTTTACAGTTATTGAAATGGGAGTTCAAAGACTACATTGAAACAAGTGGAAGTTTTTTATTTCAATTCAGTTAATTATGATTGATGTTCAAATTTAAAGTCAATTTTATCCCAATAGCGATTTAATAATCAGTAGCTACTTACACGTAAGTTGAAGCGAGACTTTCATAGTACCTTTTCACTCTTATCATCACAATAATATAATAATAATAATAACAATAATATCATGTATCACAGCATAGATTATGAAACACTTTCCATCACCATCCAAATATTGTTAATAAATTTCCTTTTGGTTCGTACGATGTAATAAGATATATAAATATACATTGTATATAAAAATAAAGATATAAATAAATAGAAATTCCTTTTTAGAAAATACACTGTATAAAATATCCGTTAATACGCACAAACTTTTCCGTAAAAATTACGGAATAGTTTCATTTTTCCGAAAAAAAAACAGAAGAGTTTCCGTATTTGACATTTTGGAGTCACTAATCCCGTTAAATAACGGAAGCGTTCCGTTATTTTTTTGTCAATTTTTTCGAAAACAGTAGAGTTTAGTGGTGCCATCTACCAGGAAAATAAAAACCTTATGCTGAGTTGATGTTTTTTAAACAATTTTCTAGACTATTTCTCCATTTCATTCTGTTTTAATAATAAAAAGCAAACGTATTTTTAAAATATTAAGAAAATAATAATAATTAAAAAATAATAAAAAAAAATTATTAATTCTTTTTAAGTTTGAAATAGCTGAAAGGGAAAGTTGATTGTGATTTTAAAATAATGTTTCATTTATTTTTATCACATATATATATCTTCAAACTTCAACTGTTTTTAATAATATGAATGTAAAAATACTGGTTTCATTGGTTTATTTAATGGTATTGTCTGAATAACTTTGGATGTATTTATAAAAGTATATATATATATATATATATATATATATATATATATATATATATATATATATATATATATATATATATATATATATATATATATATATTATAGTACTTTGGATGTTTTGAAAAAAGTGGAATAAAATTCTTCTTTTAATTTTAATACATTTATTTTTTAATTTATTCAAATTAAGAAGTTTTCGCACATAAAATTAAAAATATATCGAAATATAGTACCGAAATTCTTATAATTTTGGCGATTACATAAGTTATAAAAAATCAATAACTGAAATTTATTTTATAACCCATTGTAATTATGTTTATTGAGTTTACTTTAGATCGTCATAAAATAATTTGTTAAAATGCACGTTTTTTTTCTTTTAGTATGTTAGTATTTTTTAAAATAAATAAATAAATATCAATAATATTACAACAGAATTTTAAAATTTTTCCAAAAAAGAAGGTAACAAAACTCTTAATAAATTCTTTCATGCATGTAATATTTTAAAGACTAATTTTTATACATATAAAGCTGAAATTAATAAGCTAAATATTCGAAATTATGGAAAGAAAATCGAAACTATGGAAATTAAGAAAGGTAATTTTGGGGATTACATAAGTTATAAAAAATCAATAACTGATTTTTTTTTATAACCCATTGTAATTATCTTTATTGAGTTTACCTTCGATCGTCATAAAATAATTTGTTAAAATGCACGTTTTTTTCTTTCTTTTAGCATGTTAGTATTTTTTAAAATAAATAAATAAATATCAATAATATTGCAATAGAATTTTAAAACTTTTCCAAAAAAGAAGGAAACAAAACTCTTAATAAATTCTTTCATGCATGTAATATTTTAAAGACTAATTTTTATATATATAAAGCCAAAATTAATAAGCTATATATTCGAAATTATGTAAAGAAAATCTGTAAAACATTTAGAATTATCCATTCAATAGAAAAATATTATCTCTACAAAAATAAACCTGCGTTCAAAATCTTATCTTTACTTTATGAAATGTATCCGAAATAACTAAAGATATTTGAAAGGGTCGTTTGAATAATCCTGGTGTAATGGTATTACACTGCAAGCTACGACACAAGAAGACCCGGGTTCGAATCCCATGGAAGGTATGTAACATTTCTTCACTGTTGTTTAAATTAATTGTGTATAATGTGTCCCTGATATTAACGTGTCTTTGAAAAGTAAAGAATAAAAATTATAAAGATGTTAGTTAGTCCTTGAAAAATTCTTTTAATTTTTCAAACAAAAATTTTAACATACGGAAAAAAAATGGAAATATTTTGTGAAAAAACGGAACTATTTTTGGAATTTACGGAATTTTTTTTCCGTTAAAAAACAGAAGTAGTACTGGCGTCTAGATTACCAGTACTATTTCCGTTTTTTAACGGAAATTTTTTTTACAGTGTACTCTTCATTGCTCGAAATAGGTAGATATTATTTGCATAAGATATATATATTCCCTGTATAAGATATATACACACATTGTAATACAGCAAAAACATACATGTAAAAAAGTTTTAAGGTGTCTCTCATATCAAAGCGAAAAATGCACATTCATTAGATAAGGCTCATAGTCAATCCTTTAACCAAATTCTTTTGAATGTATCTATAAATAAACGACAAATTCTACGCACTCAATAGTCTATAGTCATATTTTGTAGTGCAACTCATTGATTCATATATATTTCGTTATATTTGAAATAATGTAACATCATTAAAATTCTCTGCAAACGATATTTTTGAAATAGTGTTATATAATTAAAACGCATCGAAAATTATTTCTTTCCACTGAGTGTAAATGAAACGGGAGTATCTTGTATACGGGAGTATCTTTATATACTTTTGAGTATCTTTCGCGTGAAATAACTATAAATGGTACGCACTTCATTTTACGCCAGACATTCCGTGTTCCTTATTAACATATGTATATTGCATGACAATCTGAGAGCATTTACGCGTGTTGGAGCACGGAAAAACAGACAGCCAATCAGGCAGTCAAACGGAATTTATTTAACACTTTTCAGCGCAGCGGATACAGCTTTCTAACAAATTGCATTTAAAAATACATTTTTTCCCTATATGGCGGAGTAAAAATTGAAAAAAGTGCGATGTTCAGAAGTTTAAAAATTTATAGTATCAAAAAATTGTAAAATTTAAATTCCGTTAATTTTTTTCTTTTTTTATGATTGGGCCAGGAATATTAATGTTTAATCCATGGCATATGCAATATATGACTCTGTTTATTACGTAAGCCACGGTTTAATCATCATAAAAATGATGTTTATTATCATTATTATTACGAAATTCTTTACATTTAGAAGAATTGTTATTTGAATAGGGGAAAAAATGTCGTTGATAATAAACAAGAAAGTAAAAAAGTTACAAAATGGGTAGACGCAAATTATCATATATAAAAAAACCAATTTTTTTTTTTTTTTTTTTTTTTTTTTTTTAAGATTATTATTACAGAATTTATTTATATGTCTTAAATTTTAGTCGTTGAAAAAATCATTTTCCAAATAGTTGTTGTAATTTACTAAACTGCATTTTTTTTCCTTGCTTCTATCTTACTTTTTTACCGAAATCCATTTTGAAAGAAGCAGGTAGATGTTTGACTCGTATTAGTCGGGAACCTGCTCTTTTAGTTCGTGAAATGAATGGAATTCTTAAGAAACTTTAAATGATGAACCATGCTTAATATGTAAATTTCTCGTTTTAACAGTGTTCTCGTGTTAGCTGGATTCCTATTAAACGAGTTCGACCGCACTTAAATAAGGATAAAAAAATCTCAAATGTATGTAGAGTGAACCCTTTATACACAAAAATGGTCAATTTAATCTTAATAGATTTTGCTCAAAGCGATAAAATATGTTACATTTATTTTCTACAAATGCCTGCTTGTTTTGAATTACATATTAGTGACGCTATGTTTGTCCAAGCGCGACAGCGACAACAGAAAAATTGAATAAATTTTTGTGGGATCTACAAAATAGCCCAATAAAGGTTATTTTTGTAAGCCTGATTAGTTTTGAGATAGACTTACCAATGGTGTTTAGAAATGCATCATCGATGACGGAGGTTGTTATTTTTATTATTCTTTTAACACCTAGTATATATGTATCAGTGTAAATGAATATTCAACATGTTTTTGAAATAAAGCATTGAATTTGCATTCCAAAATCAAGTTGTGAAAAGATCTTCCATATTGATAAAAGAATTCTTTAGACAGTTATTTAAATTATTAAGAGTATAATTAGCCATGCCATTATCATATATGCATTAGTTACTATTAACCATTCGGGAAAAGGTTGTTGTTTGCGGTTGACAATGGATATATCTAAGACATACCTGAATCCTTGGAATATTTTTGTTACCACAATGACAAAATGTATAAAAAAATTACGAAAAAATTACTAACCCAAAACGAAATTGAGATACAGCCGTCAAACAAATTGCATTTAAAAGTACAATTTTTCCCTATACGAGGGATGGTGTAAAAACTGAAAATATGCGATGTTTAGAAGTTTAAAAATTTGCAGTACCGAAAATTATAAAACTGAAATTTCACTTAAATTTAAAAGTGTTGCCATTCGCAGAAGAACTATGCTTTACGCACAGATATATTTGCCCTTTATATTATAGATAAGATAGATGTAACTATTATAAGAAATTGAATGAATTCAGAAATGAAGAAACCTATCACCTCTTTATTTTCTTTAAAAAAAAAAAAAAACAATAATAATAAATACTTTAGAACAGGGTGTCGGCGAGCCATGGCACGCGTGCCGATCCTGGCACGTATGGAAACTTCCCCGGCACGCGAAAAAACTTATAGACTATATTCAATTTATAAAAAACTTCCATCTTAAGTTTTTTTTTTTTTATATAAAGTATAGTTTTGTGTAATAGGTATATAGTTTACTTTAAAATGATCCGTTACTTTTGAAAGAATTAAGGTATTATAAATTTCAATTAAAGACTCTTGAAGCGTTATTTTCTTGCCAAACCATTCAACATATCGCGATTTTCCAAATAATTTTGATTCTTTATCAAATTTTAAAGGTTTTACTTTTAAAAATTGCATTTTAAGAGATAGTTTGCAGATTAATATATATGTAGCTGACACGTTTCCTATTTCAGATTGGGTTTATTTTATGTGGTTTTAGGGTTTTAAGTTATTTTACGTTTTATTCTATTTATACGTTTTAATTTAGAAAATTGAATATTAATTGTTTGTGTAAATAAATATATATCTAATGAAACTGCTTCTACCTCAAGAACTAAAAATTATTTGATTCGGAAGCTCGTAATAAAAGCAAAACTCATTTTTAGATGATTAAAACGGAATTTTATGCTATATTGCTGAGTAAATACAGCATAATAAATAAAATAGGAATCGAATTCAGTATAACTGTAAAAATATTTAAGCAAAAATCCTAGAAAAATTAATTATTGGATTTTATCAACGTTAAATTTTTCCTGGCACGTAGAATATTGGCACATGATAATTTTGAAATTTTCTGCACGCATACTCAAAAAGGTTAGCCATCCCTGCTTTAGGAGAAAAATGATTGTATAAATAATAATCTCTTCTAGTGTTTAACCTTTATTTAATTTTAACTGTAAAATAAACATGTCTTGTTTATAAAAAGTGAGGAAAAAAAAATATATATAACAAAGAAATTTATTTATAAGTCTTAAATTTTAGTCTTTGAAAAAATCATCTTCCAAATGTAAATGGAAAAAAAATCTTCTTCCAAATGTTGTTGTAATTTGTTAAATTACATTTTTTCTTTTTATTTGTTTATTTACATATTTTCCTTTTTACTGTAAAGATTGAACGTTATTATTAAATATTAAGATTATATTAAATTATAAAGATTGTACTTCTCAGATATTTTTATGCAAAGTTATTAAGTATTAATCGTGATTTGTCGGCTTGCTGCCTATTTCTATAGGCTTTAACCAATGATGAATTCGGGAATCCCTCCAATTCACTCCCAGAATTTTTGAGATTTTCTGTGTATTTAATCATCTGAAAACGCAAATTCTCCCCTCCCCCCCCCCACTTCCTTACTCCTGTCTTCGAATTGCTAAAATTTCCTCCCGGAGAAATATCTGACTACAACACTGGTTCTAACTTTTTAATATTTCTGCGAAATTTCTAAGTATTATTAAAGAGGAACACAAACCTTTCTCGTTTCTGAAAATAAAAGTTTTAGTGAACGCCATATATCCTTCAAACAATACAAAACCTTTTAATTTAAAATCAACAACGGTGAGTGTTTGCTTACAAATGTTCTTATATCAAAAAGGGCAACTTTGTGACTTATGTTTTAGTTTATTTTTGTTCTGAAATGCATGAATCTAGCATGTGTTGTTATTCAGAAACTATCAAAACGCACTCAGAGTCCGATTTTTTTTTTTTTTTTTTTTTTTTTTTTTCCGAACGCAATAGATGTTTCAGGCAATACAGTCAAAGTTGTGCTTTGAATCGAACTTTCCGACGAAAGCCGAAAAATTAGCCAAACTGGGGTGGATAACGTGATCGTCAACGCTTAAAATTAAAAATATACTGGGCGGCGGCAGCACAGACAATCACCTCATCGAGTTCACGGATGAAAATCTAGTATTAGTTAAATCTCGGTTCGCATATTAAAACAAAATTGGTCTGCCAAATCATATCTTGGTTGAAAACATCTAAAACCCGATTTTAGCATTTGACTCGTAGGTTAACTATAGTGTTTTCCCGCAGCCAAAAGTATGAAAACATGGAGGATTGGGAGCAGGAAAACATAATGGTAAACCTATGAGTCAATCACTAAAATTAGATTTTTAGGTGTTTTCCACCAAGATATGACTTGGCAAACCAATTGCATTTTCATATGCGAATCGAAATTTAACTAATCCTAGAATTCCATCCGTGAACTCGATGAAGTGATTGTCTGCGCTGCCGCCGCCCCGTCTAAAAGGTAATTTACTGATCAAAAACTAGAAAACAGAATTCGATTCCAAATCGCTTCCATAGGCAGGTATTCCAATTTTATATATTTCCGTTGAAAAATGAATTTGTAAATGTATCAAAATTTTTTGCGCTTGTTAAGCAGAGCAGTTGAGAACAGCCTTAAATGTATTCACTTTTTTAAGTCAATTTTTCTATAATAAAGGGTATTCGCACATTTTTTAGAAGATTTTCAAAACATTCATGCACATTTATTTAACATAAAACATGTCTGTTTTAAAATGTGTGCTACTACATTTCTACTCAGTAATTTTTATGGCAATGCGTAATGTCTTTTGTAGCATTGAAAAAGATATTTTGGCCCGTTCCTCTTAAACATCTTTTTAAAATTCCATGAAGGGTATTGTAGATCAACGTTTAGATAGTAACGCATCTTTTAAATGTCGAAAACTCCATAGTCAGTGGCGCCAACTTTAGAAAAATGTTGGGTTGGCTCAAAAATGTTGGGTGGGCTCAAAAATATTCTTGTAAAATGGTGTGAGCAGTTTTTTTTTCTTTGAAGGATTGATGGAGGGTGAAATATGAGAATTTTAAGTCAAGCTATCCTGTTTTAATAAAGTTACAATTTTATTAAATTATAATCTCATGCGTTTTTTCTATATAAAGACGCTTATATTTATTGTAATGTTCATGACATAATGAACATGACTACAAATTGAATTAGAAGAAAGTTAAGCGTGGAAGCAAAATATTTCAGTCATTTGGTATTTATGGGTATTAATCAAACAATTAAAACACATGGTCATTGGCAAAATAAATTTTATTCTAAGGAGAAAAGTGAATAATGAAATAAATAACTAGAACAATGAAAATTGGGTACGCTATGATTCAAAATTATTGGGTGGACTCAGGCCCCAAGGGCCAATATAAGTTGGGACCACTGTCCATGGCTATGATACATAACGATATTTAGCAGATACAGTGACGAGTATAGTTGTGATACCCGTTTTTAGCTCACAGGCTATCATAGCCTGAGAACTTATGTGCCCGTCCGTTCTGTATTACGTTCGTACGTTCGTGCGTAACGCGATAACTCATGATAAGAATATCCGATCCACTTGAAATTTTGTATGTAGGTATATCCTAACAAGGCGCTTCCCTGATTAGTTTTTGGAGTTCATTCGATATGTATAAGAGGGGGAACGGGGGACTCATGCCCCTCCCCTTAGTTGATATAAATGGGATTTTCATGCAGAATTAAGTTTTCGTTCAAAATTTAGATTAGGATCATTCTGATGAGGCGATTCCGTGACTGTTATTAGGTGTTCATTGCATAAGTATAAATAGGGGGAACAGGGATTCTAATGCCCCCCCCTTAATTTATTTAAATGGGTTTTTCAAGCAGAATTTTCAGATTTCGTTCAAATCTCTGAATAGTTTTGGAAGTTTAATGGTTAAGTATAAAAGAGGGGGATAGCTCCTTTTAAATTATATAAATGCTAAATGGGTTTTTATTAAGAATTATCTCATTTGCTCTGAATTTTGGATATAGATTTTTTATATGATAAAGCATGTCTTTGATAATAGGAGGTTCAATGATTAAGTATAAAAAAAGAGGAAAGGGGAGAGCTGTTTCCCCTTCTTAATTTTTTTTCGAACGGAATTAACCCTTGAAAATATAAGGCTTTAATGTACAATTAGTATTTGTAGCCTGTGAGCTCAATGCCATCAGTTTAACTGGGCAGTATTCTTTATTCGTTCCATTTTTTTCCCAGGAACTTAACCGAGATTGTGATGTTTGGCTGTTTGCCTTATCTTGATGCAGTTCAACAGATTGATGGCAAGGGGTGTAAAGAGATGGTATTTCATATTTGAAGATAAAATATATATCTAATAGTATGTGGATTTGATCTTAAAATTTTTCTTCATTCTCTATAGTTTTAATTTGTCATTATATCCAAGCCCAGCAACAATCCAAAAACCTTACCAGAACTTACTTTAGATACATTGAACCATGTGCTTAGGGTTTTTTCTTCTTTGATGATAATAAATAGATCTCTTTTTAACTTTTAAATAGACTCAAGCTTCATCTACTGTAATAACATTTTTCTATTTTTCTCCTGATAATTTTTTCTCATAAAGAATTCTGCATCGCGTTCTACGTTCGACGATACGACCTAGAAAAAGACAACAAACTGCGTGTGCGCGTTTTTTTTTCTTTGGGGGGGGGGGGGGGGATGATCCTCATTGGAAAATAATTTTAGATCATGGTCTATTTCAATTTATTTTTTACAACAGATCGCGTGCGTCATTTGTATTGACAATAAGACAATTTGTATTTTTATTTTTATTATATGTTATGGCTCTTACGTGAATTGCAACCGAAACATGTCAGTGTTATTTGTTTTTAATTTTTTGCAACACTCTCTAAAGTAATATAAATTGTTTATTAAAATATTTATAAAAAGGCAAAATTCTTGAAATCTTGTGATTTTAAAAATCTAATGAATATAATGAACTTTATATATATATATTCTTAAATCAGTGTTAATGATTTTGTTTCATGCAATAAATCGAAAATATGGGATAAACACTACTTTTTTTAAAGCTGAAATAATTGTAATATTTATTTTAAATTTTCCTGAAAAGAAATTGTAATTAAAAAAATTAATGGTATAAGAAAGCTTTTAGTGATGAATCAAATAAATTCTTCTTTTAAAAAAAATCTGTAATCAAAATCGAAAACTTAAAAAAGAACGAAGTCGGCGAACATTTCATCTATTCAATGAAAAAAAAAATTTAAAAGTGTAGAAATGCAAACCAGATATTAGAAAATAACCTCCCCATAGGAATAGCATAACTTGCGAGATCTTCAACAGCTAGGGACAGGAGCCTTAAGTGGTTATCAGCTGACACGGCGATCATTTTAATGATTTAGTAAAAATCCTTTGACTTGGAGAATTTTCTTTTGCTATAAAAAAATTTCAATATTCGAAGAATTATTTTATTCTGTTCCTGGATACATATTTTTAAAAAGAGAAAATCCAATTTGAAGTCAGAAACTCACATTTTCCTCCTATATTATTCGTTTTATTACCTACTATGGTTTAGATACAGAAAAACCTTGCCTTTCATAGCGTTTTCTAATATCCGAATACAAATAATTCTCTTTGGAAAGTACAGAAATATAGCCTTCTATTTATCGGCTCTTTAATAGCGCCATTTTGCATGCAAGCACAAATTTCAGTTGCCAAACGATAAGTTATATTTTCAAAAACATATTAAAGCGACACACTACTTTGAAATTGGTCAAAATATTGATTTTCTTTTTTTAAATATTAACTGAAAGCTTCTTCAATTGTGAATATTTTGAATATTACATCATTTTTACCTGTACGATAATTATACTGCAAAATATTGTAAATTTTGTTAATAGATCTAACGTATAATTACCCATACAAATGAAAACGTAAAACTGATTTTTTTTTTCTCCCTGTACATATTTTTATTGCTTGTTCGATAAACACTAAAGGTTTTTTTTTTACTAATTTAGATAGATTTTTGAGTTTACTTTAACTTGTTCTCCATGATGTAAATTTGATATTTTTTTGTGCATAAAATTAAGATTCAAGTTTATATATACATACATATTTTAAATATTTAAATTGAGAGATTGTTGAATTTTCTTCAATTTTTAATGCACACGAGAGAAAAAAAATCATAATAAATGTAAAATCCCACACATCTAAAAATCCATGCACAGTTTTATATAGTATATTCTTATGAATGTGGGAAAAAAATTGAAGCAAAAATATTCATATTTATGAAAATAGTAAGAATTTTATGAAAGTTAATTTTTTTAATCAAATTTTAGTAAAATAGGCTGTTTTACAAGATTTTTTTAAATTTCATTTTTAGTATTAAGTATTTTGCCACCCAATATTATTACAGTATTATCCAAAACTGAAGAGATAATTTCAAAGTTAGTGTGTTCCCTTAAGCATGAAAGTTAATTTCGCTATAGGAAGACAAGTTTTTGCACCAAAACAAATGCGTACAAAAAACGTGCGAAGAATGAATTAACTTTCTGATGTCAACTTTTCAATTACTAGTAATAAAATATTTTAAGGCAAAACATTGAATTAAAACAAAAACAATAAAAATGGCAAATTATCTTTAACCGTTAATTGATGTCATGAAATTATTGTTATGGTGACATTTCGTCCAAATCTAATATTATAATCTAATGAATAATACAAAATAAAATTATGTTTTAATAAAGCATTTATGATACAATTTACAAACAATTACAATTTTAATAAAATTACATGACTATAATTCTCACTAAAAGCGTGAAAAAAAAAAAAACCCGCAAATTTTTACTTTTTTAGAGTAATTCTGCAAAATATTGAAAGGATTGCATGTCGGAATTAAAGAAAAAAGTGATTTGAAAATTAATATTTTTCTTTTTCTTCACGCACATGATAACAGAAAAAAATTATTAAAAATTTATGGTACTACTTGCCAATTCTAAATTAAAATTAAGATATAATGCATTACATACAATATTATAATTACATATAATGTAGTACTTTCTTTCAAAGGGTTAATAACCAAAATGAGCAGAAAAAGTTATACTGTGCGTATAATGCTATATTTTTGACTTTTTAAAGATACATTTATATTTTTAATTAAAAAAAATATCGTGATAATATTATTAAAATAATGAAACTTTCTAAACACAAATGCACTAGAACAATAACTATACATATTTAACAAAGCATTTATAAAAAGAAACTTTCTAAACACAAATACACTAGAACAATTACTATACATATTCAACAAAGCATTTATAAAAAGAAAATTTCCTTGCAACCAATAATTTTCAAAAACGTTTCTAAGTATTTTTTTACAGTATAGCAAGGGAGCTGATCATTCAGCTACTGAATTCTCTTCCGTAATGTTCTGCCTTTGAACATTTGATGCACTTGTATATTTAAATTATCTCCTGAGGAAATTAATATTTTTAACTTCCTTTTTTTTTGTGTACCTTTCAGGATACCTCTCTTTTTCTTAGTCCTCAAAATATTTCTAAAATCTATGCTTAATTTAATATTCTATGTGTTAAAAGATGACGAAGTGGGAGTGAAATTTTAACATTTTCTATGTTATTATTAAAATCCACAAGATAATATGAATTTTGAGGTTGACACATAAAGCGTGTATTTGGCAATTTACACTCAACATTATACGTATCAACAAATCGTATTTTTATAATCAGTGTACCTATTTTGAAGCGTAAATTTACGCATTTATTTTTAAGAGTGTATTTCCCTTTTGCCTCAGTGACTTATATGATCAATATTTAATAATAATGATAATAATAATAATAATAATAATTTAGAAAAACCATTTTTTACATAAAGAAACAAAGACCAGACAATACAATTTCACTTATTATGACTAATCCTTTTAAAGATGTTTAATTTGATTATTACGAATCCGTGACTTTACAACAAATTCCAAGAAAAATTATGTCTTTTTTTGTAAGATAAAAACTACTAACTAAGGCTTATAGGAGGATAAGATGTACTTACAGTTTAATTAATTATTTCTTAGCATTTTAATTAAAAGTTTCTTGGGATTGCGATGTTTTTTTTTTTTTACATATGTATATATTTCTTTTTTTTTCTTTTTTTTTTTTTCACATTAAAAGTTTTTAATTAAAAGTCAAATTAAAAAAATAACTCCTGTTCTTCAAAAAAAAAAACAAACATAAATGAAAATAAAAATAAATAAATAAATAAATGCATGATGCAACATTAACTTAATATTTAAAGATAAAGTGATAGAATTACTTTGATATTTGATTTGACAGTCAAAAAAGGACTGCATAGACCAGTATCAATTCTGTAGACTATATATCCTTCCTGATTACTTCTATTATTATTATTTTTTAAGAATATGTTCAAAACAGGAATTAGTTTATCATCCGAAGGATCTCAAACCGGAACCGAGCAGGAAATTTTTTTATTTCGAATGGCCGGATAAAAACACCGGAATTAAATCTAAAATCTTTTTAAATTGTGAATATGTGAATTATTAAAATGTGCCGTTTTGTTCATTCAGTTAAAAATTATGATCTTTTATTTGCGTCACAATATTTATGTGCCCCCCCCCCCCCCCCCCCCCAAGGCCATCTTGATAATAACAGGCCGGGACAGCGTTTTCGCCGCTAGGGGAAAGGAGGGAAGATTGAAATATATTAGTACCATGCTACATTAAGGGGTATATCTAAAGTAACACCGATATTCTTTTATCGTCATTTGTTTTCTAAATAAAAATAACATATTCAGAATCTGTAATTGCAAGTCAAATAATTCATATTATTTTAACTAATATCGTGAATTGTTTTGGAGTGAATTACAAAATATTTAATTAGTATTCAAAATTATGAAATTATGAAATCATCTTTATATAAAAAATATAATGGTGAAATTAATGATTAAATAACATTTAATTTAAAAACAAATTTTTATTAGCAATAATAATAATATATAAATGACAGAAATTACAGCAGTAACATACAATTTTCTTATTTATTTAAAGATTTGTGAAACCTTTTCTTGTTTATAAAAAAATAATTTTTGTTATTTGTTTTTGTTGTAAGTAGAAAAATATAAATTTACTTCTCTTTATCAACATATAGGAAATCAATTCGCAGAAATTAGTACTCAATAAATAAATACAAATTTTTAAAGACAAATGTTAAAGATCTATTGTATAATTACAGTAAAATATACAGCTTCGAAGTTAGAAGATATTAAATGTCACATCTATTATTTAAAAAAATAACAGTTAAAAGGCTAAATATTAAGCTATCTTTATCTTTACACATTTAAACTAAGTGCAATTAATTAAAAAAGAACTCAATTTTGTAAGTTTTCATAGAGTATATATGTATGTTATATACATATTATGTTATATACATTAATGTTTAAAAACTACTTGAATGAATGAAAAAAGGCATTTATTTAATTTTTGTATAACACAACTCAAACAAAAACTTAAATCTTTGCTTTTTAATAAATTTGAATCTCATGATAATTATTATACTTTTATTTATTTATTTTTTATTTGCATATATATTTAACGTCCATTAAAATATATTACAAATAATAATAGGTTATTGGAGTTTAATCACTTATACAAAATTACTATTATCATTATTATTTTTGTTCTTCAGTTTAGAAAGGAAATAAATTGTATAATGAATACAACTATCCTTTATTAGTAAGTTATAAAACAAAATTTCACAAGAAATCAGAAAACATCTAAATGAATGAAAAGTTATTAGGTATTCTAGATATATTTATTGTTTAAAACAGCTATATCAAGAGCGTCTTTAAACCTTTGCCTTGCAATAGATGAAACACAATATTATTTATTTTTTTTAATTATGTATAAATTTTCAGACATACTTAATACGTAAAATTATATCGTGATTTTTTTTTTTTTTTTTTTTTCAAAAGAGTAAATATTTTATATTATGCATACAATTCGTTTTTATCATTATTAATAATAAAACAAAATTTGGCATGAATTATAAGAAGAAAAAATATCTAAATGAATAATAAGATATTGTTTATTCTAAATATGTTTATTGTACAAATAGGTTTAATCTGTAAAATTTCTTTTTTCTCGGTTCAGAGAGTAAGTAATTTATATTACAAATACTATTATTTATTATTATTATCAATAATAGAATAAAAAAAATGCACATAAATTTAAAAATAAATAAATGAATGAATGAAAAGAAATTGCGTATTCGAGATATAGTTATTGTAATAAGATAGTCTAAAAAATATTTTAAAATCTTTGCTTTGCAATTCATGAAATACAAAAAGAAAAAAAATCTATATAAATATACTAGTGTGTTTAATGTATAAAATCATATCTTGATTTACTTTTTCTTGATTCAGAGAGAAAACTATTTATATTACGAATACAATTAATTTTTATCATTATCAATAATAGAACAAAGTTTTACATAAATTCTAAAAAGACCATCTATGCGAATGAAAAGATATTGTGTAATCTAGATATATTTATTGTACAAAACATTTCTAACAGAAACATTTTTAAATTTTTACTTTGCAATAGATGAAATACAATATCATTCCATTAAAAAAAAATAGAAATTTAAAAATATGGTAAATGTATTTCAATTGATGAAATGCAGTATTATTTAACTTAAAGAAAAATAATTGTAAATTTACTAATATTTTAATATGCAAAATTAATATCTTTTTTTTTTTTTTTTTTTCAATTTAAAGAGTAAGTAATTTAAATTACGAATACAATTGACTTTTATCAATATTAATAATAAAATAAAGTCACTTAAATGAATTAAAATATATTATATTTATTGTATAAAACATCTCTAATGAAAAGGTTTCACAAATCTTTAAATAAATAAGAAAATTATATGTTACTGCTGTAATTTCTGTCATTTACATATTATTATTATTATTATTGCTGATAAAATTTGTTTCTGAAATAAATGTTATTTAATCATTAATTTCACCATTATAATTTTTATCTACAAGCAGTTTAGATATTTATATATTTTATTTTTATGAGATTCAGGAATTTCATAATTTTGAATACTAATTAAAATATTTTGTAATTCACTCCAAAACAATTCACGATATTAGTTAAAACAATATAAATAATATGAATTATTTGCTTACCTGTGAAGACAGTTGCTTGCAATTACAGATTCTGAATATGGTTGATAAGATTCATATGATATTTCAAATTGTATCCTTGATATCAATTAAATATTCCATAGCCGGATGTAACTGTACCACTAAATCAATTTTTAAATCTTCTAAACAATCCCATTTTGTGTATTAATTTGTATCTTTCGGGGGGAAAAAAGCATGTTTTAATATAAAAAAATATCAAAGCACGTGCTAACAACACACAACATTAGCCTGCCCAGGTGGAAATCAAAATGGGGTGAAGATTTCAAGTGATTTTCTACTTCCCTCCTTTGATCACGTGACTTTCCCCAGAGACAGCACTGTCCAAGCCCGGTATATCAAGAAAGCTCTGCCCCCCCCCCCCCCCCCCGTATATTGTATTTTACCTAGAAGATTAAAAATTATCTATAATTTTTTGCAGTGTACGAAAAAATACAAAAATGTAGTACAAAAATTAAATTGCGTTTTATACTTCAGAAAACTTTAGTCACAAAAATAATACTTAAGGCAAAAGACCGTCCTTTTCAAATATCTCGCTCAAATTTTAATATTTTAAAATATTTTTTTTTTCATAGGATAGCTGAGGCCAGTGGCGCCACTTTTGAAAAATATTGGGTGGACCGAATTAATAATGGGTGGATGGAGGTATGAAATTATTGGGTGGGCTCACACCCCATGGGTCCATATAAGTTGGCGCCATTGCTGAAGACGATCCACAAACAGCGCAGTTTTTAATTTTTCAATTTTGGTTTAAGATTTTTTTAAAAAAATACTTTAACTTTCAAAACCGGTTCTGAAATTAAAAGTAATTAAAAAAAAGTCTATGAAACCAAAATTGAAAAAGTAAAAACTAGGCCGTTTGTGGATCATCCTCAACTATCCTATGCGAAAAAATTCTTTACAAATATTAAAATTTGAGCGAGATATTTGAAAAGAACACTCCCATAGACTTTACATTATCATCCGGGTCTTTTTCTGTGACTAGTGTTGCGCCTTAAATGACAAAATTAAAGTTATGCAGTTGTGATAACTTACACATTCAGTATGCGATCATTTTCATTCACGAATGATCCTCAACGCGTATATGCACATTCGAAATAAATAAACTCTCTAATACAAAGGGTTTCATAAATTATTCAGATTTATAGCCCCATAAATAGAGGAATTTATCATCAGAAACAATGCGCAAGATCTCAATGGGAAAATTTCATTGTATTTTCACAAATCGGAAAGAATCATTTTAAGGCCTTTTTTTCTAAACCACCAGGAATTTTGGGCAGAATTATGCATCAATATTTGCTTTATTAAAAAGCAAGAAAACAAAGAGAAAAAAAGAGATATGCAAATATTAATAAAAGAATAAAAACTAATAAAACGCTTTCAAAGTTATCGATCTATAATTATACAAAGCGATGTAATCATTTTTTTATGATGTTTGCCCATCAGACATTAATTTCCTTTTGATGTTTAATAAATGGGTGTTTGATATTTTTCTGCGCTGCTAGTAAATGGATATTAAATTTTTAAGCGCATCGAACAATACTGATGCTGTTTTTATAGCTGTATTTAAATATAATGGAAAGACCTTTACTGAGACAGAGATAAAATATTCTGATAACTTTATTTTCGGCTCAGGTTGAGAGTATAGCTATTAACAGTTTATTTATTAAAAGAAAAATCGGATTGTTGGTAATTTTATTATATTGATGTCAGGGGCAGACGGGGCTGATACCTTTCTCATTGAGATGAAGACTTTTTAAAGTCAACTGATAATTTCAAAAGATATACCGAGTGCGTCATAAATTCGTGCAAACTTTAAAAATCCTTAATAAAAAAAGTAACGCTCGAAAAAATTTTCGGTGTGTGCGAGTATGATCAAACAAATTTTGGATTTTTGTTTATTGTATAAAAAAAATGATTCCAAAAGCAACCGATAGAGGGCGCTCAGACGTCATACTGAGACGTTTTATGCAAATCAGGCTACCAATAAAACACCTAGCTGGAGATGGATTCATCAATCGATATCGGCAGCATGCTATCGTTAGCCGCTCCATCCCTGGTGGTTAAACTTTTCTATAAGAATGGTAATTCCACAAATATTGCATCGCAAAAGTTTTGCTTGTTAAACATCTTTTACTACCTTATAATAAATGCACGATGTCATGTTATTGTGATTTATTTCATTGTCTATTTGTGTTTGCTTGATTTGCATAAAACAGCCCAATATTGTGTGTAAGTGCCCTCTATCGGTTATTTTTGGAATCATTTTTATTATACATGGGAAAAAATCCAAAATCCGTCTGATCATGCTCGTGTAAACCAATTTTTTTTCCGAGTATTACTTGTTTTAGTATGTATTTTTAAAGTTTGCACGAATTTATGACGCACCCTGTATTTTCTGGTTTTTCATCCCTCGAAAAGCAAACTTTGCTTTTAGATACACTACACTGTTAAAAATGTTGTCGTAGTTTGAACCAAATTTTGGTGCTTAGATTTACCCCCATCAGACAATGAAATCTCGAACCAAAATTTGGAACTTCCAATTGCAATCTTGTTCCAATTATTGGAACTCTGCTTTAACCAGAGCTCCAAATGTTGGTACGAGATTTCACCATCTGATGGCAGAAGCTACTGAGCACCAAAAATTGGATCAAACTAGCACAACATTTTTAACAGTGTATTAATAATGATTATACTTCTAAACAAGAAAGAAAAATTACGAATTGATTGTTAAACAGTTTTCCACATTAACAATTACATGACCATAAGGTTGCTAAGAGTAAGTATTAGTATGTAACTTGGTTATTTTAGTTTATTTAGATGTGAATAAATAAAAATCATAAGATGAATCCGTAACAATGCTTTTTTTTTTAACAGGAAATAGTTTTTTCAATGGACTATAAAGGTAACACGAATTATAGTTAGTCTATTATGCAATGTCTTTTATTTATTGATTTATTATAAAATGTTAATTAAAACATATAAAATTAAAAAATAAAGTTATCGAAGTCTCCTTTTAACCAGTGTTGAAATCAGGAGATGGTCCGGAAGGGGGGGAGATATAATTTGAAAATGTGTGAAAAATGCATAATTTGAAATTTAATACATGTAATTTCAGAACCCATGTTGGGGGTTTTCGTCTACCGCTACAAGATTCATTTGAATTATGTTAAGACGCGAATATTGCTCCATGTGTGAGTAATGGCACCCTTTATTGAGTACCAAGAGCTGAGGTGCGCCCCTGCTTACTGAAAGGTCGGACAGCCCTGCTTTATGGTACTACACAAAATGATGTGCTAATTATCACATTCTGCGAAGCAATTTCTTTTTGTTTTGAAGCAAAGATCAATATTTCATATAGTACGTATATTATGCGGCCTATTTTCTAAGTGGCGTCTTTTACATAATTGCGTTCGGCATACGTTCTATTTTGACATTCGCTATAAAAAATGCAGACAGTGTTATCATTAAATACGACTACAATATTATTATTTTTAAAATAGGAAAAAATATTTACCTTATTCGTGAAAGGGTTTTAGTAGTTACTTTTTATTATAGGCCTTTGGCTCCTATAGATAAAGCTACTTTTTCTGTTGCTACCGCTATAATTGTGAAAATAAAGACAGACTGTCGAAAATAAAGCAACAATGTTTTATGTTTTCCCTTAAATAACATTTCAATATACACTATATAGCCAAAGGTTATCATCGGCCACTTCAAATTTTAGACATTTTCTTAAATATCTAGAAAAATACATAAGTAACTATTCCGAAACTCCAAGTGTGTTAACCTAAAAGTACAGTTCATACATTTCTGCGAAAATGTTTTCCCTAAACTCCATTAGGGACCGTCCACAAATTGAAAAAGAACGAATATCATTTAGATTAGCCTGTCAAAACTAATGTAGCTAAAGCATTCAAATTGTAGATTATGACTAAGAGGCTTATCGTAATAAACTGTGTTCTTTGTTATGCGGATAGCATGTATATTCGTAGAGAAATTAATGTTTTTTTTTTTTTTTTTTTTTTTTTTTTTTTTTTTTTTTTTTTTTAACAGTTCCAGATTTTTTCAAGCATTTTGCAGAGTTCTTAATATAAAATAATGTTGTTTTTGAGAAAATATGATAAACAACATTGTACTTAATACCCTGTAATCGGAATTAAAAAGCAATAAAAGTTGTATGAAAAATGAGCAGGTTTACTAAATAATTTTTCATTTCACATGCGTGAGCGCTATCAAAATTTCTCTTCTATATTATGTTAGTTAAATATATAGAGCAACTTTTATAAAAATCTCAAAAACGTAGTTTGAAAATTCTGAAAGTGATCGTCGATAGAATAAGGTCAAAATCGGTTATTCCCAAAATGAAGCAAAATGATGAAGAGTTGTATCCATTTATAAAATGATTAGTGTCAATATATAATACACAATATGACACGTACTAATATCTGGATACAATTCCCCCTATGGATACAACAGCGCTTAAAAATTATCTTTGTTTTTTACTGTCTTATTGTTGATTTTTACTAAACTTATCTGTGTTTGTATCATTCAAAATTCAAATCTCACAAATAAAATAAAATAAAGATTAAAGTTTTGTGTTTTTATTATAAAGATTAGCGTATCTTTAAAATATAAATGCACTGAATTATAAAACAACATTTTTTTATCTTTGCAAATAAAGTGTCATACAGCGTATTTTGAATCAATTATTGCTTTTTTTCCCCCTCTCAAAATAAAGTTGGTGTTTGTTACAGGAGTTATTGTCCATATTTATAAAAATATTTTTTCAATAATAAAATGTATAATTTTTTCGACAATATTTTTCTAATATATATCTATTCTTTTAAAAACAACAATAAATGGAAAATGGAATTAAAAATTTATGAAGCAATCCGTAAGGTGTCAGTTATTAGGATTTCACTTTATGTTGAAAAGTGTTGAAGAGTAAATTTTAAAATATTACGGCGACAGTGGACATTCAAAATCACGAAATTTGACACAAAGAAATAGTTTTTTTTTTTCTTTTCGCGAATTACGAAACTAGATGCTCAAATCTGTTTGAAGCAAAAAGAATTTTTCAATTTTGAAGCATTTTTGTTGAGGTATAAACTTTTTTATATTTTCAAAAAACTGTCTATATGTATGCAATTTGTTTTACTTAAAATGCTGTTTTCTCAAAATTAAAAATTTAGCACATTTATAGCCTTTCAAATGTTCCATGCGCATTCCTAATTATCAGATTCGTTTAAAGTTTATGCTTTATATTTTCTGTACAATAATAAATAAATGTTAGCATAAAAAATGAATTTCAGGAATATTTTAATGTTGAGATTTATGTGAATATGAAAAAATATAGCTACTGTTTTGGAAAAATGAAGCATAATTATGAAAAGAAAATTTTTTCTACTTATATATTCAGTGAATTTTTACAATTCATGCCATCTTCCATTGTAATATATAAAAAATGTTTGATAAATAAACATTGTAGTATTTTCAGCAGAAGAAATGCGCATGGGACATTTTAAAATATGACAATTTTTAGTTATTTTAAAAATTTAAAAATTGAATAATTTAATGACTTTTTATTATTTTATCATCAAATATTGAATATAACTGTTTGAGATTGCCATTAACATGTCTGCCAATTTTCAAATGAATCCATTGAAAATAGAGGGATTTAGTTTTTAATGTCCACTGTCCCCTTAAATATTAAAATATTAAATAGTAATAAATATATTAAATTTTAAAATGTTAATTAATAAAATATTAAATATTAATAAATAATGTTTCAAATCCTTATGGCCTTGTTAGAATATTGACATTTTAGCTCCGTCATAGTATAAATCCTCTTGTAGTAAATATCCTCTGTTGTAAATATCTTAATCAAAATGTAAGAAGTACATAACGCTATAGTGAAGCATGAAATAATTGGAGTATTTACTGATAGCGAAAAATCCGCTCGACCATGAGTTATGATAACGTCACGAGACGACCCTGCAGTCACAGATTACTCTCTATTTGACTGTACCTATACCATCATACTACGAATAATTATTATTTTCTTCTTATCATAATATTTCTAAATTTATACCAATGTTAAATTGTTTACTGTATTTTATATCTACGTTTAACACGCCGGACGACTGCTGTAGCTTTATGATCATCATAACTCTTGGTGGCGATTCGTGGTTGGACAGTTGCTACTTCGCAGATATTTATTTCAATCAATTGTCTTTATTTTTTTTTTTTCCTTTTTAAAAGTACAAGAGACATTCGAACTCGCTTCTATTATTAGCATTTTCTTCATTTTTCTTCAAATACTATTCAAGACCATACTATATGCATTATGGCATATATTTATCACAGAAGAAAAAGAAATATATCATAGAAAAATACGGAATTTTCATAAATATTTTAGCTGTTTATGAAGAATGTTTCAAAATATCTTATGCCCATTCCATATCAAATAATGTAACGAATATATTTTATGCAAGTTTGGTTTATATGTACAAATAAAACTGTGCATTGAGTTTTATATATTTGAATATAGAGCCAAAAAAAATATGCGTTTTCTAACTTTAATGAAAATTTTAGTATTTTCGCATTATATTAATGCAATTAGCTACCTTTAAGTTTTCCATTTATATTTAGCTTAAAAAAATTATGCACAGTTTTATATTATTATACATAATGATAAACAGAAATAAATTATTTCAAATCATTCAGAGGAAAAT
The DNA here is from genome assembly GCA_964019185.1 of Maratus speculifer. Lineage (NCBI taxonomy): Eukaryota > Metazoa > Arthropoda > Arachnida > Araneae > Salticidae > Maratus > Maratus speculifer. The sequence continues at coordinate 363,946,744 of OZ025290.1, read as the reverse complement.
TTATGCGCATGGAGCATTTTGAAATAATGAATACCGATAGAGCTTTTTTAAAAAGGAAAACGAACTTTAAGATTTAGTACAAACACAAACTTTAAAACGTACCTTCCGATCTACTAAATACAAATATAACCATAACTGTAATAAATTTGCTAAGTATATAATTTTATAAAATTGATATTTTATACTCGGGCCATGGGAAGAAAAAATTGCCTTTGGGGCAAAATTTCAATTTTGCGATAACTAATCCATTCAGCGTGAAATTTACACAGAATACGATATACGTTTACAATTGAATAGTGCACCATTTATTAAACAATAATTAAACAAATTTAGGGAAAAAAGGCAATTGCAAGCAATTGAAAACAATGATCAGATGATCATGACGACCCTTTAATTAGTTATAATGTAAATAAAATGCAAAGAAATCATCCGATTGCAGGAATTAAAGCTTATATGTAGCTTAATCTTTTGGGCACATTTTTTTTTTCGAGAATTTGTACGATTTGAACTGAAATTTGAAGATTTTTTTTTAAAATGAAATAGAAAACATGTTATTAAAAACTCTAATATGCTATTGTTCTTAATTTTCGAACTAAGAAAAAAAAATCATAAATTGAAGCATAAGATTATCTGCATAAGAAATTATAATGAAAGAATTTTTGAACGTTTCATTAAATTATTTTGGATTTTATTTAATACATCATAACATAATAATGGTGTTTATTTCTTCTAAAAAGCAGAATTTTGAGAAAAATTCCTTTAAATTGAAAAAAAAAAAATGGTATAAACATAAACATAGCATGCAGTTATTTTTTTAGAAAATGAAAATGAACAAAAATTATTATGGGAAGAGAAGGTAATAACATTCTTTCATAAAAATAAAATTTTGACTCGAGTAGCTAAAATACAGTTTTTGAAAAACGACAGTATTTTTAACACAATCTAACGGTACTTTTAAATAACTGCATTTTACAGTCTCAGAAAAAAAAAAAAAATATTTCAAGTTGAATCAGTACTGTGAAAAGTACAAAAGCTTTTTTGCGGAACAATAAATAAAATAAAAACCAATATGAAAAATGCAAAAATAACAAGTATACAAATAGATGTTTAAAGTTTCCTGAAGGGTACTCACTTCATTAGTGAGAATTATTAAACCGGGCAGAAGGGGGACAGAATTACACGAATCTACTGCAGTGACGTAAGATTCTTAAAGATCGTCATTAAAAAATGAATTTTCACCTTAAAAGACGTAGCATATCTTTATACAGGGTGTTTCGCTACCAGACCGACAAACTTTGAGGGATGATAGTAGACATGAAAACAAACATTATTAAATAGGGAACCATGGGCCGCAAACGTCTTCTGTAGGAGCTAGCGGCCATTAAAGTTTGAGGTCCAAAATTTCAAACGATGATAAAAAACGGAAAAAAGGGTCGATTCGTTTGCGGTTTTCACTAAAACATTCTTTATATCACGTTTTTCTTAGAAAAAAATTTCAAAGGTTATGTTCAAAAATTGTCGATAGAGGGTGCTTTAGACTTTAGAGTAACGAACAGTTACTTTTTACCGCTATTTTGTGTATGGGGTTGAAATTATTCTAAAGTTTGGACTTTAACTTAAATTTTAAGTCCAAAATCGGAAACATTGGGATTAGGTAACTAGCGAAAATTAAACTGTGAACAGAGGGGGAAATTTTAAACGCTCATAAATATTGGACAAACAAATCGATTTTGTTGCAGTTTGCGTGTAAGTCATTCCCTTGGTAATTATTTTATTCAAAATGATGTACAGCTTTGGTGCCCTCATATTTTGATCGAGGGCGCTTCCGACACATCTCTGACATTTCAGTGGCATTACCCCTGCGTGTTTTACTACCAGACCATCATACTTCCAAGAAGTGTTAGGGATACAAAGACGTCTTGGAATTACATAGGAATGTAACGTTGGAAATGCATTTTCTGCAAGTTACGGTTAAAGGAAGCAGAGAAAAAAGTAACAGAAACAGCAGAAAAAGAACGACACGTTAATGTGACAGAAAACAGTTTATTTAAAGGTTTTACGAGAAAAGGTGTTCAAAATTACAACCAGAAGTAGTCCGGTATGCTTGACAGCGGCGTCACGTGGAATTCTTCACGCTTTGAAAGTTTCCTGGCATCTCTGATAGTTTTCTGGCAGCTACAGAAGTACCAGCTGCGAGGTCTTCAACTGATGATACGGGAGTCTTATACACCCAATTTTCTATTTGACCCCAGCAAAAGAAGTCCATACATGATAGATCCAGCTATCTGGCAGGCCAATGAACCGGGCTACCACGACCTATCCACCACTGTCCATATGTTACTTTGAACTGTCGGTAAACGTCATTGGTAAAATGTGGAGGAGCCCTATCGTGCTGTTCATCGTTCAAATACTTCATTTTGCTACCTTTGGAACCGGTTCGCGAATGATCACTTCAAAGTGATCTTTGCGCAGGCGCATTACCGTTTAGCGCCATCTACCGTCACTGTCAAACTTGCCGGACTACTTCTGGTCGTAATTTCAAACACCTTTTCAAGTAAAACCTTTAAATAAACTGGTTTCTGTGACATTAACGTGTCGCTTTTCTCGCACTAACGTGTCTCTCTGTTTCTGTTACTTTTTTCTCTGGTTCCTTTAACCGTAACTTGCAAAAAATGCATTTCCAACGTTACATTTCTAAGCGATTCCAAGTCATCTTTGTATCCCTAACACTTCCTGGAAGTATGATGGTCTGGTAGTAAAACACCCAGGAGTAATGCCTTTGAAATGTCAGAGATGTGCCGGAAGCGCCCTCTATCAAAAAATGAGGGCATCAAAGCTGTACATCATTTTGAATAAAATAATTACCAAGTTAATGACTTACTCGCAAACTGCAACAAAATCGATTTGTTTGTCCAATATTTATAACGCGTTTAAAATTCCCCCCTCTGTTCACAGTTTAATATTTGCTAGTAACCCGATACCAATGTTTCCGATTTTGGGCTTAAAATTTAAGTTAAAGTATAAAATTTAGAATAATTTCAACCCCATACACAAAATAGCGGTAAAAAGTAACTGTTCGTTACTCTAAAGTCTAAAGCGCTCTCTATCGACAATTTTTGAACATAAACTTTGAAATTTTTTTCTAAGAAAAACGTGATATAAAGAATGTTTTAGTGAAAACCGCAAACGAATCGACCCTTTATTCCGTTTTTTATCATCGTTTGAAATTTTGGACCTCAAACTTTAATGGCCGCTAGCTCCTACAGAAGACGTTTGCGCCCCATTGTTCCCTATTTAATAATGTTTGTTTTCATGTTTACTATCATCCCTCAAAGTTTGTCGGTCTGGTAGCGAAACACCCTGTATATATAAATCATCTGTGCGTGTGTTTGTCACTGAACTCCTCCTAAACGACTGGACCGATTTTAATGAAATTTTGTGTGTGTGTTCCAGTGGATTCGAGAATGGTTTAGATTAACATTTCATCGAAATTGATTCAGTACTTTTTTAGTAATTAGGCAAAAACTAATAGTTAGTGATTTTTCGCTAATTAAAAGTGTCGAATAGTTTCGCTGAATATAGTGCGGACGGAATGGCCGAGCGGTCTAAGGCGCCAGATTTAAGTTCTGCTTCTTGATGAAAGAGATCGTGTGTTCGAACTCTACTCCTGACATACGTGTATGATTTGCACTATTTTTTTCTGTATTATAATTTTAATTAACCGACTTCAGAAAATCGTTAACTTTTAATTAAGAAGAGAAAAATAAACTTTTCTACCTAAAATTGAACCGACTTCAAAAACTACTGCAAAGTGAAAAATAATTTACTTATATAATTGTTATAAGAAATTATATTAAGAGCGTAGTATTTATCATGCATATTATTATATTTATGTGCATTTATTTGATTTTTTGGAGTCGGTGCCAGGACAACGTCTGTCGGGTCCGCTAGTTTTATATAAAACTAAACTTTGACAAATTCAAATTTAATAGCCCCCACCCCTTTCTAATTTATCATTCAAACTATGTTACAATTTCATATGTGTAACAGTGTAACTATTTATTCAGTGATAGTGATCAAATTAAAAATTTAAAACACTTCTTTTTCTTTTCAAGTATGTTCTTGAATTGAAAGTACAAATGAAAAATTTTCATATTTTAACCGTGAATTATTTAGTAACATTAACGATAAAATCTGTTTTTTAAAAAGAATCACTTTAAAAAACCGATCTGTAAGAAATACCAGAAAAATTTGATTTAAAAATAAATTTCAAAAAACTTATTAAAAATAGTTGTAAGGTATATTATAAAGATTTAATTATTATTATTTTTTTTTTTATAAAAAACATTTTTTTTTTCAAAATTTCCCATTATAGCAAAAATATATCTGAAATGTTTTTACAGATATAAATCTTCGAATTCCATTTAGCTGTCATGCGCGGGTACGGTTCAAAGAAAATTACAAGCATTTTAAACCGTATTTGTCTTCACTTTCAAGATTATATTATTATATCCCCTTTTTTATATTGCAAAAATATAAGATTTTTTGTTATACTTCAAAAATAAAACTTTTAGTTCTTAAAATGCAACTTGCATTTCACCAAATAATATTTCTAAAAAAATTTAATTTCTGTTACGTTATGTTAATCGAAAGGTATCAGTGCTGTTGAAAACAGTACCTTGGTGGTAAAAGCTTGAGAATCAATCCAAGAATTAAATTGACGCAGATAATTCAAAATTATAGTGACTTGGAGGCATCAATTCTTACATAAAATTCTTTTACATACATAAACATACATAAAAATATGTGTAATACAAATGGAAATCTGTTAACTATTTAATATTACATTTGATTAATTCTAATACAATATTTCAAATTGATAAATAAATCACATCCATAATCATCGCATCCATAGTTGAGTAATTTTCCTACTTGGTGACAAAAATATCCAGGCCAGGATTCGAATCAGAGACCTTTTTGTTGAAGTTGTCAATGCTCGGCCTGTTGAGCTTTTCTAGATAACCCTGGCAACTCACAATATAACCAGAAATCTTATTGATTATGATGGGGGGTCAATCCATTTCAAGTGGTCCAGCACTGGTCGCTCGACTATTTTTAAAACATCTGAAATTTTTTGTACAACAACCCTAACATGATGGAAGTTCAAAATGACCATTATTTTAATTCTACTATTTTTTGTTTGTGCATGGCGGCCATCTTTGTTTCATCGTGTGCAGCGATTTTCTCAGATACTAGGATGCACAAAATTGTAAATATCTCGTATTCTATTTTCCCAATTGAAATGGGGTTTGCAGCATTTTGTTCAGAATAAAATAGGCTAAATATACAGTGTAAGAAAAATTTTGAAAAATAAATTTTTACAGGTGAAATTTTAGCACAAAATTTACGATTTTTTCCAAAATCTATCCGTTTGCAAGAGGAAAATTTTCATGCAAGGGAAACTGTCAACCTTACACAATTTTTTCTACAAATAAGTCAAAAGTGCGTGTACTCATACACCAAGTCCCAGATCTGGGAGTTAATTTCTCTTTGCGAAAAAAATTCCGAAATTCGTCAAAAATTTTAAAAATCGCACTTTTTAGGCTTTGATATCTCTGGTAGGGCACGAGATAAAAAATCTGAAATTTTGGCCTATGATAGTATCGTGTCGTAGCGTTATGTACAAAAAATTTCAAGAAGGAGATTTGACTACAAGCTGAGATATGACATGGAAAATATGTGAAAACAATACTACCAAACTATTGTAAACCTACTATGTAATAGTTCAACAAGAATGTCAACCTTGCACAATCTTTTCTACAATAGGTCAAAAGTGCGTGTACTCATACACCAAGTCCCAGATCTGGGAAATGATTTCTCTTTGCGAAAAAAAATTCCGAAATTCCTCGAAAATTTCAAAAATCGCACTTTTTAGGCTTTGATATCTCTGGTGGAGCACGAGATAAAAATCTGAAATTCTGGCCTTTGATAGTATTGTGTAGTAGTGTTATGTACAAAAAATTTCAAGAAGGAGATTTGACTACAAGCTGAGATATGACATGGACAATATGTGAAAACAATACTGCCAAACTATTGTAACATACTATGTAATTGTTCATATCTCCAAAATTTTAAATTAAATATTTATGGTACAAAGTTAAATGTTAGTTACAAATATCTTTTTCAAATGCTTCTGTGTGATTTAAACAATTCAGAATGTATGCTAAGCCAATACACTATTTGTCCAGATGAGCAAATCTACTAGAAATGCTATTGCAACAATTTTACTCGGAACACATTTCAGGAAAAGTAAATTACAGACAATGAATTGCAACTGATCGAGTTGACATGGCTTCAATTATTAAATCTAGAGAATTTCATTCAAGTTAACAAGGGATGACAAGACTTGGGGGCTTCGAATAAAATTTTTAGAAAGAACGGCCTGATGGACTGACAACAGTAACTGGTCGAACTCATAACATCTCTCGTAAATATTGTTAATCTCTTTGTTGAGCATATATAGTATTTTGTAAATTAAATGCTTATTATTTAACTGTTTTCAACAAACGATATTTTCTGGGTAAATATTGTAATAAAAGAGACTAATCTCATTTCTCCCAATGTACTCGTAATAGCATTTCTTAACATTTCTTTAGTCACCGTATCTCAGCTTGTAGTCAAACCTCCTTCTTGAAATTTTTTGCACATAACACTACTACATAATACTATCAAAAGCCAGAATTTCAGATTTTTATCTCGTGCTCCACCAGAGATATCAAAGCCTAAAAAGTGCGATTTTTGAAATTTTCGACGAATTTTGGAATTTTTTTCGGAAAGAGAAATCATTTCCCAGATATGGGATTTGGTGTATGAGTACACACAGTTCTGACCTATTTGTAGAAAAAATTGTGCAAGGTTGACAGTCTTGTTGAACAATTACATAGTAGGTTGAGAATAGTTTGACAGTATTGTTTTCACATATTTTCCATGTCATATCTCAGCTTGTAGTCAAATCTCCTTCTTGAAATTTTTTGTACATAACGCTACTACACAATACTATCACAGGCCAAAATTTCAGATTTTTATCTCGTGCCCCACCAGAGATATCAAAGCCTAAAAAGTGCGATTTTTGAAATTTTTGACGAATTTCGGAATTTTTTTCGCAAAGAGAAATTAACTCCCAGATCTGAGACTTGGTGTATGAGTACACGTACTTTTGACCTATTTGTAGAAAAAGTTGTGTAAGGTTGACAGTTGCTCTTGCATGAAAATTTTCCTCTTGCAAACGGATAGATTTTGGAAAAAATCGTACATTTTGTGCTAAATTTTCACCTGTAAAAAATTATTTTTCAATATTTTTCTATCACTGTATATTTAGCCTATTTTATTCTGAACAAAATGCTGCAAACCCCATTTCAATTGGGAAAATAGAAGACGAGATATTTACAATTTTGTGTATCCTAGTATCTGAGAAAATCGCTGCACACGATGAAACAAAGATGGCCGCCATGCACAAACAAAAAATAGTAAAATTAAAAGAACGGTCATTTTGAACTTCCATCATGTTAGGGTTGTTGTACAAAAAATTTCAGATTTTTTAAAAATGGTCGAGCGACCAAAAAAATATTTTCTGAACCACTTGAAATGGATTGACCCTGGGTGAATTGTGTGTCCGGTCCACCAGGATTGTATAGGAAAGCTCATTTGACAAAATATTATCAAATTCGGACAAAAAGTTCCTGGTTCGAATCCTCTCGTCTGGACACTTTTTTACCCTATTGTAGAACCAGAAGTGTATTTAATTTTTTTTTTTTTTTTTTTTTTTTTGACACTGCTTTTATCGGAAAAAAATAAGAAAAAGAAAGAAAAAAAAAGAATCACACGTATTATAAAATATAATTAAAAATCGAATACATTATATTCTGTTAAACATTAATTAGCACAGTTTAATTCGATAATCAAGTATGCAATTAAAGGGGTTCTCGACACAAAATTTTTCACACTTTCTAAAAATATTGTATTACATTAAGAAATTCTCTGTTTTTTCCGGCCTAAAATGACGCTTAAATCATGTTTCTATATTAATTAGAACAGGAAGTATTATTTTTTCCGTTTTTGTTTGTTTACAAAACTAGCTTTTAAGCAATGGTTATCCTGGAAAAGACTTCTTGTTTTTTTTTCATGATGGGATTTTTCATCATTTCTCGAATTTAAATAATTATAAATCAAGAACCGTTAGAGATGAATGATTGAAACGGGGAAACAGTTTTTTTTTTCAATTGTTTTACTTTAATTTTCATTCAACAAATTTGAAAAAAAAAATATATATATATTTACTTTTGAAAATATCATTTCCTTAAAAAATGTGTAACATAATTTTCTAAAGCTTTCTTTAAATATTTTTAATTAAAAAAATTATATTTTTTAAAAATGCTGAATCAGAATTAAAACTTGTGTATTTCTGTTTATTTAAGTAAAAAATAAATAAATAAATAAATAAATAAATAAACTCTACGAATAATATTTCGAGTTATAACGATTTTAAATTGCTCCACTTTTTTTTTTATATAAATTTTAAATTTAAAAATATTTATGTGAGAAGTATTATCATGTGGTTTTGTTTACAAATGACATGTTAAACCATCACAAAAAATTCAAAATTTAACTTAATAAATAAAAATTATTTTAAAATGTTTGCCCCCCCCCCCTGATATGAATACTAATAGTTTAATGCTGTAACTATCATAACAAGGACCTTTATTTACAAGATTCTTCTATGTAGTTTTTACATTGACAAAATAAAAAGAAGAATTTTGACAAACTTCGAGAAGGAAAAAAAAAATCTTTGGAAAAAAGTTCATTAAATGTTTCATAAATTATTTGGACATTGAAAAATCCGGATACTTTTTTGTGAGTTTGGATAAAAATAGAACATGTTAGAAATTAATGGAAAAGGATGGAGGCGGAAAGGAATATTTCTCTATATTGCTTTTTTATACCGATGAGGAAAGAAAAAACTAAATATTTCATGAAGAAAATATCATCGACTAAAAAAACGCACATTATTTTTTTTTTCTGTGAATTGTTAGACATTCTAAAATATGAATATTTTTTATATTAAAATGAAAAAAATAGACATTCTTAGAAATTAGTGGATTTTTTTTTCTTTCTTTCTCAATGACAAAAAAAAAAAAAAAAAAAAAAAATCGAATGAAAGAAAAGGGAAAGATAAATTTCATTAAGAAATAATTTATATTCAGAAAAAAGACACAGTATGTATTTTTTTAAATTCTAAAATTAAAAAAAAATCTGAACACCTTTATTTTTATAATAAGTAAAAAAAAAAATAATAATAATAAAATAGAAGAACTTGAAAAATATTAAAAATATTAGAAGGGACTTAAACCCATGAAGCTTTGTATTTAAAGAGGTACTATAACACATAAAATGTTCGACTTACCAACCAGGTTGTTATGAATCTCATCTTAATCCCAGTGCCTTAGGAGAGGAGAGTGACTTGTGTCGTGCTCTGCGTGTTTTATGATTTTGTGCCCGTTTTCGCTTTTGACCAATTCCTTGGTCATAACTTTCAGATGCAAGCAAGCGTGAACTTCTTCGAGATGAGAGGTGTGCTAGATTTGGCGTATACTTGCTCGATCCACCATCCCCAGCTTGATCAGACGATTCCAGCTTAGGTATGGCAGTGGCATTTATTATGCAAAATAACTTATTTTCAGTTTCACCTCTAATCCTATGAGCGTGACATTCAAATATTTTATCTAAGAGATACTCATAACATTATTAGTCGTTAAAACTGCATTTCTATTGTTAAAGACGCTGTAACTAACACTTGTCCATTGTATGCACAACAGATGATATAGGGGAGGAGCTAACGAGAAATTAATTTTATTTGCCGTGGTTGCTACATTGATTTATTTGAAATGGATGTGACATTTATCTGCACACGTGTGAAATTTAAATTGTTAATACCGTCAGAAAAGTGCTTACGACGATATTGCAATTTTTTATACATTTTTTTTCTCCCCTGAAAAACAGATAAATTTGATGAGCATTCCCACAGAAATGTGTGGATGCATTGCGAAAATACAGGAGAAATCATATATAATAGTGCTTTGAATTTTATACAGTAAGATAAAGCTAAAAATGCATCATTTCATCTCTTAGATTTATTGAATGACGACAGGCAAATAATAATATCATTTTTTTATTAATCAAGACTGGAAATTATTAACCAGTGTCGTAAAATGTGTAATTGCACAGATATGGAGAAAAAAAAAGTTGGAAATTGCACGTCAAACATGCAATGCAACTTTTGCACGTTTGACAATAACCTCAACCTCATTTGCAAACGCAAATGAGGTTTATTCGTACTACTAGGGAGTTTTTAAAACATTCAGATCTCGGTGTCTACACAAAGCCGTAGCTAGAACTGAACAATAGGGGGGGGGGGCTCAAGAGAATGTAGGGGGGGGTCTCATAATTTTTTTTCTCTCTCTGACGCAGAAAGATAAATTAGTGCACATTTACATTGTAAATACTATGTTTCTTATTAAACTGTAGTAATAATTTCATTTTATGCTAAGAAAAGTACAGGATGGTGAAAATTTTGAGTGTATAACTTGCAGCAAAATTAAACATCATGTTGGTTTCATGTGTACAAATAAGATGTTTAAACACTTATTTTAGGTACAATTTAGTATTTCTGCAAAACTGTGAAAGGGTCTCAAAAATAAATTAAATTTTGAACAAAATTTCATTTGAATTTTCGGAACAGAAATTTATTTAGTGACCTTGGAATCGTTTCCAGGGGGGCTCAAAATATTTTAGGGGGGCTGAGCCGCCCATAGCGCCCCCTTAGCTACGGGCCTGTGTCTACAGTACTTAGGATACACTAGAGTATCCAAAATCTTTTCTTTTTTTCCACACAAATACTATCTGATTTCTATTATACAGATAGTAACTTGTAGTAATTTTCAGGAATGTATATCAATTTCGTAAATGTGAAATAGTTTAATATAATTAAAACGCGCCCCAAATAATATTTTCCCCTATACCATTATACAGTGGAATACTTTTATGTTATCCTGTAAACTAATAACAAATATTCTTTTCGCCACAGATTGTACAAAATATATATTTTAGTATATGCTTCATAGATGCATATCAGTTTTATTATGTTCGAAAGAGTGTGACACTATAAAAATGCACCTGAAACTATTTTTTTCCGCAATGCAACGAAATACTTTTTACTGTCCTTGTAATTGAACTATACATCCGATTTGCATAAAATTTGAAATGACTCGACAAAATTATGCAATTTTCAACAGCAAATTATACATTTTAAAATACAAATGATACGGTTGGGTAGTTTTTGCTCTGTCATTTGTGGACAGACGGATGGACGAGCAGACTCAACGACGAGTATAGGTGCTACGTATTTACATAATTACGAACGCACCTAAAAGCCGTGCATTTTTTAAGGTATATACCTCCATTAGATTTTTTTTTAAATATAAAATTTTTATCAAATACATTTTCTTTTAGTTAAAACAAGTAAGAAAAATCATGCGTTAAGCATAGATTATGAAGCACTTTCCAACACTTAATGAAATCTTTAACAAAACTTTGTTATTTCGGGAAATAATAGTGTATAGCCAAATATACCCAAATATGTATTCCAGTATTTTTGAACAGCCCTGTATTTCATATGTCAGTTGATATAATGGGAAAATTTAGTTTAGCAAGAAAATACCCAGTAGCTTGAAATTTCTTTTTCAGCAATTCATACTATTAGATGGAAACATACTTGAATACTTTTGTTCAGCCCTGTAGTGTACCTTGTACCTTTATTACATGTCAGCATTAGGCTAAAATTTATTGTAAACTAAAATACTTTTAAAACAACTGAAATCACACTCTCATAAATTATCATTCATAAGCGTCCGTGTACCGAATTCTTTGCGTGGCCCTGTATATCCTTTTATCTAAATTCTGCAAACATTTCTCAGTAAATTGAATGCAGCTCAGCGTAAAAATGCATAACTTATTTAAGAACCGCGTTTAAGTAATTTACGCTCATATTCAGTAACGTTTGTGAGCTCTTTTGGGTAGCCCTGTATATCAACTATAACATTTATACACACCATATAATGTGCATATATTTAGCGAAATATAAACGCGCATATCATAATTAAAATGCATTTCATCCCTCCATCAGCCATAATCGGACACATATACGGTACTTCGGAAAGAATATACTATTTGAAATCGTTTGTATGGCCCTGTAAATGCTATGTACTTCATATTGTGCAAGACAGTAGCGTATAGTTTATATTAAGCTTCAGTGACCTATATCAATTTTATTATACATGAAATAGTTTAATATATTTAAAATATGTCGCACACAATTCCCTCTTTATCATTATCTAATGAAATTCTTTTGTGCGGCCCTGTAAATGAATAATAGCTATATGTTCACTGCATACATTACAGAATGCCTATTTTAGTGCACTTTGTGAATCCGTATGAGTATGAATATGTTTGACAGGGTATAAGACCTTTAAAATTCATTTGAACAATTTTTCCCCATAGACCGTAATGTAATGGAAAATTTTGACTCTCCCTGTAAATAAACTAATCATGGTAGAAACTTCATTTTCAATGGCGTTCGTGCTAGGGTAAACCTCAATAACGTATAAAAATTTCATAGCAATCCGAGTATATTTACGGGAGTTAGAGTGCGGACAGACGGACAGACGGCCAGACAAACCGAATGCATAAGCACTTTTCAACTTTGTTGGAAAGTGCTAAAAAGGGAATAAAATATGAATTCATATAAATTTTTAATGGAATTTTAATAAACTTTTTAAAAATTTATTATTTTTTTAGTAAATAATTGCGTTTATGCTAAACCTTATACCATTCAATATTATATCTTGAAATCATTCAATATATTTCACTGTTTTTTTTTTCCAATAATGTATTAGCAAACCCCTTACCTGTATTATGAAGCAAAGGATTTGCAATACCTCAAATTTACTTACATATACTAAATTTTGTGGACAAAACATGATTTTTTATTATAAAAATTTGCATTTTTCAATAAAAATAGTTTTGAAATTAATATGCACAAATTTACAATCTATTTTTTGCTGCATAACATACTAATAGGTAAACAGAACTTTGTGACAAAATTTTATTTCAATATCTTAAAAACTTTGGGAAAAAATTGTTTCTCGTAAACGTATGCAATGAGAAAAACCCTGTCGGCTTGGCCTATAGGCGGAGGTAGATTTCGTTAAGTGCTCATTTCAACGACAAAAAAATAAAATGTAATTAGAGAAAAACCCAGTTTAACAATTTTATTAGGCCGCTTTTGAAGAAATTTTAATTTCATTTTTCTGTAAGAGCCGGTTTTATCAAAATCATATTAAACTAAATTTGACTCAAATGCCCACTTTTACAGCATTTTATTGAAATATATTCTGACTTTATGAAAAAATTGACCAATACGGCACATTATATAGTTTCTAAATAGGTGAACCTGTCAATTGGATGTGTCTGAGAGCAAAAATGTTTTTAAAAACGAGTCATAAAAAAAGCACTTGGTTATTTGAATACACCCTCAAATCTTCAATCAGGATCGCTTCGGAAAATTTTGTTCAAAATGGCTATTTTGACGGCATTTTTTGATATATATTCGGCCTTTATCGAAAAACTGACCAACACGGCACATTATACAGTTTCTAAATAAGTGAACCTGTCAATTGGATGCGTTTGAAAGCAAAAATGGTTTTAAAAATGAGTCATAAAATAAGCAATTTGTTATTTGAGTACTTCCTCACAATCACTTAGAGAAATACCGTTCAAAGTGCCCTTTTTGGCAGCTTTTTTTTTTTTTTTTTTTTTTTTTTTTTAATTTATTCTGCCATTATCAAGAAACTGGCCAATACGTCACATTATACACTATATTGCCATTGATTATGGGACACTTGCGATTTTAGACATTTTACTGAATATCTAGAAAAATACATGAGGAATCATCACGAAACTCTTAGTATATAAATATAATAGTATAAGTCATACATCTCCGTGAAGATTTTTTTCCGAAACTCCAAAGGGGGCCGTCAACAAATTAAAAAAGAATGAATATCTTTTGAATAACCCTGTCAAAACTAATGTAGCAAAAGTGCTCAAACTCTAGATTGTGATTGAATGCCTTATTGTAATAAACCTTGTTCATTTTTATGCAAATAGCATGCATACTCGCAGAGTAATTAAGGTTTTTATAAAAATGATCCCAAATTTTTCCACGTTTTTTTCTTATAATTTTCAGAGTTCTTAATATAAAATATTATTTTTTTCAGAAAATGTGACAAACAACATTGCACACAATACCCTGTAATCAGAGTTAAAAAATAATGAAAATTGTATAAAAAATGAGTTGGTTTACTAAATAATTTTTTACTGCGCATGCGTCAACGATATCAAAATTTCATTTGCATATTATGTTAGCTAAATGTATAGAGCAACTTTTGTGAAAGTCACAAAATCATAACTTGAAAATTCTGACAATAATCGTCAATTGAATAAGTCGAAAATCCGTTATTCTCAAAATGAAGCAAAAACAAGAGGGGTTGTATCCATATATTCATTGATTAGTGTCAATATAGAATACACAATATGGGATGTACTACTGCATTTGGATAAAATCCCTCATTTTTTTTGCTTCATTTTGGAAACAACGGATTTTGCCCTTTTTCTATAGACGATTACTTTCAGAATTTTCAAGCTATGATTTTGAGACTTTTACAAAAGTTGCTCTATACATTTAGCTAACATAGTATGCAAATGAAATTTTGATATCTTTGACGCAGGCGCAGTATATTATAAGCAGCAGTTATTTAGTAAACCTACTCATTTTATTATACAATTTTTTTATTTTTTTATTCTGATTACAGGGTACTGTGTGCAATGTTGTTGGTCATATTTTCTGAAAAAAATATTATTTTATATTAAGAACTCTGAAAATTATAAGGGAAAAACTTAGAAAATTTTGGGACCATTTTTATAAAAACCTTAATTACTCTGCGAGTATGCAAGTTATTTGCATAAAAATGAACACAGTGTATTACAATAAGGCATTCAATCATAATCTAGAGTTTGAGCGCTTTTGCTACATTAGTTTTGACAGGGTTATTCAAAAGATATTCATTCTTTTTTAATTTGTTGACGGTCCCCTATGGCGTTTCGGTAAAAAATCTTCACGGAGATGTATGACGTATACTATTATATTTATACACTAAGAGTTTCGAGATGATTCCTCATGTATTTTTCTAGATATTTAGTAAAAAGTCTAAAATCGCAAGTGTCCCATAATCAATGGCAATATAGTGTATAGTTCCTATATAAGAGAACTTCCCATTTGGAAGCGTTTAAAATCAAAAATGAATATCAAAATGAGTCATGATATAAGCAGTTTGGATTTGTGGTTTTTTCTTCAACTCCTACCTTCCTTTAATTCATTTTTGCTATAAGAATGGGTCCTATAAAAAACTTGTCAGGGGAAAAGTTGTAGATATTATTCAGTAGATGTAAAATAGATTTAATCGGATCTAATAGCTTAAGAATTGACGAAGTTATGGATTTTTTCTTTTTCCACCCCTCTTTTTCTTTTCGTTTTTGATTTTTTTTTTCATCAGTAAAAGTTGGTTCTATCAAAAATTTGTAAATACAAAAGTTATAGATGATGTTTAGAACATTTATAAAAAATTTAGTTGGATTTGATATCTTGAGAATTGACGAAGTTATAAATTTTCTTCTCCCAAAAAACTTGTTTTTTTTTTTTCGCCTATTGAGCCCATTTTTAATTTTATAACATATCTCTCATGCATAAACTTTTGGCCTATTTCTTAGAAGTAGAACAAACTTTAAAATGATTCGATATCTATTTTATTTAAGAAGTTATGGCGTTTTATCGGTTTTCACAAAACCCCTCCCTATTTCCACCCCCTTGGTCCGATTTTGCACGTTAACGAACTTGGCCGAGATTTTATGCACCTTGATTTTATGTATCAGTTTGAAAGAGATTTGAGCAGAAATGGAGAAGTTACCGTGTCCATAAAAAAAGTGATATAGACCAATATATATATATATATATATAACTTTTTTACTGGTGGTAGTTTTGGGGTCTAGAGGTCATGATCGGCGTAGATCTGCAAAACTTTTTCAGAAATTCCAACATAGGAGAGACCGCGATAGGTAGTATTTCATACGAAATCTACCTAATACACAGTTTTCAAGAAAATATAAATTAAGATTTTGATAGAGAACAAAAAATTATGATTAGAATTTACAACTTTAAAATCAACCTTATTTATTAGGTTTTTATATATTTTTGTATAGATTGTATATTTATATATTTGTGATTTAAAATGCATTATTTACCTTTCTGTGACTCTGTAAACGGTCACTTTCGGTGGCATAAAGTTAATTTCCAGTTTATAATTTTGATCTATAACTTTTCTTTTAATTATCACTGAACAAAATGAAAGAAATTTTTCGTATCCTAAATGTTTGAATTGTAATTTAAAAAAACAATTAAAAAAATCGAATTTTTTCTCAAAAACAATCATTTGAGGCTAGGCACATACCTTAAATCTTTAAAATATACAAATTATGGTTTCTGGGGCTTCTAAAAATTACGCTTTTGGGTAACTCAGAAAAATTTATTGTATATTTTTATAGTTTAAGAGCAGACAGCATAAAAAGCTACGGTATCAAGCATAACACAATGAACCTTTATTTTATGGAAGATTAGTAATAGGGGAATCTAATGATCCATGTCTGCTGGTCGTGAAGTGGTGCATAAGCCAAAAATTAATATAACCAGTGGTTAACTCGTAGGTGTGACTCTGCTTCCAGTCCTTCATGTTTTCATGCTTTTGATAGTAGGACAAACACAATGCTAACTCTGCAAGTCAACCACTGGTGGTATTAATTTTTGGCTTATGCACCAACTTCACTTCCGGCAGACATGGATCATTAGATTCCCCTATTACCACTATTCCATTAAAAAAAAAGGATTTTTTTTCTAGTGTTTAATACCTTAGATTTTTGTGCTGTCGGCTCTTGGACTATTATTTGTGTTATGTTCATATATTTAAAAAAGTTTCTGTTATTTTACCGTGTAGATAATTTTCATTCTGAATTTTAGCGTCAAAAACGAAATATTTCTTTTACATTAAATTCAAATATTCAAAATATATGTAAGAATAATTCATTAAAGAACAGAAAGGTTTCGTTAAAAATAATAAATTTTGTTATTGTTTTTTTCTTCTCCTTGGAAATTAAATCAACGAATAGCAAAACAAATCAGTATTTTCATAATTCGTTTGATGTTCTTGAAATTTAGAAAAAAAAATTCGCTCCATTAAACAATTATTTTTAAGAGATAACGGGATTATGGAATTTTGTTTTCATGTGTAATTTTACACAAGCTATTTGAATTTGTTTTTATAATCATATTTTATCAATAACACCATCAGGTTTTTAGTAATGTCGCATGAAAAAAACGGTAATTCAGTAAAAAGTATTTTAGAGCAAATGTTATACTATGAATGAAATGTAAATGTCCTTAAGGCAAAAGAAGGCTTGGGGCATTTTTTTTCTCAACATCAGTTTTCGAATCACAATTTTATGAATATTTATTTGATAAATTTTGTGTCATCACTCATTTGCTTACTTGTTTGGCATTCACGGTAGAACAACAATGCGATTTCAATCTCAAAAGCTTTATCTTAATGAGTTAAATATCTATGTTCAAGGTGCTGCTCAGTCTTCGAATTTGAGATAAAAATGTAGGTTGCAAGTAGCAGTGCGTTTGAATTGCTGTATTGATAAATATCCTTACACTAGCCGATTTGGTTAAAAAATTGTCTCTTACACTATACAGTGGGGTGGTGCGAAAAAACAAAAGTTTTTTTTTCCGAATCGCTATAGTGCGGAAAAGTTGCGATTGGTAAATACAAGAAAAACAAAAAAAGAATTTTTCAAATCGGACTATATATTCCGATCGCGCAAACTACCTAAATATTCAAAAAAAATTAAAATTTCAGATTTTTTCAGAATTTTTTTAAAAATATTACATATACATATATTTTATCACTATAGTGAAAAATATTTGCATATTGTACTGTTTAATAGTAATTAAAAAATAAATTGCGTTTAGAGAATCTCTTCCAATCGTACAAGGGGTTCCAATCGGGAAAAAATTCAATTTTCAGTGATTTTGACGTATTAAGAAAATAATTAAATAAGTTCAGTTTGCGGTCTCATGTTAAAATTTAAATGTAAATTAATACTATTGAGCACATTATGCCATTTTTGAACAACCGAGATCTTACCACGACGAGATCGCTGCAGGGCGAAAAGGTTTAGTAGTTTGCGCAACTCCTGTTAGCCACGTTGCAAAACAGCGCTGAAGTCGCCCTACGTGTACTTACCCATCGCTTTCCAACCTCATCTACTTTCACAGTGCTCCATTTCGTATCAGTGAGCCCGTGAATGAATTTCATTTGTTAATTAGGTGTATTGTGTTATTTTAATCCATTAACAAGTGACATGGATACTGATATGCAAGTGTCGTTGACCAAGAAAATTACTAGACAATCTTTTCATTGTCCTATATTCGGTCATTCAAGAGATTTTCTGCCAAATATTCTACCAACACACGAATATAGCGTCTGTATACCTAAGAACTGTATACCCAAGCCTGTATACCTAAGACACTAAAAAACACCCTTTAAATGAAGTTAAATGCTTCTAGAGTTGTTAAAAATACTTCTAGATTTTTTCAATAAATGCGCTCATATAATACGCATTGATATGAATAATGATACATGTTTGAAGATGTTTTATAGTAATCTTAAACAGGTATATGTTGTCCCACGTGATATTTGTCTCAGAACTGAGGAGGATAAATAAAGTATCGTCCTTTCTTCCATCAAAATATATGTCATGTGGTTCTTCTGAATCCATTTGACTTTGACGTAAATTTTTTCTAATGCGGCTGATTTCCATTCTAATTTTTTATCAATCTATATCTTGAGAAGCATCTGTTTTAGTTATTACAGCAATATCTTCTAGCACACTCAACGCTATAGCAGCACCCGCAGGGTCAGATACACCATTGCTGTCGCAATGTAACAATGTAGATTGTAACTCCACATTCATTTCCCATGGTAATTTCTTTTTCCTAAATCTGATAGGCTGTATCGGTCATGGTAATGAGATTTTACATATACCTACATTAGCATTAAAACTCTCCTGTATGTCATCTAAATGCTCAAGATATTTCATTTCCGCTTCAACAAATTTGGAAGGTTACCTTTTCAATATATAATTTCGCCGTCCAAGTTTTGTATTCAGTTTTTTTCCTCCTTTTGATTTATAGTACCAAATTTTTCCGTTCCGTACTTTCTCTGGAGGTAGTTAATCTATGCTCAATGACTGGAATTTTGTTGTGTTATTCAGACGTGCAATCAGTCTCAATCGGACACTCCTTCAGATCTGGAGACATTTTACACACTGTAAAAAAAAATTCAAGAGGTTACTAAAAATTTCTTAGTAAATTTGTATTCCACAGAATTTTTTAGTAACCATTACAAACTTTTTTTTGTAAGTGAAACAAGCATTTCTTTTGTAAACTGAACAAAAGAATTTTTTGTATAACTTAAAAAATTTTAGTATGAGCCACAAAGCAAATTTTAGTAATAGCTCCAAAATTACTTTTAATAACCATTACGTGCAACCGAAGCGGAGGAGCTTCCTTCGAGCTGCATCCAGACTTCTGAAGCGGAAGATTTTCGGCAAAACCGCAATAGATGACAGCACTAAACATTCTTAGCTGCTCCGACAGGATTTTCATAATCCCTTTATTAACGAGACACTACAGACGTTCGGGGGTATTTGGCGATGACAAGTTTCGAACCCGGGACCTTTCAGCCTGGAGTCCGTCACTATGACCACTATGCCTTCAAGGCCACACCAACTCAGTTTTAGTAAGAGCTATTAAAAATATAAAACTATTAACTCTATTCGTTGCTAACTTTTTTCTTGTAATTCTTACAGATTTTCTAGTAACCGACTAAGATTACTAAAAATTTTTTAGTAATTACAAGGATCACTAAAGTTTTTTTAGTAGATCGACCTTTTTTTTTTACAGTGCAGGCGAAATTTTAATTCATTGCGTATTTGCAGGCTGTAATATAACAAAGTTGAACTCCTTGTTTTTTAAATTCATCAACATTTTATATAAAATCTGGTTTTTCCTTGTCTAAAATATAAGATTTCGTTAGTTTATAATACGTATCGTAGAAGGCATTAATTATCTAAATGATTCTATACTCAGAAACTTTTGGGATTGACGCCTTCTAATAGATATATTTTATTTTTTGTGCCACTGTATTGCTGACAGGTGAGAAACTCACTTTAAAGTTGTTGAGTTTACTTGCTAAAAGAAACCAAAGCAGCATCGAAGCAGCATCAAAGCAGCATCGAAGAACATCTTCATGTGTTGGAAGAAAATTTGGCAGAAAATCTCTTGGATGACCGAATATAGGACAATGAAAAGATTGTCTAGTAGTTTTCTTGGTCAACGACATATGCATATCCGTATCCATGTCACTTGTTAATGTATTTAAAATAACATAATACACCGAATTAACAAATGAAATTCGTTCACGGGCTCACTGATACGAAATGACACGCTGTGCAAGTGGACGAGGTTGGGAAGAGATGGGTATGTTTATGTACACGTATGGCGACTTCAGCGCTGTTTCGCATCGTGGCTAACAGGAGTTGCGCAAACTACTAAAACTTTTCGCCCTGCAGCGATCTCGTCGTGGTAAGATCTCTGTTGTTCAAAAATGGCCTAATGTGCTCAATAGTAATAATTTACCTTTCAAATTTAACATGAGACCGCAAACTGAACTTATTTAATTATTTTCTTAATAATCAAAATCACTGAAAATTGAATTATTCACCGATTTTTAATTAGTTTGCGCAATCGGAAGCTCTAAACGCAATTTTTTAAAATTATTTTTAAACAGTACAATATGAAAATGTTTTTCTCTATAGTGATAAAAAATATGTATATGTAATATTTTTTAAAAAATTCTAAAAAAATCGGAAATTTTATTTTTTTGAATTTTTAGGTGGTTTGCGCGATCGGAAGATATTGTCCGATTTGAAAAATTCTTTTTTTGTTTTTCTTGTATTTACCAATCGCAACTTTTCCGCACTATAGCGATTCGGAAATAAAAACTTTTGTTTTTTCGCACCACCCTACTATACAGCCAAAGCTGACCGGCCACTTGCGATTTTAGACGTTTTGTTAAATATCTAGAAAAATACACGAGGAATTATTCTGAAAATTCAGGTGTGTAAACAAAATAGTACAGGTAATATATTTCCGTGAAATATATGATCATGATTTGTACTATTCTATTTAAATTCCTGTATTTCCAGAATAATACCAGAATAATTGTATTTTTGCAGATATTTAACAAAACAGATCACCTTTGGCCGTATAGCGTATGAGAGTTAGTTCAAACCAAAAGTATTTATCTTAGCTCTTTTTACGTTTATAATCTCCGATTTTTATGGAAGTGTCGTAAGCTGGATTTTTCTAAATGAATCTCTATTTGTTGTGTGTTAATTAAAAAAAAAAATTTACTTCTATTTTTTGCCGTAAATTTAACGGATTTTTTTTTACAGTTTGAGAAATATTATTTGGTATTTTATATTTTCGAAATATGTATTTTCATTTTCATTTCATTTCATACCTATCATTACAAATAAAACTGGCTTTTTATATTTTCTCTTAAATATGGTGTTAAAAATATGAATTGAGTTTTAAAACATTCGTGGTTTTTTTGGGGAAAAAAAAAAAAAAAGCTGCGGTCCCGGCCAACGCCGAACAGATCAGCTAGTTGAAACAGAACAAGTTCGAAATTGCCTTCCAAGCGTAGCAAATGATGCGTGTTCGTACTATAAGGAAATTTTAGAAATATTCAGATCTTGGTGTAATAGCATGCAGTACATTGGATACAGTTGAGTTTCCAAAATCTTTCGTGTATCCCTGTAAATAATATCTGCTTTCTATTATACAGGAAATAACATGTAGTAAACCCCGACAACTTATATATAATTCATACAATGTGAAATAGTATAATATTATTAAAACACCCCCAAACAATGCTTCCCCCTGTACCATTATGTAATAGAATATTTTTCTGTATTTCTGTAAATTAATAACAAATATTCTTTGCACCCTAGATTGTGCAGAATCTATATTTTAGTATATATTTCATAGATGCATATCGATTTTATTATGTTCGAAAGAGTGTAGTATCATTAAAATGCACTTGAAATTATTTTTTTCCCTTGACCGTAATGTAACAAAATAATTTTCTTGTCCCTGTAATTAATTTATGCATCCGATTTTCATGCAAGTTGAAATGACTCGACAAAATTATGCAAAAATTACATTTTTTAAATTCCAATTGATTCGGTTGGATAGTTTTTGCTCTGTTATATGCGGTCTGAGGGACGAACGGAACGACGACTGTAGGTGCTACGTATTTACATAATTGCGAACGCACCTAAAAAGAAACATTTATTATAAAATAAATTAATCTCAAAGTCTTATACAGTGCTAAATAAAAAGTATCAGTAATCAACTTAATTACTATAAATAAATAAAATTGTTTGAACTGTCACCTTACTTTAAGCCTCACAATCATGGAATACCAAAGAGTAACGGTTTAAACGAAGTGTCTGTAAATAATGTGGATCGCGCTTCTTTGCATACAGAATTTCCATTTCTTTTTTTTTCTTTTCAAAAATGGATTATTAAACACTAAATATATAAAATAATAATATTTGGAACAACTTATATGACGAAAAAAAACTGGGACGAACCGGGAATCTTGTGCCCTATGATCCCTCCCCTCTCTACCTTTCCTGCTCTATTCACTCCATGGTAAATTATTTTTATTTTTTTATTTTTTTTTAGGGCTCTGTATTTAAGATGTAACAAAAAAGAAAAAATCATACGTCAAGCATAGATTATGAAGCACTTTCCAACATATTCAGAATAATGTAACGTACTCTCTTAAAACGAAAGTGCTAAAATAACTCAACTTGAGGTGAAATCCACTCATCTGTCGTTTTGAAAAGCAGCTTCACAAGAAGAGTTCAAACAACTCAAGTGAATGAGTTGTTTTTAATCAACTCATGATTGAGGGATCTCCATTTAACACGTTCGCTGCTCTATTTATCACGCGCTGGCGCATGATCGGCAGCGAATGTGTTAACTCATACTTGAGTGAAATGAAATCAATAAAGGTTAAATCCAGTAGTGAACCTTGAGTGATTTGTAATTAAGTCACTTGTTTCAAGTTTGTAATCAAGTTTGTAATCAAGACTTGAGTGAAATGAAGTCATATAAGACTGAATCTCAAAAGCACTTGAGCGATTTGTAACCAAATCATACTTGAGTGAAATGAAGTCCTTTAAGACTAAATCGAGTAGCACTTGAGTTAGCTACAGCCAACTCGTATTTGAATGAAATGAAATAATTTAAGGCAAATCCAGTAGCACTTGAGTGATTTGTTATCAATTCAAATTAGAGTGAAATGTTGTCATTTCAGATTTAATCCAGTAGTTCCTGGGTGATTTGTAACCAATTCCTATATGAATGAAATCAACTTATTTAAGAGTTAATCCAAAGCCCCTTGAATTTGTAGAATTGAATAAATTCATTCTTAAGAAAAGTAAACTTATTTAAAATTACAAAAATCTTCAAGAGATTTCTAAATCAATTGAAATAAAATCACATCATTTAAAACTAAATTCAGTAATCCTCGATTAATTTTTATCAATGAAATTCAATATAACATGGAATTCTTGCCACATTTTCAAGTGTCATAATTAAATTCTCATCTCAGATTAATTTTCTGTTTATTGACATTATAAGGAAAAAATATATATATACAGAGAGAGAGGTTAGAAAAATGTGACATTGATTCTCCAATATTTCTTCCAAGTCTTTAATTAACAAAACTTAAAACATTAGAATTTACATGATTGAAAGTTCTCTAATGCATCATAAAGACAATTTTTTTTCTTTCTAATTGAATGAAACTGTTTTTTACGTCAATTCAATAGGGAAAAGGCAATGCAATTGAATCATTACACAAAATTATATAGAGCTTACATGGATTTTTCATTATTATTCTGTCAAATCAGAAATTTTTAACATGAGTATTTTCTTTGTTAAATTTAAAAGTATATATGTTTATTAAATTAAAAATACTGGTGATCTCAAAATTGAAAATTTGAAAATACTTATTCATGCAAACTGCTTAAATTTGCATAACTCTATAACAGCACCCGAACAACATTAGCCAGAATATCAGCTTCGATGCTGGGGTGCTAATGGGAATTTTCCTTTCTTTTCTTTGGCGATTTCAAGTTTAAATTTAGATATTTTCCAATGATACTTAGCTTCAGATATGCTTATATACAATTTTAATTTTTTCATTAGCTTTCTTATTTATAATAAATGGACCGCTTAAAAAATTAAAATATTATATCTCATTTCACCATATGGAAATATATAACGCATTTCAAAACGAAATTTTCATTGTTCCCATCTAGAATCAGAAAATTATCCGACTTTATGGCAGCCCTGTATATGATATAGAGATTTGTATCTATTAATTATCTATATATTTGCAGCTATTGAGAACAATATACATTCCAAAATTTAGTTCATTTAAGAGATACATATATTTTAGTTGAAACTTCAACAATTCCCTCTAATAAGGAGGAAGATATGCGATACTTTTTTGCAGCCCTGTATATGAGGTATAGAATTTATATATAGAAAGTAATATGCAAAAAAAAATTAAATTTAAAAGCGCATATCGGGAGGATTTTAAAATGTACTCTCCAGCAATTATTATGCAAAGACAGTACTGTAATTGAACCGTACTGTCCCTGTAAATTAATAAAAAATGCTATGAATGCTCTGTTTTAACGTGATCGTAATGAAATTTAGTGATTTGTATCAGTTTCAATGCATTTGAAATAGCGTAATGTTATTAAAATACTCTCCCATAAGGAGGATTTTTCCTTCTCTACCATAATGTAATCGAATTCTTTTGAGTGTTAGTGTAAATGAACGATTAATCGTGCACACTTCATATGCAATACCAAACATGCTTTGGTGACCTTCAATAAGCTTTATCAATATCATGAAAATCCGAGTATATTTACGGGAGTTAGAGCGTGGACAGACGGACAGGCAAACTTTTCAACTTCGTTGGAATGTGCTAAAAAAGTACTTAAATAAACCCTGGTGTCTGAAGTGGTTAAAACATTCTGCGTGCAGGATAAACTTCAATCAGTTTCGCTTGAATTAAATCATATTTCATTTCTTGTTAATACTTCATATTGAGAGTATTTTTAGGTTTGCTGGAGTGCATTAAACACTGATTATATTATTCAGAGGAGGAAAAAATGAATTGTAACTTATGATTCAAGACTTTCCCTTTCTTCTTCATATATTTTTCTTTTTACAATTAAATCTCTGTCTCTTAATTTTGTGTGTATGTTACACTGATAAAAAAATTTCTGTAAAATTACAGGTATTCTACTGTTAATCTACTGCAATCTACTGTTAATATTTTGTCACCGGTTTTTAAAACCAGAAATTTGTGCCTTATTAAAGCGAGAAAATGCTTGGATTAAACAAGGCAAATTTCACAGTGAAATTTTATTGGTGGGGATAAACAAGGTTTCTTAAGCCTTTTTGCGGCACGTATACGTGTCGCTCGTCGCCAAGGGGTTAAGGCATACTTTTAACATCCTATATTAAAAATTCATGAAAATTTCCTCTTCGAAAACTTTTGTCGTGAATTTTTAAACTACATAAGAAAATTTATACCGTCATTTAATAAATTTTAGAAGGATTTTGCTAATTAAAATTAATTAATTAAATTTGAACTTATGGGAGTTTTGTGCAATATTTATAACTTCACTCAAATGTTTTATTTAAAATGTTCTTTTTTAACTCTACACTTTTTTTTTTTAATAGTTTTACGAATTATTTGAAATCTATATATGTCGATCTAATAATGGGAAAAATAGTTAATTACAAATTCCCGGCTAAAATTTGATATTTTATGGCGTATATCCGGTATACACAGTTAGGTTTTTTAAATATTGTATTGATGTATTTTTAAATTCAATGGGTTAAAACTAATTAATTTTATCTGCTTAATACTCTGCAACTTTCTTTACATTAATATTTTTAATAACTATTCAGTAAAAATAATAACAGTAAATTTTACCTTAATAGCTTGATCGAAAATTTTTTGGTTTCCAAAAAACAAATTCTATTTTTTTATTTAATTTTTTATTTTTTAATTTTTAATTTTTTAATTTTTTTTTATTTTTTAAAATACAGTCGTCTGACATGATCAAAATTAATGTTCTTCCATTTTTTGGACTGTTCTTGATCAATTACTGCGATGCGATTGGCCAAATTCATTTTAGGTATGCGAAAGAAGAAGCACAAGGTACAGTAAAGGGTTAAAAAATTAAACAAGGTAAAATATGTATTATTTATTTATTTATTTTAACGGATTGTGGCGATTAAAAGTAAAAAGCACAAAAATTAAGAATGTATATATATATATTTTTTTTGAGGCTAGCAGATTTTACTATTTGTTTTAATCATGTTTGCAATTCCAATTTTAAACTTTCAAATTTCATGGGTTTTTGAAGCTATCAATTAAAAAGAAATTAACAGTAAAAAAAAAAAAAAAAAAAAAAAAAAAAAAAACTATCTAATAACTTAAAATCAGGCATTTAAAAATGTCACCATAACGGAAAACGCACTTATAATTAAAGATCTTAATCGACTCAATGGATACCTTCTGTATGTTTGTAAATGAACGACAAATGCTGTGCGTTCCACAATCTGCAAAAATAATGTTGTAGTGTACTTTAGTGATTGCATTATGTCTGAAGTATCATAACAGCATTAAAATTCACCACAAACGATTTTTTCCAAAAAACCATAAATTAGTATAACTTTTTATAAATCCTTACTCTGTAAAAAAAAAAAAAAAAAAAAAAAAGAAAGAAAAGAAAAGAAAAGAAAGAAAGAAATCCGTTAAATTTACGGTAAAAACTACTGGCAGCAATGTTGCTAGCAGTTTTTGCCTTAAAAATTGTGGTAAAATTAGATGTAATCTTTTATTACATATAATTTTATTGCAACTTTTACAGCAAAAACTGCTGGCAATATTGCTGCCAGCATTTCTGCCGTAAATTTAACGGATTTCTTTTTTTTTCTTTCTTTTTTTTTTTTTTTACAGTGTATAAATAAATTATAAATGTTATTTACCTGCAATCAGAGAAAAAATGAAGAAATGAAGAAAACATATTGAGTCGATTTCAATGATGTATACTAATCTCAATATGTTTGAAGTTTCGTAACATTAATAAAATGCCCGCAAACGATACTTCCATCATAGACCATAACATAGTAAAATCTCCCTAAAGCGACCACGTGCCGTTCCAATAAAAATTGCTCGCTCTAAGAGGTGGTCCTTTAATGGAGATCATGTTTAAATCAAGATTTTTATTGTTGAAAAAGGGTAGAAAAGAGTAAAAAGGGTATTAATGTTACTAAAGTATATTTCTCACATTAGGAAAAAATATGACATTTCAGTTATCAAAATAAAAGGAAATTACATGATTTAATTACTGCAGAGTTTTAAAAAAAAAACTTCGTTGACTTTTGCTTTGATTTTACGGTTTTATATTTTATAATTTTTATTTCCAAGTCTTTCGAAGTTCAGTAAATAAATGCAATTTTTTTTAGGCCGGAAACAAATAATGATGATTCCAGTCTTTATTTCTTTGAGAGTTTCCTGACAAAATAGGACAGAAGAATTTTTTGACCTTCATTCTGAATATGTCATCAGAATTAAATTCATTGCGTAAAAAGTTACAAAGTGGTTTAAACACTTAAAAGTTAAAAGAATTAAAAAAAAAAAAAAAAAAACTCAATTTAGTTTAGAATTTTGGTAAATAATGTGCTTTTCGAAATTATTTTTCGAATAAAACCTTCTTCAAGTGACCAAGAAAAAATGAAATTTGTTTCATTTTCTGGAAAGATATTGGTCGCTCCTAGGGGGAGCTCAATTAGAAGGCTCTCTGAAGGGAGGTAAAATAATTTTGAGCCTTTGGGAATAAATTTAGTTCCATGAAAAAATTTTCATTCAAGGAGAGGTTTCATTGTATAAGGAGACTGCGACCTTGTAAAAGACCTATAAATGCTTTATACACTTTACTTTCAATACCTAAAATTGTATCGCAAAACTCAATAACATGTAAAATATTTTTGACAGTTCGAATATACAGTAGACTCCCTTAAATCCGCAAACCAGAAATCCGCAACTCTCTAAAATCCGCATATATTTTATGGATGTAAACAATGAAACTTTCAGTTTGGATATTGGGACAAAATTTGATTTTTTTAGTTTTGTATCAATTCCATATGTTTTTTAATTTATAATTTTCTTAATAATGACCTATTTATGTTTTTTTCATGAAGGAAGAATAAATTTTTTTGGAAAAAATTCAAGATATTGATGATATCACTGGTAATCACAATCTTCTTACCAAACATATTTATGAATTAATTTAATTTTTTTGGTTATTAACCCTGGCTAAACTTGAAAAAAAAAATCCTTATTTTATGATTTTTATATGGATTAGTAATGTACTTTTATGAGGCTAGTTTTGTTGAATAATTTTGGAAAAATACATTTAATCTTTATAATGAGCATTTGATTATTAACTTGACCTTTGCTATTAGTACTTTATCATTTTAAAAATTATCTAAATTTTTATTATTTTTGTTTATTACTTATTTTAATATTTTATTATATTGTAAGTGTTCATTATGGTTCTGATTCCACTATAAATTGCACTCAAATTACTGTTTAAAAAATGTAAACAAAGCAATGACCAGAAATCCGCAAAATTCTAAAATCCGCACAACCTCTGGTCCCAAGCTGTGCGGATTTAAGGGAGTCTACTGTATTTACAAGTGCTACAGCGTGGACAAGCAGGAGGGAGACTCTATACAGACAGAAAGACAAACTGAACTCATAAACCCCTTTCAGTTAGCTTGGCAAATGTTAAGAGGCTGGTTCAGTCAAGCTAAAAGACCCGTTCGCTAATGCTAATCCTACGGAAGAAATTTATAAAATATCTGTGTTGCATTCCAATATTTTTAAGTGATTTTTTTTTTTCATTGCACAGTTGAGATTGATGTGTACAAAGACAACTTTTTACTTTTTTCAATTTTGATTGCAAATTTTTTTTTTCTTTTTATGATGATGATGATGCTTTTTACTTTCAAAACCGGTTCCGAAAAAAAGTGCCCTTATTAAAAATATTTGTAAAATAAAACCGAAAAACGGAACAAAAGGCTTTTGTACAGATCGATCTCAGCTATCCAATGAAAAAAAAAAATCATTTTAAAATATTGGAATGCAACAGAGATATCTTTATATACAGGGTGTCCCAAAAGGTCGTTTACAAACTTAACATGCTGGTCTGTCATATCATGATGAACAATATTGAATAGGAAACTAAGGGTCCCAAACGTCTTCCAAAGGAGATATGCGCCATTAAAGTTTAGGGTCCAAAAATTCGAATGATTATAAAAAACAGAAAACTTGGTTGATTCGATTGAGGTTTTCACTAAAACTATTCTTTATGTCAGTATTTTCTTGAAAATAAATTATAAAGATAAATTTCAAAAAATGTCGATAGAGGGCGCTTTAGACTTTGGAGTAACGATAAACTAGTTTTTACCATTATTTTTTGCATCTCATTAAATTTTTTTAGAAGCTTAGACATAAACTTAAATTTTGAGCTCAAAATGTAAATCGTTGGAAGTGGTTAAGTAGCGCAAACTGAATTGCGGGGGGAAGTTCAAATTTCAAATGATTATAAAAAACGGAAAAATTGGTCGATTGATTTACGATTTTCACTAAAATTATTCTTTATGTCAGTAATATCTTGAAAATAATTCATAAAGATAAAATACAAAAAATGCCGATAGAGGGCGCTATAGACTTTGGAGTAACGTACAACTACTTTTTCCGTTATTTCTTGCATCTCATAAAATGTTTTTAGAAGCTTAGACATAAACTTAAATTTTGAGATAAAAATCTGAATCTTTGGGAGTGGTTAAGTAGCGCAAACTGAACTTTGTTCAATTGGAGTGGGGAGGTTCAAATTTCAAATGATTATAAAAAACGGAAAAATTGGTCGGCTTTCGCTATCAATATCGCTTTATATCAATATTTTTTTGAAAATAAATTTTACAGATATCTTTCAAAAAATTCCGTCAGAGGGCGCCTTAAACTTTATAGTAACCAACAACTATTTTTAACCGTTATTTTTTGCGTCTAATAAAATGCTTTTAAAAGTTCAAACTTAAATTTTTTGCTCAAAATCTGCATCGTTGTGAGTAATTAAGCGGCCAAAAATTGAACTGCGTTCGAGGGGTGGGGAAGGTAACATTTCAACTCTTGAACACAGTTCAGTTTGCGCTTCTTAACCCCTTCTATCGATTTAGATTTTGAGCACAAAATTTAAGTCTAAACCTTTGCAAGCATTTAATTAGATTAAAAGAAAAAAAACGGTTAAAAATAATTGTTAGTTATTCTAAAGTTTAAGGCGCCCTCTAACGGATTTTTTTAAATTTACCTTTAAAATTTATTTTCAAGGAAATATTGACATAAAGAATAATTTTAGCGAAAACCGACCAAGTTTTCCGTTTTTTATAATCATTTGAAATTGGAAGCTCCCCACCCCCGTTGAGCACAATTCAGTTTGCGTTACTTTACCACTCCCAACGATTCAGATTTTCATCTCAAAATTTAAGTTTATGTCTAAGCTTCTAAAAAAAAATTATGAGATGCAAAAATACCGGAAAAAATAGTTGTACGTTACTCCAAAGTCTAAAGCGCCCTCTATCGGCATTTTTTGAATTTTAGCTTTGTAAATTATTTTCAAGATAATACTGACATAAAGAATAATTTTAGTGAAAATCGCAAATCAATCGACCAATTATTCCGTTTTTATAACAATTTGAAATTTGAACCTCCCCCCGCAATTCAGTTTGCGCTACTTAACCACTTCCAACGATTTAGATTTTGAGCTCAAAATTTAAGTTTATGTCTAAGCTTCTAATAAAATTTAATAAGATGCAAAAAATAATGGTAAAAACTAGTTTATCGTTACTCCAAAGTCTCAAGCGCCCTCTATCGACATTTTTTGAAATTTATCTTTATAATTTATTTTCAAAAAAACACAGACATAAAGAATAGTTTTAGTGAAACCGCAAACGAATCGACCAATTTTTCAGTTTCTTACAATCATTTGAATTTTTGGACCCTAAACTTTAATGGCGCATATCTCGTTTGGAAGAAGTTTGGGACCCTTAGTTTCCTATTTAATATTGTTCATCATGATATGACAGACCAGCATGTTAAGTTTGTAAACGACCTTTTGGGACACCCTGTATTTCTTCCATTGGATTAGCATTAGTGAACGGGTCTTTTCGCTTGACTGTAGCATCCTCTTAAAATACTTGTCGATTGTATGGTTGTAAAAGAGACGTCACATGAGAATTATATGCATATGGGAATGGAAGTAGCGCCGAAATTGTTCCAAGAAAATTCGCATTATTTAATACGAGAGAAAAAAAAAGAAATTATAAACAGCTTAGTAGAAATGAAAAATCCTATGTAAAGCTTAGATTATGACACACTTTCCAACACTTCCAGAATAATTTAACAAAACTTCACCATTTAATAATATTTAAATAAAATAAACAGCTTCAAAAAAGTATAATACATTTGAAAACACAATTTCAGAATTGTCATGAATAGTAAAAAAAATATATCTGAAGTTTTTTATGAAGCCTTGTATAGGATCTATTGCTTTCTGTATCTATACTACACCGTATGCTAAAATTTAGTTCTTTTTGGAAACGCATAGCACAGTTGTAAATATGTAAATTCCCTTTCAGCAATTTCCATCAATAAACGGAAATGTGCTCGAGATCTTTTGTGCTGCCCTGTCTATTTATCTATAGAATTTATACACAACAAGTAATAATCAAAAAACTAATTTAATTTTAAAAAAAATATACCATAACTTAAAATTCAATTACAGCAATTATTATTTTTAGGCAACACAGTAATCGAATTCTTTTGTGTGACCCTGTAAATAAACGATAAATAGTATGCTCACCCTATCTTGCTATAAGTTTCTTGTACTACAAATCAGTGATATATGAGTATATCAATTTAAATATATTGAAATGGTGGAACATCAATAAAAAACGCCGCAGACGATTTTCCCCCATAAATCATAATGTAACGGAATTATTTTGTTTATCTTTCTAAAGTAAATTTGAACATTACAAACCTATTTTCACTGATCCCGAATAACGTATACCAAGTGCACAGCAGTCCGGGTATATTTTCGCGAATTAGAGCTCAAACAGAGGTGTAAACAGACAGATAGACACAGAGGCGTGCGAACAGAAAATTGCGCCCGGATCAAAGTAAGAATTTGGCGCCCCCCTTCCCCAATTTTTTCTTGTAATAGACCAAAAATGACATTGGTAGTATAAATTTGGTGCCCCCTAAATCTTCGCTTCCGGGACGACCGCCTCCCTTCGCCCCCTCCCTTTCGCACGGCGCTAGATAGACAAAGAGATAACCGAATTCTCAAATGTTTTTCAACGGCGTTGAAAAGTTTCGAAAACAATTCTTTTACTTACTTTTGAATTTTTTGGATTTGATTTCAAGTGACCAGAATATCTTATGTCGGAACAGGGGTAGAATTTCTGATACAAAGTAAATAAGAATGGATATATCATGTGTTGAAAGTTGGCAAAAAAGGATTCCACTCACATACATCTTTATTGTAAAACAAAAGCGTAATTGAAATTTGTCCTGCTGAACTCCATATTTAAATTTTTCTTATCTACTTTTAAAAGTGCGGAAGTAAGTTTACTAGAAATGTAGATGAATTATTATTTTAGAAGCGTTTGAGGAACCAAGCGCAGGCATATTTACAGGCTTTAATGAGGTGGAGACAAAAATATATGAACTCGTTTTCAGCGTGAACGTAAAGAAAGACGGATAGAACCGTTCGTCAAATAAATGTATTTATGTCTCTTTTCATTTTACAACAAGGTGAAGTTTGATGTTCAGTGCTTTCAATAACGAAATGATACGTGCATGAGAGATTCTCGAAAATAAAGATCGAAATAACTTAAAAAATGACGAGAAAAGAAACTGTGGAGTATCCATATTGCAGCCAAAGTTCATACTTAAAGGGATATTTCAGTCAAATGAAAAGACATGTTCGCTAATGCTAATCCTACAGAAGAAATATATAAAAATATCTCGGTTGCATTTCAATATTTTTTTTTTTTTTTTTTTGCATTGCATTGCATTGCATAGCTAAGATTGATCTGAAAGTAGGCCGTTTTTTACTTTTCCAGAACCGATTTGGAAAATGAAGTCACCTTCATAAAAAATATCTGTAAATAAAATAAAAAAAATAAAAAATGGAATCTCGTCATCAATCTCAGCTATGCAATGCAATGAAAAAAAAAAATCATTTAAAAATCATTTAACATTTTCCTCGGTAGTCTATGGGCATTTGATGCATTCTTATATTCAAAATATTTCCTCGGGAAATTAATATTTTCAACTACTTTTTCCTATGTTCTCTTCTTAAAAAGATGCCATTTTTTTTTCTTATCTCAAAATATTTTTTTTTAAATCTATGCTTAATTTAATATTTTGTGTGCTAAAAACAACCAATTGGAAGTAAAATATTAATATTTCCTGTAAAATTAAGCGTAGATTTTAGGGATATTTTGACAGCTAAGAAAAAAAGTAGCATCCTTTAGGAAGAGAACTCTGAAAAAAAAGAAGTTAGAAATATTAATTCCTTGGGGAGATATTTTGAATTTTTAGAATGCATCACTCCCATAGACTTAACATTACCGAGGGGAACTTAGAAACTGACTGATTAGCAGCCTAAAGGTAATTCATAAATCCAAAGGAGCTACTTTCTAACGCATTTTTTTTTTTTTTACCTCAAATATGCTATTTTTTTCGGGCAACAATAAAACTGTTGTCCCTGAAAAATAACATTAATTTTTATAAGGCAGCCGTAAAATGAACCAGATGGATCATTATAAGTTTAAAGATATGTCTTAATGTAAATTTATTTATTGCCTAGAATGCCTGAACTAGAACCACAAATATATATACTATTTGCCTATTTGATCTACTAATGCTATTTAAAAAA
Source organism: Maratus speculifer (assembly GCA_964019185.1). Lineage (NCBI taxonomy): Eukaryota > Metazoa > Arthropoda > Arachnida > Araneae > Salticidae > Maratus > Maratus speculifer. The sequence continues at coordinate 363,912,223 of OZ025290.1, read as the reverse complement.
TATAAATTTTATAAATATGTTGTACACCTCGTTCAAATTTTTCATACAATTTTTAGGTTGAATTTCTTCAAGATAGTCAGACTTATATATATTTTAAGTAGCTTCACGCGTAAAAGATTCATGGTATGACACATAATACAGCGAATAAAAGTAGAAAGCTCATTCAAAATATAATTGAAATACGTGTTACAAAAAAAAGTAAAATACAATACTAACCAGAAAAAATATTTATTAGCCTCCGATGCTATTTCTTTCAGACAAGCTAAAAAGTGTCGTGTCAAAAATTGTGGCCCACTTTTACTTACCCATCATACGTAGTGTAGGGTAAATTTTGCAATCGTTTTGAAAATCGAAAAAAAAAATTTCTTTTGACGGATTTACACGTTTCAGATACTGAAGATTCCGAAAAACATATTTTTAGAAAAAAAAATTGCCGTCTGTCTGTCTCTAAACGCTCTATCTCACGAACAAATGGAGATAGAGACTTAAAATTTTGTATGTACTTAGTAAGTAAGACTATTTAATATCAGTAACCTCGATTATCCGGAACTATTTTTTTTCGGACTCTCGAAAAAAAAATTGTCGGAAATACACGTTTCAGATACTAGAGATTCCAGAAAACATATTTTTAGAAAAAAAAATTGCCGTCCGTCCGTCTGTCTGTCTGTAAACGCTCTATCTCACGAACAAATGGAGATAGAGACTTCAAATTTGGTATGTACTTAGTAAGTAAGAATAGGACGAAGCCTATTTAATATCAGTAACCTCGATTATCTGGAGCTATTTTTTTCGGACTCTCGAAAAAAATTTTTTGAGGGATTTACACGTTGCAGATACTGGAGATACTGAAAAACATATTTTTAGAAAAAAAAAAAAATTGCCGTCCGTCTGTCTGTCTGTAAATGCTCTATCTCACGAACAAATGAAGATAGAGACTTAAAATTTTGTATGTACTTAGTAAGTAAGAATAGGACGAAGCCTATTTAATATCAGTAATCTCGATTATCCGGAACTATTTTTTTCGGACTCTCGAAAAATTCGTTCTGATGAAATGTATATAAAAAACTTCTATCGATTTTTTTTCTAATCGGAGGCGAAACTGAATTCTGCAATGGCAGAGTCTACATCCAACTTGTATTTTATTATGATTATTGTTCTTATTAGATTGGAATCGAAACAGGTCAATAATATTTTTTTAATTTTTCGTTACACCCCTCTCAAGTAAAATAAAATTGTTTATTCAAATGTTTATATGTAAAAGGTGAAGTTCTTAAAATCTTTGATTTAAAAATCTAAAAGATTTAATAATTTTTTTATAACAGAATAATTATGCAGAAATTATAAAAGTTTTTAATATTACAAGAAAAAAGTAAGGGGGGGATAGATATTTTAAACAATTATTTCTATAATTATTCTCGGTTGATTCTATTATAAACTTTTAACTATGAATATTTTTAAAAATTCAATAGAAAAATATATTTAAAATTTCCTTTGCATTATATTTAGTTTTAAACTGCAACATTACTTAAAAAAGAAAAAGGTGAAAAAAAGGTGAAAAACAAATTTGTAATTCATTCCTAAAAACTCAAATTACACACTGGCATCAAGTATAATGCCAATGGTCTATAGCAGTAGTGAGCAAACTGTGGGTCGTGGGGATCTTTTTTTATGGGTCGCCAGATTCACTGATATTTATGTAAGCGCAAATCGAAAAAAGAATTAATCCTCAAAAAATAACTAAATTAATTAATTACAACGTCTACTGTCAATCAAGGGGTTGCGACAATAAAAAAAGTTTGCACACCATTGGTCTATAGGTTTATATGTAAATTACATAAAATAGTAAAATTTAGTTCCGTTAGGAAACGCATAGCATTGTTGTGAATTTGCAAATCCCTCTTCAGTAATTTCCGTCAATAAACGAAAATGTATTCGAGATATTTCGTGCTTCCCTGTATATTATCTGTAGAGTTTATATGTTCCAAGTAATACACAAAATATTCGTTAAATTTAAAAACACATACAGTAGAGCGCCGATTATCCGAAAAAGTCGGGACCGACTCTAGTTCGAATAATTAAAAGTTCGGATAAATGGACAAACAGTTTAAGGAATGTTCTTGGATATACTAAAACTTTAACATTTCATCCAGGTTTAGGACTGGTTGGATCAGTTAGTACTGGTATGTTTAAAAATTGTTTTTCTTATTTTTATGTGTGCTTTGTTATTGTTTAAAATTTTTCCTATTTATCATCCTCTGAACTACTGAGATTATGTTTTAAACCAAAACATTTTTAATTGTTGCTTGCTTCATAAAAGACATTCTTTTCAATGCTGCTATACCACCGATCGAATTCTTAAATACGATAGTTGAATAGGATCAGTGTTCTTCTGCCGTTCGAGCCACTTCATAAATCTTTCCAAGCATTCAAACGTTTCTTCATGTGATAGACCTGGGTCATTTTCAGAGCATTCGATTACATTTTCTTCAAGTTCTTTTTCTTTGTAACACGAATCTGAAATTCTATTTCACATGCTAAATCTGAAGGGGGGGGGGGGGGGGGGGAGCGTGATAGAAACTGAGTAATTGGAAACTTGGTAAAAATCTTTTTAAAAAAAGAGAGAGAGAGAGAAATAGGCTATTTGAATAATTGGAAGTTCGATTAAAATTATTTTTGAGAGAAATAGGCTATTCGAATAATTAGAAGTTTGGTTAATTCGAGCTCGGTTAACCGGCGCTCTATTGTATATTCAATTGAAATCGCACTTCCAGAAGATATAACTCATATGTAGTACTATAAACTAATTATTTTGTGCGCCCCTGTAAATAAACAATAACAACAAACACAATCCTTAAATGCAATACCTTATATAAAGTAAACATCTTGTAGTATATCTTTGTGATATAAAATATTATTTACTGTATGCACGAAAAAAACTGTTTTCGCTGAAACTACTAAATTTTGGCTGATATAACCCCAACTAATTATTTTGTGCGTCCCTGTAAATAAACAATAAAAATAAAGGCAAAGCCAAAATGCAATACCTGATATAAAGTAAACCTCCTGTAGTATATCTTTGTGATATAAAATATCATTTTCTATATGCACAAAGAAAACTGTTTTCGCTGAAACTACTAAATTTTGGTTGATATAACCCCAACTAATTATTTTGTGCGTCCCTGTAAATAAACAATAACAATAAACGCAATGCCTAAATGCAATACCTGATATAAAGTAAACATTCTGTACTATATCTTTGTGATATAAAATATCATTTTCTATATGCACAAAGAAAACTGTTTTCGCTGAAACTACTAAATTTTGATTGATATAACCCCAACTAATTATTTTGTACGTCCCTGTAAATAAACAATAACAATAAACGCAATGCCTAAATGCAATACCTGATATAAAGTAAACATTCTGTACTATATCTTTGTGATATAAAATATCATTTTCTATATGCACAAAGAAAACTGTTTTCGCTGAAACTACTAAATTTTGATTGATATAACCCCAACTAATTATTTTGTACGTCCCTGTAAATAAACAATAACAATAAACGCAATGCCTAAATGCAATACCTGATATAAAGTAAACATTCTGTACTATATCTTTGTGATATAAAATATCATTTTCTATATGCACAAAGAAAACTGTTTTCGCTGAAACTACTAAATTTTGGTTGATATAACCCCAACCAAAAATTTTGGTTGGAATGACCAAATTTTAATCAAACTTTTGTTGAATTAACAAAATCATTTGGTTAGTCCAACCACAAATATTACATCCAAAATATTTGGTTGGGGCTATATCAACCAAAATATTGTAGTTTCAACAAAGCAGTTTTTTCCGTGTATTTGAAATAGTCTAACATTATTAATAGGCATTACAAAAGACTTTTCCGCATAGTTCATAAAATAACGAAGTTCTTTTAAACGTCACTGTAACTGAACTATAAATATTATATATTTCCTTTTTAGTACCGAACAATAAAGAATTATCAATACATATATAAATTGCATAACAATCCGAGTATACGATGCAAGTTAGAATGACAATTCATGAAAACTTCTTACTATGTTGGAGTTTGTAAAAAATCTGTTAAAAATTGTTTTCACCAATGTTCACCGAAAATTCAGTTATGGATCCCCTAGTTGTTTTAAAATAAATTTTAATTCACAGAGATTGGTGCCCTTTATACGAATTTTTGTATTACAAAAATGTTGTACTATGTTCAATATGGTATTGCTAATCAGATACAATAACTGACTGATAAACCTAATTTTTATTTATATACTTATTCTTCATTATTTGTGTATGCATATATATTATATAAATTTTTGAAAATCGAATACAAATATATGCAAATAACTTGCATAAAAATCAATTTTCTGGTTGTAAATGTTATTGTTTAACAATGAAAAACTAAATTAGATTCATTGTAATATAGAAATAGAAAAAGAGAAAAAAGTAGATAAGAGAAGATAGAACTCGATAGAAAGATTTGATTGAAAGATAGAATTTTATCTTCAGATGACATTTTAGGATTTAAATTCCTAGTTAAGAAAAGTATAATATTGAAATAGCATTTGTCACAAAAATAGTTTATCTGCAAAAAGTTGTTCGGAAAAATATATTTTATCTATGCATATTTTGTATTACAAATAGTACTATATTCAATATGGTATCGCTAATTCGATAAAATAATTGACTGATAAACTTAATTTTTATTTATGTATTTATTCTTTATGATATACATACATCTATGTATATATTGCATAAAATTTTGAAAATAGATGACACATATATGCAAATAATTTGCATAAAAAGCAACTTTCTTGATGCATTTGTTGTTGTTTAACAATGAAAAACGTAAATTAGCTTTGATTCAATGTAATATAGAAGTAGAAGAAAATTTAGATTAGAGAAGATAGAACTCGATAGAAAGATAGAATTTGATTGAAAGATAGAATTTTATCTTCAGCTGTTTTTATAGGATTTTAAGTACTAGTTAAGAAAAGTATAATATTGAAACAGCATTTGACACAAAAATAGTTTATCTGCAAAACTTTTTCGAAAAATTATATTTATTTATACACATTTTGTTTTTCATTATTTGATATAATTCGAAATACCTTTTATATATGTATGTTAATCAATGTTAAATATGGGTACTACGGCTACTTAATACCAGGTGTGTAGTTGTAAAACTAACAGAGGCTATACGCTCTAAGCAGAGGGTATAGATATACTCTCAAAGCAAAGGGTATACGCTAAAGTGTGTATACTATAGCTTTCTTGAGAAACAGATGGTATACTGTGCTCCTTTAAAAAATCCAGAAGTTATACGTCGTATACCCTCGTATACCCTCCATTACATCCCTGCTTAATACAGCTGAAATCATTGATCGCCAAATGATCTTGAAATATCTTATATATTTCTCTTTATCCATGCTTTGATATGAAGGTCATTTGGAATCTCCTGTCTAAGCCCAAAAAGAAAATAAAAAGGGGAAAATCATATACATTTCTCATCTTCCTTGTTAAAAAAGAACAATCTTCATCATGGTGAAGCAGAAAGCAGAAAGCAATAGTAACGCTTTCTTCTTTTATATTTCAATCAAAAGTGTTCTCGGGTTTTTCTTTACATTGCAAAACATACCATTATTAGGATGAGAAGGTAAATGTAATAACAAGGATTAATTGTCAACAAATAAATGACCATTCTTTTTTTGTGCACCGGTAGATCGCCTGAAAGACATGTAAATCAGCATGTTTTATCATTAAGCCTTCAGAGAGTCAAACAATGTTTCTTTTCATGCTTGCATATCTAAGGCTTCTGATATTAATGTTACTGTACTTGCGGGCTTTACTTCTTTAGTTTTTTTTTTTTTTTTTTTTTTTTTTTTTTTTTTTTTTTGGGGGGGGGGGGGGGGAGTCTGTTGCATTTTCTGCATTTTTGAAGTATGATTGTTGACCTAAAGCGATTTCGTGATTTTTTTTTCTTTTTTTTTTTCTTTTTTTTTTTTTTTGCCATATTTTTTGCTTATTGAATGTAACACCTTTCGTAGCATGTACAGCCATTGTAGAATTTTAATCCTGTTTTGATCGAGACGCTGTTTTTTTATAGATTGCGCCGATCATGACCTCTAGAGCCCAAAACCACCCCAGTTCAAGACTTTATCTGTCTATCTATAAATATATGTATTTCCTTTTTCTTCAGACTCAATAACTTACATAATTTTGCACAAATCTCTTCCAAACTGATACATAAAATCAAGATGCTAAAAACCTTGATCATTATTGAACAAAATAAAACCAAAGAGGTGGAAATACGGAGGATTTTTGCGAAAACAGGAAAACACCAATAATTTCTTAATTATAATACATATCAAATCAGTTTGAAGTTACTAATCCTTCTTCAAAAAGGGCCAAAAATTTATGTTTCACAGATTTTTAGATAACAGTAAAAATAAGTTCAAGAAGCGAAAAAAAATGTTTAAGAAGAAAAAATTCATAAAACTCTTAATTCACAAGATATCAAATCGACTTAAATTTACAATAAATCTTTTTAATCTTATCTAGAACTTTTATACGGGCATTTTTTTTTTTTTTTTTTTTTTTTTTTTTTGATAGGACCAACTCTTACAGAAAAAAATAAAAGTAAATAAAATTTTAAACTAGTCGTTGGGGACCACCGTAATACTTACCCATCATGGATATGTATATGAAAATAAAACATGTGAAACTATTTATACAATGCATTGCAATCCATAAACAAAATTTAAATATTGTTAATATGCATAGTAATGCTATATTAAAGAACTGATGATGTACCAATTTCGACAAATTATATAAAACGCCAAACTACTCAAGTAGTACCGAACTGCGTAAAAGAAACATCCTTATAACTCCAAAAATAATAATTCTATTAACTAACAATTAACTGCGTCGGATTAAGCGTCTCATTTCCAATTAAAATATACTTTTGAATTGAAATTTGAATGAAATACAGGGTCATGAAAAATCGAAGAATGTGGAAAACAAGATTACAAATATCTCGGCAACTAATAATCCGATAGACTTCGTTCTATATGCAAAATGTGTGCTATTTTATTGCCTTTTACGTCCATTCCTTAGAACAAAAAAATTCGAAAATTTTTATGTACCTTTCATCAGAACGAATTTTTCGAGAGTCCGAAAAAAATAGTTCCGGATAATCGAGGTTGCTGATATTAAATAGGGTTCGTCCCATTCTTACATACTAACTACATACAAAATTTCAAGTCTCTATCTCAATTTGTTCGGGAGATAGAGCGTTTACAGACAGACAGACTGACAGACAGACAGACAAACGGGTGGACGGCAAATTTTTTTTTCTAAAAATATGTTTTTCGGAATCTCCACTATCTAAAACGTGTAAATCCGTCAAAAAAAATTTTTCGATTTTCAAAACGATTGAAAGACTTACCCTATACTAGTACGTATGATGGGTAAGTAAAAAGGGGGCAGGGTGAAGAAGAGAAAAAATCTTAACTTCGTCAGTTCACAAGATATCAAATTTGCTTAGGTTTATCAGAAATCTTCTTAATGTTATCGACAACTTTTATTCTGACTATTCTTGCTGAAAAAGTTGTGTGATAGGAACAACTTTTTCAGCAAATACATACACACACACATTTGGTTCTGCAAATTCCATTTGTATTCATTTTATTAGCCTCCGATATATAGCCCTCTTTTCAGACAAGCTAAAAATGTCGTGTCATCAGCCCTGAATTTTCTACTGAACCGATTTTGATAATTATTTTTTTAAATGAAAGCTATTTATTTGTAGTTGTGCCCATTTTAGCTATTTTTTAATTTATTTCCATTTTTATAGTTTATTTTTAATTTTAAATGCTTTTTTACGATATTTCTTCAAAATGGTGGCAACTTAGTTTAGCTTTTCTCTCGATAATAAAAAAATTATTTCCCATTATTACTTTCCACAAGTCACAAACTTTATTTCATCAGTGAACATGTCCTCGAATTTAAAAGAAAAAAGTTAATTGTTTTCGTAAAATTTAACCACAATAAAATGATTGCATATAATTATGCACTAATTGAGGTAAAAAAAATATATTTACTGAGAAATAATATTAATAATGTAAATAAAATAACAGAAAATAATTTATGATAAAAATTAATGTCTAAAGCAAAGTAAGAAATATTTCAAATGAGGAAAATGATGGCATTCAGCAACCAGATAAAATGAATTTACAATATTATTACGGACGCCTTTTTCATATTACTAATAACAGTAACTTTTAAAAACCATTTGAAGAGAAAATGACGTCACTATTTAAAACATCGCATTTTTACTCATAACGATATTACATTTCAATATTTCCTTTCGCTATGGACACTGAGATTGAGATTTTACTTTCAGATGACTTCAATTAGTGAAAATAATGTCATATAGTAAAAATGTAATTAGTTTTTCTTTCTTTTTTTTCTTTTTAATAAATCTATTTTTCTGTAGTGCATATAAAATAAAATTTCTGGATTTCGCCGGCACTCAGATTACAATTTTAACTGAAGATGTGCAAATATTTGCATGCAAAATTGTAACTGGAAAACTTGACATTAAATTTGGAAATATATTTATTATATATTGATTCAATAATGTAATTACTTTTGCTTTTTTTCAAAGCCAAATCAATCGGGTCTTTTAAACATTTCATTCATCGAATTCGACGGGATTCCATTCGTTTTATTGTTAAAATGCATTTCCTTTTTCCCAGAGTCTATAAAAAAGCGTTTAAACTAAAGAAAAAATCCGTTTTTGATGAATGTAGTCAATGAAGAAGTAGCACGTCAAATTGTATCTCTTTATTATTCCGCAATTCCAAAGTCTCAGAGAGAAATTGCTAATGAACTGGGTATTTCAAGCCGTTCTGTTTGCTATTAAATTGATAAACACAAGAAAAATGAAGTTAGTTCATTGCATTCTAAACGGGGTCGCCCTTCTAAAAAACCTCTATCGATTTTTTTCTTATTTTTCTAATCGGAGGCAAAACTGAATTCTGCAATGGCAGTATCTACATTCAACTTGTTTATTTATTTAATTTTTCCCCCATGTTCAATATGGCAATTTTCTATTAAATTTAATGTTTCATGTATTGTAATACAATTAATGGTTATATATATAAATATATATATATATATATATATATATATATATATATATATATATATATGTACACATAAAGAAAAAAAATAAGGATTGAAGAAAAATTATCGTATTTACATGATCCTGATAAAATCAGCTCCTACAGAAATATGGTATTAAAAACTGATGAAAAACGTAGAGATGAAATTGTTAAACAGGTTTTATCGCTAATTTTGATTTATCTTTTGCTCTTGAAATTAGTATTTTAATTTCGGAATCTATATGTGCCTGTAAGCCGGGCCGGCGGAAATTCCTGAATGGAAATTTTGAACTACGTTATTTGTTTAATCGAATTAACTTATAGATACTATGTAGTACACATATACAAGGCTGAAAAAAAAATCGTTTATTTTTTCGGCTATTTATGGTAATAACAGAAATTTGGCTTTCAAATACATTATGGCTATGCGTTTTCCAAATTGTCCGTTTAGACATAATTTTTTATAGTTAATTCTAAAGTTTTGTTACAGTAATATTGAGAATGTGTTGGAAAAAGTTTCACAATCTATGCTGTACGCTATATTTTTTATTCTTGTTATTTTTTTTATTTAGTAATTTGCTATTTTTTTTTTTTTTTTTTTTTTTTTGTTCTTTATATAATTATATCTATCAATTGAGCTAGATTAACAAAAAACAGCATCTCTAGTAATATCTTAATCCTTTCGGGTGCGATTTTTTTTTTTCAATTTTTAGACAAAGTTAATTTTACGTTAATAACATGAACACTAGCAATTCAAATATATAAATGAGTGTTTAACGAATATTTGGTTGATTGAAAGAGAGCGAATGTTGTTATTTTGAGCACTATTCAATTCATATTCATATGAAAATAGACCAAGGAAGAATTCTTGGAGATGTTTGGCAAATATTGTATTACAATAAGATTTGACTTATATTGCAACTTTCTAATACTTTTTGCGCTTCATTAAACATGATTCTTTCAGGAAAATAATTTTTATTTTAAATTTAAACAGTGAAATATATGCTTAAAATACAGACGCGCAAAGAGAATATATGAAATAATAATAATAGTTATTATAACTAAATGTCTAACCGTGAATAAAACTATACAGTAAATGCATAGACATATACTAACACAACTACATGCAAATAGTAGCAAAAGTATTTCTTGAAACAAAATAATACTCCATTAAAAGACATGCACAATTAATAGTACACCAGACCCGATTGGGTTAACTTTTATATTTTTAACTTCATCCATTTTTTTCTTTGTACTATCTCTGGAATACATTCTGCTAATTTGCATAGTTTTAATTTTTCTATTTCTAACAAATTATCTATCATTTTAATGTTTTATTTTAAACTCCTTTTTCGTCTTAATATCCGAGGCGATTAAGGCCTCGTTATTCTCTTTTGGATTAAGCATTTAATAGGGCTACATACACTAGATTCATTATGCAGATTAATTAAACTGAAGCTTCTCAAAGATGTCTGCAGAGCACTGCTTTCAACGACCTGCAGAGCATTTTGAATAGAGCCATTTTAATGATGACCGCTCTGTATACAACTGTTCTGATTGCACAAGCATTTTCATATTTTTATGATTTGAAAATCATTATTTTAGATTTATCTGGAGGGGGGGGGGAAACCCGACTATTGTAAATTAAGTAACTGGTACATATCTTTACTTTTTTTTAAACTTTCCAAAATAGTCTAAATGTGGGCTATATTAAAACTCTTGTAATATTACGTCTGTGCGCTAATTCGCTTGAATATACTCAGATTGCTATATGCATTTGATATTTATAGTTAGTTTACAGAAATACTCAAAAGAATTCCGTTGCATTATTGTCTATTTATGAAAAATTGCTTGCAGTGCATTTTAATGATGTTACACTATTTCAAACATTAAAACTGATATACATAACTGAAGCTAACTATAAACTTTTTAGTGTATAGCATTAGATGTGTATGTGTATATGTATGCATATGTTTAAAGCATTTATTGTTCATTTACAGGAACACATAAAACAATTCTTTTGACAGTTCTCACAATGAGCGACAATTTCTAAATACTACTTTACAATCGTGGCATGCGGTTAAAATTTAACTATTTTTTTACATGTTACTTGGTGTGTATAAACGCCACAGATTTTATACAAGATTAAAAAAATAATAATAATAAAATAGCTAACTGTAAAGTTTTGTTATAGCATTGAGTATGCATTGGAAAGTGTTTCATAATCTATGTTGTACGCTAGATTTTTCATTCTTGTTATTTTTTGGTTTATCATATAGTTATATTTATCGACGATTCATATAAAATATCAATTCTAATATTATCTTAAGTTTTAAATTTTAACATTATCCATTTTTCCCCCTTCTACTATTTCTGGAACACATTTTGCTAATTTGCATAGTTTTAATTTTTCTATTTTTAACAAATTATCTGTCGTTTTAATATTGTATTTTAAGCCCCTTTTTCGTCTTAATATTCGAGGCGATTAAGACCTCGTTATTCTCCTTTGGATTAAGCGTTTAATATGGTTACATGCACTAGATTCATTATGCAGGGCGGTCATAATTAAGCTGAAGCTTCTCAAAGATGTCTGCAGAGCACTGCATTCAACAACCTGCAGAACATTTTGAATAGAGCCATTTTAATGATGACCTCTTTGTATACGACTGTTCTGATTGCCCGGGCATTTTCATATTTTTATGCCTTGTAAGCCATTATTCTAGATTTATATGGAGGGAGAAAACCCGACTATTGTAAATTAAGTTAGTGGTACATATCTTTAATTTTTAAAATTTTCCAACATAGTTGAAAAGTGTGCTACGTTAAATTTAATATTACTGTATTCTAACGTCTGTGTTCTAATAATATTTGGTACATATTGATTCTTAAATATACTTCGATTGCCACGTAATCGGTATATGCTAAAAGGTTTGCTATGGTATTTTTGTTATTGAAAATCGAATGCTTAGCATTTATAGTTCGTTTATAGAATTAGAATACTTAAAATAATTCCGTTACATTATTGTCTATTTGGGAATAATTGTTTGAAGAATATTTTAATGATGCTTGTTACACTATTTCAAACATTGAAATTGATATACATCATTAAACCTAACTTTAATTCATACAGTCTAGAATAGGATGGGCATAGCATTTATTGTTTATTTACAGGAATCCGCAAAAGAATTCTTTGACAATACTGTCAATGAGCAATAATTTCTAAACATTCTTTTAGAATCGTTTTATGTGCTTAAAATTTAACTGTTTTTTTACATGTTTTTTGCTTTGTATGAACTCCATAGACCATACACAGGATTAATTAAAAAAGAAAAGAAAATAGAAAAAAAGAGAAAGAAAAAGAGTGCATTTCTTATTACCATTTCCTAGCTGAACTTAATTTTGCACGCTATGTATATATTATGTTACAGGCCAAACCCGATTTTAGGCCAAACCGGTCTATCCTAACGCCCATCGGATAAACTAGTATTTCCTAAGCCAAACCGGTCTATCCTAATGCCCATCGGATAAACTAGTTTTTCCTAGGCCAAACCGGTTTATCCTAACGCCTATCGGATAAACTAGTTTTTCCTAGGCCAAACTAGTCTGTCCTAAGGCCCATAGGACAAACTAGTTTTTCCTAGGCCAAACTAGTTTGGCCTAACTCTTTTAGGATAGACTAGTTTAGCCTGCTGTTTATTGGTCTGAACTAGTTTATCCTAGGCCAATTCAATTTGGCGTGATTTTATTGAATTCAATGACCGCCACAGCGCCAACATTCTAGTTTGTCCTAGGCTGATCTAGTTTATCCTAGGCCAATGTAATTTTACGTGTTTTTAGCTCACAGGCATCAAAGCCTGACAAATAATGCGCTCGCAGGTTCTGTATGTATGTATGTACGCATGAAAGTACTATGTACGTCCGTATGTACGTAACGCGATAAGGCTTGATAGAAATATCCGATTTATTTCAATTTTGGATATAGGTTCATTCTGATAGGTACTTTTTCGATTAGTTTTGGGAATTCATTGGATAAGAATAAGGAGGGTAATCCTCCACCGTTAATTTAGAGAAATGGATTTTTCAAGTAGAATTATCAATTTTCATTTAAAATTTTAGGTATAGGATCATTCTGACAAGGCGTTTCCGTGGTTAGTTGTAGATGCTTATTGGTTTATTGGATGTTTATTGTGGATGTTCAATGTTTAAGTATAATTGGGGGAAATGGGAAAAGGTAATACCCCTTTATTTTTCGAGAGTGTTAATCTATAAAAAAATAAGGCTGTAATACACAATTAGTGTAAACAGCCTGTGAATGCAAAGCCATCAGTTTAACTGGACAATATTATTTTTAATATTGATCCCGACTACTGCTCCATTGCTAAACTTGTGCAAAGTGGTTTTGCCACCACCCCTGTATAATGTATCGTATTCGAAGATAGTAGAATACTGTTAGAGGTTTTCACGGGCCGGAATTTCGAGGCCCGGGCCCGCCCTTCCCGAAGGAAAGTCATTTTGCTTTGACCCGGTGTAAAAGTTAAAAGTTAACCCCGAGCTCTGTCTGTACAATAATCAGTGAAAAGAGACTCAGTCCGGCTCGATCTGGCCGTACTCAATTTCTGCATAAAAATCAGATTTTACTTCACATACAATTAAGATTCCTTTAAAAATACACTGCATACATATTAATTGGATAAATTTACAGTGTATTTTTAAATAACAATGTGTTCGGAGAAGGGAAAATACACAATGTAGTATTGATTATTTAGACTCTTAGACCTTTCAATATTCAAATAGAGATTTATTAATGTAGTTTAGAGCAAAAGAAGAAAAAGGAGAGTTATAAACATCGTAACTTTAGAATCTGTTTAGCAAAATGTAGATTTGTGAATATATTTATTTCTCTGTTATTCCTTAAGGCTTTCTCAAATCCAAAAGAGCTACATCCTAACACATTTATGAACTAATTGCTTTCCGAAATGCATAAGATTAAAAGGCATTTTTACTCAGAAAATATGTAATCGAATGGCGTTAACCATTTTTTCATAAAAGCGAGATGTACCTTTGAGAAAATACTATTAAAGCTACGTTTTGAATGGAATTTCCGGTTACGACTTCACGGAAAAGAAAAACTTGACGCCGCACAGTGGAGTATTTGACCCAAAAACCTGGTCAAAAAGGCAAAAATTAAAATTTCGTCAACAATTGTAAAAATTATGTTTTTTAATAGCTAACTAATTGGTGCATCGATCTATGTCTATTTTAGGAACCTGAGTTATATATGGTGGCTCCGGGCCTCAGCTGAAGAGGAAGTTTCTTCGTGAGAAGTCGTGGTTTTTTGTTGTTTTTTGGCTTTGTTGTTATGTTTAAATATATTTTTTTTGTGGCTCAATGAATTGTTGAATTGAAACAAAACATGGCTTACGTGTTTAACAAAGGTCAGAGCTTAGTGTTAAACCATGTGTTAATTTAAATAGTTTAGTTTTTAATGTAATAAAAAAATATTAAATGTGTAAAAAGGTTATTTTTAAAGCGTTTTTGGCTCTAATTTATACATATCGAAAGCTTTTTAAATATGTGCCGCGCTTTGCCGCGCCATGTTTGAGTTATAATCGTATTAGTTATAGTCTTGAGTGTCAATTTCTGCGCATGTTTGTGCCATTTTTTTTATAAAAAAATTTTTCGGGATGACTATTTAAATGCCCCGTTTTGCAGCCACCGAATTGAAGAGATAAGAACTATATATTTACTGTCGTATTGCAGGTTTATAGCTCACAGACTATTACCGGAGAGCTTTTGCACCTACATATTATGTCTGTATGTATGTACGTACATACATATGTATGTATGTACGTACGTACATATGTACGTATGAAGGTACGTACATACGCACGCAACTCGACATCTTTGATAGAAATATCCGATCTCCTTCAAATTGTATATACGTATTTATTGAAAAAGGGTTCCCTAATTAATTCTTGGGACTCATGTGTGTAATATAAGAGGAGAAAGGGGGGAATTAACCCTTCCGAGGGCGATGTCCTTAAAAAGGGACACCTAATTTTAATTTCAAAGCTGACAAACGGCAGCAAGAAAATTTAATTAAAATTTTCCTTTTATAATGTACGTGAAAATAAGCAACTTCATATTTTCTAATAACTATTGGTATATTGAGGACCAAATAAGCGTGTTGAATAAAACAGAAGAACAAATTAATGATGATGTACTAAAGGTTAAACATTTTATGCTACTCACAATGGTTGATGGAAAAGTGTGTAATGCTGCAACTGGTACAGCATCAACAATGAGGTGCTACATCTGTGGTTTAACATCAAAAGACTTTAATAAATTAGATGAGAGTTTTCCAGAAAATCCTGATACTTTGAAGTTTGGTCTGTCAAATTTGCATACTCGTATACCGTTTTTTTTAGTCAGTAATTCACTTATCATACAGAATCCCAATTCAGAAGTGGCAAGCAAGAAGTGTAGAAGAAAAGAAAATTGTAGAAGACACCAAGAAGAACATACAAAGAAAGTTCAAAGACGAACTGGGACTGATTGTTGTTGTTCCGAAACAAGGTTTTGGAACATCAAATGATGGAAACACAGCTAGACGCTTCTTTTCAGATGCAGAAACTGCCTCAAGAATCACTGGAGTAGATATAGAATTGATTAAAAGGTTTAAAGTAATATTAGAAGTAATAACAAGTGGACATCGTATTGACGATAAAAAATTCCAAACATATGCTGATGAAACAGCAAGACTGTATGTCAGTCTTTACAACTAGCACCCCATGACTCCAACAGTGCACAAGGTATTGGTTCATGGTGCCACTATTATTAA
Organism: Maratus speculifer; assembly: GCA_964019185.1. Taxonomy (NCBI): domain Eukaryota; kingdom Metazoa; phylum Arthropoda; class Arachnida; order Araneae; family Salticidae; genus Maratus; species Maratus speculifer. The sequence continues at coordinate 363,896,188 of OZ025290.1, read as the reverse complement.
GAAAGCACTCGTACCCATTGGTCAGCTATCAGAAGAAGCCGCTGAGGCCAGAAACAAACATTTTAGACTGTACCGTGCAAAGTACTCAAGGAAGTCCAATAGAGAAGCTTGCAATAGAGACGTGCTGAATTGGCTGCTTTTAAGCAGTGATCCATTTGTAAGCTGCTCTAGACAAAGATCAACTAAAAAGAGCAAGCCATACAGAAGTGAGACCTTGCAACTTCTTCTTCCAGCAAGGTCTGATGGCAGTCCCGATAAACACCAAGAAGAAAGTGATGCAGAAGATGAAGAAGAGTTCTGAGGAATCATTTGAAACTGGTAATACATTAAATACATTCAAAAACTAGCAATCTGTACTATATAGACTCCACTTTACTGAACCTACTATTAAATATAACACTATTAAACATAAATTAAATGCAAGAATTATTATTATATGTAATTTAAATGTAATAAGCATTAGTAAATGTAAATAATAAGTTTTATATATAGTAAAATTAAATACATTTAATTAAACATTAATATTGAATAAGACAAACCTATCAACAATTACTTTCCCAGTAAAGTCAATGGACTTGTGATTTATTCGTATTTTTTAAATATGTACTTAGTAAATTAATATTTTAGCTTCTTTTTTCTTTGCGCTCTTCTTAAATGATGACTCTTTTTTTTTTTTTCTTAATTGTAAAAATATTTATAAAATACATATTTATTAATATGTGAAGTCTTAAAATCTAACTTACACTTCATCAGCTTTTAAGATATAAAATATTAAACTAAGCTATGGATTTGTATGCATAGGTCATAGTATGCTAAAAGTTAGCTCAGTGAAACGCATAGCACAATTAAAAATGTCCATTCCGTGAATGGAAATGTACTTGAGAACTTTTATGCATCCCTGTATATGATATATAGAATGTATCCACACCAATAAATATTTAATAAAAGCTGTCCCATTTTAAAACGCCAACACAACTACAAACGCACTTCCAGCAATTATTGGTCATAGACTTCAATACTTAAATTTATTCTTCCACCATATTCTTTTGTGTGTCCCTGTAAATGAATGATCTATTAAATGCACACCATATTCCACAATAAGTGCCTTAGTACACATTAGTGATATATATAAATTTCAGCACGTTTAAAAGTGTGATATCATTAAAATACAGAAGAAACGATTTTTCCCCATTGAATATAATGTAAGGGAATTCTTTTGGGTGTCTCTGTAAATGAACCGTCCAGGCTATAGACTTCATTTACAATGCCAAACATTCCATAGTGATACCCAATAACATCTAAAAATTTCAAGCCAATCGGACTATATTTACATCGAAAAATATTTTTGACCGGAATTTCGGGTCAAATACTCCACTGTGCGCCGTGACAAGAATAGCGTATATGTCGACAGGTAATAAATTTCTCAAAAATGTAAAACGCTGTTCTATTCCAAATTATGTTCAGCTCCTATCTGGCTCGAATATCCAAACGATAATAATAATAATAATAATAATAATAATAATAATAATAATAATAATAATAATAATAATAATAATAATAATAATAATAAATGCAACTCTGATCTCAGCAAGGCACGAATCTGCAGAATAATAAATAAAATAAGCAAACACCATGTCCAATGCATTATGTCTCTACGGTGGACATGTTAAATTTCAGTATTGATGTTATAAGCAATGACTCTTGACACACATTTATACTTATTCTAGGGAAAATATGTTTTTTACCGGCCAAACTCGATTCTGAGCTAAATTAGATTGGCCTAGATCAAACTATTTTAGCCTAACGCCCATTGGATAAACTAGTTTTTCCTACGCCAAACTTGCTTATCTAAATACCTGCAAGTTAAATTAGTTTTTCCGAGGTAAGAGGACAATCCTTCATTTTTACCTGCATACTTAACCATTAAACACCCAAAACTATTCAGAGAATAACTTTATGAGAAAGAACCTATATCCAAAATTTGAAACAAATCCGTAAATTCTGTGTGAAAACCATTTACCTAAATTATGGGGGGTTACCCACATTGTCCTTTCTTTTACACTTAAATAATAAAGATCCACAACTAATCACGGAGGCTCCTTGTCAGAATGATCCTATATCTAAAATTTTAAATGAAAACTGATAATTCTGTATGAAAAATTCATTTCTCTAAATTAATGGTGGGGGATTAACCTCTTGTTCGCCCCCCCCCTTTTTCTTATCCAATGAATTCCCAAAACTAATCAGAAAAGTACCTTATCAGAATGAACCTACATCCAAAATTTGAAGCAAATCAGATATTTCTATCGCTTTACGTACATACGTACGTACATACGTACATACATGCGTACATACATACATACAAAACCTGCGAGCTATTATTTGTCAGGCTTTGACACCTGTGAGCTAAAAACACGTAAAATTACATTGGCCTAGGATAAACTAGATCAGTCTAGGACAAACTAGAATGTTGGCGCTGTGGCGGTCATTGAATTCAATAAAATCACGCCAAATTGAATTGGCCTAGGATAAACTAGATCGGCCTAGGATAAACTAGTTCAGACCAATAAACAGCATGCTAAACTAGTCTATCCTAAACGAGTTAGGCCAAACTAGTTTGGCCTAGGAAAAACTAGTTTGTCCTATGGGCCTTAGGACAGACTAGTTTGGCCTAGGAAAAACTAGTTTATCCGATAGGCGTTAGGATAAACCGGTTTGGCCTAGGAAAAACTAGTTTATCCGTTGGGCGTTAGGATAGACCGGTTTGGACTAGGAAATACTAGTTTATCCGATGGGCGTTAGGATAGACCGGTTTGGACTAGGAAATACTAGTTTATCCGATGGGCGTTAGGATAGACCGGTTTGGCCTAGGCCCACTAGTTTGGCCTAAAATCGGGTTTGGCCTGTAACATATATACAAATGTATATATCATATGCAGGGCTGCACAAAAGAGTGATTGATGGATATTTTAGATTATGCAACTTTTAATTCTGGAGTCCGAAATTCAGAAAACTTTTCAACATTATACTTCAAGATATTTTAGAAATTACATTTCATTTCAAACACAAAGCAAATCAATGATATTCCGTATCCCTGTTTCTTTTTTTTTAATATTTATTTACATTAAATAAATGAAGTGAAAAATAAAAATGTCATAATGAAAAAAATCGTAAAAACATTCTAAACATATTATTATTATTAAAAAAAAAAAAAAAAAAAAAAAAAAAAAAAAAAAAAAAACTCTTTTTTTTTTTTGGATTTTTTATGCATCATTTCTCGTGAGCAACAAAGTTTGTAATGGATGGTGATCTTTTGTTAGGGAAGGTCGTCTTCTTTCTTTAGCGTTTCTAGGTGCTATCCCGCTTCAATGTCCAAATTCTCTGTACACCATTAATTTCTTATGATTTATTTCACTATATTTAATCGCAGATAATTCTGCGATTACACTGCAAAAAAACGACAAAACAACATAGGTTTCTTAATCTATGAAAATTTCCTATAATCACGAACGAGAGTATTCGATAACCGCTTTTAGGTAACCCAGTATTCTGGTGAATAAAGATAGAAAACCAACGATTATAAATGCACAAATAAAGTATGAGAAAGTAGCAAATAGCTATTTCGAATCTACTAACGAGATTCTTCATCAGTGCAAAACTCAGCGAGCTAAAAAACAGCAAAACTGAGCAAAGAGAGAGAGAGACGCAGGCTTATATACCCGCTATGGGAACAATCCCGCCTAAAGAAAGGCAACCAATGAGAAGAAAGCAGCCAAACCAACTGGGTGGACAAGTAGCGACAAAAACTAAAAAGCGAGTGAAAAAAAAAAAAAGCATTAAATTAAAGATTTCCAAATACTTGGAAAATAAGGAGTACTAGATAAGTCATTGACTAAGGAGTGAGAATTTTTTATGATGTGGTAAGCTTCCCAAAAATCAAGATCAAGAATGGAAGGACATTTATGGATGATGGTGGCTGAAGAAAAGTTAAACTTATGTTGTGAAGACCAACAATGTTGAGCAATAGAGGAACGTTTAAGCTCTTGATTTTTGACATACCTTTTATGTTCCATTAAACGAAATCTGAGAGCACGTTTAGTCTGACCAATATAAGAAAGACCACATTGGCAAGAAATTTGGTAAATACCCCAGTTATCTATAAGCGATCAATGGGGTGCTTAAGATTTGAAAAAGCAATTTTATTAACAGGAGAAAAAATAACATTGAAATCGAACTTTTTTAAAATTTTAGCAACTTGCTGACTGATTTTGGGGAAAAAAGGCAAAACAACCAAAGCATTGGAGTTCGAATTAAAGTTTTTTCTTTCAGATTGGGTGGATTTTGTCAATTTTCTATGAATTGAATCTATAATATTAGGGGAATAACCACGATCAACAGCAATAGCTTTTAGATAATTAAGTTCATCACTGAGTAACTGAGGGGTAGAACAAATATTGGAAGCCCGGAAAACAAAAGTTTTAAAAGCCGCAACTTTCTGGCTAGGAGGGTGAGAAGAATATCTGTGAGGTGGAAGACTGACCGCAAAAGGTTTGCGAAAGACAGTAGTCTGAAAATTATCTTCATTACGAATAACAAGAACATCTAGAAAAGAAAGGCAATTGTTCGATTCAGTTTCAAAAGTAAATTGAATGCAAGAATCAATAGAATTCATGACAGAGAGAATATGATTTATATCTGAATTCACTTCAACTAAAGCATAGATATCATCTACGTAACGAACATAGAACGGAAATTTTAAGACTTCAAACAATTTTATTTCAAAATAATGCATGTACAAATCGCAAAGAGTCGGACTAAGAGGATTACCCATAGTCAAACCGTCAATCATACGAAAGAAATTCCCGTTAAATACAAAAGTATTTTGAGATAAGTAAGCACGAGTTAGATGAATGAGCTCCTCGATTTCGAAAAAGGAAAAATGAAATTCACAGAGCCTTTTCTTGAGGCAATCTAAAGCACCTTCGACAGGAACATTAGTAAATAATGATTTAACATCAAAAGAAACCATCATGTGGCCTTGTGGCTTAAAACTGTGAAGTTTCTTAGGCTGCTTTCTTCTCATTGGTTGCCTTTCTTTAGGGATTGTTCCCATAGCGGGTATATAAGCCTGCGTCTCTCTGTCTCTTTGCTCAGTTTTGCTATTTTTTAGCTCGCTGAGTTTTGCACTGATGAAGAATCTCGTTAGTAGATTCGAAATAGCTATTTGCTACCTTCTCATACTTTATTTGTGCATTTATAATCGTTGGTTTTCTATCTTTATACATTTGTGCACAAAGGCTTTATTTGCTATTTTAATCAGTATTCTGGTGTTCTTTTATCTTTAGCAATGTCAGAAAATAATGCATTTTCGAAATTTATAAAGAATTTATAAAAGTAAATTTTTATTAGCTGCCGTCGTTTTCGGAAACGTTTTCCAGTAGCTTTTATAATGTATTCATCACTTCTCTCTACCCGGAAAATCAGGTTTTTGGATACTGTCAGACCTCAACTAAATATTTTCAGTCCCATAACTCAAGTTGTGCATGCAGTTGTAACAAAATAATATCTAAATTATAAAAGTCAAACGTATCTGTGCGTAATGCATACGCCATTTTGTGCATGACAACGCTTTGAAATTTGAAACTCAATTTCGATTTCGCAATTTTTGCTACTGCAAAATTTTAAACTTCTAAACATTGCACATTTTCAATTTTTACACCGTCGTATACTGAAAAAGTGTGTTTTTAAATGCAATTTATTTGAAAACTGTATCTTAATTTATTTGTGAAACATAATTTTTTTTGTAGTTTTTAATACTGTTTTTTTAATCTTGGCAACAAGTGTTACTCTATTTCTATTAAAAGCCATGGAGTAAAAAGAAAAAAAAAAGCATTACTGCATCTTTGTGTTGCCCTTTTCTTATTAAAGAGAAAAAAAGACTTATGCGTGTTGTGTCAAGAATATCGTCTGTTGTAAAACCCGGTGAATTTTGGTTTAATTTACGCTTAAAAAATATAAATAGTGTTTTAGTATCTGTTTCAGCTAATAGCATCGAGACTTCAAGTTTTGAATCAAAATGATCAAATTAAAAAACCAACTTTCTTAAAAAGGTGAATACAGATATGAAAGAATGCATATGTAAATTTTGATATGGTGAAAATGATGTCGGGTTTAGATTTCACGGGGAAAAAATATATGAATGAGTCAAAGTGGAATAAATTTTGCTTTTTTACATTTTGGAATAGTAGCATAAGATCCTTAATTGATAACTTTATCATAATAACATATTTTTATTATTTTTTACAGCTAAAATGTACGATTAAAGTTTAATTTTTCAATTTCTAACTGAATTTTATAAAAATAGTATTTTGTTAACTTTAGGTTAAATATCATTTGTTGAGTTAAACTTACCAATATAAAGTGTAGATGTAATATGAATATAAAATATAGTTGTAACTAATTTGTAGATTGATTGATCAATAAAACAGTTCCTTTTTAAACATTTTCTTTCATAGAAACTCGATGGGTTCTACCTTGTAGTTTTAATTTTAATGTTGATAATTCTATATGTTTGTCAGTCAAACATATTTGCTGAACATGAAAATATTTACCTGAGAATTAATAGCATCGGAAAAACCTTTTTACCGGTTAGAGAGAATTGATTGTTGCAAAAGCTACTCGAAAGCGTTTCCAAAAATTATGGACAGCTAATAAACGTTTGTTTTTATAATTTTTTCTTTCAATTTCAAAAATAGATTATTTTGTGAGGTTTCTAAGGATAAAGGAACGCTTTTTGGAATCTTGAGTGACTCGGAAGAGGCCATTATATATTTTTACTCATGATTTTAGTACATTTTCATAAATAAACAAGCATCTCAGACACTCATAAACAAGCATCTTTTCTTTTTTTCAGTGTAGATAAGGCAAAGAAAATTACTTCAAAATACCGGTGTCCAGAAAATTTGGAGAGACTGATTTAAGTGGAACATCCGACAACAATATTCGTTTCTGACGTCGTGTATCTCAGCAACAAGACATTGTAGAGCATTCAGTGGATATTCCAGCAAGAGCACTTCAATTTACCTTTCATATAAAGCGCTCTACCGTTTTAAAAAGATATTTCCGACTTTGGTTGCATATGAAACCAAATCGTCTTTGTACTTCCCTATTTCTTCCGAATTTCTCTCTCACTTGAGCTAAATCCTTTTGCCTGACTCTGTTTTGACTGTTCTGTCTTCCTTTTTAACCGATGACCAGGCCCACAACCTTCCGGTTTTCCCAGCTGAACCAATTTAATACCTTGTATACCATAGGGAAGGTGACCGTCTAATCGCTCCGTTGCTGCATTAAACCTGATGGTCATTGCCTCGATCGTTATACTATCTGCTGTGTCTACTGCTCATTTGTTTTTGCTTTGCAAATTAATTAATGTTATATCTTGTTGTTTGGCACCTGCTCATTGCTACTCAAGTTCATCTCGTAATTTAATCCCTTGATCAGAGGGCGAGACTTTCATCTGGCGTGGCAACTTCAGAGATATAATTCAAAGGTAACTTACAAGGAAGGTCTCCATTGGGGGCATACTCAGAATTTTTTGACAAAAATACGAATTAAACTACTCATGTAGGTAATAAAGGATCAGTGAAAATTAGCGGCGGAATTACATTATTAGATATGTAAAAAAATAAAATAGTTTGGAATAATTGGCGTGAAAAGCTGAAAGAGACGCGGGATTTGGCGAGCAGTGCATTTCCTCGCCAAAAGCAGACGGTTTTAACGAATCTGAAAATCGATTTTTATTGACTTCGCTGTTCAAAATCTGCAGCATTTACTGCAACGTCACTCCACTACTTTTATAGAATATCTCTCTTCTGACCAATGAGAATGCTCCATAGCACGATGAATTGACCGTGTCATACACTGTTAAAAATCTGCTGCATTTTGTTGCAACGCACTCCACCGCTTGTATATAATATCTCTATTCCAACCAATGAGAAAGCTCCATTTCACGGCCAAGAAACCGTTTTCTATGCAAGCAAAGGAGTGGGTTGCAACAAAATGCAGCAGATTTTTAACAGTGTATTTTTCAATTTGGAACAATTTTAATCAATTTAAATTGTGTTTTAAATGATAAAATATATTAAATTCATTTTGTTATAAGTACATATAAACGTATATGACAAAATTACACTTAAAGTAAAGTAAAAATGCAAATCTGAAATTACTTAAACTAAACTTATTTAAATAAATTGAACATAGAAAGTTTTTTCTTTAAAAAGTATTCGAAGCGTAAAAGCGTATTTTTCAAAATTTCGTTTTTTCACCAACCGAAGATAAATCGCCAAATAAACGAAATTTTTATTATTTTTTTTACGGACGTTATAAGGAGCTTCCGCCAAAATTTTTTTTATAAACATATATAACTATATGAGAAGAACATTCTGTAATTTTTTCAGATTTTTCTGAGTATGCCCGTATGGAGACCTTCCTTGTTAGAGGACTCTGCACCCACTGCGGATTTTACATGCACCTAGTCGTATTTAGATTAATAAGACGGATTTTTTTAATACACACAGTATAAAATTGTACTAATATTTTTTTTAAGAAAGAAATTTATAATTTCCCTCCTTTATAGAAATTTCTTTTCTAAAACATATAAAAATAAATCAAAGAAATTGAAGAATTCTTTCACAAAAATTTTAATAATGTATTGTTAGCTGATAAAATCGAATGTCTTTTCTAATGTTTACTCCCAAAGAGCAAAAGACTGTCTTAGTTAAGAAAAAAATAGCTGTGAAACATAAGAATATCTATTCAACACACGTATTTTTTTTTCCCGCGAAAGATATTGTTTGAGCTTTTTCCCTCAGTGATCAGCCATATCATATTGCACAAAACTTGGTAAAAGTAACGCCAGCAAGAAAGGTTTTTGCCTTTTCATCTTTTGTATCTTAAAGATAATGGTAAAATAAACAAAGAAACAAAACGAAATAAAAGCTTAATGTGTACCAATTTTTCTATACACGTATAAAGTAAAGAAAACTAGCTTTTTCATGCGATTTTTTATTTAAAAAAAAATCTTTTTTAAGAAACATTTGTCAAAAATCATTTCAAATAATTCTTTGTTTCAAAATTTAATGGTAAGGTTAGCGTTTTATTAACTTTGCTATGTATAGAAAAATTTTATGGAATTTCAAATATCGTTGTGGTTTTTGTTTTTCAATAATAATGAGAATAAAGTTTTCCATATTTCCTATTTTCCTTAAAATAAAAAAAAGGTCTGAAAATGCACGTTAAGCATGAAGAAAACAGTACAGCTAGTCTTTAATAATAGAGAGAAAAGTTTGTGAGTGCGTGGGCATTGTTCTGAAGAGACCGCTGCACGTAGAGCTACAAAATTTGAGGGGAATTACTTCTATATATGAAGTTTTGCACCTCGAAGCCCGATTTTCAATTTTTTAATGTTTCAATGCGATTTTTTTCACATTAGCGATAGTAATAGGGTTTCTTTTTTTAATTCAATATAGTAAATTTTGTCCCCTTTTCAACAAGGTTTATATGGAATTTCTGCAACGGTTTTTCAATTTTTTGCAAATTTTTTAATGCTATTTTTAATATTTTTTTTTATCATTTTGTGGCTATTTTTTAACATTGATTAAAGGAATTTTGTTTCAAACTTTTAACCTAATGCACGAAATTTTGCTGCTACGATTTTTTAATTTCAAAGATGTTTAATGAGATTCTTAGTGAGATTTTTAGCAATTTTTTGCGTTTAGCGTCATTTTTTTTTTTTTTTTCGTCTTCGAAATATTTCCGATTGCAATGTTTTACCAATTACAGTAAATTTTGACCAATTTGAGAGCAATTTTTTAATATTTGTATATTATTAATGCATTTTTCAATGCTATTTTTAGCGGGTTTTTTTTTTCGAATTCTTCAGCAATTTTTTCGACATCGGAAAATGAAATTTTGTTTCAAACTTTTAGCCTAATCCTTTTATATATACAACAAGTAAGAAGAATCAAGCGTTAGGTATAGATTATGAAACACTCTCCAACACTTCCTGAAATCTTTAACAAAACTTTATTATTTAGATAAATAAGGTGTTACTGTCCATAGCCAAATATGTATTTCAATACTTTTGAACAGACCTATATATACTATACAATGCGGAAGTTTAGTTTAGCAAGAAAACGCCTAACAGGTTGAAATTTCTCTTCCAGCAATTTATCCTAATGTATGGAAAAATACTTCAATACTTTTGTTCAGCCATGTAGTTTACCTAGTACCTTTACTACACGCCAGTATTTTGTTAAAATTTAGTTCAAACAAAAACGTTTTTAAAACTACCTAAGTCACATTTCCAGACATTATCATCCATGGATGACCATGTAGATAATTCTTTGCGTGACCCTGTATATCATTTTATTTATATTTTACAAACATTTCTTAATAAACTGAAAGCAGTTACACGTAAAAATGCATCACTTATTTATAAACCACCTTTAAGTAAATTACCTTCATATTCAGTAAGGTTTGCGAGCTCTTTTGTGTAACCCTGTATATCAATTATAGCATTTCTACACACCATATAATATGCAAATACATATACATATATATATATTTAGTAAAACTTAAAAGCGAATATCACAATTGAAAATGCATTTCATCTACCCATCAGCTATCATCGATAATGTACAGTACTTCGGATAGAATATACGATTTGAAGTATTTTTGTGTGTCCTTTTAAATGCTATGCACATCACATTATGCGTGAAATATTGAGTTTCAACAATGTATATAAATTTTATGATACTTGAAATCGTTTAACATAGTTAAAATATATCACAAAAAATTCCCTTCTTTATTATTGTGTAATGGAATTCTTTTGAGTGGCCCTGTAAATGAATAATAACTATTATTTTCACTGCATATTTTACACAATGCATAATTTAGTACATTTTACCAATCCATATAAATTTGAATATGTATGACCGGGGTAACACCTTTAAAATTCATTTGAAAGGATTTTTTCCCATAGGCCGTAATGTATCGGAAAACTTTTGACTATCCCCGTAAGTAAACTAATCGTGGTAGAAACTTCTCAATAGGATTCGTGCTAGGGTAAATACGAATAGCATATAAAAATTTCATAGCGATCCGAGTATATTTACGGGAGTTAGAGCGTGGACAGACGGCCATAAAGTTTGATGAGTTTAGACAGGTCTTTAAGCACGAGTCTAAAATTTTTGGATTTTTTAAATTTAATTTTATATTTTTATTAATTTTATATTTAACAGAACGATTCGCCTATTTTCCCGATCTTTCAACTTCATCAGCGATTTGGATCCGCTCATAAAAGCAATCTGAATTCAATCTTTTAGTATCAATATAGTGAATCTTGTCCACTTTTCAATAAAGTATATTTGTAATTTGTACAATGTTTTTTTTTTTTTAATTTTCACGATTTTTTAAGTATTTATTTCGCGAAAAATGGGAAGTTTGTTTTTTACCGGCTTGGGGAAAAAGTTGAAGATCATTTGAAAAAACGGACTAGCGTTACGAAATCGTGATATGTTAAATGTAATACTGGGAAAAGATAAATTATTTTATGATATATTTAAGGATATTATCACGGAAAAGGAAAACGCCGTGCCGGTCTGCAAGAAATTGTTTTAAAAATATAAAATTTGAGTGTTCATATAAAGTCGACCACCACAAACTTTAAAACATTCTTTTAAAATATTTGAGCAAAAACATAACGACGAGTTTAAAATTAAAGATTAAAATAGAATGAATTAGTATTTTGAAAATGCATTTCGTAACAGGATGGTGTTCCTTTTATCAATGTTTTTATCGGATCCGCTTCAGGAGCAGGTTCGGCATTTTTAATACGATCGGGATTTTATAATATGAATTACTGGAGCGCCGCTACTGTATTTCATATCATAAAAACTTGAAGCTTTATTGGCAGGCTTGCAAAAAACCTATAACTTATGCACTACAAATGTGTAAGAAAAAATACAAAGATGCCTTTTTAAAAAATACAATTATTTTCTATATTTTTGGAAAAAAAAAAAAAAAAAAAAAAGGATATATTATTGACGATATTATAACATGCTTTAAGCCAAAACTTACTTTTTGTTTCGCCTTTTCCTTTATTTTTAATTTAATTTAAATCCAAAAATATATGCATATACTTGATACCCCATGTAAAAAATTATTAGAAAATAAAGCAAAAAATTCGATTTAACCCTTAACTGGTGGAATCGTGTCATTTAATCCCCATGTATTTTTCTACTCATGTAATCTCTCCATCATTCAAAATTCATATAAATAATAAACTCACTGATTAATTCAACTAATTAATACAGTTATGTAAAAATAGCATTGCTTTATAAAAGTTAATTATTTTTTATTTTTTATTGTGTATAGATAAATTAGAGTCAGCCCCGGCTTGTAACTGAGTTTTTTGGAACACTAAATATTAAGCTGTCAATTTGCCATAGGGTTGTATTTACCATTATTTTCTAAAAAAGAAAAAAATTTGATTTATTTATTGGCAGAAATCTCTGCTTCTAAATGAGGCAGTTAAAAAAATACTGCTGAAAAAGAATATATTTGGTAGTTATGAATTTAGTATATATATTTTTACATATATATATATATATATATATATATATATTTAATTATTTTTTATATATTTTTATATATATTTTTCTAAACTATGTATAATTGGAAAACATAAAGGTAGATAAATGCAGAAATGTAATACAGAAATGCTGAAAATTATATAAAATTTAGAGGGCTTTTTTCCCCTTGCCTTTATATTTAATTATGTAAAATTCAAAGAACAGCTTTATTTGTAAAAAGAGGCCAAACTGGTATAAAAAATATTGGGTATTTTAATTGATATGGAATGCGCATGGAACATTTTGAAAAGTTATCCAAAACGCTTAAAATACTCAGGAAAAATTTCTTATTTTTTTCTTTTTGTAAATTCTTGTGTGATAAATATACAGGTGGCCAACAACAACGGTGGCCAATGGTTAATTTCTAAACCGTTAGTCTTAGACATATAATTTCAGTTGCAAAAATGCTTTAAAAAAAGGTAAAGAATTGTTTTTCAAGCGATTTAGGTTTAAAAAATAATATTAAAAAATTACGAAAATTAACTTTTTATATGATCCTCCGGTTCTATTAGTGATATTTAGTAGAAATTTCCCATCACCCTATCATGGAATACAAAAAAGATCCCATTCATCTAACATTAAAATTGACCGAGTTATGAAACTTTAAATTTTATGACTTAAACCACTTTTCTATAGCTGAAAACGAACGAGTTGGACTAAGTTTTCAGGGAACATATACTAAGTGCTTACATTATTATAAAGGGCGTCCACTTCCAAAGCTGTGAAATAGCTAATTCCTAAACTATTTGCCATAGACATATAGTTCCAATTACAAAAATGTTTTAAATGAGATAAAGAAATATTTTTAAAGCAATTTAACTGAAGGTGCTAGCACCGTATAAGTTTTATGATACTGTTAATTTTTATTAATCAACTTCTATATTGGTTAAAATAGTTGAAGACGTGAGTTTTAAAATTCTCTTTATCGAGAAAATCAAATGTTGGGAAATCGCGAATTTATTTTAAAAAGATGTGTTATTTTGATAAGCTTTTATTTTGCTTAAAACGCTTGTGCGAATGTTTCCCTAGTTCAAAATTTCTATTCAAATTTTAACTCACTTCCAAATATCCGATCGAGTTTCAATTTGAACACCTATTTATATCCAATGACAATGTAATATTAATACAATTATGGGTTCGTACCATTTATTTATTTTATAGGACTACACCAAATTCTGTTAGGTTAAGTAATTTTAAATATATGTCATTTTGTAACGAATTGTGACTGTTGCTTTTCATAATTTAAATTAACAAAATTTCTGTTATTTTTTTACTTATATTTTTAGTACAAATTTTGCTTTAATATGTAATCATCAACATAAATTTAAAAATAATATTTTAAAAATTATTTTACTCTCAATATTTAATGTTAAATTTTATATCTTGCGTTTATTTTTATTTCCAATAAGTTTGTGGCTGACCCCCTAATTTGCAGCAAAAAAGATGCTTCAACTTTAAATAGCTATTACTCGGTTAGTTTTAATCGCAGAGGAATGGGACTTTTTTGTATTACTTGTTAGAGTAGTGGTAAAAATTTACTAAATATCACTTATAGGACCGGGGGACCGTATAAAAATTTAATTTTCGTAATTTTTTAATAAAAGATTTTTTTTTTACCTAAATCGCTTGAAAAATAATTCCTTACTTTTTTTAAAACATTTTTTCAATTGGAATTATATGTCTATGACTAACGGTTTAGAAATTATCCATTGGCCACCGTTGAGAGTGGACACCCTGTATAACATAATCATAGTGTGCCCTTGAATAATTTTCAAAGTGCAATTAAAAGAAATAAAAAAAATGAGTTTGAAGGTTTTTTGTCCCCTTAACAATCTTTAATTCTAAATTCTAAAATCACTTAAATCAACATAAAAATACGAAAAATGTATGTACTTTTCTAAATTTTAAAAAATGTAAGTTGAAAAATGTCAAAAAGAACAAAAATTGCTTTATTAGACTATTTTCATGTTTAAGATCTATTCGAGCTATTTTCAAAACAAATAAATCAGAATAATCTAAAACTGCACGATGTATGATATAATGATCTGAAACGTCATCGTTCAAATTTCCATAACGCACGTTACATATTATTTTACTTCGGATGTTTATTTCCATATTCGTAATCATGGAATAACTCGAGCCGTATTTTGATAAGTTACATGATGTTGCCTTATTACAAATTGATATTTTACGTGTTATAATCGTTATGGTTTCTCTTGTAATGAATAGATAGTATTAGATTGTAGAGAAAAAAAAATCGTACTTTCATTAAAATTTATTTGGATATTTTTTTCTTCGTGGAGTAAATATCCTCTAATCCGGCTATTAAGGTTCACCATGCTGGATAACTTCATGCACGACTTTCGGAAACACAACTGAATCGAGAAGAAATAAAGGAGCTGGTTGAAATAGAATTTAATGAGCCGAGAGAAGAAATTTTGACTGATGAAACAGTCATTTAGAGTGTGATCAACCTAATAGCCCTCCAAAACATTGGCTCTGATGAAGATGATTTAGACCACCGGTTCCCAACTTATGGGTCGCGATTCATTAGTGGGCCGCGACGAGTATTTTGGAATGTGTTACTGAACAGTCGAGGTTTGTCACAAAAATATATCTTTCATTTCATCTGTTGACAACAAAAAACTATTTTAACAGCAAATAATAGCTTAATGGGAAATACTCAATATCCATCGGAACGAATAAATGTGTAGAATATCCAAAAAGGTCTAATCAGCCTTGAACTCCTTGATAAAGTTCAATACAACATATTTGTGTTAGGGTTCTTTTATTTTTTTTATTTTTATTTATTTATTTATTTATTTATTTATTTATTTATTTATTTATTTATTTTTACTTTGCTGTTTTTATAAAAGAAATACAGGAGCAAACTGCGGATAGAAAGTGATTTTTAAGGTTAAAATTAGCCAGTTTTAACCCTGATATAGATGCTGTCATCGGTGAACATCAGTACCATAAAACTCACAGATTATAAATTTGTGTTTTGATAATAATTAAACGCACTTTAAATTATCTTTGTAGTATGCGTGTTATTTTAATTACTATTCCACTTACACACATTGGGATTAACCATTCTTGTTTTTGTTGATAACATATTCTACAAAAATTTGCCCTTTTCGTACGATAGGAAAGTCGATAGCTTATAGAGGTAACACAACATTTTCCATACGGCCTTATATTAGATGGGTAGCTTACCAATACAGGTTAGGAACCGCTGATTTAGACAAATCAAACAGCATTAGTCTGATTCAAGCACCTTATGCCTCGAATTACTACATTTATAAAGTTTTCTGAGCAACACAGCAATTAGTTCAACCGTGCGGAATCTCTGAAACTTTGAACAACATAAGAAATAACTTTCTAAAAGAAAATAAAGAAAAGAATGGCTTCAATGAGTAGGCCTACATCGTACATTTTCATTTTATAGTCATGTACACATGTTGCTCTTTGCATTATTGAGTACTTTTTTTAAAATTATATTTAAACTGTTTAAAGAATAGAAAAATATTTTACTGTCACTTTTTGTTTAATTTTAACTTCCAGACGTTTTTTCTAACATTCATCTATAATCCAGAAAGTTTCTTAATCCGGCATGCTCCAACTCCCGAACGTGCCGGATTAGAGGATATTTACTGCATTATTTTGATAGGCATGTGGTTTTATTATTATAATATAAGGTACCCCGGGGTAATAACGCCAGGCGGGGTAATAACGCCAAGTGCTTATATTTTGCATAATTATGAAATAATCAGGTAAATGACACCATTGTGCTCTGCGCAGAAGGGTTTTGAGTCATATAAATCGCAAAAAACTGCTTCAAGTTAATTTGTTTCATTTTTAGGTCTTATTGTTTTTACAAGCAACTAAAATTAACGCTTGATCTAAAATTTGCGAGATAAGGTTTTTGATCTGAAGACTATATTTTTTATCCAGAAATACTTTGTTTATTACATAAATTTGTAGTGTATTTCATGTACTTTCCAATTGTTGTAGAAGATTTTGGATATCTTCTCGAGAAAATTTGCAGTTTAGGATTTACTGCGCAATAAGTATCCCGGGGTAATAACGCCAATCCTTGGCATTAATACTCCGGTTGATTCCCTACAGTGACCTAGCTACATCCTAAATACTGATTCAAATAAACACAGTTAAAACTGTGCAATGTTTCTAATAATTCTATTTAAGCGGTTCTTTTTAAGCAAGAAGCTCACGGTCTGATATTCTTTTGCCTCATCCTCCCCCCCACACCGCACCTTTATTTTTCTTACACTTTCACAAAAAAATGAACATTTTCAATAGCTTAGAATGCAATTTGTCAATTTCTAAGTTTGTAGAGTTTGTATTTTTAGAATTGGGCAATCTACATGCAATTATTCCATCTTATTTAATAGTTTTGTTTGCATGGCGTTATTACCCATATAGGTGGGTAATAACGCCAAATAGCATTGGTCAAGAAAAAACGCCATTACATTTTATGAATACATATCTGTTAAATTATTTTATTTTATATAGATAGTCAATGAGTTGCTGTATCAGATCCTATATTTGTTTGAAAAATACAATCTAAAACTAAGCCGTAAAAATTAGTAGAACCTTAACGTGGCGTTATTACCCCAGGGTACCTTATATCTGCTATATGCTCCTTTCTCTATATTTAAATATCCTGCTAAGCATGCCAATATAGTTATTATTTGATCAGTACGCTCTAATAAATGGTATTTTATGTACCAATTATTGTTAGATATAAATACAAAATATTCTTATCTCTGCATGAATTACTTCATTTTAATAAAACTTTATTCCTTTCGTTTATTAGATCACATATAAATAAACTACTTTCTTTTTGTACTACCAGTGATGCAATAAAACATTCCATTTTATATAACACATTCTAAGAAATGAACGAGTTAAAAAGGTCCTATTTCTTTATTTTATCTCCCAACATAAAAGAGATGAGAGAGTTCGGTGGAAAAAAAATCTAGTATTTCTATTCGTGTCTGCATTATCTCCGTGGTCTTTCATATTTTCCCAAGTGATGAGTTTTGGTATCCTGAATTTGGAATCAGCAGAAAAACAGTCATTTAAATGCTGGTCAAGCTTCAGATAAATATCATAAGAAAAAATGAGAAAATGCAGAAAAGCAGTATTTATTCTTTTGTAGTAAAAATTTATGTCTATATAAAATCAGTATTTGCTTTTTTATAAGTCCTTACAATAATTAACCAGTTAATTCAGTTTCGTCTCTTATTAATAATTATTGCAGACTTTCTAATTGCATTCGTAATTAAGTAAATATGTAGCATTTATAGTCGTTGCTCAATCCGTCCGTCTGTCCGCATATAACGTCGCAAAAACTAGCCAGCCGAATCGTTTGAAATTTAAAAGATATGATTATTATATAATTTTGTCGAGTCATTTCAAATTTTATGAAAATCGGGTGTATAGTTCAATTACAGGGACAATCAAAATTATTCCGTTACATTACGTACAATGGGGAAAAATAGCTTCAAGCGCATTTTAAGGAAGCAGGACGTTTCGGTCCCGCCATTTCGGTCCCGCCGTTTCGGTCCCGAGACATTTCGGTCCCGAGACGTTTCGGTCCCAAGACATTTCGGTCCATGGCCATTTCGGTCCCGAGACGTTTCGGTCCCGAGACATTTCGGTCCCGAGACATTTCGGTCCATGGTCATTTCGGTCCCGAGACATTTCGGTCCCTGGACTTTTCGGTCCCTTCTCCAGCAAGCTGAAATTTTGTGCACGGGAAATATCTGACATAATTTTATAAGGAACATTTTAGAGTGTTGAATTCAGGGGCAGGTCATTCCCCCCGGAGCTATCAATTACCCCCCCCCCCCCGGAAAATTTGAAATTTTGTGTTTTCAGTGGTAAAAAAGTGTAATCCTCCCCCGGAGCCACAGAAGTCCCTCCCGGAGAAAAGTGTCTGAATTCAACACTGATTTTTTAACTGAAAGTCGCATAAAATTTTAGTGTAATGCAATTAATTAGAAGTAACAAGTACCCCAAAACTTGATCAATTATTTAGAAATCGATGGAGATTTCTGAAAAAAATTCACAGATGAATGGCATTTTTTAAAATTGCCAGAATGTTTTGAATTCTTGAAAGAGGAAACGGGGAAGTTAACTTGGAAACTGATAACTAAATTTATAAAAGAACCCAATTAACTTATGATATTAACACACCCCATAATAGTTGTAAAATTTTAACTTCTGAGATGCATGTTTCCTCTCCAGGGAGACAAAGGTTTTTAAATTGCCAGGAGAAAAGAAAGAGTTATTGTTATATGGAATTTATATTCTGACACTTAACATATTATAGGATTTCATCGCTGAAGCCAATTTTCAGAATTATAAGTGTTTCATTATTTTGCACCTCCGCCACTTCCCGCATGGAAGCAAAAATGTTGAAATAAATAAAAAACATCTGCATCTGGTGGTATTTTACCCCCTGTGCCAAAATTATCATTGAATCCTCTTTTTGTTTATGGCATTTTTTTATATATTGTTTTTGGTTACTAGCATTTATTTTCCTTTTAAACTTTTCCGTTTTTAAATTAAGAAAAGAGTTTCCAGATTGCAACACGTGGAGGTAGTTAGCATTGCAATTACTTTATTACATAAATATATGACACGAGCAGAAATAATTATTAAAATGATTTGTAACCTTTTTTTTTTTTTTTTTTTTTTTTTTACATTTTAGAAAAATGAATTACATCTTGAATTATTAGCAATTATTTTTTCATGACAACAGTTCTTTTTTTATTGTTATTATTACAATCTAGAATGTTTATTATATTGACGCTTCCCTGTTTTTATTAATGTTTTCCAAAATAACGGCAACAGCAAAAAAATTATATTGCCATACTTTTATGCATATATCACATTTATACAACACATCTGTTAAATTTTCTAAAACCAGCTTAAGGAAACTAATTACAAAATTATTAATGTAATGCGTATTGAAATTTGTCATTTCATGTAAAGCTGATATTATTATATAAAATGATTATTTTTAACATTAAAATATAAAAACCCTCATAAAAAATATGAAAAAAAAAAGCCTTCTGTCAAAGTAAGTTAAATTAAAAAAGGTAACTTAAAATATTATGTCTAGGTGGTAAATATCTTATCTAACAATCTTATTTAGTTATGTTATAAGTTTTGAATATTTCAATGTCATTTATAAGCTGTAATAATAAAGATAAAAAATATTCCATTCTACTTTTTATACTGGTTTAATTGATACTAAAAGCGTTTGAAATGAAGATAACAGCAAGAGGAATAAAAAACACCGAGAAATGCTGTTCTTTTCAAAACATTCATATTTCTTCTAAAAAATGCCAGCGATTATGTGGGAGGTCCGTCCGCATTTGAACTCCAGAGTATAAAGGGCATTGTAAAGAATAAGGGACATTGGAAAGAATAATCTGACAAGTGTATAAAGATCAAGATACGTAGAATAAAGCTAACTACCTAGCTCTTCTAGCTATCTTGTATAAAGATGACTATTTGTTCAGATGGGCGTTGACAATTGATTGACATGCAGAATTTTTGCTTAAAAGAGGTTAATCGTAGTACTTAGCTGATACTTATATGCATACATTTCCAATTTTATAGGAACACCAACATAAAAAAAAGTGTTTAAAAATTCTCGGCACACGGTTTTGATTTGTTATTTACTTAATGTTATACATTATTTTATTAAATGATTAACATCATCTTAGAAAATTTGAAAGCATTAATAATTATGTTGTTAAATTAAAAAATTCTCAAAAATTAAATTATTTTTATCAAACATATTTATTAATAAGGATTCAAAATTATTTTAACTATTAATTGTTTAAGTGACTTATTTATCAATTACTTGTTTAAAATCTAGTACAAGAACTATATAGAAGTTATAGCAAAAATGAAAAAAACATATTTTTTAAATTTCAGCTACTATAATGTTATTAACTTCGTTAGGATGTATAAAAATGATAAGGATTCTCAAAATAAATAATGCTATTTATTCATTTATTGGTTAGTTTATCATATTTTTCTTACTCTTTAAATATAATAATTAATATATGATTGATTTTTGCGAACTGTAAACTATAACTTTGTTTCAAAAAATTTAAATCTGCATCTGGATAATAATGTTACCTAAACCTGTTAAGAAATATTATTACGCATTGTTACAGTGTTGCATTATTATGTTTAATTAATTATTACGTTACGTTACTAATTGATTTTTCAAAATAATAATAATAATAATAATAATTTCCTTTTTTGAAATAAATAACAATTTTTGAATAATAACTTATGGTGATGAATAATTGCTATAAATTAAATCTCAAAACAGTTAGTGATTTTAAAATGAAAATCAAATTAATATTTTATTAAATTTATGTATTTTTAATTTAATGAATCTTTATATAATTAAATTGATAAAATTATTAATATGCATTTCGAATTTTACTTTACATAAACTCAATAAATAATCTGTTTTATATTCAATTTATCATTGTGTTTTGTAGTTGTTATAAACTGAAGCTTATCGTTTACTTGTTTATTTATTTTATATTTAAAGTTACTGAAATTTAAAACTATTTATTCAATTAATAATAAAATTAAAATAAAATTTGTCAATTTTTTTCTGTGAAAGTGGGAGCGAAAAGGTAATGGAAATAAATAAATAAACGATAAATTAAAAAAGCTTAGTTTTGTCAGTTAAAAATCGAAAATAAAATTATTTAAAATAATAGTTACATTATTATATAAAATTTAAAAATAATCATTTTATTACAAAGAAATAGGCCCACTTTCAATAAAATTAACTCGCAAAAATTGTCTTCATAAAGTAAAAAAACTGTTAAAAAAAAAAAAAAAAAAATTGCAACCAATAATTATTACATAAAAAAAGGTCGTTGGACCATTTTTATTTTTTTAACAAAAAATTTTTATAGCACGCCTAGCTACGAAATAACTAATTTAAAGATTCTAAGAAAGTGTGCGAAAACAATCAATAAAAATAAAAGTTAATTAATAAAAATAATAGTTTATAGTATAGATAAAATACCTAATACAAAAAAATATATGATATAACTTAAAATATTTATTCTGTTAAATAATAATAATAAAGACAGTGTAAAATTATATAACATTGTTTAATCAAATTTACAACTCGCTGTGATTTTATTATCACGAGTTACAATAGATTAAACTTATTGGACTATTATATTCAGCTTTGTATAAAATTTGAGGGAAGGGGGGCAGGAGAATAAAAATATTAAAAAAGGCCCGAACAATGTTGAGCTTACAGCGTTTAGTGGGCCTTCATCAATCAGAAACCAAGTTATAAAGTGGCCGGTAAAGAAATAGTAATGGACCGAAATGGCAAGAGACCAAAATGATTAAGGACCGAAATGGCCAGGGACCGAAATGGCAAGGGACCGAAATGTCTCGGGACCGAAATGTCTCGGGACCGAAATGTCCAGGGACCGAAATGTCTCGGGACCGAAACGGCGGGACCGAAACGGCGGGACCGAAATGGCGGGACCGAAATGTCGTGTACCCGCATTTTAATGATGTTACTCTTCCGAACATAATATAGTTCATATGCATCTATGAAATATATACTAAAATATACATTCTGTGCAATCTATGGTGCAAAGAATATTTTTTATTTATATATAGGACCACACAAAAATATTCTATTACATAATGGTATAGGAGGGAACATTGTTTGGGATGTGTTTTAATTATATATTTCATGTTTTATGAAATTGATATTTGTTACTGAGGTTTACTACAAGTTATTCCTGTATGTGTACTGTAACAGGAAGCATTTAGTATTTAGAGGAACACAGAAAAGATTTCGGATACTGTATTGTATCTAAAATCCTGTATATTTTAAAAACTTTATTATAGTACGAACGGACCTCATTTGTTGCGTCTAATGTACAATTTTGGTCTTGTTGAAGCAGTATTAAATCAGTAAAACCTGTAATAACGACTGTAATTTAGGAAGTGCATAATTAACAGCTTTCTTCTTAAGTCGTGCATAGAGCCTGATAACCGAATTTTACCTGAACTTGACCGAACGCAAGATTTGGACAGCTATGATTTTCTGTTTTTTTTTTTTTTTTTTTTTTCTCTCTATAGAAATTAGTAGAATAGGCTGTGGTTACATAAAAACCGATTTCGAGCATGTTGCAAGAGCGGAAGAATTTAAAAAATACAATGGAGTATTTTTTTTAAATCTCTTTTGAAGAAATAATTTTCCATATGTGAAAGAAATTGATTTAAATCAGTTATTTTAACACTCCAGTGAGCTACATATTCTCGATCAGAAAATTAAACTCAAAATTCGGTTACTCTTTGATAAACCAAATCAAGTTATGATCTATCTGATAAAATAAACCATTAATTTCATGTCTTGAAACTATTGGTGGGCTTCTTTATACAGATTGTTAAAAATGAACTGACAATACTTAGAGGTTCATAGATCTGGTTCTACTGAACGGATAAGAATTAAACTTCAAATATATATTACATAAATCATGCGGCCGAGGTTTAAGTAAAAAAGAAAAAAAAAAGGAAATTTCCCCACTGCTTAATACTTTAACGAAGTAAAAAGAAAGATAACAGCTCAAAAATTAAACAATAATGGAATATTTTATTTATTTACACACCTGTATGCTCTGTGTGCATATTTTGTCGGTCAAAAATATGCTGAAAGCATATCATAGCTTTATCAACGACCTCGGGAAACATATCAGAAGTAATGAGGAGATATGGCACATAAAGTCAGCTTTCATGTCCGCTTCATTAGTTATACGTTCTTGATACACACAATCTTTGAGAAAATCTCACAGCCAGAAATCACAATTATTCAGATCTGGTGATCTTGCTGGGCAGACAATCAGGAGATGTGAAGTTCACCAGAAAAGTTCGTTTGAATCACATTTTTTATGCGTCTCGTGGTATGAACAGTTACTACATTTGGCACGAACATTATGGTGGTCAAACAGTCTCTTTATCTTAACGCTGGCTGGGACGACAGGATTCTCCCGAAGTCTGCTGTATCTGTCAATTATGACTGCACATCTAACAAATCCGTTCATTGTGACTTTCGCGAAGAAGTACGGGTCCAAAAGGAAATTTGTCGAGTTTCCACGCCATGACGTGGGGAAATGTAGCGGCTGTTGATGCACGATATGCCCATAAGATTGCGATTGACAGTATTCATTTACTTGCATGTCGCAACACTTAATACCGCTAGTTCAATTTTAACCACCATGTACCATTTTAGGAATAAATAAGGTTTTTAATGGGTTTTTATTAGATTTTTAGGCTTAACACAATAGGCTGTATTGCATACTTTGTTTTGCCTATTAAAACGTCTGTAGATCACACCATTAAACTAATGGCTTAATTTTTGTCAATTTTCCGATCTCAATAAATTTGCTGCGCTGCATATATTTTTACTTTCTTTTGCCTTTACAAATAAATAAATAAATAAATAAATATTGGATTTGTCGAAATTTTTGACTTTCGGTTTTCGACAGATTTTCACATTTTAGTGTAAATTCGTCAAAAACTTCGAAAAACATGTCTTTCTGCCTGTCAGTTTGTGACACAAATTTTATGAACGCTGTATCTCAAGAAGTAATGCACGGAATTTAATAGAAATTTATTTTCAAGTCGTCCCTAATATAAATTGGTGTCGATTTCTTTTTGGTCTTAATCGTCCAACAAGTGGCGCTGCTATATTACATTTTTCGCAATTACTGCAATAGCTAAATCTTAAGAACTACTTCACGGAATATCTCAAACTTCAGATTCAGTTAGTCTTTGATATAAGCTGTTTCCGGTTACGTTCTGGCATAAATTACCCCACAAGTGGCGCTGCTATTCTGCATTTTGCGGGATTTACACGATTCCCACAATCGCTTTGTATCAAGAGCTTAAACACGGATTTTCATCAAATTTCAGATTCTGTTGGTCCTTGATAAGAATTGGTACTTATTACGTGTTGGTGTGAATCGGGTGACAGGTAGTACTGCTTTGTTGCATGATTCCCATAACAGTCCAAGAGCCGACCACACATAACCCTAAGTCATCGAGCACAAGAAAAATTCCTTTATTTTATGGAAAAGTAGTAATAGAGAAAGCTAATCTTCCATGTCTGCCGGAAGCGAAGTGGTGCATAAGCCAAAAATAAATGCCATTACTGGTTGATTCGTAGACTTAGCATTGTGTTTTCCTGCAGCCAGTTTTCCATGTTTCCATACTGTTGATTGTACGGCAAACAAACGACAGGCTAACTAGTGATTCACTAGTGGTATTCATTTTTGGCTTATGCACCCCTTCCCTTCCGTTTGACATGGATGATTAGATTCCTCTATTACTACTACTATTCCATAAAATAAAGAAAATTTTCTTGTGCTCGATGGCTTAGGGTTTTGTGCGGTCCACTCTTGGACTATAATAGCTCTATCTCAAGAACTAATGCATGAATTTACATTTAACTTCAAATTTAGATAGACATTGGCACAAGTTGTTGCTGATTAGGTTTTAGTGCTAATCGCTCAACAGGTGGCGCTACTGTGCTGCAATTATCACGATTTTCGCAATAGCTGTATCTCGAAAACTGACTCACAGATTTTTCCCAAAATTCAAATTCTGTTAAACGTTGACAGAAGTTGTTGCTGATTAAGTTTTGATGTAATTCGCCCAACGGGAAGCACTTCACGGCTGCATTTTGCAGGATTGATATGACTTCAACGATAGTTATAACCTCAAGAACTAAGACACGGAATTTCATATCCTTATAGAGTTTTCATGATGGACATAGATTGCAATTGAATTTTGGCACTGTAATAGTGAATTTTGAAGCATTAACATGCTTGAGATAAAAGAAAGTTTTGGGATTTGTACATCTTACTAGTTCTCCTAGCAACTCTAAATAAAATAATAAAGATTTTTTATTTTGCTGTAAAGTTTGAATAAATATGCTGAATTAGAAATTTGCTAATTGAATTTTATAATTTTCATAAAATGATTTGAGATGTTGTGAAAAAACGAGTATTTAAGCTGATATTTTCTGTTGCAGGTCAAAATGAGTACATAATTATACTCTTTTAACTAATAGATGCGACTGCCCTTGACAAGGTGAGACCGTGTTTCCGCGAAACGCGTGGAAGTAATTTTCACCTCAACTGGCGAAGGTGTGGAAGAAATATTGTCAAGCTTAGTTGTCTCTGTTACTTAAAAAAAAGAGTATAGTTCAGGATAGTTTTACATTTAAACTTTTCCTTATTTCTCAAATTATCAAGTAAATACGGATGCAAATGTTCATAGCATAATCCTTCTTAAAAGGAAACTATTTTTGATGCAGTTAATATCTAGCATTGAAAAACCCGGCGCTGCGAATTTCATTTTGAAAAAAAATAATAATAAAAACACTATAATTGTATTTTTGGCAAAACGAAATTAGTTTTATTCCTTACCGTAGAATACCGTAACGTCAATCGTCTGCTGTTTGTGAGTAAGTAGTGGTTTGGTATCGTAGCATCTTGTTTGACGACCACAGAGTAAGAGGCTCTTTCTTACTCCGTGTTGACGACTCAACTGAATTTTGCCGTAAAACTAACAATAAAAAATTCCTTACTTTAAAAATTAAATGGATACAAGACACAATGTATATATATTTATGGCAATTCCATACAAGCGTCAATTTTTTTTCTTTTAAGCTATTGCATAGCTTTTATCGCGGGCTTTGAGCACGGCGACCGAATCCAAAATTTCCGTAACGAGAAATATCCTAACACATCCGTAACGAAAAAACCTAACACTCGGTCAACGTCGTTTCAGCTCGGCAGACTTCGGCATGGTATCATTCGGTAGACTTCGGCAGACATTGACGCGGTATTTTTCAGATATTTAGAGGATATCAAGTCTCAAACTTATATTTCTTATTTCAGTTACTATAAATCTATAGTTTCAATAATAAAAATTCCTGATAGAATGAGTATAGAAAAGAATCGTCTTAAGATAAAACAAGGTAGGATAATGTAGCTTTTGGTGATTGGACATCCGCCCAATGGTGATAATCGAAAAATTTAAAATGCTTATAAGTCGCGAGCTAATTTTCGTAGAGTGGCCAAATTTTGTTTGGTAATTTATTATGAGACAGTGATAATTTTTGGTGACAGGAAATCCCCCATGGTGAGGTCGATAAATTTAAAGTGCTTATAACTCGCGATCTAATTTTCGTAGCGCGGCCAAAATTTGTTTGATAATTTATTATGAGACAGTGTTAATTTTTGGTGACAGGAGACCCCCCCCCCCACGGTGAGGGTCGAAAAATTTAAAATGCTTATAACTGGCGATCTAATTTTCGTAGTGCGGCCAAATTTTGTTTGGTAATTTACTATGAGGCATTGTTACTTTTGGTGACAGGAAACCCCCCACTGTGAGGGTCGAAAAATGTAAAAGGCTTATAACTCGCGATCTAATTTTCGTAGCGTGGCCAAATTTTGATTGGTAATTTATTATGAGACAGTGTTAATTTTTGGTGACAGCAGACCCCCCCCCCCCCCATGGTGAGGATCTAAAAATTTAAAATCTTTATAACTCGCGATCTAATTTTCGTAGCGCGGCCAAATTTTGTTTGGTAATTTATTATGAGACAGTAATAATTTTTGGTGACAGGAAATCCCCCATGGTGAGGGTCGAAAAATTTAAAGTACTTATAACTCACGATCTAATTTTCGTAGCGCGGTCAAAATTTGTTTGATGATTTATTATGAGACAGTGCTAATTTTTGGTGACAGGAGACCCCGCCCCCCATGGTGAGGTTCGAAAAATTTAAAATGCTTATAACTGGCGATCTACTTTTCGTAGTGCGGCCAAATTTTGTTTGGTAATTTACTATGAGACTGTGTTACTTTTGGTGATAGGAAACCCCCACTGTGAGGGTCGAAAAATTTAAAATGCTTATAACTCGCGATCTACTTTTCGCAGTGCGGTCAAATTTTGTTTGGTAATTTACTACGAGACATTGTTACTTTTGGTGACAGGAGACACCCCATGGTGAGGGTCGAAAAATTTAAAATGCATATAACTCGCGATCTAATTTTCGTAGTGCGGTCAAATTTTGTTTGGTAATTTACTATGATACAGTGTTACTTTTGGTGACAGGAGACACCCCACGGTGAGGGTCGAAAAATTAAAAATGCTAATAACTCGCGATCTAACTTTCGTAGTGCGGCCATATTTTGTTTGGTAATTTATTATGAGACAATTTTAATTTTTGGTGACAGGAGACCCCCTCCCCCACGGTGAGGGTCGAAAAATTTAAAATGCTTGTAACTCGCGATCTAATTTTGGAACACGGCCAAATTTTGTTTGGTAATTTACTATGAGACAGTGTTACTTTTGGTGACAGGAAACCCCCCACTGTGAGGGTCGAAAAATTTAAAATGCTTATAACTCGCGATCTAATTTTCGTAGTGCGGCCAAATTTTGTTTGGAAATTTACGATGAGACAGTGTTACTTTTGGTGACAAGAGACCCCCCACGGTGAGGGTCGAAAAATTTAAAAGGCTTATAACTCGCGATCTAATTTTCGTAGCGCGGCAAAAATTTGTTTGGTAATTTATTATGAGACAGTGTTACTTTTGGCGACAGGTGACCCTCCTCGTTGAGGGTCGAAAAATTTAAAATGCTTATAACTTGCGATCTACTTTTCGCAGTGCGGCCAAATTTTGTTTGGTAATTTACTATGAGACAGTGTTACTTTTAATGACAGGAGACCCCCCCCACGGTGAGAGTCGAAAAATTAAAAATGCTACTAACTCGCGATCTAACTTTCGTAGCGCGGCCATATTTTGTTTGATAATTTATTATGAGACATTGTTACTTTTGGTGACAGGAGACGCCCCACGGTGAGGGTCGAAAAATTAAAAATGCTTATAACTCGCGATCTAATTTTCGTAGCGCGGCCAAATTTTGTTTGGTGATTTATTATGAAACAGCATTAATTTTTGGTGACAGGAGACCCCCCCCCCCCACGGTGAGGGTCGAAAAAGTTAAAATGCTTATAACTCGCGATCTAATTTTCGTAGCGCGGCCAAATTTTGTTTGCTAATTTATTATGAGAGAGTGTTAATTTTTGGTGACATGAGACCCCCCCACGGTGAGGGTCGAAAAATTTAAAATTTTTATAACTCGTGATCAGTTTTCGTAGCGCGGCCATATTTTGTTTGGTAACTTATTATGAGACAGTGTTACTTTTTGGTGACAGGAGATCCCTTATGATGAGGGTTGAAAAATTTAAAATGTTTATAACTCGCGATCTAATTTTCGTAGTGCGGCCAAATTTTGTTTGGTAATTTATTTAGATATTGTATAGCTTTTATCGCGGGCTTTGAGCGTGGCGAAAGAATGTAGAAATTCCGTAACGAGAAAAAAAACCTAACACTCCGGCTAACGTCGCTTCAGTTTGGCAGACTTCGGCACGGTATCTTTCGGTAGACTTCGGCAGACATTGACGCGGTATTTTTCAGATATTTTGTGAATATCAAGTCTCAAACTTATGTGTTTTATTTCAGCTACCATAAACGTATAGTTTCAATGATAAAAATTCCTGATTAACCTACATGTATTGTAAGATAATAAAAACATTTTAAACGATTTTTCTTTTATTGAACTAAATCTTATTAGTTCAATAAAAGAAAAAAAAATTGTTATCGGTCATCACGCCCAAAAAGTGCAACTTGAATTAATATCAAAAACAAAAACAAAAAAAAACTGCATAAATAAAAAATAAATAAATAATTATAATTGCATAAGTTGATAAAATGCTATGCAATAGCTTTTCCGCGGCAGTCCCCGAGTGCCACACGTATTTTTTTTATTTTATTTTTATAAATTAAGTTTAAAAATATATTGAAATATAATCAAAATTTTCAAATTAATGTTTCAGATTCAACACTTTTGTTTTATTTGCAACTGGCAACAGTCCAAGTAAACAACATGACTGAAAAGTAAATTGCTTTTGGTATTAAATAGTATTCTAAGAGAACACTTGGAAGAAGAAGGTAATTGTTGCTTATTTTGCATTTTTTAAAATAAATGAATGCATGTAGTATAATATACAATGCTTTAGAATAAATAACCTTAAATCCATATTCTTGATAATAATGCATGCAGGATAAAGTTTTGTGTTGTGTCATTCCATCATACGTTTTTATGCATTTTTTTATATAACAGATAAAGTTAACAAGCAAATTATACACGATTTTCTACTTAAAGCAAGTATATAATGGTCATTCATGTAATATGTTTAATTTTTATTAATAATATAATGATTTTACAATAAGTAACATGACAGAAGGACAAATTTCCTGTTATGGAATGGCAATGATTTATGATGGAATGTCAAAACAGTATTTCTTTGCCATTTAAATTTTAAGAAGTTATTTAAAAAAGTGTTTAATTTTTTACGTATACTGAGAACTAAAACCGCAGCTGAAAGGCTAAAAGAATGCAGAAGGAAGACTGGTTTCCATGATGATATTAAAAAAATTATAGCGAAAGAAAGCAAAAATTAAGACTTCTATGACAGCAGTTCCTTTTTAAGATTCTGAATATGTATTTAATAAAAATCAAATTATTTTCAAATTCAAATGAATTCCAAATATATTATTTGAAAAAAAAAAGAAGGGCTTTATTCAATCAAAAATAGTAGCCTATAATAAAGATTATGATGTAAGATCAATTTGCCTGGCCACATATAGGAAAAGAAGTAGACGACAATAACTTGCACAAATAACTATTGCTGAAATCAATTCAGAAATTTATGTGCTTAACTTGAGGAAACAGGACAATAAAGGATTTGTATTTACATTTTCAGAGAAAAAAAAACAGTACAATTGATAGACACCTTTATAGAGTCCAGCCATATTAATGTGACCACCTTGTGATTTTTGACGTTTTGTTAAATATCTGGAAAAATAAATGAGGGGTTATCCTGAAGCTTCAGGTGTGTAAACAAAATAGTAGAGGTCATATTTCTGAGAATATTTTTTTTTCCAATTTCCCATAAGTAACGTCAACAAATTGAAAAAGGACGAATATCTTTTGGGTAACCCTGTCAAAATTAATGCAGCAAAAGCGTTCAAACTGTATATTATAATTAAATGGATTACTGTAAGTAAAATGTGTTCATTTTTATGAAGATAGCATATATATTCATAGAGAAATTAGTTTTAAAAAAAAAATCCAAATTTTTTGCTTGCAATTTGCTGAATTCTTAATATAGAAAAAAGTTTTCTTCAGAATACATGACAAATAGTATTGTACACAAAAACTCATTAATCAGAATTCAAAAATAGTAAACATTGTATGAATAATGAGCAGGTTTACTAAAACATGTTTCATTGCGTATGCATGAAAGAAATCAAAGTTTAATTTGCATAATGTGTTAGCTAAATGTATAGAGCAACTTTTGTTAATGTCTCAAAAACATAACATGAAAATTCTGAAAATTATCGTTGATAGAATAAGCTCAAAACCCGTTGATCCCAAAATGAATTAAAAAGATGAGGGGCTGTATCCAAATATAGTCGTACGAGCAATATCATATATGCTGTATATATACAAATAAGTGGTTATATAGATACACATCCTCACCTCTTTTTTTTTTTTTTTTTTTTTTTTTTTTTTTTTTAACAACGAATTTTGAGCTTATAATTTTTAGAATTTTCAAGCTATGATTTTGAGACTTTCACAAAATTTGCTCTATACATTTTGTTACATTATGCAACGTTACATTATGCAAATTATATTTTGATTACTTTCACGCATGGGTAGTGAAAAATTATTTGGTAAACCTGCTCATTATTCATACAAATTTTATAATTTTTAAATTGTGATACAAGGTATTATGTAGAATATTGTTTCTCATTATGTTTTCTGAATTTTTCTTTTTTTTTTATATTAAGAATTATAAGCAAATTATAAACAAAAAAAACTTGGCAAAATTTGCGGCTGTTTTTATAAAAACCTCAATTTCTCTACGAGTATACATGCTATCCTTATAAAAATGAACACAGTTTATTACATTAACTCATTTAATCATAATCTGTTGTTTGACCGCTTTTGCTACATTAGTATTGACAGGGTTATCTAAAAGATATTCGTTCTTCTTCAATTTGTTGATGGTCCCCTATGGGGTTTCCGGAAAACATCTTTAAAAAATATATAACCTTTATTAATCTTTTTACAAAGCTGGAGTGTCATAATAATTCCTATTATATGTATTCGCCTACATATTTAACAAAACGGCTAAAATCTCAAGATGGTCACATTAATGTGACTGGACTGTGTATATTCAATCGACATTTCAAATGGTAAATAATCGTGCTCGATATGCTTGTGAAAAGTTAACAAATGTGAATAGTTATGTAATTGCGAAACATCAGTGAAGGCTTACTTTAGAGACACGAAATTTTTTGGTTTCTGTCGGTCTGTCCACCTGTCCGTCTGTTCCGCGATAATTGCCTCAAAAAAAGTATCCTATTAACTTGAAATTATGTGGGTATGTTCGTGAGATAGCCCGATTTAGCTGGATAGTTTTATGTTACATTTGATTCATTTGTTCGGAAAATACAGGACATTTAATTTCGCAAAACAATGCTTTCCTATGACAATTCAGACGTTTTTAAAATTTTCATTTATTGAAAGAAAATGGCTCATTTGATTAATGGAATTAAACGATTAATGGATACTGAAATTTTCTATTATTTTGACATTTTGTCTATGCATTTATCAGATTTTTTAAATTATTACATTAATTTTTGGAGAATTTTTGTAAATGTGTTCCAATAATATAAAACAATTTCTTTTGAAGATGTACTTATTTCAAATGCATTTATTTCATTTTTTCTTTTTCTTTCGATAGTTGCCTAGCAACCATTCATCCCAATAATATTATAAGCTTGTCAGTGTAATATTTGAATTAAACAAACGGAAATATGGGTGAATTAATTGTACAAAGATGCAAATATTGTAATGTTTTTGTATCTTTGCATAGAGATGCGTTTTATAACCGGGAATGAACTTAGATTATGTTTTATCTTTATTTTATACAAATATTTTGCTTATAAATTTAAAAGTTAATTTTTTTCACAAAGAATTAATTTATTCTTCAATAAAATTTAATACTATTTATTTTGTTGCCTCCCCCCCCCCCCCCAAAAAAAAGAAAGAATAAATTCTTCTAAATTAATTTTCAAAGATTTTAATGTAAACAGGGAAGATGAAATAAAGAAATAAATAAGAAATGAAAGAAAATGAATACGTCATTTTGGAAATAAAACAGAAATTTTAAATATCTTTTAATAATAGAAGGTAAAGGTGGATTGATTTTAGGGTATGAAAATAAGCGACATTATGACAAACATTATGACGTCATATATATAAAAAAACCAAAAACGCCTTCACGTTCAAATTAAATGGTCTTGGATTATGATATTAATCCTTATTTATTTAAAGAAAAATATTATCAATATTTTAAAATTTATCGTATGTGCGCATTTAACATAAAAATTTATTTTTCATATTTAAAATAATGATAAAAAAACTGTTGTTAAGCAAGTAGATGGATAGTAAATGCCAATAATATGCCCCACATAGATATCAATGTCATTAATTTGCATAGCATAGATATTGATGTCAAAATGATCTCATGATTAATGGGAAATAATTGTTTTCATTCTTAAAAATAGAAAAGTAATAAGATTGCCTGAATAATCCTGTTCAAAAACCACGTCTGTTATTTAATCAAATAGCACTGGAACGATGATAAACAATTACACATTAGTTTTATAAATCTCCGAAGCAAGGCCCCCTTATCATAATATCAAGGCCTCGCATTCAGGAGAAAATCTATTGTTGAAATTGTCCGTATAATTGCCAACTTATTATATGACTTTGTCTCGTATGTAACGTCACCTGGTGCATACTACTGCTAATAATCCCATAGGAAATAATGGAAAACATTTCAGTTTCTAACATTAGATGGCGCTACCAACGTGAAAATCATGTAGTTCAGCGCCCCCTGTACTGCAGTCAAAGGAAACTTGGTGAATGACAAGCCTTTATATTATGATAAGTTAGCCTTGCTCCGAAGATGCTTATTTTGGGGTGATTTTAGTAAAGTAATGTTATCATATAGATTAGGATTTATATAAATATAAAGTCTTTGATCTAAATATTATAGAAACGTAATAAAAGGAATCTTTGAGAAACAAAAGCCGTAAAAACATTAAAATTTGAAATTAGATAACTCCTTTACATAAGTTTTTATCTATCATTTTCTATAAATTACTTCTACACCAAATACAGGTGTTTACGGTTAGCAGGTAAAAAAATATTCAGTACTGCTATTTGTATATTAGAATAATATAAAAGATTTGTCCAATCTGTTGCTTATTCTTGAAAATCTCGGTATAAAATGAAATCTAACAAGGAAGGTCTCCATTGGGGGCATACTCAGAATTTTTTGAAAAAAATACGAATTAAACTACTCATGTAGGTAATAAAGGATCAGTGAAAATTAGCGGCGGAATTGCATTATTAGATATGTAAAAAAATAAAATAGTTTGGAATAATTGGCGTGAAAAGCTGAAAGCGACGCGGGATTTGGCGAGCTGTGCATTTCCTCGCCAAAAGCAGACGATTTTAACGAATCTGAAAATTGATTTTAATTGACTTCACTGTTAAAAATCTGCAACATTTACTGCAACGTCACTCCACTACTTTTATAGAATATCTCTCTTCTGACCAATGAGAATGCTCCATAGCATGGTGAATTGACCGTGTCATACACTGTTAAAAATCTGCTGCATTTTGTTGCAACGCACTCCACCGCTTGTATATAATATCTCTATTCCAACCAATGAGAAAGTTCCATTTCACGGCCAAGTAACCGTTTTCTATACAAGCAAGGGATTGCGTTGCAACAAAATGCAGCAGATTTTTAACAGTGTATTTTTCAATTTGGAACAATTTTAATCAATTTAAATTGTGTTTTAAATGATAAAATATATTAATTTCATTTTGTTATAAGTGCATATAAACGTATATGACAAAATTACACTTAAAGTAAAGTAAAGCAATTGGGTAGGTGTACGCGACCATTACTGGTCATCACACCGTGCTCTGATCGGGGCCGCCACGGCGCTCAAGAGCCCCACTTTGGCCGTCTATCAATGATCGGGGCCGCCACGGCGCTCAAGAGCCCCCCTTTGGCCGTCTATCAGATATGCACATTTGCTGAAGCTCACGGACTGTGAGAGGCGCACTCCAAACCATCAGATCACTTCAACAAGGGGTCGCGACTTCCCCTAGAAAAGCCAACGACGTTGGTTCTCATCGAGTTGAAGTGGATCGCCTTCAGCTTGAAAATTCCTTACCTACACTCAGTCAACTTAGAACTTCCGCGGGAGATCTGAAATCTGGCCCTGCGTTTGTTTTTCTATCACCTCACACTTGGCACAACATCACCACTGCCGCTCGTGCTCCTAGGTTTGAGATGGAATTCCGGGTGCGTTATCAAGACTCTTCATGAGCAGGAGGGCCCGCCAAGCCCCGTCGACCCCACCCTCAACATGGGCTATGTTCCCTGAAATAAAGACAACTCACACATTACTTCAAAACTCCCTTTATTAATAAAACTACAATACAGAGAACTGTTGATCAGGGTGGAACCGCGGGAGCGGTTTACATCTAGAATAATTGGTGTCTCCACACCGGTATGCGCATGTTAGACTAAAATAGGAATGAATGAATAATGAATATAGCGAAACTATTTACATATTTACAATAAGGTACTTGCCCTCTTTCGCCAACACTTAAACCATTCCATTGAGCACAGAACACCCCCAGAAAGACGACCTTCAACTATGAGATTCCTCCACGAGGGAAAAGGTAGGCCTACCAGAGGTGAGGCTCTACCTCCTTCAAGAAAGCCTCTAGAGCCTTCCTGAGCTTTGGAACCACAAAGTAGTTCCGCACCGAGAGCAATGAGAGTCTCGGACAATCACGATCCCTCAGTGGCTGAGTTCCCACACACTCCAACAGAATGTGACGACTGGATGCCGGAGTAGGAGATGAACAGAACGGGCACGAACGAGGCAAGGGCTTGATCCGGAAACGTCTGTAGTAAGCCGGAAAAGGGCCGTGGCCGGTAACCACCCAGTTTATAAGTGGAGATGTCCAGGCGCGTCTTTCTGAAACTCGCGGTAAGATTTCGAAGACGCTTCTGCCCAGAGCCTCGCCTTCCCACCGGTCTTGCCAGGTTCTAATAAATTCCTGGTGTACATAGTGTTTCACAACACTCGGTGGAAGGCAAACATGGGTGTCGGTAACATCAAGCTCAGTCCCTGCTTTTGCAAGTTTATCTGCAGCTTCGTTACCCCTGACGCCAACGTGCGCCTTAATCCAAAACCACTCAATCTCCAGACCCTCCCTCAGCTCGTGTATTTGTACCACAAGTGGATTCTGAGGATTTGCGAGCGAAAGCGCATACAGAGACGACATTGAGTCCGTGTAAATTGAGAAGCTCTCGTATAGTATACCACACAGCTCGATTGCCTTAATTATTGCAATAAGTTCCGCCTGAAAGACCGTGGCGTACGGTGGGAGGCTGTAAGACCTCTCCACCACTAGTGCCCCATTTTCATAGACCGCGAACCCCGAACCGACACCTGATTCGGTTTTGGACCCATCAGTATACACCGATGTCCCCTGGTCCAGATCCTCACTTTGTAAAGAAGCCTCCCTCCAGTCGATAGACGGAGCCCTCGCCGGGTGGTATCTGAAATGTGACACTTTCCTTTCTACTTCGTCTGCTCTAAAGTGAATCGGACCGTAATCCAAATCACAATCTAATCGGAGGATGCGAGCGAGAATGCACTCCTTCTCGCATTGTAGATCCAGTGGAAGGCACCCAGCCAGGACTTGTGTGGCTTCCGTGTTTGTAGTACGAAAGCACCTGGTTATTGACAAGAGGGCTGGTCTCTGCGCGGAGACCTGTTTCTCCCTCATGCGTTGTGTACCTGTCCACCAGAAACTACTTGCATACGTTGCTATCCTCTCGATTCCCAGTTTGTACAATCGCTTCAGAACACACCCGCTCAAGCCCCAGTCCCTCTGACTGAGGTAGCGTAGGGATCTAGTGTAGTTCGCAATCGTTGCCTTAATGTACGCCACATGTGCCATTCCATTGAGTTTTGCGTCTACCATAACACCGAGGTATCTGGCAGACTGAACTGACTGAACATTTCGTCCCAAAAACCGTATACGTGGAGCAGTAGAGGGGTTCCTCTTCTGTCCCATCCGTCTCATCAGGCGGAAATAGATGGAAGTGGTTTTTTCCGGAGAGAAAGCGAGCTTGTGTGCTTTTGCCCATGCTGCAATTCTACTTAATGCTTGTTCTGCTCTTCTCCCGCATTGGTATGCGTTCGGACCTTCAATGAGTAGTGCAAAGTCATCCGCATACGCAATCAGCCGCGCAAACCTCCCCAACTCCAGCTCTAGGAGTGAGTTTGCGACCAAGTTCCAGAAGAAAGGTCCGGAGTTAGAACCCAGCGGGCAACCCACATTATACTCATGCACCATGGAAAAGATTTCAGTTCGGTAAAGTACCTTCCTCTCGGACAGAAAACTCTTCACCAGTTGGAAAAGGTTACGAGGGCACCCCATTTTTGCTAATGCTTCAAAGATCGACGGCCACCACAAGTTGTTAAATGCTCCCCTTATGTCTAACATTATCATACAACGATCGTTATCTCTCCTATGACAGTCATCCACTGTCTTTCGCACTTCGTGGAGTGCATTCTCCATGCCTACACCAGGAGTAAACCCAAATTGGTTCTCGTGAAGAAAACCTGACTGTCTGGCATGGTAAGCTAACCTATTAGTCACCAGCCTATCGAGGATTTTACTCCAAGCAGGCAACAAACAAATGGGCCTATACGAGCTGGCAGCCGAACGATCCCTGTCGCACTTATTGAAAAGAACCAGTTCTGCCGTTTTCCACGAATCTGGGAAAACACCTTCCTGCAGGCATCGGTTCAAGATCCCTCTAAATAGGGGTTTATTTGCCCTGAAGAGCATCTCGACTATCTCGAGAGGTAATCCGTCCATTCCAGGTGCCTTGCCTCTATTCAAAGACCTGAAGACCCCTTCAATCTCCTTCAGAGTGAATTCCGGGTCGTCGTCAGCGAGTTCGTGCATCAAGTCCTCTGTATCGAACTGAACAGGGCGGTTATTTTCACCTTTAACTATTGGGAAGTGATAATTTAGCAGTTCTTCTATAGTTGAGGAAAAGTCCGCGGTTTTGTTACCCCCCCGATCGGTTATTGAACTGAGCTTGAGGCGACCCGTAGATCGGCCTCTGATCCAGTCGAAATGAGGGCCAAAGGGATTATTCGGATTTATCTCCTCGAGAATTGACCGATAATGAACCCACTTGGCCCGACGGACCGATCTTCTAAATTTACTTTTGAGCTTACGATAAATTAATTCGTACTCCTTTCGCTGCAGTTCATTGCTACATCTTTGGGCACGGCGCCTCGCTGCCTGTACCCCTTTTCGCTCGATCGTTAGGGAGGTACTCCACCACGGGACCTTCCTCTTCCTACTTCCCTTCCTTTTGATGGATTCATTACAGAGTCGTTGAACGATCTCTGTCAAGGACTCGACACACACGCTGACTGACTTCCCTTCCAGCCAGTCCAAAGACATGCTCCCTATCTCACGAGACAGGGCCACTCGGAGTTTCTCAAGGTTCAGATCCTTCGCTCTCACCCTGTATCGGGGGCGAGGGACAGGTATCTCCGTACTGAGAACCGTCCTTATACGTCTATGCTGGGTGCCCGTCTCACGAGGCTCCAACTCCCATCCAACTGCCCTTGTGGGAGGCTTAAATCGCCCCAGAGCAAGGTCGATCCAGGATTTTCCATTGGCATTCCAAAACGTTTCCTCACTAGAAGGATCATTCAAGAGCTGCAATTCACATTCCTTTATAAATTCTACTACCTGGTCACCACGTACATCGGCGGTGTGCAGAGGATTACCCCAAAGCGAGCTTTTAGCGTTAAAGTCTCCAACCAATAGAACACTGCTGTCCTTGTACTTATGGAGCAAGTCCCGCAACAAGTTCAGCTCTGCGTCGACCTCCCCCTCAGGCTGAAGGTAGATCGAAGCGACCACGATTTTAATCTCAGGGCTCACATCTATTGAGACTGCGACAATGTTGCTAGCTGTGAGAACCTCCATTACTGGAAGTGAGTTGTTCAACACAGCGACAGCGGCTCGACACCGCGTCTTCGAATAGAATGTCACAATGTCATTTGGGATTCCACCGATTTTCCCATGAGAGATGTAAGGCTCCTGAATGCACAATATATCGTAGTCCATGAGGTCGAGCTGCATCGCATTCATTGTCGTTAGTGACTTGCCCACATTTTGCTGTCCTATTACTAGTTTAGTCGCCATAATCGACGCGTCGTTTCAAACGACTCACCTCTAAAGCTCGCGTTGGACATTTGGGGTCGAGGGCTGAATGATTTATATTCACCCTCATATGTGGTGGGTAAAGTTTGTTAACTTCACGACAGTTCAAACAACTGAACTTGCAAGACTTCTTTGCTTGCTTACTCTTGTGCTTATCACCACCACATTCAAGACATTTGTCTTCGTTAGGGCACGTCCCACCAATGTGACCGTAGCGACCACACTTGTAACATTGCGTTGCTCTCAAGTGCTCTCCGATCTTCACTCTCGACCATCCAATGGTAACCCTTTTCTGACCAAGTAATCTGTGGAAGGTGGCTGGTGTACACTCTACCACCCAATTCGTCAAGTCTTTTCCTTTGATGGGAAACTTGATAGACATTGACTCCACCTCCACATTCGTTTGCTCCGAGACTGCCTTCAGAACCTCCTCGCCCGAATACTCATTCGGAATATCAAAGATAATTACACGCGGCTTTCGAAGCTGAGGCACCTTGCATTGCACGGTATCCTTCAGCTCTTCAGCCTCTTTCACTGCTTGTTCGAGCGTCTCCACATCCCTGCGGGATCCGAGGCGAACCAAGAGGCCTCCTGAGTTAGTATGTCTTTGTCCGACGACTTCTACTTTGAGCTCATCGGGCTTTATGACCCTTTTAACTCTCTGTTCCACACTCTTGACTCCCTCCTTTCTATCCTTGGGATAGATGAGAATCACGTGATCTGTGGCCGGGCCTCTGGAACGGATCTTCCCTCTTCCTCCACTAGGACGCGGAGGCGCTCCCTCCTTCACCTCCGGAACCGACTGCCGAGTGGCGTCTGCGAAGGTGGTTATTCGCTGGTCTCTCTCTGCCACCTGTTGTTTCAGAATCTCATTCTCACTCCTGGCTGCTGCCAAAGCCAGCGCTTGTTCTACGAACATTTCATAAACATCGTCCAACTGAGAGACGACTGCACTCAATTCCAGCTTTTCTTTCTGCGTTTTAGCAGTGCCAGTTATAAGGACCGTTTTCATCCGGTCAATCAACGCTTTTGCCTTGATCCGAGGATCTAAAGACTCATCTATTACAGAATCGTCTAAACTGCTAGCTCTTTGACTAGAGCCTGCCATAGTTGTGTACCTTTAATTTACCAGTCTACCCTACCGGTACCTTCTGGCTACCTGGAACTCACAAAATAAAAACCAGGCGAACGAGACTGATTAGACCCCTAGACGGTTTCTCCGCTAAGGGAGCCGGGTGGCCCCGCCAAGGCTCAGCAACTCGTTCAATCCAATGGGGAGAAGTCTGCGAAGACCTCTCGAGATTGATGCTCTCCGTGAGAATAATAAATGAAAATGCTCAGAACGTTTTTGGTGGTTATCACGTAATTGTGAAGGGCGAACCACCAAAAGACGATTATGCACTACCGTAAACCGCTAAATGAATCTCACACTTGGAAAGCTAGGGTTCTCGCACCCATGGGACGCCAGATCTTTTACCACCCGGTTAAAGTA
Source organism: Maratus speculifer (assembly GCA_964019185.1). Taxonomy (NCBI): domain Eukaryota; kingdom Metazoa; phylum Arthropoda; class Arachnida; order Araneae; family Salticidae; genus Maratus; species Maratus speculifer. The sequence continues at coordinate 363,855,391 of OZ025290.1, read as the reverse complement.
AAGTAAAAAAAAAAATTGCAAAACTAAAATAGTAAAGTAAAAAAGCAAAGTAAAAATGCAAAACTAAAATTACTTAAACTAAACTTATTTAAATAAATTGAACATAGAAAGTTTTTTCTTTAAAAAGTATTCGAAGCGTAAAAGCGTATTTTTCAAAATTTCGTTTTTTCGCCAACCGGAGTTAAATCGCCAAATAAACAAAATTATTATTATTTTTTTACGGACGTTATAAGGAGATTCCGCCAAAAAAATTTTTATAAACATATATAACTATATGAGAAGAACATTCTGTAATTTTTTCAGATTTTTCTGAGTATGCCCGTATCGAGACCTTCCTTGTAAGATTTTCCATTTGCGCAATTAATAGAAAATTACGAATGTAAATTTAACGAGTCTACTGGGGTGGGGTTTCAAAGAAAAGATTTCGAAAGGAATTCGAAGAGATTTATTCGAAATAGTTTCAAAAAGCGTTACTCGAAAATGTTGAAAAAAGATTTCGAAAAGCAAGGTGCAGAAATGTTGCGAAAAGACTTATTCGAAAAGGTTTACTTAAAAAGGCGTATTCAAAATGTTTTCGAAAGTGCTTATTTGAAAAGCTTTATACGAAAAGGATTTCAAAAGGTTATTCGTGAAGGTTTCAAAGGGGGTTATTTGAAAAGCTTTATTCGAGAAGGTTTCAAAAGGGTTTATTTGAAAAGCTTTATGCGAGAAGGTTTTGAAACGTCTTTCGCAAAACATTTGGGAAAAAATTTCCACACTTTTTTTTTCAAAATGGTTCAGAAATGTTTCAAAAAGATCTATTCGAAAATGTTTCGAAAATCTTTGTTCGAGAAGGTTTCCAAAAGCCTTATCTGAAAAGGTTTTGAAATGATTTCTGTTTATAATAATCACATCTCAATAAATTCAATTCGATGAAAATGCTCTTTGCGCTGTTTTTTTTTTTTTTAAATTGGCTATAGATTACAATTACTTTCTTATCTAAAAAAATATCATAATGTGCAGCTTATTAAAAAAAAAGTAGAATACAGTTTCATAAAAACGGGATCAATTTAATGCATGAAATTTCTGAAGCCTTCAACAAATTTTTGGGTGTGTTCATAATCATATAAATATGCAGCATTTATAGTTGTTGTCTGGTTTGTTCATCTGTCTGTCCGCATATAACTATGAGAAGATACCCAACCAAATGGTTTGAAATTTCAAATACATAATAGTTGAATAATTTTGTCGAGTCATTTCAAATTTTGTGAACATCAGATAGATAGTTTAATTACAGGAAAAAGTATTCCATTACATTACGGCAGTGGGAGAAAATACCTTCAATTGCATTTTAATGATATTACACTTTTCGTACATGATGAAATTTATTTGCATCTAATAACTACATTAAAATATATATTCGGTGTAATATGCGGTGCAAAGAATATTTGAGTTTAATTTACACAAAGGCCACATAAAAGCACTCAATTACATAATGGTTTAGGAAGAAACATATTGAATTATTTAATATTTTATTAAATTGATACATGTTGCTGAAGGTTGCTATAAGTTACTTCCTATATAACAGAAAACACATAGTATTTACAGGAACATACAAAAGATTTCAGTTTGATACTGCATCCGAAGTAGTGTATATAAGCGATGAGTGCTGGTAATTTCATTTTTAGTTTTGATATGAATTTTAACTAAATTTTTGCGTATTACTTTAGAGATATAAATGCTATAAATCATATACAGTGTTATGCAAAAGAATTTGTAAAGGATACTGAGAATGAACAGAAATAGCTTTAAAGTTTTTTTTTTTTTAATTTTGCATTTTTACGCTGAACTGCAAAGAACTAAAGATATCTTTTTACAATATAAATAAAACAATTTACAAGATTGGATATAAGGCCTTTTATGGATGATAATCTCTGGAAGAGTGATTTCAGTAGATTTAAGCTTCTGTAAATCTTAATTAAATTACAACTAATAATTAAATAAAAGCTTATTAGAAACGTGCAAATAAAAGTGGTAGATAAAATACAGAGTTGTATAAGAGTATTCAAATATGATTCCATTTATAGGTATAATTTGCCGAAAATGAAATCTAAATCTCTCATGCGTTTTTAAACCATTGCAAGATAGTTAAAAAGTCTTTGGGAATTATGTTTGTCTGTCTATCTGGTCGTCTGTCTGTTTTTCCGAAGTCGAACTGGTATTAATATAGTTGGATTGATGTAAAATTGATATGTATTATTGAGATTTACTATGCTATGTTCGGTACTAAAAATAATATACGTAAATCTTATAGTTTATTTACAGAGACACTCAAAAGAATTTGTCTATTAAATTTAGAGCCGTACCGAGTACTCGGTAAATACTCGGTATTCGGCCTACTCGGCCAATTTGCCGAGTACTCGGTATTCGGCCAAATTTTGGCCGAGTACTCGGCCAATACCGAGTAGTTGTAAGAATTTCATTTTTTAAGCATATGAATTGATAACTGATCTGTAAAAATTATTCAAATATCAATGTATAATATATGTAGTAATTCATAAAACTATTTACTCTGTATTTAACAATATGTATGCAAAATATAAAAAAAATTAAGAACAAAATCCCTAAAAAAATTTCACATTTATACAAATAAAAATACTTTTTTATGTATAGGAAAACAGAAACGGCTTATTTTGGATAAAGAAACTGAAAATACAATAAATGCAATAAAAAATTAATAATTAAATTTATTGCATTTCAAATTATGGTGCAAAAACACTAAACATTCTACATTATCAGTAGACAGGGCATTTCTTTTACTACTATAAATTTGGCCGGCCTCTATTATGTTCAGAATAAACAGTTGTTGAAGGTGCATATAAGAGTTTTTTGCAAAGTTGTACATAATCGAAAAAGTTTTTTTTTTTCCCCTCACCATGCAAATGGAGTGTCAGTTTTACAAGTCTTCTGTTAAGAAAGCCTGTAACTCTTTTTGTACCAATTCTTCATGCGGTGATTTTAAACTAGTGCTAGTGCCACAATCTTTTTGTTCATTCACAATTTCCTCAAAACATTGCCAGAAAATAAATGAACCTTTTGCTAGCAATTTCTCTTTTGGTTCGTTGACATTAGCATTCTCATATTTATTTTTAGGTGCGTTCGTAATTATGTAAATACATAGCACCTATTGTTGTCATTCAGTCCGTCCGCCTGTCTGTCCACATATAACAACGCAAAAACTACCCAACTGAATCATTTGAAATTTAAAATACATAATTATTACATAATTTTGTCATTTCAAATTTTATGAAAATCGGATGCATAGATCAATTACAGGGGCAATCAAAAGGATTCCATTACATTACGGTCAATGGGGAAAAAAAAGTTTCAAATGCATTTTAATCATTTGAAATTTTAAATACATAATTATTACATAATTTTGTCGAGTTATTTCAAATTTTATCAAAATTGGATGCATAGTTCAACTACAGGGACAATCAAAAGTGTTCCGTTACATTACGGTTAATGGGGGGAAATGTTTCAAATGCATTTTAATGGTGTTATACTCATTCGAACGTAATAGAATTGATATGCATCTATAAAGTACATATTATAATATACATTTTGCATAATCTGTGGTGCAAAGAATATTTGTTATTGATTTACAAGGCCACACAAAAGTATTTCATTACATAATGGTATAGGGAGAACATTGTTTGGTGTGCATTTTAATTGTAATTATTTATAATTTTATGAGATTGATATATGAGAGCAATATTTTTAAAACTTCGTTATCGTACGAACGCACTTCATTTGCTACGCTTCACATGCAATTCCCAACTTGTTTGTTTCTTAGGTGCATTTTCAAGTTCTAGATCATCTAAACTCATCAATTTTAGAGCTTGCTTTTTAAGGCAATTTTAATTTACACATTTATAATTTCCATTGAAAAAGGTTAGTTTTTTACTGAGATATTTAAAAAATAATAAATTTAAAATAACATAATATAATCTGTACACATAAAAAAATGAAAAGAAACTGCAAAGCCAATACATTTTTTTTAATCAGAAGAAAATAAGGTACAGACAGTTACAAAATAAATTTGAAATGTTTGCATTATTCAATGAATTGTTACAGTAACAAATAAACATTTTTATTTTTGATAGACAGATTTCAATGGTTGGAATAAATTGGAAGGTTAAAGAATGTTTAAATTTTATATTAGTTAATAACTGTAGTTGTCATGTATCAATTCTCCTTTTTTATTAGTTTTGAACTGTCAAAAATTGTCTTTAAAAGGTGCACAGATAAATTTCAAATTTAATGAGTTAATTTGTTTATACTATATATGTATATTATATTATATGTACACACAGGTATTGATATGTGTACACAGGTATATTTATATATATGTACACCTAAGCTCACATTATGCGCACATCAGTGTTTTATTTTCTTATTATACAACTACTCGGTACTCGGCATTCGGTACTCGGCATTCGGTACTCGGTACTCGGCATTCGGTACTCGGTACTCGGCCGAGTAGTCAGTGGCCGAGTACTCGGTACTCGGTACTCGCCACTCGGTACTCGGTACTCGCCAAAGTACTACTCGGTACACCACTAATTAAATTATGGTTCGTGAGAAAATATCATAATTGTACAACTATGTAGCACCTATAGTCGTCGCCTGGTCCATCCATCTGTTTGTGTGTCTATCCGCATATAATAGCGCAAAAACTACTAAGCGAGAAGATTTGAAATTAAATATATAAAATCGTTGCAAAGTTTTCTGGAATCATTTCAAATTTTATGAAAACCCAGTCACTATTTAATAAAGGTTTTCTCCAATCCATATCAAATCTTATCATTCGTAAATATTTCAGTCATATTTCGTGATAGGCATTGATTCTAGGTTGCCATGGTAATTATGCCTTATTTAAGTGGCATTAACCCGAGAGAACTCTCTGCATGAGATTTTCTTGCTCCATCGTATCTATTTTAAGACTAATATTTAAAACATTTTTCATTTTAATAAATTTAAAAATGTGATTTCGATTTATTTACCTCTTTTGTGAATAAAAGTACTAAGCCAAACAAAAAAAATTATATTAAGTGAATTCAAAGTAAAAAGAAAGGCAATTGGGCACCGTGAGAGAAATTCTCACTTTCTTCTCACTTTCTGAATTTCTTCCGGGTTAATATTATTTCTATATTACTGAATTTAAATATAAAATCGTTATAAATTTATTATTCACGCATTTTTGTATAAGAATGTAGTAGCTCTGACACTAAGTTCGAAATATTTTTAAATTTTCGTTATAGTAAGAAGCATCTCATTTAATAGGTTTGAAGTAGAATTATCGACATTTTTATTTTTATATTTATTGTTACCTGAAAACTTTCAATTGCTTTTGCATAAAGTTAAATATTATGCAAACTGTGGTAAAAATAATTCTTTGAAAAGCTGACGTTGAGGCTCCTGGTATGCAGATTTACTAGTGTAATATCTTATGATGATTCTGGATACTAAAACACTTATGAAATTTATTAGTTTAGTCAATTATTTTTAAATAGATTTTTAAGAAACTTTCAATCATTCCATCACGTCAAAAGACAGTTAATAACTTCAACCCTAGTACTGATAGATTGCTCTAAATTATAATTTTGTACTGCTTATGCATCATATTTAAGATACGTATTAGTTTTAAAACTCAACGATTTCCTAATTCACAAAAGTTTTCAATTTTGAGTGACAGTGAAAGTCATGGTTACAAAAAAAAAAAAAAAAAAAAAAAAAAAAAATCATTCCGTCACACAATAAAAAATTACTCAAAAAAGAAAAAAGAAAATATTTTTTAAAAATTGTTTCAGATTTCCTTTAATCTTTTGGATCGATAGCAGCCATGTGCAAATTGAGAAATCAATTTTTGTTTGAAAATCGCGCCAGAGTAATTGCTTTAACCATGGCCCACTAGATCTATAGGCCCATCTATTTGAGATTAATGTATGAAGTCTCCCGCCAGAGGACTCTGATACCTTGCCCAAGTTATTCTAACCAATCGTGCAAACCCTGAACCAAAATAATGACCACGTGCCGAGCCATGTGAACCGAACAGAAAACAACTTACTCAATGCCAATTTGGGCAGGGTTTGTGTCACGTGGACTCACACGTGGTCCAGTGAAATGATTCAGGGTTTGAAGCTGATCCAGCTTCACTTTTTCGGCGGCTTTTAACGAAATGGGCAAGCCTTATATGCTATCTAGTTGGCTATGCTTTAACTTTAATACTACAATTCAAAATGTCATTCCGTCACATATGGAATTGCCCATATAATAATATATGCATTAAAACAAGTCTATTAATTTTTATTTCAGAAATTAACTATATATTACTTGTGGTCACATAATATTTCCCTTGAAAGCGAATTACGTATCAAAAGTTCCTTTTTTCCCGTAATTGTTCTACTTTTGTGCATTCCTTTTGTTTTTCTCGTTGGGTTTGAGTATATTATTCCATTACCAAGATTGATACTCACTTGTGAATTATATTCCTGATGGATGTGGATTTATGTGTGTAGTATTATATATATATATATATAATACGATTTTTGCAGGCAAATTTTATTGGCTTTCAAACTTATGCCCTATATTGCTATGAAAGGCGCCTTGTCTCGCAGCTGAATTTAGAAAACAGTATCCTTGTTAATAATTAATAATTGAAGGTAACAACCTTCACTACTTATAGTTATGTTTGAAGGAAAACAGTTTTATTTTAAGTTTCTAATGAAACCGACGACTAACCAATTGTGTTCACCCATTTCTTTTTTCACGTCTAGGTATCATCCTTTCATTTTTCATAATATCTCAGCTAATACCTGAGAAATTTATTATATCCATGGAAATTAATGATAAAATATTCTTTGACGTCATCACACACCGTTCAAAATGTGCCAAGGTTGTGCAAGAGATTTTTCCAATACTTATAGTAATGCAAATTTCTGTATTGTTTTCTCTCTCATAACTTTGCGATCTTGCGACAATACTACATCCTAAAGAGGAATTTAATATAAATATGTTTGTTCTTTTTCCACCGTGAATGAATTGTCGTTCACGGTATGGCAACAACAATAAAGAAGTTAATGTGTGATTTGATGTTCTCATTGAGTCGTGCAATCTAAAGACAACAGGAAAATTATTGTTATCTTTTTTCCATTTCGTTTACTTTTATATTCAACTTTTCTCGTGAATTGTGTAGAATATATGTATGTATACATATATATTTTCCTATTAAACATTTGTTTAATATAAGAGCAAAATATTTTTACGGAACTTGTTTTAAAGTATTTTTATATACCTAATATTAATTCTAATAATGATGTAATTATAATTAAAACTACAGATTACAATTAAAAAATAATAATCCTGTATTGTATAATGTAAAACAACAATTCTTCTAATAAGGTGTCCTGGGGTAATAACAACCACTTAGCATTCTACCAATTTTCACGGTTTTAGTTTTAGATTTTTTTTCAAACAAAGATAGAATTTGATACAGCAATTTAATTACTATGTAGACACACACACAAAAAAGTTATTTCAGCAGATATGTATTTATAAAATGCAATGGCAGGATTTCTTCACCAATGCTATTTGCGTTATTACCACCTATGTGGATAATAAACAAAACTTTAAAATAAGATGGAATAACAGCATGTAAATTGTTCCAATTCTAAAAGTAGAAACTCTGCAGCCCTAGAAAATGAGAAATTTCTCTTATCATTAATTTCGGTATCAAGGTGCAGTAATAATATTTGATATTTTATTCTTCTGATAAGAAAAAAATAACAGCACTTGGAACATACAAATTTCTCTGTATTCTTTTAGGTTTTCAACAATGACAATAATGTTCTCTTGTGTATATAAATAAAAAAAATGAACCCTCTTCGTATGTAATTTCACGGGTGCAGAATATGTCCGATCCGGCGATCTAGGATCGGGGGGAATTTTAACCAACCGGGGAAATTTTGCAGAAATATATGCAATTGATTTCGATTTTAATAAGGAATTCTATAATTTCCTGAGATAGAAAATTCACTACAAACAAAAATTTGCGTATGGCGACCTTCACAAACTTTATGCGTACCGTATGTCACGGGTGATTCTGTTACGAATTTTCCGAAAATTAAAAAAAAAACATTCATCAATCTGAAAATTCGGATATAAAAATACCATGAATTTTGTCCAAGAATTACGGAAAAAAACGCAAATTTCACCACGAGATCGCAAAATAACTGCAAATTTTGTCTAAAGAACTGCAAGTTTCGTCAAAAGATCACGAAATGAACACAAATTTTGCCAAAAGGCCACAAAATAAACGTCAATTTCTTCAAAAAATCGCGAAAAAACTACAGATTAATCAAAAGACCGCAAAACAATAACAAATTTCAATATAAGATTGCTAAAGAACTCAAATTTCACCTAAAAATGACGAAAAAACCGCAAATTTTGTCAAAAGATCACGAAACAACCACAAATTTTGTTTAAAAAAAATCTCTAAACAACCACACATTTCGTGAAAGCCGGCAAAAACCCCTGCAAATTTCGTTAAAATATCGGAAATATTGTCAAACGATTACAAAATAAACCAAATTCCGTCAAAGAATTACAAAACAATCTCAAATTTTGTTAAAACATCCCGAAATAACTACAAATTTCGTCAAACAATCGCTAAAAATAGCGAATTTAGTCAAAGGTCCGCGAAAAAAGAAGTTAATGCTGGGATCCCCCGCCCATCCTCTCTGTAACCTTTTAGAAAATTTGGTGTGAATTTCAGAATTATTTTTTCACTCACAATCACTCTTGCCTTACATACTTGCGTATAAGATGAGAAATAATGGAAAAATGGATTTTCGATACATATGGTAGTATATCATTTATCTATAACATACCGTAAAATTTTGGGAAAATTTTTATATGGATTTGGGGAAATGTTGAGAATAGAAACATTTTCTGCACCCCTGTGTATTTTCAGCCCTGAAAAGAATCAACTAGAAATAAGCCAATGGATGACGTTTTTACCCTGATATACTTATTGTGCAATATATTTTAAACTAAAATCTGCTTCGCGAGCACATTCAATATTTTCCGCAAGATTTTGAAAGTATATGAAATACACTACAAATTTATGTAATAAAGAAAGTATTTCCTAATAAATATATAGTCTTCAACTCACAAAACTTATCTGTCAAATTTTAGATCAGGCGTTGGTTCTTACATGCTTCTTCCAACGGTAAATTCCACAAATAGAGCTTTTGGTGGTTATTTGTGATTTGGATGACTCAGAGCCTTTCTCCGTAAAACCAGAACCCGTAGGTACCATTTCCCAAATTCCTTCATAGTTGCGCGTAATACAGCACATGGTGTTATTATCCAGCCTGGCGTTATTACCCGAGGACACCTTAATTATATAACGTAAAAGTCTATATTCTCCAATGACGTTTTCTTCCATAAATGAATTCCATAAATAGTATAGAAAAAATCTGTATGCTAAATGTAATATTTATTCACATATTGTAGACTATATGAATAGTATTTAACTTTAATAAATCATATTTCAACTTCGAAATGTTATGGTAAAAATAGTTACCATATAATATTTTACCATCATTTCTAAAAAGTAATTAAAAAATATAAATATGTAATTAAACAAGTTAGAAATTTCATGTAGAGCATAGCAAATGAGGATAGTACATAGTAAAAGAGAGTTCGTACTATAAGGAAGTTTTTAAAATATTCAGATCCTGGTGTAATAATATACAGTACTTCGTATGCAGTAGAGTTTCCAATATCTTTTGTATATCCCTGTAAATACTACTTTCTATTGTGCAGGAAGTAACTTCTAGTAAACTTCAGCATCAATTTCATAAAATATGGTATATTTTAATAGTATTAAAACGCGCCCCAAACAATGTTTTCCCCTATACCATTATGTTTATGGAATATTTTTGTGTGGTCCTATAAATGAATAACAAATATTCTTTGCTTCATAAATTGTGCAAAATGCATATTTTAGGGGTGCAGAATATGTCTGATCTTGGCGATCTAGGATAGAGGAAAATTTTAACTACCTGGGGAAATTTTGCACAAACATATACAATTGATTTTGATTTTAACAATGAATCCCATAATTACCTGAGATAAAAAATCTTACTATAAATAAAAAGATCCGTATGGCGACCTTCACAAAATCGATCCCTGAATAATATATATCGTATATCAGGGGTGATTCTGTTCAAGTTTCCGAAAATTTAAAGCATTCGGTTCGTAAAATTAAAAGAAAACCAGTCATCAGTCTAATAATTAGCGCATAAAAATACCGCGAATTTTGTCCGAAAATTATGAGAAAAAGAATTTTTTTTCACAAGAACGCAAAAGAACCGCAAATTTCGCCAAAGGAACTTGAAAAATACCGTAATTTCGTCAGAAGATCGCAAAATGAATACATGTTTTGTCAAACGATCACGAAACAAAATCGCAAATTTTGTCAAAAGATCGCGAGCAAACAACGATTTTCATCAAAAGATCGCATAACAAACTCTCATTTTGGTCAAAAAGGTCGAAAAACTTACAAAATTTGTTAAAAACATCGCAAAAAACACGGGTTTTTAGGTGCGTTCGTAATTATGTAAAAACGTATCATTCAATTCGTCCGTCTGTCCATCCGTCCGTCCGTCCATCTGTCTGCAAAAACTACCCAACTGAATCGTTTGAAATTCAAAATATGTAATTATTACTCAATTTTGTCGAGTCATTTCAAATTTTATGAAAATCGGAATCATAGTTCAATTACACGGACAATTAAAAATATTCTGTTACAGTACGGTCAATGGGAAAAAGTAGCTTCAAGTGCATTTTAATGGTGTTACACGCTTTCGAACATAATACAATTCATATGCATCTTTGAAATATGTACTAAAATAAACATTCTGTACAATCTGAGGTGCAAGAAATATTTTTTATTAATATACAGGCCCACACAAAAGTATTCTATTACATAATGGTATATGGGGGAACATTGCTTGGGGCGCGTTTTAATACAATTAAACTATTTAACGTTTTATGAAATTGATTTACGTTGCTGAGGTTTACTACAAGTTGATTCCCGTATAAATACAAAGCATGTGGTATTTACAGAGACACACAAAAGACTCCGGATACTGTATTGTATCCAAAGTATTGTATATTTAAAAAACTTTTTTGTGGTAAGAACGCACCTCTTTTTTTAGGTTTGACGTGCAATTTCCGACTTGTTTATTTTTTGCAGAGTTTGCATTTGAAAGTCATGGGGTCGACTTATACACGAGTATATACAGTAGTAATAAATGATTTCCATTCGATATTTAAGAGAATGCATGTTTCAATGAGTTTCATATATGTCGCTGTGTTTGAAATGATGTGACGTCATAAAAATGTATTTGAAACGATTTCTAACCATTGACCGTTTATAATTTTTTTTTACTGTCCCTGTAAATGTAGCATAAAACTGCTAACATTCATCATTTAATATAGCACTTGTGCTATAGTAAGTGTCAATAACATATAAAAATTACAGGAGCGTATATTTAGGGAAGATACATCTCGGACAAACCGCCAGACAAACTGAACTTATAAACATTTTTAAATGATGTTGAAAAGTGTTAAAAAAGAATTGAGTTAAAAGATCTTTTTAAGTAAGCGTGTGAAAAATAATTGAGGCTACATGCACACAAATTGAAAAAAGAATAATTTCGATTTTTCTGATTTATAATAATAATAATAATTACTATTATTATTATTATTGTTATTGTTATTATTATTATATGATATTATTATTAATAATATAAATTTTATTATTAATGGAGGAAATCTTTATTGGTACAATGTGTAAATTCCTTCAATGTTTTCTATGATGCTTTCGTTATACTTAAAAGAAAATTACTTTTTTTTTAATAAAATGAAAAATAAATTTTAGAAACCAAAGGATAAATATATAAAATATATTAAAATATCATGGAATATGTGAAAATTGTTTTTTAGTAATAATTTAATCTAATGCGAAATTGGGAAATATCACTTTCAAAGACTTTTTAAATGTACGCATCGAAAAGTTATACACTTTTTTATCAGTTCAAAACCGTGCTCTGCAAGTTAGAACCAGCTTTTTCTTCGATTCCCCATCCTTCACACTTGTTGCTCCCAGAAAGATGCGGTATGCGATACCTTCCCTGGAACTCTGGAAAGGTGCGGCTTTTCCGGAAATGATCCTGACCCGGAAGTGGAAGTAACCATGGTAACTTCGGTCTCCTCTCTTTTGAGCATCCAGGTCCCGGCGCTAACGCAGACGCATAAAGACGGCCCTCTGATACTTTACCGGAACCCTGCGAATATTATAAAAGAAATTTTGGGCTTTTTATTTTTTACGCGCGTCGAACAATCATATTTGCATTTTAATTGGAAGTTTTTGTGGCATTCAACCATTTGTGGCAACAGAGACTGTCCTGTGAAGCATATAAAGGTTGTGCGGTGGAATTATATTGATCCACAAAGATGTGAGTGTTTCGCTTGAATTATCCCATCAACAGATGGTGAAAACAGTTGAACTGGATTTAATTTCAGGAGGATATTGTCATATCGGCGGTCTTCAGTTAGTTTCGAGACCGAAACCCCGTCATTTTTGAAAGAAAACATTAAAAATAGTCTTTTAACAACAGTCTCCAAGTGCTGAAAATTGTCAGTGACCTGAGAAGTGGAAATATTTTTAGATTTTCATTAGTAGCTGATGCTCAGTGTTTCTATAATTAGATTTCTGTGCAAAAAGGTATCCCTGACACATGTCCTTGTTGCTGTTTGATGTTTTTTATGTATCGATTTTGTGACCCGCCCTTTCGAAATTCGGACAAATTCTGTTGAATCCGCAATTATTTTGATGTTTCTTTATTTCAATATCTTATTTTTGCGGAAAAGATATTTTTTAAAGAGAAAAGAAATTCTTAATGAAAAAGGAAAATAAACATGACTTTATGATGATGAAATATTTTTCAAGTATCCAAGAAGACTCTTGTGCATTGAAAGGCATTTGGTTTTGTTTTATAACATAAATTGTTTTTAATCTGATGGTAAATTCAATTCTCATGTGTTTTAGTTGATATCGTCCAATGTTTTTTTAGAAAAAAAAAATTACTGAAATAATCTCTTATTTCATGAAATAGCAGCAATTAATATACAGTTACGTAATACATATTCTTTTGTAAACAGTAGATAAACTGAAATTATTTTGAGTAATTATTGCACAGTAATGCTTCCTTTATGAGCTTTCTTGAAATATAAAATTTATTAAAATTTAGAAATTCAGACAAATCTCCTGCAGATAAATAAGAATTCTGTAATAATAGAAGCTCTCTGTGGCATCATATATTTTAAATATATTTCACTAGAATAACATTCAAAAGAAAACAAGAACCTTTTATATCATTCGTAAATGCTTTCTTAATAAGATATAAGCATGTTTCATTTCAATTGAGTTAAAATTTTATATGTCTGTGGGGGAAAAATGACTATGATTTTTTAAAAACCCTCTGAAAATATCCATCATACATCTTTCAAAGTATGTTTTTCTATGACTTTAAGAAAAGAATCAAAAATGAAAACTGTGAGCGATTTAAGACTCTATTAAGAATATTTTGAAGCATTCGAATTTTATGCTTTTGTCATACTTACAGTTAAATTTTTTAAATATTGAACTGGAAGAAAAATTTGCAAAATTTTTAATTAAAATAATAAATCTATTATTTTAATGCATAAAAGTGGCATATTTCTAGAAAAATCAATTTTATTAACGAAATTTGGCATTATTACAGATTTTTAAATGATGTTAGAAATGTTTTGTAGTATAAAATCGTCTGCGTTTGACAATTGTGGTTCTTAAGTCCTTCAGAACGAAAAACATAAAACTGCTGTACTTTGATTGATTGATAATTATTTATACCATCATTTCCTGACATTTTTGTTTCACAGAGCTTTCTCGATAGATTGTGACGTATGCATTTTGACAACTAAATCTTCCTGGTGATTAGAAACTTTTTGTTCAGATAGCAAATTTCACGTTTAAAACCACAAGGTGGATGTAACTGAACGCTATTCATATCTGATTGATCATTAAGTGCTAATAAACTCTGAAATTACTTCTTAAATTACATTAACAATCATAGTAATACTCATATCCGTAACAGAAGCAGGTGAATGGTACAGACATTTCACTAATTTCTTCTCAGAGCCATTTTTTTTATAAGAAGTCTTTTCTATCAACAGTGCAATAATAATAATACGATTTTCTGAATAACAATAAGTAAGATTGAAGTTTAGTGTAACTTTTTTCTTTTGATATGTATTTTCCTCGAAGCTGAATGTTATTCCAGGTCAGAGTTGTCAGTTTTTTAACCAAATTAATTAATGAGTCTTCCTCGTTTCAACTTAGTTGAACATTTCGTTGAATGCTACGCATTTTTCTGTCGTAAAGAAATATATCAATGGGCTAATTGTTAGCCTGATTGTAAAGGACTAAACGAATTGATTTAGACTGCACCTTTTTATACTTAGAAACCGGGAAAAAAAAGCAACAACCATGGAACCCTACAATCGGAGACGTCACCATTCTTTCAAGGAACATCACAGCCACAATAAATGTCCTACAACACCAGTGAGGAGATTTTCGGTTTGGTAAGCAGTTTTTAAAATTCTTTTTTAGAAATAGACAGGTATTATTGGAGTTTTTTATCTAAAATATCATGCATCATGCACAAATATTGGTCGTCATTGAGGGAAATCGATACAGGGCCGTAACTAAGGTGGTGCTAGGAGGGTCCCCCCCCCCCCCGCCCTCTAAAACATTTTAAGCCTCCCAAAAGATTGCAAGATCACTAAATGAATTTATGTTCCGAAAACCCAAATGAAATTCTGCTCAAACATCTAATCTAGTTTTGAGTCTCTTTCACAGTTTTGAAGAAATAGTAAATTGTAATAAAAATAAATGTTTCAACATTCGCTCATCTTATTTGAAGATATGAAGTTAACTTGATGTTTAATATTGCACTAGTTATACACTCAAATTTTTCATCATCCTATTCTTTTCTTGGCATAAAAGGAAGTTATTACAACAGTTTAATGAGAAACCTAGTAAATACAATACGAACATGCACTAATTTATCTTTCTGCCTCACAGAGAAAGACAGAGAAAATATGAGTCCCCCCTCCTACATTTTCTTGAGCCCCTCCCCCTCCCTTCTATTCACTTCTAGCTACGGGCCTGATTCGGCACACTATACCAATATCGAAATTTCGAAAAAGTTTTGAGTTTCAGATTTATCACATACCGCATTCTTCCCCTTACATCCTGAAAAGAAATTCAGATCAATACTTCATATAGAACTACAGTTGCTGCTGACTTAACAAAAATCTACACTGTTAAAAATTTCTGTAAAAACACAGAAAAAAAACGAAACTCTCTGTTAATTTACAATAGTTCTCAGTTAAATGTATTCGATTGAATTTCTCTGTCATTATTTTACACACATTTCTGTTATCTTATATCTAATTTCCTGTAGGAATTTCCATGTCTCTATTTAAAGATATCGTTATCTTTCTTTAAATTTTGTAATTCAAAACTTACATTTTTAAAATTCTTTTGCAATTTTATTAGAAATATTAAAAAAGAAAATTTAGTTAAATTTTTTTTTTAAATAAAGAATAATTTAAAAAGTAAAAAACCATTTCATCGGAGTTAGAAGGGATTTTTCCTTACTGGATCATAAAAGACATATTTTATACTCAATCGCAACAGCTCCTATAGCTCAGTAGTAGGATGTTCTTCCACAGTCAAGGCTCTCGGGTTCAAACTCCAGGACGGCTAGAAACAAATTGTATTAGAGATTTATGATATAGTTCAAATATGCTCGGAAAATTTTAATTCCACGAAGCTCACTGAAGATCGAATGATTCATTAATTTTAAAAAGTAAATTAAATTATTAACATTAAAAGTAAATTTACAGTCTATTCTAAATTTAACTAGCTACTTCTCTGTTATTTAACAGAATCTCGGTTTCTCTAAGCTCTGTAATGTTACATAAGAATTTAGAAATGGATTACTCGTAGGTTCTCTGTAATTTCTTAGAATTTTTTTTAATGTGATATTATAGTCACACTTTAAATAAGATCTTTAAATCCATTTATTTCAGTTCATGCTTTTATTTACTTATTTATTTGATTGAGGGAGGTCTCCAAAATATTAAGGCATCTCTAAATATAAATAAAAAAAACTCGTTTTTTATTTTATTTTATTTTATTTTATTTTTTATTATTTTTTTTAATAAGAGATTTAAGTTTCGATTAACATTTTGATTATTTAAAAAACCATTTGCAGAAAAACTAATCATTTTCTCCGCTCTCTATCTCTTCATTTAATTGTTATTTCTTTCTCTGAAAACAGTGTTGAATTCAAGGGGTGGCCCGGGGGAGGGGAGATTCTTCCTCGGAGCAATGAGTTATCCCACCTGGAAGATTTGAGATTTTGTGTTTTTGATGGTCAAAAACTGCAATTTTTTCTCCCGATTTCTTTTCTGCCCCCCCCCCCCCCCAGGAGCCATAAGAATCCCTCCCGGAAAAAAAAGATCCTAAATTCAACATTGTCTGCAACTATTACTGTTTTTAAAATATCCTATTCCTAAATCTACTCAAAATATCTCTACTCATACACATGTAGGATGTTGCACAAATCGTCCTCATCGAGTTGACCGACTAAATTCCCAGAATTAGAATGAGCTCGATTAGCCTATTCAAATGCAATTATTCCGCAAAGTCATATCTTGTTGGAAAACACCTGGAAACCCGTTTTTGGTTGTTGACTGGTAAGTTTGTGTTGTATCGTGTTTCCTTATCTCAATCCTCCATGTTTTCTTAACTTTGAATGCGGGAAAACACAATGATAAACCTATCGATCATCACAACAATTGTATCTGCAGATGATTTCCGCCAAGATGTGACTTGGCAGATCAGTTGCATTTTAGTATGCCAATCGATTTCTGCCTAATTCTGGAATATCAGTCATCAACTCTATAAGGAGAAGGTCTATGTAGTCGCCTCCCGGTGTATGACTTGCAATAAAAAAAAATCAGGTGAATTTTTTTAAATATAAAATAATATGAAAATACGATTTAAATTCCGTGGTTAAAATTTAACCTTTTATAAATTTTGTGGAAAAATATTCCATATATATATATATTATTAAACTATTTGTATTTAGCATGTATATAATAATATCTAAAAACATTTTTTTAAAATTGATTATCAAACGTTACGTTTTGTATGCCGAGTCCTCTTACCAATAAAGGCAATGATCATAGCAATTAAAAAAAGTTTGGGCTGATTTAAGAATAGATAGTGCGTACCAAAACAAACAATTTTGATATAAGAAATCGAAGTCATAATACATTTTTATACTCCTTTATTTAACTCAACTTGGTTGTTGTATGCAAAGAGAAAATTTCGTTACCGATTTTTAACCCATTTCCTAATATATTAGAATAATAGATTTATATTTACAGGAATGTTCTGACGACGATACAAAATTTTAAGATTTTTGGAACTAGATTATAAATCAATAAAATAATTTTTAAAGTATGTTGTTGTTGTTAGTTCACCACAGGTACATCGCCAAATATTCCTTATATATATACAATTGAATACAAGTTATAACTACAATGGATTTGGTGATACTCCAAAATAACTCAATTGCAATGAAACTATACCAACAAAATATTTTAAACATTAATAAGTAGAAAATGTAAATAATAATCCTGTCAAAAACATGAATGTGAAAGAATGCCAAGTTCGTTAAAGGTTTCGCTAATAAAAGAAGTGAGATCTAACTGCAAACCAAGTTCTTTCGGAGCTCCTTAAATCATAACTCCTGTCATGCATAACATTATATGCAATTGCTTAAAATGATTTGTTATGTTACTTGTTATTCAATTGAGCGACTTAGCAAGTTTTCTCTTATTCAATTTTTTCTATTTAGTTGATCAGAAATTAAAGTTGATCCCTTCCTTAACTTATCAATACCTTAACTTCAATATACTAAATCGAACACTCGATCAACTAGATATTTGCCAATCAGATTCTAGATTAAATTGTACTCCAACTCAAAGATTAAAGTTGGTAGCTGAAAACTTGCCAAGTCGCTCTATTGAATAACAAGTAACATAACAAATCATTTTAAGCAATTGAATATAATATTATGCATGACAGGAGTTATGATTTAAAAAGCTCCGAAAGAACTTGGTTTGCAGTTAGATCTCGCTTCTTTTATTAGCGAAACCTTTAACGAACTTGGCATTCTTTCACATTCATGTTTTTGACAGGATATCATTATTTTTTGTCAAATAAGTAGGTATTTGTTTCCTTTTTGAAATAAATAGGTTAAATTAGTTAAATTAGTTTTATTTAATATTAATTAATCTTTCAGCATTTTTTTGCATTTATTCACTGTTTTTTTTCAGTCAAATTTAAAAATTTAACATTAGGACTGCTTATGTTCCTTTAAATTCCCCTAATAAGGATGTTTCTTTTACGTGATTGGGTACTACTTGATTATTTCGTCGACCAAAAACGTTTGTAGCCAACTTGGCGAAATATCGCTATATTGACGACAAAAATTACACACCAAAAGTCATGCTAACATGGCGCCATTTTTGGTATTTTGCCAAATTCCCATAGATTCCCATTGTAATCTGGTAATTATCCAATAATTTTGTTAGAGCAAGGACTGTTGCCATCATTGTGGCATCTTTTTTTCTTTAAATCGGTTCGCTAACTACCCAAGATTGCTTAAATATTGCTATTTAGAAAGTTTTTAGAACGCTTTTCGCGCATTTTTACCCCTTTTAAATTTTGTATTTGTTAACAAATGTTCTTAGTGATCATTTATATCTTATAATTAATGAACATGCCAAATTTTATGTTTTTAGGCCCTTAACATACAGACATCGCATTTTTAGAACGCTTTTTGCTCTTTTACCCCCTTTGGATTAGCGGAATGGACATAAGATAAAGCCTATATTGGAAAAAGGACTATCACCAT
The DNA here is from genome assembly GCA_964019185.1 of Maratus speculifer. NCBI lineage: Eukaryota > Metazoa > Arthropoda > Arachnida > Araneae > Salticidae > Maratus > Maratus speculifer. Next base: position 363,836,240 of record OZ025290.1, on the reverse strand, counting down.
CATTTTGATATCATTACTTTTAAGATCGGTTGGTTGTTTGCTGAAATTGCTTTAAAATCCTAATTTAGAACATTTTTAGAACGCTTTTCGCACATTTTTACCCCTTTTGAATTCCGTATTTTTTATCAAATGCCCTTAGAGATCATTTACATCTTATAAATAATTCACATGCCAAATCTTATAGTTCTAGGTCCTTCAATAACACAAATGTTGCATTTTTAGAATGTTTTTTGCTTCTTCACCCTCTTTTGATTAACGGTATACGCATAAAATATAGCATATGTTTGAGCCGGGGCAAATACCATCATTTTGGTATCATTAATTTTGAAATCGGCTCGGTGGTTTCAGAGATTAGCCCCGATACTCACCAAAAGTGTCGCCAACTTGGCACTATTTCTGATATTTTGCGAAATTCCCATAAACTCTAAAATGCCAAACTTTATGTTTCCAGTCCAGTCCCTTAATATACAGACATTGCATTTTTAGAAAGTTTTTTGCTTTTTTACCGCCTTTGGGTTAGTGTAATCGACATAAGATATGTCCTATGTTGGAGCAAAGACTGTCATCATCATTTTGATATCATTACTTTTAAGATCGATTTGTTGTTTGCTGAGATTGTTTGAAAATTGGTATTTCGAACTTTTTTAGAACGCTCTTCGCGAATTTTCACCCATTTAAATTTGATATTTTTTAGCAAATGTCATTAGTGATCATTTATATCTTATAAATAATTGACATTCCAAATTTTGTGCTTCTAGGCCCTTCAGTAAAACAAAAATCACATTTTTAGAATGTTTTTCGCTTCTGAACCCTCTTTTGGTTAGTGGCACAGATATAAGATATAGTCTATGTTTGAACCGGGGCGAATACCATCATTTTGGTACCATTACTTTTGAAATCGGCTCGGTGGTTTCAGAGATTAGCCCCAAAAGTGACGCCAACTTGGCATTATTTCTGGTATTTTGTGAAATTCTCATAAACTTCCATTGTAATCCAATAATTTATCCTTTAACCAACCATTAATGTTTAATTAATGGTGATTTCTGATTTTTTCCTATTTATAGATCCAATAACCTACCTCCACACCAAATTTCAACTTCCTAAGTCACCTGGAAGTAGTCAAACATTTCTATGAGTGAGTCAGTGGTAAAAACAGTGGTTTTCAGACGTCAATTTCTCGTGAACGGTAAAAGATTTTTTTTTTTAAATTTTAGGATTCGGAAATTAGAAGATTGTTTTACACGACACAAACAATTGCAACTGTGTAGGTCAAATAGAATTTAAGTTATTGAGGGGTCAAAAGTGGCTCAAAATGGTTCGGGTAATATAACCCACGGCCGGTGTGTCGCTTTTTACTTTGTGAACTTGGCTGACACACTGCCGTGTGTCTAGATATAAATTTTTTAACAGAAACAGAAAAAAAGGTAAATAAATAAATCCTAATTTCAATAAAATATTTTTAAAGCTGTTCATTTATTTAAATTTTATTTTGATAGAATTTCTAAAAAAGTATTGGACCAGTTTTGATGTAATTTAAATAGGACCAAAATTTAAGAATATCCTCTTTCAATTTAAAAAAATCACATGAATCGGTCATGTAATTTTGGAGTTATTGGAGAACTTACATATAAAATATACTTACGCATCTAATTGAGTACATCCTCCTTTTCTTAAAATCGGTTAAAAAATAAGGCATATAATATGCAGGGTGAGTCATAAATATCGAAACAATAGGCTATCTCCTTAAATATTGCCTTTAGACCCATACTTCCAAAAAAAAAATTTCATAAAAAAAGGTGAAATTTTTTATGAGATAAATTGCAACTCCATGGGGGTCTATTTGAAAAAATACGAAAATTAAATTTTTATACGGCCCCCGTAGAATAAAAATCCCAATTAGAAAAACTTTCCTTATCCAGTATTGAACAAGACACAAAAAACTGCTTCTTCATATCATCAAAATTCGCAGAGTTATAGCCGTTTAATTAAATCAAGGGATTAGACACAAATTGAAATGCGGGCAATTCGAGAAACAATGCTATTTTAACAGTTCTAGGAAACGTGTAAAAAAAGTTTTGAGTTAGAATTTTGATTTTTTTTTTCTTTTTTGTGATGGTTAGCCATACAAACATCCTAAAATTTTTCTTAAAATTTATAAAAATTTCATATGATTAGTACTGATTTAAATGGGATAATTTAAAATCGTTATAACTGGAAACATTATTTATCAGATTTCAATTTCTTTCCATTTAATTAAAGATGAAAATCTGATTTTAATTTTGTTCCAGGGTTTTGGTTTTTCAATATAAATTTTAAAACTATTAAAAATATTTATTGAAACAATAATAGAACTTCCTTCTTCCTAAGTCTGCACTGGAGGAAGTATTCAATCCCGGTCTCGAACAGTCCGTATTAAAATCACAGTCTCTGACTGACCTAATACATGCATAAAATAAGTAAAATTTGGTTCAATCAAAATTTTTACGAAAAACACATTTTGAAATTGCTTTTATTTTACCAAAAAAAAAAAAAAAAAAACTTTAAAATTTATTTTTTTAAAAGTATATTCAAAGGCTAAAAAATTAAATACATTAAAACAAGCGAAAAAAACCTGATTATGACGAAATTCTGTCTTAAACGGAAAATGTGTTGATCCATGCAAAATAAATATAACAATACCTGAGGAAAAATGAACTCCATTTATACCTCCTAGGAAGGGCATTTGTCTATAACGTATTTTTTTCTTTCCTAAGAGATTACGTCTTAAAAGGTTTTACTGTACAACAATTTTCAAAGTCTCCAACGCATGGGATATGGATTAACGATATTACAATGTAAGTGAAACATTTACATATAAATAGAGATTCATTGCTAAAATAAATATATCACAGCCTTTGGCCCTTCTTTAATAATAAAAAGTATAAATATAAAAAACGAAAAACTGTAATAAGATTTTTGTTCAAAATTCCTCCGTACGAAACAATTTTTAACCACACCGAAGTTAGAAACTATGTAGAAATTCTTGGCTCAGACGGGATATGGTTTAAACTTTTTTCCAGGCCAGTCCGCGTAATGATTTTAACATTTTTCCGGACTGGGCGGAACATTTTCCCTTTGGGTCGGTTTGGGACCGGAGCTAGATATTTCGATCCATGCAGACGTTCAGTGCAGACTACCAATATATTTTGAAGATAAATTTAGCTTTAAATCAAAGAGCTGCTGTTTTATGTCTAAATAACAGGCACTGTCTTAAATCGAGATTTAATACCGGATAATTTATGGACGATCCCTCAAATGCGTTCAAATTCAATCGAAAAGTCTTCTTTACAGGCATGGTTAATTAATGTAAGTCATGAATTTTGGAGAATTTTGGATTTTAATATCTCTGTGGGGATTTTAGATAAGAATATGAATTTTTTTTGTTCAATTTAGGAATGGATAAGGAATAATTTCCTAATTGGGAATTTTGCTGCACGTATAAAAACTTAATTTTCTTATTTTTTCAAATAGACCCCCCCATGGAGTTGCAACTTATCTTATCCAAAGCTTCACCTTTTTTATGAATTTTTGCAATTGGAAGTATGGGTCTAGGGGCAATATTTAAGGAGATAGCCTATTTTTTCGATATTTATGACTCACCCTGTATATATATATATATATATATATATATATATATGTGTGTGTGTGTGTGTGTATATATATATTTAAAACCATTAATTGTAATATAATATATATCAGCAAAAAATGATAATTATGCTTTAATAAATATAATAGTTTCATGTTTCTTGAATTATGAATATTGAAAAATAAATTAGAAATCCTAAAAAGATAAATTAAATAAGGATTTTTTTCTTTCCTGTTGCCGTAGCTTTAAAAAAGCCATGAATTTTCTATAATCGGCTTCGTTATCTGCACTAAATTAGCGTATTGTAAACTTCTCTCTCTCTCTCTCTCTTATTCTTGGAAAAATTGAAATTGCATTCATGAAATTAAGGGTGATTTTCAAGATAAATACTGAATGTAGACCGGAATTTGTCAGCACATTGATGATGAACTATCAATCACTTCATCGAGTTCATAGATAAAATTCCAGAATTAATTAAAATTCGATACACATCTTAAAGCACAATCGGTCTGCCTTGTCATATCTTGGTGAAGTCCGATGACACTTGAAAGTCCGATTTTAACGGTTGACTCGTAGGTTTATCATTGTGGTTTTCTGCACCCAAAAGTACATAAAATCACGGAAAACTAGAAGCAGGAAAACACAATGGTAAGCCTTGTGTAATTTTATGCTTCTTTCAATCAAAAATACGCAATGCCTTACGGCAGTCCAAACTAGAGGTCTGCACGGGCTGAAATTTCCAGGACCGGGCCCGGCCCGAAAGTTAAAATTTCGGCCCGGGCCCGGCCCGACCCGGCCCGAACGAAAAAATAATGGCCCGACCCGACCCGGCCCGGCCAGAAAGTTAAAATTTCAGCCCGAGCTCGGCCCGGTCCGGAAAAAAGTTTAAAATTCGACCCGAACCTGGCCCGGCTCGAGTGAATTTCTACAGAACATTGATCTTTAATCTTATGGAAGAGTTCTGTTAAAAAAAAATTATATTAGTCTTTTTTTTCCATGTTTATAATCTCCATTTATGCAGAAGTGCCGTAGGCTGCGATATTTATGCTTTTAAATGAATCTTTGTTTGTTGTATGTAAATGTTTCAGTTATCACTAGTATTATTAATCCATATTCCCTGTAATGGAGACAAAAAATCGAAAAAGCGGTATATGGTAAAATTTCGAAAGACGAAATCGCTTTGGAACGAAAAAAAATGCATTCATTTCTTAACAGATGTAAAGGTTTAATATATTTTTTTCTCCCGTATTGTTGTATTCATTTTCATGGATGAACATTTTAAAAGAAACTTTCAGTTTTCAGTTTAAAAAAAAAAATCCGTCATAATCATTTTTTTTTTTTGTGTGTGTGTGTGTGTGTGTGTGTGTGTTTAATTCTATTTTAAAACGCCTAGTAATCTACGATTCTTTAAAAGGAATAAATTCTAATGTTTAATTGTAGAATAATGACGGCTTAAAAGTATATGCTTTTTTGGAGAAATTTTTGTACAAGGCGAAATATTACTGATTTAGAAAAAGTCTAGAAAAGGGTTTTCATATAGGAAGATTCAATAGGAACTGATTATTTTGGTCCATGAAAACTAGGAAGAATGGAATCAGTCTCGGCTTCGTACGAAAAAAAAGTTAGGCCCGGCCCGATACTCCAGCAAAAAAATTAAGGCCCGAGCCCAGCCCGGCCCGAAAAGATTAGTGATTAGGACCGGCCCGGCCGGAAAGGATTAGTGACTAGGTCCGGACCTGCCCGGCTCGAATGCAACTATTGAAAATCGGCCCGAGCCCGGCCCGTGCAGACCTCTAGTCCAAACATACATGTCATTTAAAACTTAAACTAAAATAAATACATTTGAAAGCAATTTTTAGAAGACTCTGTATGAACCCTGTTACTGTTAAAGTTATGGACAAATTCGGATTGAGTCAACCACGTTGTATTGTAAGTGCGAATAAATTATTAATAGGGAAAAGTGGGGCACATTCATACTTTTTTTTTTTTTTTTTTTTTTTTTTTTTTAAGGAATTTTTTTGGTGTCCAGAAAATAGAAATTTTAAGTTATTTTTCCATGTGGTGCCAGCAAAACTTGAGTAATGTGTTATTAATATATAAAATCATTGTTTTATATAGTATTTTTGCATGAAATTAAAAAAAAATCTAAAAAAGTCATTTGTATCAATGTGCCCCATATATATATATACCCGTCCCAATCCATCAAACTACTGAATCATCCCAAGACGTTCTGTATGTAGTTGAATACCCTAGCATCATCTTTTGGAGCTGTTCTGAAACTTCCTGTAAAGACCTTGTGGGCAGTAGAGGGGGTGTATGAATGTGCCCCAGTTCCCCTTACAATCTAAAATTTGCATAAAAAAATTATAAAAACTATATAACAATAGCTCATATGAAAAATTAAAAATTAAAATAATTAAAAATTAATAACAGGTTTTTTAACATTAAATAGCGTATAACAGTTTTTTTTTTTTTTTTTTTTTTTTTTTTAATAACCGTTTTTTGTTTCAAAAAAGAAAAACTTTACGTCTTCAGAAATCATTATTACTTTACTTGCGATAAGTTCTTTCTTCGTTAAAAGAACAAGACAGCTTTAAAGATCAATCAGAAATACTTTGTTTAAAAATACGTATTTTTCTCTTCAAATGAACATCATAATGTTTAAAAGTGACATCTGAATTTGCTACGTGTCACTATTTCATAAAACACTATCAGTTGATTCTGATTAAAAGTACGATAACAATTGATGTTTGAAAAAAAAAAAAAAAAGAAAAAGACTGTCAAATACTTTTCATTTGGAATAAATTGTATCTTTATGGAGATTTTCTTTTTATATTTTTCAATTCCTGATCAAGCAAGACAATTGATTGAATAATTTAGGTTACATAAAGTTATTAGATTATGCGGATTTTATTATTATTATTATTATTATTATTATTATTATTATTATTATTATTATTATTATTATTATTATTATTATTATTATTATTATTAATTTTTTACTGTCTTATTTGTTTATTCATATTATGACTTTACTTTCCGGACACACGTAGTATGGGAAGCAGCGTCACATTTTTGCAAACAATTTTAGTGTCTGTGATTTTGGCATATATGACAAATTAGATGATGTGGATGACAAAGACATCAAGTTTTACTATTGAAAAGAGAATAAAATGTATATTATTGAAAAGAGATGAAATTTCTCTATTGGAAGGGAAACGAAATTTACAGTATTGTGTTAATAGATTGAAAGAAGATTCCTTTTAATAAAAAAGATAAACCATTTGTTAAGCATAGATTATGAAAACCTTTTCAATAATTCAGAATACTTTAACAATGCTTTGATAAGATAAATAATATAACAAATAAGAAAGGTCTCCATACTGGGTATACTAAGAATATTTTGAAAAAATGATACTAATTAAACTACTTATGTATTTTATAAAGGATCAGTCAAATTCACCAGAATTTTACTGTAGAAAGTCGGTAAAAAAATAAAATGCTTTCGAATATTTCGCTTGAATGGACGAAAGCGGCATAGCGATATGGCAAGCTGTACTTTTCCTCGCCAAAAGCAAATGATTTTAATTTAACTGTAAATTGTTTATTAATTGATTTTTAGAATTCGTGTAAATGATATATGTAATGAATTGAAACTTAAACAATGCAAGAGTTTAATGTATATATATATATATATATATATATATATATACTTAATTTTAAGCTTGAAACAATTTCAGTTAATTTAAAGTTTTAAATTAACTGAAACTGACTAAAACTGAACTGACTAAACTAAAGACTTACTAAAACTGACAAAACTAAAGTTATTTGAATTAACTTTATTGAAACAAATTCATCATGAAACTTTTTTTCCCCTTAAAGTTTATTTTACATAAAAAAGTGTTTTTTGAAATTGTATTCCATCTCCAACCTATGAAAAATCTCCAAATAGGGTGAATTTCACATGAACTGCCAGTTTGATGTCCTGATGTTTAAATCTATATTTCATATTAATGAATTTATTTTTTGATATTCTAAAAGCAGGTAGTAGCACATCTTTTTATGCTTAATTCAATGCATTCATAACATTTTTTTTTTCAGAGTTATCTAATAGTGGTCTTTTTTTGTACTTTAGTTAGCAAGTAATGGGAATTTACTTGTCCTGAATAAAAAACTTGGAAAATTTCAATCTTTTTTTATACTTCCAAACATTTAAAATTTTTTATATATGGATTAAAAGTAAAATATCCTGAGTTAATTAAACAAACAGACATTTTATATTTTTAAAATACGTATCTAAGAGTTTAAAATTTAAAAGTATTTTGTGTCCTCATATGCAGAATATGAGTGTTACCTTAGGGAAGTTATTATTATTTGTTTTCAAAATATTTGTATAGTGCAGTTGGCAACGGTAGCGAGAAAACGATGTTGTTTCTTCTTTAAAGTGCGCTTATTTAGTTCTCGATAATTTTATTTTATAATTGCTGTTTATTGGAATGTTCATTTCAACATGGTGAGTATTTTTATTTTCTTACAGGAGTGTTACCCATTTGTTTATTATTATTTTTTAACGTATAAAAATGTTGAGTTAAGAAATGCTGTATTTTTTGTTTAGGAATCAATAGGCCCAACTAAAATTTCAATAAAACAGTTAGAATTTATTTTAGTGAAGAATTCCTTAATAAATGTCACGAGTGTTACCGTACATGAGTGTTACTTGGAAAAAGTAACACTCATTTTAAATAAGTTATAGTTTAAACTTTTAAAAATCTTTTTTTTTTATTTTTTTTTTTCAATAATTGCAAAAATTGGTTTTTTTTTTTTTTTTTTTTTGTTAACGTTGTACCAGCAAAGTTAAAAAGTGTTTATGATTTTGGTTTGTTTGATCGCTTATCCACAGTTTAACTCTTCTAAATATACTTCGATAGCTTTGAAATTTTTGGAGCTTATTGGCGTTTACCCTAGCAAAAACACTAATTAAAATGAAGTTTCTAGAACGATTAACTTATTTACAGGGACAGTAGAAAATTTTCCGTTATAACGGCCTATGGGAAAAATCGTTTCAAATGAATTTTAAAGATATTACACACTCTCAAACATATTAAAATTTATATAAATTTACAATATGCACTGAAACATGCATTATGTAAAATATACGATGAAGAAAATAGCTATTATTCATTTACAGGGTTACACAAAAGAATTCCATTAATATTGGAAAAGGGGAGAATTGTGTGTCATATTTTAATCATATTAAATGATTTCATGTATGATAAAATTGATATAAATCACAGAGGCTTAATATAAGTTATTTCAGACACAATACGAAGTGAATAGAATTTACAGGGACACACAAAAGATTTTCAAACAGTATATTCTATCAGAAGTACTGTATATTATTGATGATGGCTGATGGATAGATGAAATGCGTTTTTAAGTGCGCTTGTAATTATGTAAATACGTAGCACTTATAGTTGTCGTTCAGTTCGTCCGTCTATCTTCATATAACAACTCAAAAACTACCCAACCGAATCGTTTGAAATTTACAATACATAATTATTAGATAATTTTGTCAAGTCATTTGAAATTTTATGAAAATCGGATGCATAATTCAATGACAAGGACAGTCAAAAGTATTCCGTTACATTACGGTTTCACCCTGTATTTAAGAAGCAAAGTAATACTCATGACATAAAAAACTATTAAAATGCTTTAAATTTATGAAATAAATAAAAACTAACACATTTTTCATTTATTAATGTGTATGTAAGATAACCTTAAGCATTTTTTAAACTAATTATTGATACAAAAAAAATTGCAGAATGTTTTATAGATGTCACACTTATGAGAAAAATAGTGGCTGGCCAAGACATTTCTGGAAATTTCTGAAATATAAATAAAAAAAACTCGCAAATAATCAACTGCTTAGAATGCTATAAACTATAAACAACTCATACCTGAGTAAATTTTCATATTTAAACCAAATTATTTTTTCAAATTATGTTTCACCTAATATGGCAATACATTTGAAAACCACCCAATAACGAAATTTTCATTATTTTCTTACGGATGCACTATCTAGGTTCCGCCAAAAATATTTTATTATTGTTATTATTATATATCTACAGGGTGTTTCACAAAGGACCCCTAACTTTAAAAATCTATAACTCGAAAACGGTGATAGAAAGAAACATAAAACCAGTGGTGTGTTTATTAAAAAAATCGTAAGAATCTTATACATAAATCAGAAAATTTAGTTAAAAATAGCGCTTATAGATGGCGCTGAGAGCGTTAAGACCTTCTAAAGAGACACTGTTAAAAATTTGAAACTTTTGCTGCATCATCACTCCATCGCTTTTATAGGATATCTCAATTTTTTATCAATGAGAATCCTACATAATACATTGAAGTAATCGTTTTCTCTATAAGCTGTGGAGTGACGATGCAGCAAAAGTTTCAAATTTTTAAGTGTCTCTTTAGAAGGTCTCAACGGTCTCAGCGCCATCTATGAGCGCTATTTTTAACTAAATTTTCTGATTTATGTATAAGATTCTTACGATTTTTTTTAATAAACACACCACATGTTTCATGTTTCTATCTATCACCGTTTCCGAGTTATAGTTTTTTAAAGTTAGGGGTCTTTTGTGAAACACCCTGTATATCCTCATGGGAAGAACATTCTGCAATTTTTTCAGATTTTTAGGCGTATGTCCGTATGGATACCTTCCTTCTAAGTAATCATTTTAAAATATACATAACATCTTTGAAAAACATGCACTGTAAGACATTTGTGTAACGTTACTCCATAAAATTGGTGGCAGCCTTGCTGCCACCAATTTTGTGGAGTACTTTAACCGATATAACTGATGTAACATTGCGAAGTTACACCTGTAATATATGTTTAAATTACACCATTATATAAGTGAAAAATTACTCTGTAAAATGGAAGTCGTTAGCTGCCACCAATTTTATGGAGTAACGTAACACAAATTTTTTACAGTGTGATTCAGCAATTACCGTCCGTAGCTACATTGTATGGCCAAAGATGACCATCCACTTGCGATTTTAGACATTTTGTTAAATATCTAGAAAAATACATGAGCAATTATCCTGAAACTCTTAGTGTATAAATATAATAGTACAAGTCATACATTTTCGTGAAGATTTTTTCCCGAAACTCCACATGGAACCGTCTACAAATTGAAAAAGAGCGAATATCTTTTGGATAATCCTGTCAAAATTAATGTAGAAAAAGCGTCCAAATTTCAGATTATGATTACGGCATCAGGGTTTTGAAATTTTGTGAATGTGAATATAAACTTGTTACGCATATATCTGATATCACATTTGCTGCTATAAATTCAGCTGTTTCATTCAACATTTAAGTTTAAAAAGTTTTTAAAATGCATTTCCAACAATTTCTACTACAGCATATATTGTGATTGGCTGTCCACGGTGCGATACCATCTATTCATTACCATAAGACTTGTAGTATGTTTTCTGCGCCCCAAAGACAGTGCAGCCAAGTGGCTGTAGTTTAGGGGAAGAATAGATGGGAATTGTAAATAAAATAATTTCAACTACCCGGCATTTCTCTATTGTAAAAATAGAACTATGGCTGTTATGCTGTCCATGATTAACAACATGGTACACTACATAAATGTACCCTTAAAATTGGCTCAAAACCCAGAAAAATACATCAGAACATGTGCTCTTTAAACATTGCTTCATATGGAAAGAAAAATGTTATTGGAAGTTACCAGATTCATATTTGCAAAGTTCAGTCATTATAAATATATATCCAAAATGAAGTTGAGTTGTTTTCTTTATTGTATGTCGCATATTTTGTGGAATTTTCTGTAAAAAAAGTAATAAAAATACGTTTATTTATGCAAATTATCACAAACCACACATTTGTTACTATGTCCCAAGGTACAACACGGTTTAAATAAAACCAAAATGACGGTATATCTAGAAGAACTATCATTATTTTCTCATAGCCAAAACATTTAAAAATCTTCCCTTTTCTAAAAAAATAAGTTGCAATTGACTTCTTGTAAAAGTAATAGTTCAAAAATGAAATTTGAATATAGAAAAATATTTGCTTTAAACTAGTGAAATTTTCTTTTTTTCTCGAAGTCGCTTATTTATTGCTTCTGATGTTGTCTATTCACTGTAAAACATTTGTGTAACGTTACTCCATAAAATTGGTGGCAGCCTTGCTGCCTCCAATTTTGTGGAGTACTTTAACCGATATAATTGGTGTAACATTGCGAAGTTACACCAGTAATATATGTTTAAATTACACCGTTATATGAGTGAAAAATTACTCTGTAAAATGGAAGTCGTAGCTGCCACCAATTTTATGAAGTAACGTAACACAGATATTTTACAGTGTTACTATGATGAGATCAGTTGTTTATAGGTCCCCATTAGACATAAACAAAAATTCATTGTTGCCAATAGTTTTTTTAGGAATTGTCAATGTCCCGAGGTACAAGCGTCCGAAGGTACAACACTCTCCCTTACTCATAGAAAAACTAAGATTTTTATAAAAACAGTCCCAAATTTTTTTAAGTTTCTTGCTCATAATTTGCAGAGTTCTTAATATATTTTTTTTTTCTTTTCAAAAAATGTGACAAATAATATTGTAATCAGAATCCCGTAATCAAAATGAAAACATAATAAAAATTGTGGGAAAAATGAGAAGGTTTGCTAAATAATGTTTCATTGCGCATGCGTCACCGCGATCAAATTGTAATTCACGTAATGTGATAGCTAAATGTATAGAGAAACTTTTGTAAAAGTTTCAAAAGCAATGCTTGAAAACTCTGAAAATAATCGTCGATAGAATAATCTCAAAATCCGATATTCCCAAAATGAAGCAAAAAGATGAAAGGTTGTACCCATATACCCATTGATTAGTGTCATTATAGCATACACAATATTGCATGTACTATTATCAGGGGTCGCAGCGTCCCTAAAATTTTCCCACTTTCCTACGACAAACTTAAAACGACAATATTTATCTTAAAATTTCATTGTAGGTGTTAAATCAATCTTAGACGAAGATTTTTGATTTAAAATACTGGTAGAAAGGTGCGAAAATTTTAGGGATGCTGCGACCCTTGTATTATATTTGAATACAATCCTTCATCTTTATGCCTTATTTTGGGAATAGTGGATTTTGAGCTTGTTTCACCAGCGATTTTTTCAGAATTTTCAACCTGTGTTTTTGAGACTTTCAGAAAAGTTGCTCTATACATTTAGCTAACTCATTATGCAAATTACATTTTTATTGCGGTGGCGCACTGAAACATTACTTACAAGTATATCTGCTCATGTTCCCTACTATTTTTATTATTTTTTAATTCTGGTTACAGGGTATTACATACAATATTATTTGTCATATTTTCTGAAAAGAAATTATTTTTTTTAGAACTCTACAAATTATAAGCAAAAAGCTTGGGAAAATTTGGGACTATTTTTATAAAAACCTTAATTTTTCTATGAGTATACACGCTATCCTCATAAAAATGAATACAGTTTATTACAATAAACCATGTATTCATAATCCGCAATTTGGACGCTTTTGCTACATTAGTTTTGACAGAATTTGGCAAAAAATCTTCGGTTTTTTTTTTTTTTTTTTTTTTTTTTTTTTTTTTTTTTTTTGTCGGTTTCTATGAAATTTCGAGAAAATATCTTCATGGAAATATATGACCTGTACTATTTTATTTAAGCACTTGGAGTTTCAGAATAATTCCTCATAAATATATTTTCGAGATATTTAATAAAACAAGGTGGAACCCGTCGAATTTCGAAGAAAGTAAATGTTTAAGACGGAACTGTTTTATTGATTTATAATAAACCTACAAAATTAGCTACAATAAAAAACGGCATCTTACAAAAATCCGTCTAAATCTCAAAAAAAGAAAAAAAAAATATTTAAAGCTAAAATTAAGAAAAATAAATACTATTTCTATAAAACTTAGTTGTCCAAATAATTAAAATTAAAATTTAATGGCACATGTCAAAATATAATAATAAAGCAAAATGTAATAAAGATCAGTTATTAAGATGAAGTTATCAGTTGAGGCTTTTATGTTTGATATAAATGCGTATGAAAAAAAAAAAAAAAAATTCAAATTGACACGATCTTAGAATTTCATGGGAAATCTAAAACCGTCATCATTTTCATCTTTTCAAAATTTACATGCGCACATTTCAATTTTTATCAGTTTTAAGAGAAAATGGCGTATTTCTGTTGCCACAATTACAAAATTCGTACTAAAAATTAAAAAAAAAAATGTCAAAATTAAATTGAGATACAATATTCAAACAAATCGCATTTAAAAGTACATATTTTTTTCTATACGATGGTGTAAAAATTGAAAGTGTGCTATGTTTAAAAGTAAAAATTTGCCGTACCGAAAATTGCGAAACCGAATTGCATGTGAAAGTGTTGCCATTCGCAAAATGATGTATGCGTTACGCACAGATACGTTTGGCCTTTATAATATAGATGTCTAAAATCGCACGTGGCCGATCACCTTTCGCCATGTAGTGTATTTTGATGATTTGTGGGGGAATTTTCCACAAACCTTTCCTGAATTCATTACCGACATTGATTATCTATTTTTCAGGTAAATTTTAAGTTTAAGGATAACAAACTTAATAACAAAATTAATTATATTCTATATTTTAAGAATTTTTGAGCTTCCTATTATTACTTTTTCACAAAATTTTGGGATGAATCCGGGGTGTTATTTAAAAAATTTCTTGAGAAGAAAAGGAAAGAAAAAAATGGGGAGAGGAAATAAAAAAAAATGTTGCAAGAGTGTTAAGGGGGGAATTTTCCCTTTTTAACATTTTCCAACAAAGTTTAAAAAGGTTTATGATTTCGGCTTGTCTGGTCATCTGGCCGCGCTCTAACTCCCTTAAATATACTCGGACTGCCCTGATATTTTTGGACGTTATTGACGTTTATCCTAGCACAAACTCTATTTCAAATGTATCTGCCGTCTGGCCGCGCTTTAACTTTCGTAAATATATTCGGACTGCCCTGAATTTTTTTTACGTTATTGACGTTAAATCTAGTACAAACCTTATTTCAAATGAAGCTTCTAATTTATTTTTAGGGATAGTCAAAAGTTTACCATTACATTACAGTCTATGGGAAAAAATCGTTTCAAATGAATTTTAAAGATGCTGCAATCTGTCAAACATATTAAAATTTATATGCATTGACGGACTGTACTAAAATATGCATTCTATAAAACATACGATGAAAAAAATAGCTATTATTCATTTACAGGGCCACACAAAAGAATTCCAATACATAACGATAAAGGGAGGAATTTTGTGCGACATATTTTAATTATGTTAAACTATTTTAAAAATAGTAAAATTGATATACATGGCTGAAGCTTAATATAAGTTATGCAACATAGTCATGTGTAATACGAAGTGCATAGAATTGAAAAGGACACACAAAAGATTTCAAATAGTATATTCTTTCCCAAATATTCTATATGTATCCGATGATGGCTGATAGATGGATGAAATGTATTTTAATTATGATATGCGATTTTAAGTTTCACGAAATCTCTGCATATTATATAGAGTGTATAAATACTGTAGTTTATATAGGCTACACAAAAAAGCTCAGAAATGTTAACTGGATATGAGCGTAAATTACTTAAAAGTGCTTGTTATGCATTTTTACGCTGAACTGCATTCAGTTTACTAAGAAATGTTTGTAGAGGAGAAATAAAATGATATACAGGACCACGTAAAGAATTGGATAAAAGGACACGTGTAAATGATCATTTCTGAGAATGTGATTTCAGTAGTTTTAAGAGTATTTTAGTTTTAAATGAATTTTAACTAAATACTGGCGTGTAATAAAGGTACTACTTAAACTGCAGGGCTAAACAAAAGTATTCAAGTATGTTTCCTCTGTTAGAATAAATTGCTGAATGAGAAATTTCAGCATTCTACGCATTTTCTCGTTAAATTAAATTTTCTCATTTTATAAAGAAAATAGTAAGAAAAATCATGCGTTAAGCATAGATTATGAAACACTTTCCAGCACTTTCTGAAATCTTTAACAAAACTTCGTTATTTAAGGAAATAAGGTCTATGTCCAAATATGTATTGCAGTACTTTTGAACAGCCCTATATTTGATTTGTTGGTTGATATATATACTCTTGTATACGTATCAACCGACAGAAAAATACAGAGCTGTTCAAAAATAACCGAAATACATATTTGGACGTTGACCTTATTTCCCTAAATAACGAAGTTTTGTTTGTTGTTAGGAAGTGTTGGAAAGTGTTAATAATGAACGCTTAACGCATGATTTTTCTAACTTGTTTATTTTGTTGTGATTAGACTGAAAGTTATTGATAAAGTTTTCTTCCGCTTATATATTTTAAATTAGCCAAAGTGATAACTGTCTTTTTTTCAGAATTTTGAACCGGGAAATATTTTTCAAATATGTGTTATAGATAATTATTATTTTCTATGCTTAAAAACCCGAGACAAAAAAAAAAAAAAAAAAAAAAAAATCTTCAAATTTTCTAAAAAACTTTCTTTTGATCTTAATTAGAAGAGAAAATATTTTTTTTTTTTTTTTCATCTTGGGTTTGTTTTCAAAATCTAGCTTTCAAGCAATGGTTGCCATGAAATGGAAGTCATGAAATGACTTCTCATACAAATTCGTTTTTCATCATAATGGGTTTTTTCAAATTTCTCGGATTTAAATTGTTACAACTCAAGAATTGTTAAATATAATTGCTTCAAATTTGAAACATGTTTTTTCTGATTGTTTTACTTTAATTTTGATTCGGGAAATTTGAAAAAAATATTTACTTTTAAAAATATGATTTTTTTAAATAAATGTTACAATTTTTTTAAATATTTTTATTTTTTTATTTATATTTTTTAAAATGCTGAATCAAAAATTAAAATTTAGACATTTTTGTAAAAAAAAATCGAAATTCTACAAATAATATTTTGAGTTACATTAACCCACTTTTTAATAAATTTTAAATTAAAAAAAAATGTATGAGAAGTTTTATAATGTGATTTTGTTTTATTCAAAATTTTAACTCAATAAATAACAATTATGTTATATGACTATGATTTATTTATTATATTTTAATGATTTATTCAGGGCCGTAGCTAGAAGTGAATAATAGGGGGGAGGGGGGCCTCAAGAGAATTTAGGAGGGGCTCAATTTATTTTCTCTTTCTCTATGACGCAGAATGATAAATTAGTGCATATTCACATTGTAGGTACTATATTTATTATTAAACTGTTGTAATAACTTCATTTTAGGCTCAGAAATGTATATGACAATGAAAAATTTGAGTACATAACTAGTTCAAAATTAAACATCATGTTATCTTCATATCTGCAAATAGGATAAGTGAGTGTTGAAACCAGTGGCGCACCCAGGATTTCTCTTTGGGGGGGGCTAGTATATTTGTGTGATACTTGTGAAGGCTATCAGTAACCAGTCGTTTGAGCTCAACAAAAACCACTCTAACTAGTTCTCATAACAACCAATGACATAAAATTTGTTAGTTTTGTACAGATTTTTTATTTTTGCCCTTTACCAAAAAAAAAAAAATAAAATAAATAAAAATAAAAAATTTAGATTATTAAAAATGTTACAAAAATGTATTATTTTACGCTATCAAACATATACTTTTTCTGTGATATGTCTTACGTGCATATGGTACTATTTTCTCTGCAGTTGAAATTCAGATGATTGCTCTTGTGCATCACTCTTTTATCATCAGTAACTAAATAATGTTTAGGTTGTAAAATACGCTAAAACGTGTAACATCTATACTTCTATGCCTATATTTATAAAGAGATAAAGTTTTTTTTATTTGTAGGGTCTAATCTCTAGAGCTACTGAATCGATTTCAAATGCAATAGTACCAAAATGATGGTTTTCGCAACGATTATATCTTAAGTCCAGAGCCGGATTAAGCACTTCTGGGGCCCGGGACTACTAGGAATTTCCCCTCCCCCTTACGCTAATAGAAATCTTGAGCCTACTACCACGATACTGAATATCACCCCCTCCTCAAATACACACACACCTTTATTTTGTTTTGGTAATCTTAAAGTACAAATCTTAGATAGTGAATATGTACAATGTTACTCAAATTTTTTTGTTATCTTTAAGGGTGTTCTTAACTTCTCCGCTCAACAAGCGCAAAACGTTTTGACATATTTACAAATTTATTTTTTAACAGAAATATATAAAATTGGAATGCTTGACTATGGAAGCGATTTCGAAACGACTTTATTTTTCCATTTCATGATAATTAGATTACCTATCCAGTTCTAAGATATTTCGATCACTTGATTACCCGTTTTTCTCCTGCTTTTCGACCGGTTTTTCTGCTTTCGTTGGGAAATGTGCTCAAAAGTGTCAAATTTGAAGGCTTGTTATGCAAAATCTATTGTGTTTTTTAAAAAACAGAAAATTGAGAGCAATTAGAAAGTTTCTGAATAATAAATGCTGCTAGTTTCATGCATTTCCGAACAAAAATAAATTAAAGCATGTGTCACAAAGTTGCCCTTTTCGATTTAAGAACACCATTAATGGTGTTCTTAAATTCGCCTTTTTTTCCGCGACCCTTTGACAAAATTTCGCTTTCCCTGCGATATTTTTCCGAAATTCGCATTTTTCCTACCACCCTTTGACGAAATTCGCGTTTTTTCAAGCGATCATCTGCAGAAATTTACACCTTTTCCGCGACTTTGACAAAATTCGCTCTTTTCCTCGATCTTTTGACCAAATTTGTGCTCTTCCCGCGATCTTTTCAAGAAATTCGCGCTTTTTCAGCAACCCTTTGACGAAATTTGGGTTTTTTGCGGATTTCTGTCAAAATTCGCGTTTACCGTATTTTCGGGCGTATGCGCCGCACACACCGTAAGCGCCGCACCTCCGAAAATGCATTAAAATAAAACAAATATTCATCAGAAGCGCCGCACTTACGAAAATACATCAAAATGTTAAAAATTGCGTTATATTCAGTGTTTTTTGGCGTTTTTTTAACATTTGAAATATAAATCCAATTTTAAAATTTGTATATTTTGTATATTTTTTACGATAAAATTAAATTTGAATTCGTGCAGCCTTTTTTCTCGATTTTTTAATACTTTTTTTATAGTTTGTAACGAGGTTTGCAGGGTTTTACCGCGATATTTGACGAAATTGCAGAGTTTTCTCTCGATACTTGAAAAAATTTGCGTTTTTTATGGGGATAAGCAAGGAATGAATCACGATGAATTGAATTAATCATGAATATTTGAATGAATCATGAATTTTGATACTTGAAGCAATACTTGAACAAAATTGCGTTTAAAAAAATGTAAATTCTATCGAAAAAGCGCAGAAAAAAAAGAGAAATTTGTAAAAAAAGCATAAAAAGAATGGAATCTATTAAAAAAATCTCGAAAAAACACACATTTCATCAGATTCATGATTCATCCCGTTCTCATTCGCCTTTGAGAACGGTATGAATCATGATGAAATGAATGAATCTTGAATCTTTGATGAAATGTTCGTTTTTTCGGGATTTTTTAATAGATTTCATACTTTTTTTTTAATTTCTCCTTTTTTCTGCGTTTTTTCCCCTGAATTTACGTCTTTTCTCGTTTTTTTTTACCGTTTATTTATAGATACGACATATTTGCGTTTTTCTAACAATTTTTTGACAATTCTTTTTGGAAATCCTTTGAGAAATTCACGATTTTTCCGCCATCTTTTGATATAATTTGTGTTTTTTAGAGATTTTTTGACTTATTTCGCGTTTTTACTGCAATCGTCCGTCGAAATGTGGTCATGAATTTCGCCTAAGTATCGCTAAAAAAACCGGGCGGCGAATAGGATATATTTTTTCCCCTTGGAGCGATATTCATTACAGAGGTGATTCTGATCGGAATTTTTCTGAAATATGGGAACAGTCAATCATCAGGAAGAAAATGTGAAGCATAAAAAATATCGCGAATTTCGACAAATGACAGCCTAATTTCTGTCGATCATTCGCAGAAAAAGCAAGAATTTTATCAAAGGATCTGGAGAAAAAAATCACCTCTGTAATGAATACCGCTGCAAGGGAAAAAAATATATCGTATCCGCCGCCCCGGCAGAAGCGCCGCAGTAAGCATAATTTTAACTTTTAAACTCGTATGCGCCGCGGCGCTTACGCCCGAAAATACGGTAATCGGTAATTTTGTAACGAAATTCACAGTTTTTCGTCAAAATTCGCGTTTTTTCGGCGGCGACATTTTAAAAAAATTGGATCTTTTGACAAAATTTAAGCTTTTCTCGCAAACTTTTTATGAAATTTGCACTTTCTTTTCGGAGTTCTTTCTCAAAATTCATGTTTTTTCGGCGATCTTTTGACGAAATTCGCGTTTTTTTAGCGGTTCTTTAGCATAATTCGCTTTTTTACCGCGATCTTTTGAATAAATTTGCGCTTTACCCGCGAACTTTTCATGAAATTCTCACTTTTTATGCCGCACTTTGACAAAATTCATGGGGTTTTTTTTTTTCGTGATTCTTTCTTAAAATTTGCGTTTTTTGTGAATCTTTGACGAAATTTGCGATTTTCGGAGGCTCTTTGTCAAAATTCATGTTTTTTCACGATTCTTTGACAAAATTGGCTTCTTTCCACGATCTTTTGACTAAATTTGCGCTTTTCCCGCGAACTTACCAAGCAATTTGCGCTTTTTCTGCCATTCTTTAAAGAAATTCGTGGTTCTTTGTCAAAATCCTAGTTTTTTTCACGACCCTTTTCGAAATTCGCTTTTTTTCTCCGATGCTTTGACAAATTTCGCTCATTTCCACGAATATTTTATTAAATTTGTGCTTTTTCTTCGATTTTTTAAAGAAAATCGCGTTTTTCCTTTCTTCCTTTGATAAAATTCGCATTTACTTTTACGATTCTATGTCAAAATCGCATTTTTTGGCCATCCTTTGACTAAATTCGCATTTTTTTCCGCGCTAATTTCGCGCTATTTTCGTGACCTTTTTACAAAATTCGCGCTTTTCCAGCGACTTTTTGGCGAAATTAACGCTTTTTCCACGGCCTTTTGAAGAAAATTGCGCTTTTCCACGATCTCGATTAAATTCTTTCTTTTTTGACAAAATTTGCGCATTTTTACGTGACCCTTTTCGTTTCGTTTTCATGGCCATTTTTGTTAAACCTGGAAATTTTTGGAGATATACAGACAGCAATGACGTCAAAAAGCAATTCAAGTTAAGTTGAAAAAAAAAAAAAAAAAAAAAACGACGATTTCGCGCAGCTCTTACACCTTTGTAATTGTTTTAAACGAAACATTGGTGCAACTTAAGCCTCTGCAGAGGACCCCTGATTGGTTGGGACCCAGGGCTGCAGCCCCCTTAGCTCCCCCTTAATCCGGCTTTGCTTATGTCGATGATACTAACAAAAAAGGGATGACATATTAAAAGATAAATAAAAAGTTCTATAAATACAATTTGTATGATATGGAAGGGGCTAAAAACATGAAATTTAGAATGTTAATTACTTATATAAATGATCATTAAGAACATTTGCTGGAATTACAAAATTTAACAAGTGCGCGAAAAATGTTTTACAAACGTTCTAAATTGCGATTTTTAAGCAGTCTTGGGAAGTAACGAACCGATTTAAAAAATATTGATGTCAAAATGGCGGTGACCAGTGACCATCCTTGCTACAACGCAGGCTATATTTTGTTAGTGTCACTGCTTCAAAGGGAGTTCAGGAGCAAAAAACTTTCTAAAAATGCGCCTTTTGTGTTACGGAAGTACATAAAGGAAAATAAGTTGACATTCTATTATAATTCATTGATAAGGAAATGTAAAATAACTGTTCGATTACAAATACCTCCACTTCAATAATAATGACTGCAATTATTATGCTTTTATGTTTAAAAAGGGAAAAAATGCGTTGTTGTGCGTGAATTAATATTATTATTGTTTTAATTATTATTCAATTGCTTTAACTAATTATAACATAAAGACAGCAGCTTAGTTGGAAACGCAGTAAATATTTATATTCTTAGGCGTAGAGTTGTATGTCATTACCCTATCCCAGGGCCGTAGCTAAGGGGACGCTATGGGCGACTCAGCTCCCCTCCTAAAATATTTTGAGCCGCCCCCCCCCCCCCTGGAAAAAGTTCCAAGGTCACTAAATGCTCCGAAAATTCAAATGTAATTCTGTCCAAAAATCTATTTTAGTTTTGAACCCTTTCTTGGTTTTACAGAGTTACTAAATTATATCTAAAATAAGTGTTTCAACCCTTTCTCATCCTATTTATACAGTATGAAGCTAAAATGATGTTCAATTTTGCACCAGTTATACACTCGAAACTTTCATCATTCATCCTATACTTTTCTTAGCATAAAATGAAGTTATTACAACAGTTTAATGAGAAATATAGTTCCTAGAATGTGAATATGCACTAATTTATCTTTCTGCGTTAGAGAGAGAAAAAAAATTATGAGCTCCCCTACATTCTCTTGAGCCCCCCCTCCCTATCGTTCGCATCTAGCTATGGCCCTGGCCTATCCTCAATATTGTTTTTAAGATTGGCTATATTTCTTTTTGCGTCAACTGATATAGTATAACAGTGGAAGTGGGATTTCTAATAGTTAAAAGAAAATATGGTACAATGTTTTCGATAGATAAATCTACGGCTTATGTATTAGCAGGTCAGGTGTAACTGTACGGTATTATTTTCAGTGAGACTAAATTATTTTTCTGTTTAAAAAAGAATCCATAAAAAATAATAACATTATTAAAAATTTTTAAATGCGCCAAGAGCTATCGAAAGATATGAGACTTTCTTCACTAGGCGCAAAGAAGACGTACAAGCCACAGATTCCATTTTCACAGGTTTTTTTGTATTTACATATATATAAAAATTTGTGTTATACGTACGATAAAACATCTTAAAACAGAATCTGACAATACCAGGAGCCTGTCTTAAATGAAAACTTTTCACACTAAATACGGAAGAATTACCATACAATTATATGTATAAAGGAAGAAATCTAAAACATTTTTATTACGATTTTTATTTACGATTAATATTTTTCTTTCTTTTTTTACAGATTTTACTATATTTTGGCTACTCTCACTCTTGGCTACTTTGCTGACTGAACTCCATTAATAAATTTGAAAATACTACGCCTATAAATATATCAGTACAATTATTCTTAGAAATTAATATTTATGCTTACCTTTCTGCCAATGATAATTTATCACAGTCGTAGATGATTTTTTCCTCTGTCTTAATGAATTCAATTCTTCAAATATAAAATTATATAGCTAGGATTATTGTTTTATAGGATGAGTTAAACTCACAGGTTTAACACAATTGATGCTAAAAAAAAACCGCGATCATACAGAACTACTGACTACTGATAAAAGAGAAAACGCTTGTACCATATTAGAAATGTGAGAATTAGGGGGGGGGGGGGGGAGGAGACAGCAGACACTATTCAGTGAAATTTTTCCTGACCTTGAAAGGGTCATGACCATTACACAAAAGTAATATCATCCTCATTTGGTCATTTGAACCTCCAGCTGACTGACCATTCCTGGATATAGAGGAAGAACTTTTATTGATAGCTGGAAAATTCACAGAATCGGAGAGCACAGGACAGAAAATAGGGGGGGGGGGCAGAGGAGGCATGTGCCCTGGGGTCGACATTTGTTTGTCGATTTTTAGCACGTCTGTGTTAAATTCTGCCAAAGCATTGAGGAATCTAAACATGTCACAGATAAAAGTCCTGTATAAAGAGGTTTTTATTTCGATTCCGCTTTCAAGAAGAGTATATTTTACAAATCAGATTATGTAGTTAAACATTACAAATTTTAAATTACATATTTTAAATTTTAAAATAGCTTGGCTGGCTACTAAAAAATTGGTAAAATTCTCTTTGTAAATATATTTTGTAGAGGAGGGGGTTGCTAAAATCAGTGTTTCACCAGGGTGCAAAAAAGACTAGTTTGGGCCCTGGAAAGTAAGCGCTATAAAATAAGAGTTATATAATTCTTATTTTTAACATTTTATATGCATCGAAAATGACAAAGAATTGAGATACAAACATTTTGATTATTTACTTATCCTAAAATACTCGAAAAAACAATGTTGTATATAAATATATATACACAGATTATCGTTCTACTTCTAGGGAGTCCAGAGATCCTCTAGAAGTAAATAAAAAACAATTTGAAAGTGATGAATGAATACTGAATGTAATAAATGTGTATTCTTAAAATTAAATATAGGATTCAGAAACTTGCTGTATGAAAACTTACTAGCAATATTTCTAACAATATTCTATAAATGTATTTGTACAGCTCAGGGCCGTAGCTAAGGGAACGGTATGGGCGGTTCAGCCCCTGAAATATTTTTTTCCCTCCGCCCCCCTCAAAAAGATTCCAAGGTCACTAAATGAATTTCTGTTCCGAAAATCCAAATGAAATTATGTTAAAAAATCTAATTTAGTTTTGAGAGCCTTTAACAGTTTTGCAGAGTTGCTAAATTGTACCTAAAATAAGTGTTTCAACACTCCCTCATCCTATTTTCTATAAATGTATTAACATATGATGTAATTCCCATATGAAGCTAACATGATGTTTAATTTTTCACTAGTTATAAATTCAAAATGTTCATCGTCATGTATTTTTCTTAGCATAAAATGAAATTATTACAACAGTTTAATGAGAAACACAGTATCCACAATGTGAATATGCACTAATTTATCTTTCTGCGTCAGAGAGAGAGAAAAAACAAATTTTGAACCCCCCTACATTTTCTTGAGTCCCCACCTATTGTTCACATATACGGCCGTGGTACAGCTGTAAAAGATTAATGTATCCAAACAGATAAATATATGTTTACTCCTTCTTTCCCTCCCCTCTTCTGTCAAATATGATTTCAATATATATAACTGCCATACATTAAACATGCTAAAACATTAAATTTAATAAGAAACTTGAAAATAAGTAAAACTAATCAAATTAGTGTTTTCCAAAACTTTCATTTTCCTAAAAAAAGTATTAAAAATAATTAAAATGACTTTTTATAAATTTAAGAAAATTTATATCATTCTTTCCTTAATCTAGTTTCGGGGTCTGGGGGGGGGGCTTGAGCCCCCATAGCCCCCCCCGTGGGTGCGCCAATGGTTGAAACATTTATTTTAGATACAATTTAGTAATTTTGCAAAACTGTGAAAGAGTCTCAAAACTAAATTAGGTTTTTGAGCAGAATTTCTTTTGAATTTTCAGAACAGAAATTCATTTAGTGACCTTGGAATCTTTTTCAGAGGGGGGGGGGGCTACAAAATTTTTTTAGGGGGAGGGGGCTGAGCCACCCGTAGCACCCCCGGCTCTGGATTTATTTATATTTGTATGATTACTTTAAGGGGGTTCGGGACATATTTTAAAGAAAGTATATTCTAGACCCCCTTAAAGTGGTTGCTTAATAATAATGATCTAATTTTAGCCTTTGTAAAATCAAATCTCTATTATATTTTCCCCCATATGAATGTCCTAAATATTGCATGCTCATGCAGTTTTGATTGAGAATATAAAAATGGAAAAAATATTAAGCATAACTGTCACTCATTTATCAGTGCTGCCATCTGTTTCCTTATATGAAAACCTTTTACTTTTTGGTCTCTCTTATCGTCCACAAGTATGAAAGTCTAAAATTTTGCGAGAATATTTTTTTTAATATAAAATTGGTTTGACAAATCTTGATTTAATATTAATATTGATATTTTTAATTGTAAATAATTTGTGTATCTGCCTTAATTCAATGTTTTATTAAAAAATTTTTCAAAACTATAAATTACTTTTTTATTGAAAACCAGATTTTTTTTTCTTTAAAAAATTAATATTTTCACACTTTTTAAGAAATATACGACATGGTTAAGACAGATTTAAGAGATTTTTATAAGTGGGTTAAAAATTAATTTGGGATTCTTCATTGGAGGCCTTCTTAAAACATCAGAGGGTGAAATTGGCATAGACCAAAATTTCGTAATCGATAAAAATCGTACAAAAAAAAAAAAAAAAAAAAAAAAAAAAAAAAAGTAAGAAAAATCATGCGGTAAGCATAGATTATGAAGCACTTTCCAACACTTTATGAAATCTTTAACAAAACTTCGTCATTTAGAAAAATAAGATTACTATAATTAGCCAAATATCTATTCCAATACTTTTGAATAGCCCTGTATTTTACCTGTCGCTTGATATACTATATACCATATAATGAGAAAATTTATTTTAGTAAGAAAATGTCTAGCAGGTTGAACTTTTTTTTCAGCAATTGATACTAATCGATGGAAACATACTTGAATATTTTTGTTCATCCGTGTCGTTTACCTTGTACTTTTATTACACATCAGTATTAAGCTAAAATTTATTTTAAACTAAAAAATTCTTAAAACTATTAAAATCACATTCACAGAAATTATCATTTATAGGCTTCCATATATTCAGTTCTTTGCGTGATCCTGTATATCATTTTATCTATAGTCTGCAAACATTTCTTAGTAAATTGAACGCAGTTCAACGAAAAATCCATAGCTTATCTAAAAACCACCTTTAAGGAATCTCATATTCTGTAACGTTTGTGATGTCTTTTGGGTAGCCCTGTATATCAGATATAGTATTTGTACACATCATATAATATACATAGATTTAGTGAAACTAACATATCATAATTAAAATGCATTTCATTCTTCATTAGTCATCATCGGATACATGTACAGTACTTCGGAAAGAATGTACTAGTTGATACTTTTGAGTGTCCTTGTAAATGCTATGTACTTTATATTATGCATGACTGTATCGTATAATTTTTGCTAAGCCTCAGTTATATATATATCAATTTTTATTATATATGAAATGGTTTAATATAATTAAAATATGCCGCACACAATTCCCTCTTTGACCATTATGTAATGGAATTCTTTTGTGTGGCCCTGTAAATGTATAATAGCTTTTTTTTTTTTTTTTTTTTTACAAAATACATGTTTTATTACAAAAACAATAATTAAATGCATATAAATATGTTTGACCGGGTGTAACATCTTTAAAATTCATTTGAAATTATTTTTTCCATAGGCCGTAATGTAACGGTAAACTTTTGACTACCCCTGTAAATAAAATAATCATGGCAGAAACTTCAATTTCAATAGGGTTCATGCTAGGGTAAATGTCAATAACATCCAAATATTTCATGGTGATCCGAGGCCAGACAAACCGAATGCATAAGCACTTTTCAACTTTTTTGGTAAGTGCTAAAAACTGCATTCCGCCCCGTTCAGCGAGACTGAATTACTATAAAAACGCCAATATTACTGAAGCAACCTTATATTACAATTAAATTTTTCTAAAAAGCATCAAAAATTTTTAATAACTTATTTATACAAAATTATTTCCAAGCTATGTTGGAAATACATGGAATGCAAGAATATTAAAAACACTGTTAAAATAATAGACTTAGGGAATTACATTCAAATGAAGAATGATTGTGAAGAAAACTATCATTTAGTAAGCTCTACAAAAAAGGGGGGTTGGAGGAGATTTTTAGAAAAATATCGCTGTGATTTCTTAAGCCAAATAAAATTTTTAAATATTGCACAACAAACAAACATACTAGATTGATATAATTTTTACAAAAATAAATAATTAACATACCAGCCTAACATTTGGTTTGGGGGGGGGGGGGTAGAATTTAGAAGCCTGAGTCGGGGACAAATTTATTTCATTGAGCCGGGACATGCCTTGATTACATTATTCCTACATTGGTAAGATGTTCCTAGTCCAGATTTTATTCCTTCCGAAGACTTGGACCGGTCCCAGGCTTCATTATTCTCAGGCTATGTAAGATATGAGCCTTGTGTTCGTAGCCGAAAGATCGTGGATTCCAGGATCATCACTAATTAAAAATTCACGCCAATGTATGCTAATGGCACTTAGTGCATGCCATGAGAGCAAAGGTTTTCAAGTTCCCTATGAATTATACTTTTGACACAGGGCCGTAGCTAAGGGAGCGCTATCGGCTGCTCAGCCCTCCCCCCTAAAATATTTTGAGCTCTACTCCCCTGGGAAAGATTTCAAGCTCAATAAATGAATTGTTCTGAAAATTCAAATGAAATCCTGTTCAAAAATATAATTTAGTTTTGATATCCTTTCACAGTTTTTTAAAATTACTAGATTGTATCTAAAATGCTTGTTTCAACACTCCCTAATCTTATTTGTACATATGAATTTGTACATGAGTTTAATTTGGCACCAGTTATACACTCAAAATTTTCATCATTATATACTTTTCTTAGCATAAAATGAAGTTATTACAACAGTTTAATAAGAAGCATAGCAGTGTGAAAACTACAGTGTGAATATGCACTCATTTATTTTTCTGCGTCAGAAAGAGAGAACAAAAAATTATGAGCCCCCCTACATTCTATTGACTCCCCCCCCCCCATCGTTCATTTGTATTTACGGCACTGCTTTGACCTAGTCAGTGAATATCTCATCACCTGATCAAGTTTTTGAATTAGAGGCCGTCCATTAATCATGTGATGTTTTTTTGGCATTTTAACCCCCCCCCCCTCTCCCTTGGTGATACATGGTGAGGTTCAAGACTACCCCCCTCCCCACCCTATATCACGTGTATTTTTTAGTACCTACAAAAAACCTTAGTTATTTTAGAATATTTATTGTAAAATACAGGTTCAAGTATCATCAAATTTTATTATAGAAAAAAAAACTACAGTAATAACCTTAAGAGGTAAACAGAAAGGTTGCAAGTTGTTTTGGACTGACATAAAAATAATGAAAGGAATGCGATCCCGCGTTTGCCGAAAAAATAAATACTCGTGATATATTACTACAACCCCCTCCCCCTTGTAATATTTCGTGATTTTTTTATGGATACCCCCCCTCCCTCTCGAGCCTCGCATGATTAATGGACAGCCCCTTACAAGTTCAAACTCAGGTAGCGAAGGTTACTGTTATAGCACCTCGTATGAGTTCTATAGAAAAGCGAGCCGACTAACTCCTCGCCTAATAATGATATCAGTGGGAGGCTGTACCTTAAAAGTAGAAGCTAAAAATTTCTGTAGTTTTATATTCCATTATCATAATTTTTGAATAGCAGTACTCTGCTATACAGTGTGGCTGAAAAGTATTGGCGTGCGGAAAAATACTTTGTTTCAAAAATAAACGTTATCTGGACACAATTTGTATTCTAAAGTAAAAAGTTAACAAATAACAATATTTAAACAACTCGTTTAAACTGTCCACCATTCGCTTTTATACAGGCTTTCAAACAAGGGATCAGAGAATTAGCTGTACGCCTCAGATAATTCTCATATAAATCATCCCAAGTTTTGGTAAGTTCGCGTCTCAGAGAATTCAAATTATATATATATATTTTTAACCCTTTAACTTATCGTCTAACTAGAAAACTGCAAGAAGTGTAAGTCTCCGATTTTTACGAAAGTGGTATCTTTGGAAAAATCTCATCGTGAGCAGTAAGAAACTCAATAGAACTACCCGTCGGAAATGGGCCGTTTTCGAGATATCCGACAATTTACATCACGTGACTAGTGCATACTTACTGAGGAATCGCAAAAAAAAAAAAAAAAAAAAAAAAAGCTTAGATTTTGGCGAAAGTGATATTGTTGGAAAGATCTCATCGTGTGTAGTAAAAATTTCAATAAAATTACCCGTCGGAAATGAGCCGTTTTCGAGATATCCGATAATTTATGTTACGTATCTAGTGCATACTGGGTTAGTGCACGCTTAACGGGAGATCGTAAAAAACTGTTGTCTCGATTTTGACAAAAATGGTGTCGTTGGGAAGAAATCATTGTGAGAAGTAAAAAACGCAATGGAACTAACTACCTATCGAAAATGAGCCGTTTTCAAGATATCCGGCAATTTATGTCCTTAATGCAGTTTCTCAGTAAGTGTGCATTTGCTACGTGACACAAATTGTCGGATATCTCAAAAACTTCTCATTTCCGACGGGTGGTACCATTGAGTTTTTTTATCCTCACAATGATATTTTTTCAACGATATTTATTTCGTTAAAATTGAGACTACAATTTTTTGCGGTCCCCCATTAAGTGTGAACTAGCTACGTAACATAAATTGCCGGATATCTCGAAAACGACTCATTTCCGACGTGTAGTTCCATTGAGTTTTTTACTGCTCACGCTGAGATCTTTCCAACGATACCACTTTCATAAAAATCGGTGACTTACACTTCTTGCAGTTCCCTAGTAAGTAGCCGCAAACAGAAAAATCAAGTGGATTGAGATCCGGATTGTTTGAAGGTCTTATAACTTTTGTTAAATATTCAGGCATGTGAGCATCCAGGGAGGCCAAGGTTTTTGCTCCATGTGCAATCGCCCAATCTTCTGGAAGATTCCATTAGGGTTATTTTGTTTCCATAGGATCAGAACCTTATCCAACATTTCGTGTTGGTACGCTTTTGCATTAATCTTCACGTTTTTATCAATAAAAATCAAAAGAGCTACTTTCATAACGGTAACCCTACCCAAACCATTAATCTTTTCGGAAAAAAAAAGATCATATGAAAATTTTTATTTTTCCAACATTTCTTTGTATGGGAGTTAACAGTTGCCGATCATTCTGACGATTGTGTGCCCTCTCGATGGAGAAATTTTTCTTATTCGACCATAAAACATCTTGTACTCGGCGCACCTTGAAAATTTCGAGCATTCTTTTTTTTTTTTTTTTGCATTTATGCTTGCCTTTTATGCTTGCCATCATTTGACAAATGTTGCCCATACTAAAGACGATAACTTCAAAGTCCGAGAGAGTTTTTTACAATGTTCTGAGCCTTTTGACGAGACATATCAAGCCTCTTTGCAATAGAATTCAGGCTTACACCATCGTTTCGGATAATTATCTTCTGGATAATGTTGCGAATTCTCGGGATATTGACAAAAGGTGTGAAGCCTTATTTCTTTTTTACATCAGCATTTCCTACTTCTTTCCACTGCTTAACAATCCTCTTCACTGTTTGAAGTGGGTTTGTTTAGTTTATTTTGAGTCGGCCGATTATCTACTCGAAGGATATAGGCCCAATGGGGGAGTGCCCTTCGTGGAGGGGGGTATTTCTAAGGAAACCTAACTCATATTTACGCAAGGTTCGAAGAAAACCACGAAAACTCCGAACGGTTAGGCCGACGGCCGCGATTGATTTCGAACCCAGCACCTGCCGTCTACCAGTTGAGAGGTCAGAACCTCTCGGCCACTGGTGGGGCCTGTTTGAAGTAGGAATTTCAGGCGAAATGCAATCACTGATGTCTTTTCTCGATTTGCCGCCAATTGGACAATAGTTAAACGGTGAACACAAGGATTCATAAGAATCTATAAAGTAAATAAGTAATATATAACAAGAAAGTCCATAAAAAATACTACAAAAACTGAAAAAATAATCAGGTTTTTCCTAATTGTGGCTGTGAAATGTAAGCGTCAAACAACGCGCCGATATTTTGAGCCACCCTGTATTTCAGCCACCCAATTTGGTTCAATAAATTTCAGCACAATTGTTTATTTACCAGATCATCGTATAAATTTAAGATTATGATAGTTTTAAATTTAAAAAAAAGCATGAATTAACGCATGAGTTTTAAATACGGGGAGGCGGGATGGATAGAAACATTGCTCCTTGTTAGATTTTGAATTTCCATCAGCTCTGGTGATTTGGTTTTTTAAAAAAATAGTAAAATTTATTCTTCGTAAGTGACATAAAGTAATTAAACGCTAACATTAGATAAGGAAGATCTGAGAAATCTTCGGCATGGGTCTATGCTTCATAAACCCCCATAGGAGACAATTTTTAATTATGTTTTTCTTGTTTCGAATTCATCTTAAAAAAAAAAAAACTCCATCTGACTATGTCTTCTGAAAAGCGTCCGTAGTTATTTGGTATAGATTTTTGCTTTGATATGTATAAAAATTGATTTGTACGAAGAGTTATGATATAAAGAAATACTTATTTTAGCTTTTTTCATGTTTATATTTTTTCCTTTAAAACAAGCGCCTTTTCACTTCGAAAGGCAGACACATATCCGTTCCAAATTATTTCTCTTCTCTAGATTTATTTCTGTCTGTTGCCATGTAAAATATATTGATTATTTTAATTTGCATGTACATTACTGGTCCCCAAAAATAGGAATTTTCGTAATATTTTGACAATGTACATGCGTCTTTTTTTGTTCGTTTTAAGGTAGCTTTAATAATTGCGTGGTATTTATTTATTTATTTATTTTTAGAGCTTGTATAATGAATGTTAATAATTTAGCTTTAGCAGAATGCCAATGCAAAAGTACCATACTATTACTAAAACTACCTTATAATGAATAATTGTAGTCGAATGTACATACCGTATTTACTCGTGTATAAGGCGCAATATTTTTCCAAAAAATTAGGGCAAAACTCCTAGGTGCGCCTAATACACGGAATAATTTTTTACTGTTGGATGCAGTCGAACGGTATACATATGAAACAAGAAATTATTCAAAGAAGATATTAAAACTCGGAAAATGTTACTTAATTGAAGTACTACTGCATATTTCACTCCTTGCAGTTTTTTATGCAACAGAGCGAGTGACATTATCTAAACGCTAATTAGCAATTCTCTTTACCGTCATTCATTCCTATTTCCCATCATTCTCTTACAACCGTCTTGTTTTCTGGTCTGGTGTAATGTTTGTTTCGACTTTTTTTTTTTTTTTTTTTAACTGAAATTCATTTGGTTATTCTTCATTAGCGTAATCAAATTTATGGTGCGCCTTATATACGAGATTTTAAGAAATCGCTATTTTTACTTGTAAAGTAGGGGTGCGCCTTATACACGCGTGCGCCCTATACACGAGTAAATACGGTATTCAAAAATGTCATAAAAATTCTATTTTTTCGGCGAGTAGTGAAAATGTCTCAGTTATCATTAACATAATTGTCTGAGCGAAGCGAAGTCTTTATACTCAGAGATACGTAACGATATTAAAATTCAAAAAAATTCTTTCGTCAAGCAAATCTCAAAAAGTACTTGTCGGATTTTGATTCTGTTTGTACCATTAGGTACCTATGAAGGTAATCTGGTGAATGCACCTACTTTTAAAAATTAATTCCAAATAGTTTAAAAGTTATATTAAAAAAACTGATAAAAAAGCACAATTTATGTGCATATGTCACAGAAATTTGGTGAACGTGATTTTCACCGGCTGGACATTTTCGTAGATAACCGAATTAGTACATGGAGTAAATAGTAATCATTTTCGCACTCAGAAATATTGAATGCAATAAAACATTTTAAAATTTACTCATGCAGGAAAATAAAACTGTTATTTTTTTATATTAAAAAAGGGCCATAAAAACTTTGATTTTGAGATTTTGTGATAATCTCTTAACAGCACTTTTTGATCGCTAAAAGAATGTTTTACATATTTCGCGTGTGAAAATTAGAAACAATTACGTTTTTAAATAAAAAGTTTCTTTTATGACATCATTTTCCCTTTATATTTATTTTCATTGCATGTTTTCTTTTAACTTATATTTTGTTTGTGTATGGAAGTCAATTCTGGTCACTAATTTTTCGGCACGGATACCACAAGCGCATCAGATTTGGCGCAATTTTTTTCAAAGCCCATTTGGCGAAAACTCCCTTTTCAAATAACGCTTACATACACATTTTAAAATTATTTTCTATTTTCAAAAAGAACTTACAGTAAACAAAATAATAATAATAATTAATAACTATAAAAAGAAATATTTTATATAATTAAAAGAAGGAAGTGAAAGTAAATAAACATTTTATGAGTAAATAAACAAATAATAAATAAATAAAGCCGGGTTACCATCTCAGGTAAAATAATGCCATTTTGGACGCCAATTATGTACCCTGGTGCATATGTGACATTTTTCCCATTTTTCATCCGTTTCCTGTTGGCATACAACTTTGAAATATGGAGTATGTATGCATACCTGGGAGCAATACTGGAATTAGACATTGATTTTTTTATTTTAAATTCGATCCAAAAAGGGGCAACGGGGCTATTTTTTAAAGTTTTATACAATTTATACTGCATAAAGGAGCCACTTACCTATTTCTATATACCAGAAGAAGTAAGTGGTATGTAAAAACAATTATAGTATACATAAATAAAATACTTGAGATAATATACTAGAGATATAAGCACCGGGCTTGGCGAGATTTTTTATGCCAATTAGGCGAAAACATCGTTTTGATTACCAGATGCATATAGCATGCTATAACAACACGTTATTTATTTATTTCAAAATGAAAAAAAAAAAAAAAGAATAAATGAAACATTTCCTGTTATTAAAAAAGATATAACAATCAATAAATGATAATATTTTTAGAACAAACAATTTATTATAACATTTATATGATAACCAGCATGTTAGACAACTAAACGCCCTTTTGGCACCAAATAGGTACCTCGGTGTATATAGGGCATATATGTGCCATATTTATTTGCAAAACTGAGCATGAAAGTTTACCAGGTGTGTTTTCGTAGGCGCTTATATCTTTTTGCAACATAGCGCACCTTTCGAAGCCAAAACTGCACAAAAGAAAAAATAATCAATGTTTGCAGCATTTTTTTTTTTTTTTTTTTTTTTTTTTTTTTTTTTTTTTTTTATGTAATGCACATTTTGTAATCAGTAGGCTCGATAATCAGACCTCGTGCTTTTGCTTTAAAAGATATATTTCATACGACGTCTTTTTGGGATTCGTCGTTTTTCCATATTTGATGGTATGTGTCTACTCGTTTTGTACCCTTTTTTGTAACTTTCTTCTTTATTAACAGCGACATCTGGATTTCCTATTTAAATAAAAATTCTTCTAAATACAAAGAATTTTGTTAAAATAAATAAATAATAGGAAATGCTGACATCTATTGCTCAAAACACAAAATTTTTCCTATTGAGTTAATAAAAATCAGTAAAAACATAATTTTTATGATAATAAAAAGGTGACTTATGAAATAACAGAGTCATATATTATGTACGTTATGGATTAAGCATGAATATTTCAATGAAAAGTGATATTTCAAAAGTATTATGAAATTAGTTAAAAACCATTTATTTTAAACTAAATGAATAAAAGATTTATATTTTTAATGAAATAAATGGGATTTGAAAAATTATGGGAAATTTATCACCATAGATGTATCAATATTACAATCAGTACCTTGTATGCAAAATGGAACAATTAGCAATACTTTTTGTACCCGAAAAATGGTCGTTGCTTTTTTTAAGGTTAAAAAGTAGATTACGAAATATTCCTATATAGAGATGCCAAACCCTCGCTTATTGCATAGCAGAATTTTCTTATAGGAAAAGTTATTTTTTAAATCCGCAGAATGTTCCAATTTAATAAAACATTTTCTGAATTAAAATACCGGTACCCAAAATGCCGGAGACTTGGCAGCTCTGCCTATAACATTTTAATTAATCACGGTACTTTTTTTAATCGGATTCAAATTTAGTGAAGACAACGTTTTTTGGCCGAAAGCAGCTTTTTTCCACATGTGTAACTACGATACAATTCCTTGACTTATGAATGTTTTGACTTATGCTATTATTGCTTCCTCTCATTTATTTATTTGAATTTTAAATAAGATGTCTCAAAATCGTGTTTTTTAAATATACGAAGAAAAAATGCATTTCGAGAGAGGGCGAAAAGGACAATATTTGGCGATTTATTACCTGCGTTTGGCTAAGTGTCTTACTACCTTGTATTTAATACTCTTCACAATACTTCGCTGTTATATGGACTTAGGCGCTTTTATAAAAAGTTTGACGTAATTCGGGCTTAAGAAAGTGAGTTTTTTACTGAATAATACAAATAAATGAAAAATGAATACTAAGAAATACTAATAAAAGAAAAATGAAGCATTATATTGATCTATGTATATTTAAAAATTCATCTGCTAGCACTAATTAGATAATTTATGTCATGTGTATATAATAGGAGATAAATAGCTTTTGATTCTGTATTTCTATGCTATAAAGCATTAACGTTTGTGTGTTTTTCGTTAGCATTGGAAGTACCTAGCCGATTTAAAAAATAATGTGGGCAAAAAATGTTGGTAACCATCTTTGCTGCAAAATATACTATATTTTGCGTAGGAACAATAATCACCATCAATGCACGAGCAAAAAAAGTTCTAAAATTGAGAATTCTTTGATGTTAATATGACTAAAAATTTAATTTTTTTTTTTTTTTTTTTTTTTTTTTTTTTTTTTTTGTGGAAACTTTTAAGATATAATATTCTCGTTATGAACGATTTCTAAAACATTCGACAATTTAATTTCACATATTAAATATTTTTTTTCTAGAAAAAGTTTTAAACCCAATTTATTGAGAATATTGCAATTTCTAGGATACTGTTGGGGTCAGAAACTATAACTATGGCATCACAGTAACTTATAAGATGTAAGTGCTCGTTTAGGACAATTTTTTAACAAAGGATTCCTTAACTCTTATCGACAATCTTATTGAATCCGTGGAAAACAGATATTCAACATTATAAACTATTTGGACGAATTTCACACCATATAAAATACACTCCATTTCTCTTCAAACATAATAGTTTATGTTATTTATAGTTTCTCGAATCGGCAGAAACGGATTAACTACCTCCCGGGCCCCTAGGCTTCACTTTCTGAGGGCCCCCTTTCACTCCTTCAAAGTGGTATATACTGGAAAAATTAAAACACATACTTGCTTCATTAACTCATAAATCATTGATGATTAAAATATAAAAGATTACGACAAAGAATTTCGCACATCTTTTGTCTTTGTATTAATGTTCGACCAGTGTAAAAGAATATTTTCTTGTTCTTTATATTAGGAAAATTTTAGCACCGGGCCCCCTTTTCTTCTGGGCCCCTAGGCTTCAGCCTACTCAGCCTAATGGGTAATCCGCCTCTGCGAATCGGTGCGAAGCTTCTGTTTATGCTCATGACATCATTTCAAAGAGCTATATTTCCAATATAGGAAAATTTAGTGTTTTATTTTCTGTATTACTTTTAACATTTTGCATATTTCCAATTTTATATCCATGCATGGTTTGCTTTTCTTTTATAAAAATAGTATATACAACAAGATTTTGTAGTTCTGCGATTCGATATGCTTATTTTCATCATTATATTTTATCACAATGAATGACCAATTAAAGGTAACATCTCATTTTCTTTACTTATCGCAAGTTATTAAGTGTGTATTCTCAGCAATATCGCTCAGACTAATCCCTCTGAGGGAAGTCCTAGTTGTCTGAGCGAAGCGAAGTCTTTATACTCAGAGATACGTAACGATATTAAAATTCAAAAAAATTCTTTCGTCAAGCAAATCTCAAAAAGTACTTGTCGGATTTTGATTCTGTTTGTACCAATAGGTACCTATGAAGGTAATCTGGTGAATGCACCTACTTTTAAAAATTAATTCCAAATAGTTAAAAAGTTATATTAAAAAAACTGATAAAAAAGCACAATTTATGTGCATACGTCACAGAAATTTGGTGAGCGTGATTTTCACCGGCTGGACATTTTCGTAGATAACCGAATCAGTACATGGAGTAAATAGTAATCATTTTCGCACTCAGAAATATTGAATGCAATAAAACATTTTAAAATTTAATCATGCAGGAAAATAAAACTGTTATTTTTTATATTAAAAAATGTCATAAAAACTTTGATTTTGAGATAATCTCTTAATAGCACTTTTTGATCGCTAAAAGAATGTTTTACATATTTCGCGTGTGAAAATTAGAAACAATTACGTTTTTAAATAAAAAGTTTCTTTTTTGACATCATTTTCCCTTTATATTTATTTTCATTGCATGTTTTCTTTTAACTTATATTTTGTTTGTGTGTGGAAGTCAATTCTGGTCACTAATTTTTCGGCACGGATACCACAAGCGCATCAGATTTGGCGCAATTTTTTTCAAAGCCCATTTGGCGAAAACTCCCTTTTCAAATAACGCTTACATACACATTTTTAAATTATTTTCTATTTTCAAAAAGAACTTACAGTAAATAAAGTAATAATAATAATTAATAACTATAAAAAGAAATATTTTTATATAATTAAAAGAAGGAAGTGAAAGTAAATAAACATTTTAAGAGTAAATAAACAAATAATAAATAAATAAAGCCGGATTACCATCTCAGGTAAAATAATGCCATTTTGACGCCAATTATGTACCCTGGTGCATATGTGACATTTTTTCCCATTTTTCATCCGTTTCCTGTTGGCATACAACTTTGAAATATGGAGTATGTATGCATACCTGGGAGCAATACTGGAATTAGACATTGATTTTATTAATTCGATCCAAAAAGGGGCAACGGGACTATTTTTTAAAGTTTTATACAATTTATACTGCATAAAGGAGCCACTTACCTATTTCTATATACCAGAAGAAGTAAGTGGTATGTAAAAACAATTATAGTATAAATTCAAAATGGATTAAGAAAAAAAAACCAAAGTTTTTTATCTATAAAATTTCTTTAATACCTGTATTAACAACTTTATATCAGGTATTCTCGTAAGTTCAAAATGGGGGAGTTTTCTAAGTCCAACTATATTAAATTATGTCGGAAGTTAAAAATTTAATGCTAAAATAGCTTTTTTAAAAAACTATTTTAGCATTAAATTTTTAACTTCTGGCATAATTTAATATAGTTGGACGAAGAAAACTCCCCCATTTTGAACTTACGATAATACCTGATATAATTGGTAAATATGCGGATATAAAATTATAGTATACATAAATAAAATACTTGAGATAATATACTAGAGATATAAGCACCGGGTTTGGCGAGATTTTTTATGCCAATTAGGCGAAAACATCGTTTTGATTACCAGATGCATATAGCATGCTATAACAACACGTTATTTATTTATTTCAAAATGAAAAAAAAGAAATAAATGAAACATTTCCTGTTATTAAAAAAGATATAACAATCAATAAATGATAATATTTTCAGAACAAACAATTTATTATAACATTTATATGATAACCAACATGTTAGGCAACTAAACGCCATTTTGGCACCAATTAGGTACCTCGGTGTATATAGGGCATATATGTGCCATATTTATTTGCAAAACTGAGCATGAAAGTTTACCAGGTGTGTTTTCATAGTCGCTTATATCTTTTTGCGACATAGCGCACCTTTTGAAGCCAAAACTGCACAAAAGAAAAAAAAAATCAATATTTGCAGTATTTTTTTCTTTTTTTTTATGTAATGCACATTTGGTAATCAGTAAGCTCGATAATCAGACCTCGTTTTTTTTTTTTTTTTTTTTTTTTTTTTTGCTTTAAAAGATGATATTTCATACGACGTCTTTTTGTGATTCGTCGTTTTTCCATATTTGATAGTATGTGTCTACTCGTTTTGTACCTTTTTTGTAACTTTCTTGTTTATTAACAGCGACATCTGGATTTCCTATTTAAATAAAAATTCTTCTAAATACAAAGAATTTTGTTAAAATAAATAAATAATAGGAAATGCGGACATCTATTGCTCAAAACACAAAATTTCTCCTATTGAGTTAATAAAAATCAGTAAAAACATAATTTTTATGATAATAAAAAGGTGACTTATGTAATAACAGAGTCATATATTATGTACGTTATGGATTAAGTATGAATATTTCAATGAAAAGTGATATTTCAAAAGTATTATGAAATTAGTTAAAAACCATTTATTTTAAACTAAATGAATAAAAGATTTATATTTTTAATGAAATAAAGGGGATTTGAAAAATTATTGGAAATTTATCACCATAGATGTATCAATATTACAATCAGTACCTTGTATGCAAAATGGAACAATTAGCAATACTTTTTGTACCCGAAAAATGGTCGTTGCTTTTTTTAAGGTTAAAAAGTAGATTACGAAATATTCCTATATAGAGATGTCAAACCCTCGCTTATTGCATAGCAGAATTTTCTTATAGGAAAAGTTATTTTTTAAATCCGCAGAATGTTCCAATTTAATAAAACATTTTCTGTATTAAAATACCGGTATCCAAAATGCCGGAGACTTGGCAACTCTGCCTATAACATGTTAATTAATCACGGTACTTTTTTTAATCGGATTCAAATTTAGTGAAGACAACGTTATTTGGCCGAAAGCAGCTTTTTTCCACATGTTTAACTACGATACAATTCCTTGATGTTGACTTATGAATGGTTTGACTTATGCTATTATTGCTTCCTCTCATTTATTTATTTGGATTTTAAATAAGATGACTCAAAATCGTGTTTTTTAATTATACGAAAAAAAATGCATTTCGAGGGAGGGCGAAAAGGACAATATTTGGCGATTTATTACCTGCGTTTGGCTAAGTGTCTTACTACCTTGTATTTAATACTCTTCACAATACTTCGCTGTTATATGGACTAAGGCGCTTTTATAAAAAGTTTGACGCAATTCGGGCTTAAGAAAGTGAGTTTTTTACTGAATAATACAAATAAATGAAAAATGAATACGAAGAAATACTAATAAAAGAAAAATGAAGCATTATATTGATCTATGTATATTTAAAAATTCATCTGCTAGCACTAATTAGATAATTTATGTCTTATGTGTATATAATAGGAGATAAATAGCTTTTGATTCTGTATTTCTATGCTATAAAGCATTAACGTTTGTGTGTTTTTCGTTAGCATTGGGAGTACCTAGCCGATTTAAAAAATAATGTGAGCAAAAATGTTGGTAACCATCTTTGCTGCAAAATATACTATATTTTGCGTAGGAACAATAATCACCATCAATGCACGAGCAAAAAAAGTTCTAAAATTGAGAATTCTTCGATGTTGATATGACTAAAAATTTAAAATCTTTTTTTTTGTATTTTTTTTGGTGGCAACTTTTAAGATATAATATTCTCGTTATGAACGATTTCTAAAACATTCGACAATTTAATTTCACATATTAAACATTTTTTTTTTCTAGAAAAAGTTTTAAACCCAATTTATTGAGAATATTGCAATTTCTAGGATACTGTTGGGGTCAGAAACTATAACTTTGGCATCACAGTAACTTATAAAATGTAAGTGCTCGTTTACTACAAATTTTTAAAAAAGGATTCCTTAACTCTTATCGACAACCTCATTGCATCCGTGGAAAACAGATATTCAACATTATAAACTATTCGGACGGATTTCACACCATATAAAATACACTCCATTTCTCTACAAACATAATAGTTTTTGTTATTTATAGTTTCTCAAATCGGTGCGAAGCTTCTGTTTATCTTCATGACATCATTTCAAAGAGCTATATTTCCAATATAGGAAAATTTGGTGTTTTATTTTCTGTATTACTTTTAACATTTTGCATATTTCCAATTTTATATCCATGCATGGTTTGCTTTTCTTTTATAAAAATAGTATATGCAACAAGATTTTGTAGTTCTACGATTCGATATGCTTATTTTCATCATTATATTTTATCACAATGAATGACCAATTAAAGGTAACATCTCATTTTCTTTATTTATCGCAAGTTATTAAATGTGCATTCTCAGCAATATCGGTCAGACTAATCCCTCTGAGGGAAGTCCTAGTTAATCCATACTCCATGGCTTGGATACTTAAAAATCTGAAAATTACTATACAGTAACATATTCTAGTATTAAATCAGAGAGGAGGTGAAAAAATTTCTTACAGGCAGGTTTTCCTCTTAGCAGGTACATCATCTATTGTAAATATATTATATTCTTTTCTTACGGAATATTATTTTCACTTTGTATGGATCAAGACATTCTTCCATTTAAAACAACATTCTGTGATAATTAAGTTCTTTTTTTTCACACATTTCGCGGTAATAGATTTTTGCCTCGAAATGTATCTACCATTTTTAAAGATAAATTTAATTGTAGAATATTGTCAATTTAAAAATTTATGCATTTTCACAAAAATTGCCTCAGTTTACTGACTTGTTCATGGACAAATGGTTTTCATAAAAGTTGGTTTGGGAACGGGAATGAAAATTTCATTCAGTGCAGACTTCTGGGAGAATGAAGTCCCGTTCCGGATCGGCCCGAAAAAAGAAGTATCCTGGGCCCGGGCCGAGTCTCATCAATGACAATTGGCGAAGCTTTAGGCTGAACAGATCTCCGATTAAACGAAGATCATGTTGTTTTTCCTCAGGGAAGGGGGGAGGAGGTCTCTTTTACATGTGAACCTGTATTATCACCAAAACATATTCCAATTTAAATAGACTGATCACACACTATACACTATAAAGAAATACTCTGAAACATTTTCGAAAAACAGTAGCAACAAAAGTAACTTTGTTTTCATTAATGCTTCTTAAAATCTCGAAAATACATACTGGATTCTGATATTTTTAAAGATAGAAATGCTTTTCTGAATTATGTGTAACTGAGAAGAAGTTATTGTACATTTTCGTTTGTGATTATATTTTATTTTAGTACATTACCAAATATTTGTCTTTTTTTTTACAGTAATGTAGCTGTGCAAAAGATTGAACTACTGTAAACAAAAAATTGTAAAACAAGTTGTAAACAAGGAAATTAAATGAGAAAAAAAAAAAATAAGTATTGGATTATTTTCCCCCCTTGCACACAGAGTATAAAATCTTTCAAACGAATTTAAATTCAAGAACTTTTTGAAATATTCGTCTTAAATATTCTACACTTTAGTGAAAAATATAACACAATATGTCTTGACGGAATTCTAGCATACAGACAGCGACATTAAAGATCTATAAACATATTGATTGTAAAAATCTATAAAGGTATTGATTACTAACTCCAAGCAGACTTACTCAGTTGTCCCCAGCAGTTCATTGATTTTCTCGGCATATATGAGTTAATGCGTATTTGACATAAAATTAAAAAAGTATACATTATAGGAAATGTGGCTCAAATCGTTGCAGTTGGAGAAAACTGGGAGATAGGTTGAAAGAAACCAAATTTATTTCATATAAAATTGAGAACAGTTTTCTAAAAAACATTCTTTTATAAATATTCACTGTTCATATTAGAAATGACGCTTATTTTTTTTTTATATCAATTCACGTTTTTTCCTTACTTTTTACAATTCATTTGGATTTCTGAATACCATACTCGATTATGAAAATAAAAATAACTTTTTTTAATTAACTATTTGGAAAATAGCTGTTGTCCTCGGTAAAGAACTGGGAAATCTGAAGAATATCTGAATCTTTCTTTTTTGAAAACCGCAACTTATTTTATTTTATTCGTTTTCTGATTGGTCCATGTTTAATGTCCAAATATGGAATACTTCTGTTGCCAAAATGACAAAAAATGCAATAAAAACTTTTTTTTAAAAATAATAATTTGAAAACAAATTGTGATAAATATTTCAAACAAATTTCATTTAAAAGGAATATTTTTTTTTTTAACTCAACAGTGCAAAAATTTTAAATGTGCGATGTTTAAAAGTTTAAAAATTTGCAGTTCCGATAACTGTAAAACTGTAATTTCATTTTAAATTTGTTTTGGATGGTTCTGGAATATTCATGTTTAATCCATGTCGTACGCAATATCAAGCGTTCAGAAGTCAGTCTGATTACCTCCATCAAATAAAAATGCACATTTTAAACAGTTAAAGTAGTATATCTATAAACTACTCTCTTTTTTATCACTGATCTGGGAATATTAATGTTTAATACATGGCATGTGTAATATATGACTCCTTATGATCAGCATAAAAATGATGTTTATTATTATTATTAATTTAAATATATAATTTATTTATAAGTTTTTAAAATTTTAGTCTTTGAAAATATTCTTTTCCAAATGGTCGTTGTAATTTGTTAAATTACAATTTTGTTATTATTATGATTTTGACGCTTGGTAGAAAGTACGAAACTATCTTTTTAGGATTTCTGAATTTATTTTTCAAGATATAACAGTTAATTAATTAATATTGAATTGTTAATTGATAAAGCGTGCTTAAAAGATTACACATTTTGTTTTTATTTCTAATTTATTCTCTATTTTTTAGTCGTTAATTTTTTTTTTTTTTTTTTTTTTTTTGCTACAGCCGTTTCGTAATTGTGTATTGGTGCACCATTTAATGTATTGTTATTAACTTTTATAAAATTGTGCAAGTTACTGAGAATATTTGGAGAGTTAACATCTATGGCTTGCAAATGGGAAAAATACCTTAAAATAAATGTATCCTTCTATAGTAAAAAAAACTCACCATAAACAAATATCCAGGAATGACTCCTGGAATGATGCTGATGTGTAAGGTTTCCGGAAATAACGCGTCCAGGTGGACCACACCTTCCATGAGTCGAATAGACCAATCAGGAAAGGGCTCCGTCTAGCATCGCGAAGCTATTCCATGGGGTATTGGCGAACGCAGCAAGCAGGGGAAGCCTACAACTTGGAATCGCGAAGCGATTAAGCGAAGGGTTGGCGAGCGTAGCGAGCAGGGGGGCGGAGCCCCTCCTAGTTTATCTATAATTAACTTATAAAATATTAAAATGTTGTACCGTCATCCAAAATACACCTTTGTATTATACTTTGTATCATTCTAACCACAATTAGGAAATTTGTTGAAAATCGATTGAAAAATTCCTTCTTTACATACGAAATCCAGGTTGAATGAAATAAGAGGGTAAAAATTGTTTATTTTTATAAATATTTCTTAGAATTCGTATTTATAGTGCCAAAATTAAGTCAAATTACCAGGATGAAGAAAATCAACGGAAAACGCAACGAGGGATTCATTTTTATTTTGAACAAAAATTTAATTCAATAAGATTTTAGTTTATTTATATAAAATAATCTTGAAGGAAAACAAGACTGGGTGCAATCCTATGGGAAAGATGCGAGCTTTAAGACCCCTTTCCTCGAAAACTATTCTACAGGTTTGACGAAATTCGGAATTCAAAATTCACTGTTTTATGCCCAAAACATTTGAAAGACAGTTTTTTTTTTTTTTTTTTTTTTTTTTTTGTGACTAAAAAGCTTGTTATTTTAGAGCAATTTATCAATTTCTTTTTATCATGAACTTTTCTGTTGCTGTTAAAAAATTCTAGTCAACTTTTGGACTACTGCGAAAATCCAGTTATTAGTTTTAGACGTTTAGTTGTACAACGACGGCAACGACCTGCACCATGATTTTCATTTTTATAGCGCAAAAATCTCTTCTAAAAATTTCTCAATTTTTACATAATCGAAAGGGGAAAAATATACTTTAGAATGAAATTTG
The DNA here is from genome assembly GCA_964019185.1 of Maratus speculifer. Taxonomy (NCBI): domain Eukaryota; kingdom Metazoa; phylum Arthropoda; class Arachnida; order Araneae; family Salticidae; genus Maratus; species Maratus speculifer. The sequence continues at coordinate 363,791,251 of OZ025290.1, read as the reverse complement.
TTTGAAAACTGTAGTTTAATGTTGTGACTGTTTATGACTTTTAAAATAATTCTCAAGCATAAATTTGATTTAAAAAAAAGATTTATTAATTACACGGTGTGCATAAATTCTATAGGTCATATCATATACAATGCTGCACAAAAGAATTCGGGTAGATTTCTGACTACTGATAGATATTGCTGAAGATAAGGAATATTCAACTTTGTTCTTTTTTATTTAATTATTATTTTAAACAACATTTCTTAATTAAACTAACTTTTAGCACCCTATGTAGTCTAAATACACAAACCTATCGATCATATACAGGGTTGTACAAAAACAAATTAGGATATTTTTTCTGATTATAGATGGTAATTGCTAAAATCAGGTTTTCAAATATGTTATGAAAGCATTTTTTACAGAGTTTTTCAAATTCTATTTCTACACCCTTAGTGAATGGCCTGCCTATCTGCGTGCATTACATTTCACCTAATTAACCCCTTCAGAATGAGCGTCTTTTACAGAATTTTTAATCTTTTATCACCAGTTTTTCTAAACAGAAATATTTGTCTAATTGTATCGAGAAAATGATCCGATTAAAAAAGGGAAAATTTACAATAAAAATTTACTGGTGAAAAAAATAAAGGATTCTGAGCAACTTACGCAGCATGTCTACCAGTCGCTCATCCCCAAGAGGGTGACGGTGAAGTTATATTACAGTATAATGAAAATGTTAGAAAGTGTTCTGTAATCTGCGTTTGACGCTTGATTTATCTTTCTTACTTCATTTATAATGCTTCTATATTTTAGGCATATTTTGCTTACAAATTCATTTATTAGCATTCGTCATTTCTCAGGTTTGATTTGCAAAATTTAATAACGAAATCTATCCCAGTTAAAAAGGAGTGGTTGTAGATTATGGACATACAGATGATTCATATTTAAATAGGCTGTGGCCGTCTCTTTATTAATGCGAGATCATCCTACTCAAATGCGTGATCGTCCTCTGCAGAAATTATTCCAATTGAAAAACCTACGACAAGCATTTGGGAGACAAGAGAAAACGCTGAAACTCCAACTACATGGATATTAGGATCAATTTCGTAATGATAATGTAGATAATTTGCTTCTCCGTCACTTTTATCTAACTACGTGCATTACCTGTAAATGGTTATCTGAAGTCACTGATGTTTCATTAGTGTATATGACTGTTATCAAACAGTGGCCTATTAAGGAGAAAAGAAAAGGTTTAATAATCCTCCCAGAGTATTTAAAATCTCATTTAAAAATTGCTGCAAAGAGGTAGTATTAAAAGTAACAGAAAATAATTATACCCGATATGCATAAATTAAACATATTTGTATATATTTATTTATTTATTTATTTATTTATTTATTTTTTTTCGTTTTGGTATACCAATAACATGGCGGCCACATGTGACTAATTTTATATTCTATTCGCACCGCTATTTTCAAAATACAATTTTTTTAATATAATTCTCTGGCTCATTTTAGCAAAGTGAATATGAAATATATCTATTTTTAAAAAGCGGTGCAGCATAGAATCAAAGAATGGTCGCCTGTGGCAACCCTGCATTAAGGAATGACATCACAGGCGAATCTGGGATAGTAAAAGGTTCTCAAGTCAGCATATGTAAGGCAGTTCTTTAAGGCCTAGTGATATTTTAAGTGGTTAAAACGGGTACATTTGTATTTCTTATTCGTTATGTCATAAATATCTACAATATGACTAATACCATAAAGGTAGCATAAAAGTATTTAATATGTAAAAATCTAAAATTACACATAAGATATACTGTTACAATTTTCCCGTTGTATTAATGATTGAAAATTAGAGACTGTGAATTCGACGACCAGAAATTACCCTTTAAAGTTTCAATTTTCAGCCAGTTATTCTTAGTAGCTTAGTAAATTTTTCATTTATAAGTTTCAAAGTATTCTTTATGTTGAACTACTTTAGAAAAAAGAAAAAAGCATTTTTATATGCAATATATACATATTTAAGTACGTGTTGCATTAATTCTGGACATAGAAGTTCCATTTCTCAAAGCATGTATAGCGGACAATCTCTTAGCAATAATTTTCATAGTGTCATTTGTCTTAGCAATACTTTTCATACATGAATATACAAAATAATTCTGAACATAGAAGATCCGTAGCTCAAAGCATGTATAGCGGATAATCTGTTAGCAATAATTTATATAGTATCATTTGTCTTAGCAATGCAATCAAACCTCGTTAACATGAACACGCTTAACGTAAATTACTTTTAACATGAATTGTTTTCACAGTCCCCTATAAAGACGATTACAAATATATGATACTGATAGCATGAATTACTGTTAACAGGAACACAATTTTGATTTACCTTGAGGTTCATATTAACGAGGTTCGACTGTACTTTTCGTACATGCTCATAGAAAATAACCATGGACATAGGTCTGCTGCTCAAAACATGTATAGCGAACAATCTCTTGACAATAGTTTTTATAGTATCATTAGTCTTTGCAATATTTTGCATACAAGGACATAGAAAGTCTGTTTCTCAAAGCATGTATAGCGGATAATCTCCTAGCAATAGTTTTCATAGTGTCATTTGTATTAGCAATACTTTTCATATACATGAACATACAAAATAATTCTGAACATGGAAGGGCCCTTACTCAAAGTGGAACTGGGGTACATTGATACTTGGGGCACATTGATACACCCCCTGTACAGCACACATGGTCATTACAGGAAGTTTCACAACAGCTCCAAAAGGTGATACTAGTGAAATTAATAACATACAGAAAGTTTTGGAATGATTCAATAGTTTGATGAAATGGGATGGGTGATTAATTGTTTTTGTTGGTCAAAAGTAAATTTGAGTTGTACAACTGAAATGGTATGATGCAACTGTTCTAGTATTTTCAACCGAAAAGAATACCCTCCCTGTCAAGTAACGCTAATCTTTATCAGTTCCTCATTCTTTATTGTTAGATAAATTGTGATGTGTTGGATTTGCGACTCATTTTATTTAAAATGGCTGCATGGGGCACAATGATACAGTCTTTGTCGGGGCACATTGATACAACCTAAATCCTTTTCTAGTTCATTTTTTCATTGCCTTTTGTTTTTATTTTTACCATACACTCCTTAATTCAACCATTTTTCGTCAAAGATTTCTACTATTAGTTTTAATTGAAGTGAAATAGCTCTAATTTCTTTATATTAGAACATTTTATAGTATTTTTGCAATCAGAAGACGTAGAAACTTACAAAATATCTAGTGCTAGTAGAATTAACAAAAGAAATGGACGGCAGCCTGGCAAATCTCAAATTTATATCGATTCTCCAGAGAAAAAGGTATTATCGACATGAGAAATGTTAAGTAAGACAAACAAGCTGCAGAACAGCACAGGATAATTATATTATAAACATAATTTTAAAAAAATATATCCTTTATTTTCTGTTTGTAAACCGATTTATAAACAGAAAACCTGGTAATTCTTTTACCTTTCCTAAGAAAGAAGAGAATTCTGGGGTTAAAGTGCCAGATATGACAAAGTTACCACAGCCAACAAACAGACAAGGAACAGCCAGAACATCAGGTCATTATACATTTCATTTTGATTGCTTTAATATCGCTTACAAATAAAGTGTGTGCGATTTTAATGTATATAAATATATATATAATGCTTTGCTAACTATTTTTCTGTGAAAAATATGCATTGGTGTTATTTTGTCTCCATTTTTCCCAGACGTTTCAAAATGTATCAATCTGCCCCGGGGATGGGGCACTTTGATACAAATTACTTTTTTTTTATTTTTTTTAAATTACATGCAAAAATAATGTATAAAACAACGATTGTACATTTTTGTAACACACTACACAGGTTTTGCTGACATCACATAGAAAAATAACTTGAAATTTCTGCTTTCTAGACACCAAAACAATTTTTTGAAAAAAGCTGTATCAATGTCCCCCAGTTCCCCCTATATGTAACGGACAATCTCTTAGCAATATTTTTCCCAGTGTTATTTGTCTTAGAAATAATTTTCATACATGAATATACAAAATAATTCTGAACATATAGAAGGTGCATCGCTCAAAGCATTCATAGCGGGCAATTTCTTAGTAATGGTTTTCATAGTGTCATAATGTCACTTGTTTTAGCAATACTTTTCTTACATGAACATGCATAGAAAGAACTGATAAATTTAAAATGGAAAAGATTTTTTTCTTTTTGAAAGGTTACATTCTTAAACATCCTCAAGCTTTTCTAACATGAAAAACATACTACACGACTTTTGTTATAAGAGCTTGAAAATCTTGGTATATTTAGAATATTTGGTATAATGGGTCATTCGATTGGATGTAAAAATAATTCTGCATAAAGGGTTGCATAAAACAATTTTTCGATTGGTCGTTATAATAGGAAATTTGTACAATGAAGATCGTTATAGCGAGTGTCTACTGATTGAACAGTGCATCCGTAAAATCATGGTGCACTTTTGACCGATCACGGGAATCAACGAAATAAGATGGAAATGTGAAATCTTCACCAAATAAAAGAAAAACTCTCCAAGTTTCATACCTGTTCAGTGCAGTTCGATATGGTCCCCATTTTAACCAAAGAATCACAACGTTATTCACTCTGTTACTCTAGGCGTCCTTAACTGTATCTGGGAAGAGCTTGAATATCATTTAGATATGTGTAAGATAACAGATGGAAAACACATCGAACTGCACTGATGAAACTTGCAGAGATTTTCTTTTATTTGATGAAAATGTCCCATTTTCATCTTTTTTTTTTTATGACCAGTGCATCATGATTTTATGGGCACACTGCATATCGTTTGTTGCTCAAGGGCAATTTTAATTCGTTGTGAGAACACCGTACGTTTCTACTATCGCCTTAGTGTCTACCTTGATTGATGCACCTGAGGGAACTTAGAGACTTTTTCAAAGCATTTAAAAATTCAATAAAAATTACTGCAAAAATGTATTGGAAACAACGTAAAGAAAAATATAAATAATTGGAATATATGTGCTTTAAGATTTTCGTTAAGATTTAATATATAAATACTATTAAACACAGGCGCAACTAAAAGTGAACAGCTAAAATTTTATAAATGCAAAAATATTTTCCTATAAATTGCTATTAATTGTAACTTAACGAAAACATTAATAGTATGAATATTTTTAATATATCACTGCATGAAGCCTTTCATTATGGTTCTGAATGTTATTAAGTACTTGTGCTACAGACGAAACCTGTGTTTGGAATCTTTTAAACGAATTTAAAGCCTCATTACTGTAAATCATTTTTGCTATAAAAAAGTATAAAAATAATTTAAAGAAAGGCATAAATTTAGCATACAACTACTTTAAGATTCCATAAATGGATCCGCCTTGTCAGTGGGAGTCGATCTAAAAAGAAAAATCATGTGTCAAGCATATATATGAAACACTTTTTAACACATTCAGAATACTCTAACAAAACTTCAGCTTTCAGTAAAATAAATGATGATATCTAAATGAGCCATTTGAAAAACGCATAACACATCTGATAATTCAGTTTTTGCATTTATCAATCGAATTCTTTTGTGAAACCCTATATATCATCTACATATTTATATATGCATTTGTATATTACATAGAATTCAAAAGTTTAGTTAAGTTGGAAAACGCATAACTAAAATAACTAAACCTAAATAATAACGCATAACTAAACTTAAAAATTCCCCTTCAGTAATTTTCGGCAATAAGCGGAAATATACTGGAAATTCTTTTGTCTAGCCATTTATGTAATCTATAAAACTTACATACACATTACGTATTATACAGTTAATTAGTTAAATTTAAAAAAGACTTCCGGCAATTATTGCTCTTAAAGAGTGCAGTACTGTATATGAATTCTTTTGTGTGTCTCTGTAAATGAACGGTAAATACTGTGCGGATTGAACTTTTCGTCTATATTAAAAAATATTAAAAAGAGAGAGTAAAAAACAAACAGCAACACACACGTAATTCTTCAGGTTAGTGGGCTTCTGTTTCTCTTTCTTTTCAGCACGTTAAATTTATTCTGACTTTTTGCGCTTTTCTTTTCATTGGTTTTTACACGAAGCATATTCTCTCAACTCAAAGGCAGTATTAACCAAGTTTACTGCCATTCCGGCAATTAGAAAGAGCTACAAATGACTCTGAATAGCGCCAGTTATTATTATTATTATTATTATTATTATTATTTCAAACATCCTGTAGATTAGGAATTTGCTATCTAAGACAGTGAACATACCTTTTTCATGTTTTCATTTTTATCTAGTATTCTAAATAAATATAACAGTCTTTCATTATTCCTTATTATTAGAAAAAAAATTTCTCGAAAAATCAAACGTGATGGAACAATTTGATTGTCATATTTATATTTAAGAATGTCAAATCTATGTCACATATTTGTTTCACGGGGAGAAAGCGTTTTATTATATATTTTGCAGGCCAATGTAGTTAGTTTCAACGATTCATTATTCTGATAAATATTTTATTAATAATTGATAACCCTAATTGCTCGATTTATTTGATAACAAGAATAGCAATTTTTACAACCATATCTCTTAGTATCTCCTCTAAGTCACATGATGGGAGAGGGTTGTTTGGTAAAAATCAAAATTAATTTTTTTAACTATTTAAAAACTTATCTTATCTGATCAAATTTCCCGATGCATTTTTTCTGAACCTGCCGAAAAAGATAAATCGCCAAATATTGTTTTAATTCAGTCTTCCACATTGAAAAAAATTTTAAGCATTACAAACATTCCTTTTATAATTAAATAAAATATTTTCATTTTATTTTTTTTTTTATTTTAAAGGAAGTTAGTAGAATAATAATAAGAAAACAATAAATAAGAATAAAATACAGAATGTTCTTATAAAAAATCACGGTTATATTAGTATATTAAAGTGTCATAAAAACCGCTGGAAATTTCAGTATTCAATGGAGCAAACTGGTGGGGAAATCCATCAAGTAGCTTTAAAATTAATCCTTTGTTTCACCGTGTTGCAGATTTGCAACATATCCAAAAGTTAATAGTACGTACAGAGTAAGTTTTAGAACACAATTTTCTTTGTTGTTCCTATTTCCCAACACACCAGTTCATACAAATTGATTACTGAAATACTCAATAGATAATGATAATTTCACATACCAAAGTTTTGTTTATCATTTGAGAAGCTTCAGGTCGATATTGCAAAAATTAACTTAATAAATTTTGTCAAATTAAAAAGGCTAAAGAAGTCCGAAAGTAGATTTTTTTTAATGTAATTTTGCATACCGTAAAATGGGGTGAATCGGAACACTTTTCAACTTTAACGTTAAAAAAAAGCAATAAATGATTTTTTAATTCTTTTATTTTTATTTATTTATTTATTTTTTGTTATTTTTATTTATTTATTTATTTTTTGTTATTTTTATTTATTTATTTATTGCTAGAAACTTCGGTCTTGTTTTGTTCTTTACTTTTTAAGCAAAAACGTAACATTTGTTACTGTTTATATATATATATTTTTATTTTTTTAATGGTATTCCGATTCACCCCGCAGATAGGGGTGAATCGGAACAAATGTTATAATCTTTATTTATTTTGATTCAAACTTTAATAGGGTTAATAAAATATGTAATGGAATACATATGATAATGGGAGGAATAGGAATACGCAATTACTATCAAACCAAGCCTTTATTTTACATACAAGTAAAGATATGCCTTTTTAAAAATTAGAAAACAACTTTGAACTCAAGAAAAATTGAAATTTATTCTAAGAAATTCTATTCGAATTGCATAAGTAGAATTTAATGCAAATTCAGTCCTGTTCTGTGTTGTACTTTACTAGTAGTCATTAGGTAAGTGAATCTATTTAATAATCCCAATCGCTGCATGTATTAATACGATCTACTAGTAAGCCCTTATCCCCAGCCCTTAGTACTGTTTTCATTCCCCTCTTTTTTAATTGGTTTCCCATTTTGAGGTGTTTATGTAATGTTGTGGATGTCAGAGAACAATTTTGAGCAATTTTTTTAAGTAATTTGCCATTTTTAAATTCTTTTATTGTGTGTTCCATGTTTGTTGGATTGGGCGTTGATCTTTTTAGTTTAACTAAGTAATTTTTTGGCACATTTAAATTCTTCAAGTAATTAGAACTAACAAAATATTGTTACAATACATAGTCATATATATGTTTTCAGACTTGCAGTAATCCACTTGCAGTTTTTTTTTTTTTTTTTTTTTTTTTTTTTTTTTTTTATACGTCAGTAGCCATGCCAACAAGGCAAAACTGAATTTCCCAACTCTTAATGTTATTACCTTCTTATAAAAAATTGGCAACTAAAAATATCATCACCTATATTTATAATGAATTTAATTGTATGACCGGGAAGTTTCGTTCCTATTCACCCCATTTTACGGTACGTTAACATTTTGTGTTAGAAAATAGACAATATTTATGAGAAGTATATCAATTTCTGCTTATTTCAGATATGAAAAAAAGAGCCTTTTACTGAAAAATTATTTTAGTTTTACGTTCTAATTGTTTTAATTATTTTTTACATACTTAAAATGGTATATTCTAACATCTAAATCAATCTTTTTCAAATCGGAGTTGTTAAGCCACAAAGGGTTAAACTCGGTTAGACCCCCCCCCCCCAAAAAAAAAAAAATTTTTTTTTTTTTTGAGCGTTTTGTTTTATGAAATACTCATTATGCAATTATTTTATGACGGGATGAATCCTTCCAAAATTCCGGAAATGTTACGGCTCTTTAAATCTATAAATTTGCTATTTTTGTATTTTTTGTGTTGTAACGACTAGGCGAAAATTTTTGATGCAGGCACTGTATCGGTTCATTTAAATAATATATTAATACTTCGCATCGCCAGCACCTTTATCTATTCTCAATTACTTCGTGCATTATCCGTGAATGCTTATCAGAACTCCCTGATGTTTCGTAATGGTATATGAATGCCATTAAAAGAGATTATTTCAATATGTATTAAATTCAGGTACCTCTATGCCATAAATAATACACCGTTTATGATACACATGCTAGGATATAGTTCGGGGTAATGCACAGTGGAATCGTTTTAATGAAAGTTAATTTAAAAGTTAGAAAGGTCTATTATATATTTACGATTCATAAACCTTTACTGTCTCGGATTATTAAGCTGCGACATGCGCTATTTGACTTTGGGAGCTTTTCATATCCGAAATTTAGTTTTAGGTAGTTTAAATTTGCAACATAGACAAATTCCTTTTTGAGTTAATAAATATTAAGCTATTGCAATACTTTAACAGCGTTATCGGTATTGACCTTTCGGTAATGCTGAATTTGCTTATCAAGGTATTAGTTTTAAACATCGATAAAATTTTCATGCAATCGGTGTTTAAATTAGTATAATTTGAAGGAAAAAAGAAATATAAAACTAATTTAAATATAATTTACTTTTATTGCAATGTAGTGCTCGAGCGAAACAAGTTTAGATCGAAATCGATTTTATGCTATCTTCCTAGTTTTCAAAACGAAAACAAACCTGTCTTAAAAAATTTTTAATGTAATTAACCCTTTCAAGGGTGGTGGTCACACGGCCATGAGAACCTAATTTTAATTTCAATACTGACAAACGGCACCAACAGTACTTTAATAAAATGTTGCTTTTATACTGAAAGCGTAAAATTACAAGTTTTTATTTTCTGAAAAGTTTGTTTGTTAATTCGGATGTGAATCAATTATTGCCTCATTTTACGAATAGAATTTTTCTGTCCCTGAAAGGGTTAAAAATGTTTATCAATCTTAACCCACTCTGGTTTCGTAAGTATAACCATATCATTGAAGCATATTTTGTTTCCTTGTTTCTATTTTCTCTTTACTGTTTTTCGAACACTGTTTTTAAAATTCGATTTTTATGCACAGTTGAATTGAGTCGTATTCATTGTGTTAGGAAAGAACACTGCTTAATGTTGCAAAAATGACTTTCAGAGGTACAATTTTCCTTTGTATTTCTGAAAGTACAGCTGTTGTGTATATTCCTCAAATCTCAGAAACATAAAAGTAATTTTGTGTAAGGTGCTGCACTTTCACGCAACAACAGGAAGCTGTTTTCGACAGTCCTACCGGAGACTTCGAAATTTCTGCGAGCGCTCGCAGGAAAAACACTGAAATTAACTCATGTTGTCCCAAAATAGGAAAAACCTCTCTCTATTCCTACTACATCTGCTGCTTTTTACGTCACGTTCATTTTTACGGGGACAACTTCGCTTGTGGGGGCGACAGTTAAGAAACAAAACAAAACTGAAAAAGAAAGTTGCCTTTATAGAGATGTATGTGGGATTAGTATTGTGTGTTCTACTGGAAGAGATAGTTCAACTCGCTTGTTTGTTTTCGGTAGTTGATACGCGAACGTCCAAAAGGATATCTTTTCTGTTTGTTACCGTGTAAAAGAGACGAATAATTTCTTATCAGCATCATAAACAGACGAAAATGGAAGAAAATATTGAAGTTAAATGCTTCCGTGAACTTATTGTGTTGCCTAATGCATTATTATGTTATTTACTATGCTGAAAGTGATAATTTAACTTGCTTCTTTCTTCGCTGCAGTTGATATTGAAAATCTAAAAGGATCTCTTTTCTGTTTGTTACTATGCGGTGATTGAAAAGAAATCAGAAAGTTTCATGGGCCTTATTGTCGGTATTCAACTGAATAACTAAGTAGTTGTTATCACATCAATTGTTTATGAGTTCTTACCAATATCATATGCGGATCAAGACATTTTATTAGTTTTTAAGTTAAATAGTTCCATAAACTCTTAATGATATTTAATACGTTATTGATTTTTACGACACCATCCAAATGTAAATTTTCTTCATCATAGAGTGTTTTGAATCAGAATACTTGACTAAGTTTGTTTAATACTAACTTAATACATAAGCTTCGATGAAACAAAAAGTGGATTACTTGTGATATTTTATAGCAGAATCAGATTTGGATACGTGCTTTCAATGCTATTTTTTACTTAAATTGTTTGATAAGAATATGAACGTAATTTTATTTTTTCTTGTAAACTGAAATGCTTAAAGTAGCTGAAAGTTTCAAAGACATATTATTAGTATTCAACTGAGTAACTAAGTAGTTTATATAAGAGATAATATTGTCTCTTTAACAACTTATTAGAGAAAGAAATACAATTGTTTTGTTTTCTAGCAAGGTGGTGATAAGAATTTTTTTTTTAATTGATATTATGAGAATTGATACAAATTTCTGTCCTTATCTCAACAATGTTTTAGATATAAATTGGCAAGAACGGATTCTTTTTTTAAAATATCTTGTATGAATATATATATATATTTTTTACTTTAAAAATGCCTATAAGTAAGAAATATTTCCTCGCATCATTTTGAAAAAAAATTTCAATGAATAAATTAATTAGTCGATTTGAATGTGTTAAATATCTCAAGTAAGTTTCTCTAACTATACCATATTTTAAATAAGTTTATTATTTAATTTTACTTAACAGTTCTAATTATCTTTCCAAGTTTCCCGCATTTGATAAAGTATTTTCATTTTTCATTTAATTTTCTAAGTCAACTAATATTAAATGTCGTATACGGCCAATATTTAAAAAAAAAAAAAAAAAAAAAAGTTTTCGAGTAGACAATTACATGAAGTAATAAGTGGATAATTAAAAAAAAGAGGTATAGCGATTTCATGGCAAACTGAAGCGGGAAATTTCTTTTTTGAGAATTTACGATATTATCCCCGTGCGATCATATATCAGATGTTGATCGCATGATACATTAATCATCCTTGCGCGTTCTTTGTTACTTCTTAATTAAATTTATTCCAAGGATGCCAGGAAAAAAAGTTTTCTGATTTGTTTCATGAAGCACGTGAAAACATTAACTAAGTCGATAATGAAAGAACTTGAAAGCGAAATCGCATTTTCAGAAGCAGCGAATGAATCCAAAGTGAAGGATAATCAAATTGTTCTTTAAATTCTTTTAAATATAGAAAAAAAAAGAAGGTCTTTTAATTTTCTATTCCATTAGCTCCTTTCAGGAAACTCAGGAACTAAGTTTTCGATTTCAAAAAGATAAGGAAAAAAAAAACTTTAGCTATGCAAATTCTATTTTTAATGTAGAGAAAATTCTCAATTCATTTTGCATTTCTTTTTCTCCTTGCTGGTGAAAATTCTTCATATTATCATTTTTTCTTTTCTTTTTTGGGCTCATTTATATTTTACGCTGTTTTTAAATTATCGGGGAAAATTTAATGCAAATTGAACGTTTTTTTCAACTCTAATGTTCGAAAAAGACAAATTAATCCCAACTCGATATTAATTAAACTGAAAATATTTGAATAATATTACTTCTCTTTGGTGATATTTCCAAATTGGAGATATTATGTTCTGGTTTTGAATTGATTAATAATTAAACTGAAAATATTCGAATAAGACGACTTCTCCTTTCTTTACTGATTCTAAATTGGAAGTACTATGTTCTGCTTCAAATTGAGTAATAATTAAACTGAAAATATTTGAATAAAATTACATCTCATTTTTTAAAAAATATCTCTTAATTGGAAATATTATATTCTATTTTTGAATCGGCAAATAATTAAACTGAAATAATTTGAGTACAATTATTTTCTTTTATAATATTTCTAAATTGGAAATACCGTGTTCTGGTTTAGAATAACTAATAATTAAACTAAGAATGTTTAAATAATGTAACTTCTTTAACCAAATTAAAAATATCGTGTTTTGTTTCTGTTTTATTTTTTTATTTTAAGTTTGACTATTAACTGAATTAAATTGCATTAAAAAATATACACACTGAAAGAATTCGATGATCGCATCGCTAAACTATGCGATGAAATATTGAAAACAGATAAACGATATTATCTTAGAACTATTTATGCCGTTCTAAGATCAGTGGCCGAAAACGACATTTACTTCTTTTAAGCTGCCAGGTTCATAGAGTACATTGTAAGATTTTTCCGGCACAAGGATTTTGATTTAAGTAGAAATACGATAAGTAGCACATTTTTTTTCAATTAAGACTAGTCTTTTTCCTTAAATATTAATTTGAATTTCATATTTTCTTTAGAATATTGTACATGTTTCCTTATTTGTGAGAATGTATGATTGTTATTGTCACACTTGGAGCGCTTTGACGTTAAGAATTTGAAAATGCATTAATTTCGAAGGAACTATTAATTTATCAACAAAAAAATACATAAGTTTTATTAACAGAAATTAATTAACAAAATAGGTTTTTAGTTTTTAAGCAAAATCTAAAATGTCCTAAAATTTAATTTAAAGCAGAGTTTGCTGAATTTAAAAATAATTAACAAGTAACTGAGAGTTTTAGCCACATTTTATTCTTATACATGATAGAATTTTTGCTAATTCGTAATTATCTAATGAGTCATACGGGAAAATAATGTTCCCGCTTTGTGAGTAAATTTTGATAAAACTTTTGAATGAGTTTTGAAGAAGTGTTTGATTTATAAAAAGTTGATGCAAGAAATTAAAACTGGCAACATTTAGTTATTCTGCATACATTTTTTATATTTTGTCGCAAGTAAGTAAGTTTTCGGAATTGTTTTAAATCTTTGAAAAATACTTTTTAAACTTCACAATTCGAAACATTTGACTTAAAACATGGTGACAAGTATAATATTTCAAGGAATATTTGACTTATCAAAAGTTGATGCAGAAATTTAAATTGGGCAAAATTTAGTTGTTCTGCATACATATTTTATATTTTGCCGCTAGTGCATTACTTTTTGGAAGTTTTTGAATCTGAAAAATAGTTTGAAATATTACGTTTCAAAACATTTGAACTACTCGTAGTTTATTTTATTGAGCTCATAAGAAGTCAATGCCCGTTTTAAAAGGATTCATTATGCCATAAATACATACTTTTTTTGCCTTTGTGACAAGTACAATATTTCAAGAAGTATTTTATTTATCAAAAGTTGATGCAGAAAATTAAATTTCGCAAAATTTAGGTATTCTGCATACATGTTTTTATATTTTGTCGCAAGCACGAGATTTTTTGGATTTTTTTTTAATTTTTGAAAAATATCTTTTTAAATATCACAATTTAAAACATTTGAACTACGCATTATATATATATTGTATATATATGTGACTCAGACAAAATCAATGTCTATTTTAAAAAGATTCATAATGCCATAAGTAAAGACTTTATTGGCTCTATGACAAGTATAAGTGCACCAAACGTATTTTTGTAGATATAAATCCACTTTTGATAAAACTGCTCTACTTGATTGAAGGCGTATTTTAAAATACTATGAAATTGATAATATAGAGCTATTGTTTCTGAATATAAATAACAGTTAAAAAACATTTAAAGTAACATTTATATTCATGAGTAGCAGTGCAGAACTATGAATAGTTGATGCATGAAAATATATGATATATAATAAAAATACTCCGATGGATTAAAAACTTTTTTTTTTTTGTTGTTGCAAAAATGAAGAGACTGCACTTCATTTTTCTGAACTCTTTCTGAAAATGTGCTTTAAATCATGGCTGTGTTGTATAATCGAGAGAAAAAAAAAATGTGCTGAAAGCAAATTAAAACTTAACAAACAGTTTCTGGATCCTAAAGAAAAAATGTTGACATATATATCTTAAAAACGTTTTAGAAAAAAACAACCGGACTAAACAATGATACGCTCAAGCAAAGATAAGACAATGGACAATGTTTTAAAAGAGCTAACAGCAAGTCCTCTTTTTCAGAAGTAAGTTTTTTTCATTGTATTTATTTCAGTTTTAACCATTTATTTCAAAGGCTACCCAAGTGTACAATAAAATGTTCAGAATATAAAATAGGTAGCGAAAAGTTTAAATTTTTAATTAAAAAAAAAAATGTTTGATGTAGCTAAGTCGACCTCATTTTGTTGGAGTAGCAAAGTGCAGGGGTGGTGGTTCAGAGCCTGACTTATGCAGGGGCATGCGGGGCAACTACCTCGGGCCTGCTTTTTGAGTCCCAATGAGTGCCCAAATGAGACTAATCAGGATTTTTATTAAAAGGTGCCAAATGATTAAAATTAGCCAAAAGTGACCAAAGTTCATGTATTTTTAAGCATTTAGGAAGATAGTGCGCCCCTAATTCCCCTCTTTTCTTCCAATATCCCATTCATTTATTCAAAAACAAACTATCATTAAAAAACTAATTATTAAAGTTTTATTACAATAACTTATTAATCTATTGTTTTCAAAAGAAATTCATTATTATTGTTTTTTTTCTTAACTTGGCAACTTAAAACCATTAATTATGACCAATTTGGGACTTTTTTTAGACATCTTATTACGTATGAGATAAGCACAGTAAAAGTTTGCAAAGAAATATTTCTGTCAACCAATCTATCGTTTTATTACAACAATCCTATTAGTACTTTTTCGGTAGTAACTATTTTTTTGTGATACTCTGCATACAGATGTGGACTGTATCAGGTACAAAATTTATACATACATACAATAGGTATGAAATTTAGTACTAACCACTTCCACATTATTCACAAAAAAATTCTAAAATATAGATAGAAGAAGCTCCCCAAAATAATGCTTGCCTCGGGCCCACTCATAGCCTTAGTCGGTCTCTGGGGGTGATTTTGGTATAAATCCTTCCAAGGCGTGTTAAAATCTAATTTGATGCATATAAAATCTTTTGCATTAATGTATTCCTTTTAATAAATGTGTGCAAAAACAAAAGAAATTAAGAGCACAAACAACAAAAAACATGAAACTTTTTCAAAATTTCGTGATATTTTGGTGTGAATAATTGAAGAAAGAACGCCTTGCAAGAAGCCTTGGAACATCTTAATACTAAATTCATTTTGTCTATTTATAACTTTTATAACAGTTTTTGCTTGTCGCGCGAATTTATTAAAAGCGGCTTTATTAAGATTTAAAGTGGCTAGTCACTCAGCGGCCAAATTCCCTTCGGTAATGTTAAGTCTACGGGCGTTTGATACATTCTTATATTCAAAATATCTCCTCAGGGAATTAATATTTTTAACTTCTTTTATCAGTGTTCTCTTCCTAAAGGATGTTACCTTTTTTCTTAGTTTTCAAAATATTTCCCGCGGAGATATTTTGAATATAAAAATGTATCAAACGCCCATAGATTTAACATTACGGAGGGGAATTCGGCGGCTGAGTGACCAGACGCCTTAAAGTAATAATTTATGAGTAATAATAATTTGAAATTCTTCCCATGATGAAAATATAGATTGCATCACTGGCAATAATATTATATGAATTATTATATTATACATCAAAACCTGGGTAGTACAAAGCTGGTTGAATCGGCGTGCAATAAAACTTGAATTATCAGAAATCCAGTAATCCAGATCGACAAATATCCTGATTAGTAACAGGATAAAGACCTTTATGTACCTTAAATATTTTTTTGAAATTCCTTAAAGAAAACGTTAAAAATTTTTTTTTAAATGGAGCTAATTCGGTAGTTCTAAGTCGGCATTTCAGCTGTTTCAAAACTACTGTTTTCTCTATTCTTACATACTAAGGAAATTCGAATAATTCACTTTTATGTTTTAAATGGTTCAACTGCACTTGTAATGGAAAACTAGGTAATTTTGAATATTTTTAACAGATGCGGTTGGAATAAATCTCAAAAAAATTATTAAAAAAAAGGATCCAATTTTTTATTGAAGCGAAAAGATTAACTTGATATATTGAAATAATATCTGAAAATGTGATGTAAATAATGTATTGATATTTCTTCTTTCTTTTTATTGTTTTTTTTTTTTTTTTTTTTTTTTTTTTTTTTTTTTTTTTCAAGTAAAAGTTATGTTATTCTGACCTTTTATAAATTCGCCAAACATAATCGAACTTTTTAAATTTCCGCCAATAGAAGCGGCAAAACTAAATAGGGAACTGCTATTGCCATTTCCTAGATTTTGAAATTTAATAAACAAGATTTTCCTTTTCACTGAGAAATGTGAAGGAATCAGATATTTTGGAATCTATGTTTTTCTTCACGAGTGAATTAAAATAATTAAATAGTTATTTTCTCAGCGAGCAAATTGGTCCTCATTTAAAAAAAAAAAAAAAAAGAGAGAGAGTTGTGACGCTCTACTCTGCGCGTTAATATGAAATATTCTTAAAGTCGATTTATTTTAAAATTTGTACAAATAATTTCCTCGTTTTGCATAAAATTTTAGTTTTATAAAAATTTTACCTCAAAGATTAATTTTTTTTAACAGCTTTAGCAATACTAAAATCAATTCTCTAGAAATAATTCTCTAGAAAAGCAATTATCTTCAAAATTAACACTTATATGATTGATTGGAATTTTACATGAAAGTTTTAATTTTAAAACAGCTTTATCTTTAACATTCATATAATATTTGGTATACATTAGTTTTTCCAAGATTGTATAGCATATCTTTGTTTTTATTTTACATCCTATTTGACTCTGGCGCGTTCAATTTTATTTTCAGAAAAAGTTAATGCTAATAAAAATTTGATTTGGGTAGTAAATTATGATGTAAGTTTTTCATTTATATCGACATCTGCTAGACCTTTCAATTAATCTATACTAATATTATAAAGAAGTAACGTTTGTTTGTAGGGTATAACCCCTGGAGTTATAAGTAAACATCATACAAAGTCATAAGTAAAGATTGTATATTGATCATGACAGTCCCTGCTCCATCATAGACTAAATTTTACGTTGGTGCCACTACCTTCAGTGGTGTACAGTATCGAAAATATTTGTTTTGTAACGGATATTTGAAGAATGGAAGATTTCTTGACTTCACAAAACATTTATTACATGAAAACATCACAAGACACACATTACACATTTATATGAGGAGGTTTGAAGACATAAGATGCACATATATAAGCAGAGTACACCTTGGGTAAGGCGTTCAACATTTTAAGTGTCAACGGCGTGACATCTTTTATGCCGGTCTAACTCACAACTCCCATAGCGGGTGGGGGGATAAAAAAATGTTCCGCGCAAGGAACCAAAAGGCAAACAGCGCCATCTAGACTTTGAGAAGCATAGCGGAGGGGGAAGTGCGTTACAGTTTGTTTATGACGGTCAATTATCTACACTTGGGATACGTGGGATATAGGTCCTAAAACGGAGGATGCCCTCCGTGGGGGGGGGGTCTTTCTAACGAAACCTAACCCGTATTTACGCAAGGACATCCAAAGTTCGAAGAAAACATGGTAAACTCCGAACGGTTAGGCCGACGGCCACGATTGGGATCGAACCCAGCATCTCCTGTCTGCAAATTTCGGAGGCAGAACCTCTCGGCCACTGGTAGGGGCGTTGAAGCATTTTGAAATTACGATCTTTGTTTAATTGAAAGGGTTAAAAATTTAAATATGACATAATATTCAATTATTCAAGTAAATCATCTCTTAGAATAATTTCTAGAAAAAAAAAAAAGAGGAGAAATGAGCGAAAAGCATTCTAAAAACGTCTCAAAATTACGCATTCTATGGAATTATTAAGGATAAAAAATTGAAATGGCTGCTGTTTTGAAGACGCAAATGAACACATAGTTTATTAAAAATTAAAAATTTAAAAAATTGCAGAAAAAAAAAGCTTTGTTTTCGATACCAAAAGAACTACAAAGTTGAAATTTGTCATAAAGGAAATTTTTAAGATAAAAAAAAAACTCTTTAAGAACTGTTTCTAAATAAAAATTAATTTAAAAGAACGAGATGCGCAAAAATCGCTCTAAAATGTTTTAAATTAAGATTTCTACGGAATTGTTAGGGATATAAACTTGAAATTTAACATGGCTGTTGCGGTTAACCCCTCCGCGACGGGAGCATTTTACGAAATTTTAATGTTTTGTCACCGGTTTTAATATAAAGAAATTTGTTACTTATTAAATCGAGAAAATGCTCTGATTAAACAAGGCAAAATTTACAGTATAATTTTATTGGTGGCGATAAGCATGGATTCTTAAGCCTATTTGCGGCACGTATACGTGCCGCTCGTCCCCAAGGAGTTAAGCCGTAAATGGCCGCACAAAACAGTTTATAGCATATCAAAACTGTAATCTATCATAACCATAAAACTGTAATCATAATTTGTATCTGTATATCAAAATGTAAAAGGTTGAAATGAGCGAAAAGCTCTCTGAAAACGTTCTAAATTACTATTTCTATGGAACTGTTAAGGAAAAGAAACTTTAAATTTGACGTGGTTACTGGTTTAAGACGTAAATGGTTACGTAAAAGATAGGTTACGTAAAATGGTTACGTTAGTAGAATAATGGCTACGTAGTCTCTTAAATCGTAGTTTCTTAATCTCTCGGTCTACATTGGGATTTCTATAGAATAAAAAAGGATACAAATTTACAATTTGACATGGCTGCTACTTTTAAGATGCATATGCACACACAGAACAGTTCTTTTTAAAAAACTCGAAATTTAAAAGTGTATAGGAGAAAGAAAGTTCTAAATTAGAGTATTCGCAACACTGAAAGGACTAGAAAATTAAAATTTGTCATAGTGGTTACTTTTAAGATATAAATACTTTCTAAGAACATTAAAAAAAAAAAAATCAAAATTTAAAAGGTTGAAATGAGCAAAAATTGTTCCAAAAACGTTTTAAATTACGATTTATACTGAATTGTTTGAAATATAAACTTGAAATTCAACTTGAGTGGTTACTTTTAAGACGTAAATGGTCGCACAGAACAGTTTAAAATGTATCGGAATTTAAAATGTTGAAATGATCGAAAAGCTCTCTAAAAACGTTCTAAATTACTATTTCTATGGAACTGTTAAGGAAAAGAAAATTTAATTTAACATGGTTACTAGTTTAATACATAGTTTAAGAAATTTAAAAGTACGTGGCTAAAAAAAAGTTCTAAATTAGAATTTCTGAAAGGACCAGAAATTTGAAATTTGTCATGGTGGTTACTTTTAGGATATAAATATGCTCATTAAGAACAATAAGGGAAAAAAATCAAAATTTAAAAGGGTGAAATCAGGCACGTAGCCAGGGAAAGGGCTAAGGGGGCTGAAGCCCCTCCCGAAAGTTTAAAAAGAATGTGCAAAGTTAACGAGATTAAATATAATAATAATTTTACTAATGATACACTCTAAAAAATAAATGTGTAAATCAGCTAATTTTACCCGTATATATGTGTAAATTTATAAAATTACACACCTGTCGTAAAATTTACACATATTTTTCTGAAATTTACCTGTTTTTATGTGTATTTAGCATATGAAAATAAGTGTGTAATTTGTTATCACTTGAAATACCCAGATAAGTGTGTAAATGTAGAAAAATGGTTAGATTTACACAAATTGATGAGTTATTCTATTTTAAACATACTTATGTGTACACAAACATGTGTGTAAATTTCTAAAATTACATGCTTGTCATAAAAATTACACACTTTGAGCAAAAATTTAGCTGTTTTTATGTGTATATAACTTATGAAGTCAAATATGCAATTTGTTACCGCTTCATAAACTCAGACAGATGTGTAAATGTATAAAATATTTGAAGTTACACGAATTGGCGTGTTACACATAATTAAAAATGTAAAAATTATCTTAGTTACATTTATTGTCATTACTAGAGATCGACCGAAAATTCGTTATCGTTTTCGGCCAAAAATTCGAGTTTCACCGAAAATTCGTTTTCGGCAAAAATGCTGCTGAAAATTCGGCCAGACCGAAACTATCTGAATTCAATAAATTTTGTTTCTTCCTTTGGAAATTTTCAGCATGACTTCTTGTTTGAGGTGTTTCCGCTCAAATAAGATGCTTTTTACATGCGTTTGTACTTATATATATCAATACATAGTACCCGCAGTCGCCGTTCAGTCCGTCTTTCCATCTGTCTATCCGTCCGCATATAATAGAATAAAAACTATCCAACAGAATGCTTTTAAATTTAAGTATATAATTATTGCAAAATTTTGTCGCGTCATTTCAAACTTTCTGAAAATCGTTTAATTACAGGGATCGATAGTTTAATTACAGGGATGGTCAAAAGTTTTCCGTTACATTACGGCCAATGAAAAAAAAAAATGTTTAGGTGCATTTTTATGGTATTACTGCCTTTTAAACAAAATGAAATTAATATGCATTTACTGATGTGTACTAAAACATATACTCTGTTACAAAATTTTATTATTCATTTACAGAGCCACACAAAAGAATTCCGTTACATAATGGTATAGGGTGAAACTTTTCTTCGGCGTATTTTAACCATGTTAAATTTTTTCACATATAATGGAATTGACATACGTTGCTGAGCTGAGGTTTACTATGAGTTACATCCTGTATAATAGAAAGTGCACAGTATTTATAGGGGCACACAAAAGATTTCGGATACCATACTGCAACCGAAATACTGAATATTAGAGATGATTTCTAGAAGTGCATTCTTAGTAGTGATATGATACTTTAAATTTAATAAAGTGTTTGATGATTGCGTTGTGTGTATAAATGCTGTAGATTATATACAGGGTAACACAACTGAAATTGCACGGGTTACAGAATATGAAAATAATAGCTTACAAGGAAGGTCTCCATACGGGCATACTCAGAAAAATCTGAAAAAATTACAGAATGTTCTTCTCATATAGTTATATATGTTTATAAAAAAAATTTCGGCGGAACCTCCTTATAACGTCCGTAAAAAAATAATAATTAATTCGTTTATTTGGCGATTTATCTCCGGTTGGCGAAAAAACGAAATTTTGAAAAATACGCTTTTACGCTTCGAATACTTTTTAAAGAAAAAACTTTCTATGTTCAATTTATTTAAATAAGTTCAGTTTAAGTAATTTTAGTTTTGCATTTTTACTTTACTTTAAGTGTAATTTTGTCATATACGTTTATATGTACTTAATTGTATATTATGTTTATATGTACTAAATGAAATCAATATATTTTATCATTTAAAACACAATTTAAATTGATTAAAATTGTTCCAAATTGAAAAATACACTGTTAAAAATCTGCTGCAGTTTGTTGCAACGCATTCCCTTGCTTGTATAGAAAACGGTTACTTGGCCGTGAAATGGAGCTTTCTCATTGGTTGGAATAGAGATATTATATACAAGCGGTGGAGTGCGTTGCAGCAAAATGCAGCATATTTCTAACAGTGTTGCACAAGCTACAACACCGCTAAAAATCTGTACCATTTTCTGAAGCGTCACTCCACCGCTTTTATAGAAAACGGTCAATTCACCGTGCTGTGGAGCATCTCATTGGTCAGAAGAGAGATATTCTATAAAAGTAGTGGAATGACGTTGCAGTAAATGCTTCAGATTTTTAACAGTGAAGTCATTTAAAATCAATTTTCGGATTCGTT
Organism: Maratus speculifer; assembly: GCA_964019185.1. Classification (NCBI taxonomy): domain Eukaryota; kingdom Metazoa; phylum Arthropoda; class Arachnida; order Araneae; family Salticidae; genus Maratus; species Maratus speculifer. Next base: position 363,768,852 of record OZ025290.1, on the reverse strand, counting down.
AAAATCGTCTGCTTTTGGCGAGGAAATGCACTGCTCGCCAAATCCCGCGTCGCTTTCAGCTTTTCACGCCAATTATTCCAAACTATTTTATTTTTTTTACATATCTAATAATGTAATTCCGCCGCTAATTTTCACTGATCCTTTATTACGTACATGAGTAGTTTAATTCGTATTTTTTTCAAAAAATTCTGAGTATGCCTCCAATGGAGACCTTCCTTGTTAGATGTGGTTTTTAAATAAGTTATGTGATTTTACGCTGAACTGCATTTACTAAACCAATGTATGTTTATTAGAAGGAAGAAAAATGATATACAGGGCCACACAAGGTATTAGATACATGGCTGTCTATGGAAGATAATCTCTGGTGATTTCACTAGATTTAAGCGTGTTTAAATTTTAGCTGAATAGTGGCATTATACGTATGTAAAGATTGTAAACAAAGTACTCGGCTGTACAAAAGAATTAAAATATGCTACAGTCTATTGGGTATAAATTTCTGAAATTGAAATTTCAATCTAGTAGGCGTTTTAACACTCGACAACATAGTTGAAAATGTTTAAGAATTTGTTTTGTCTGACCATACTCTAACTTGCGTAATATAGTTGGATTGCTCTGTAATTTATATATGATTTATCGTATTTTGTATTCATGCATTTTTGCATAAGACAAATTTTACATAATTTAACAGCTATTTCATAAATCTGTTTATAGCACGAACGCACCTTATTTGTCACGTTTGACGTCCAATTTCCAACTTGTTATTTATTGCTATGAATTTCACTGTTTATAATTCTCGGTCATGTATGATTCAAGATCTGGGATAAAATTATAAAACAAACATGCACGCGCATATGGTGCTTTTCAGCTGCTCGATAGATTTTTCAAACAAGAGCATCATTTCAAAACAATCTCAGGGAGGCGAAGGCATGGCAAAGTTTTTTTGGGAGGAAGCAGCGAATGTTTATTTAAGTGCACATCTCATCTATATTTAATTTTTTGCTAAAATAGTAATAATTATAAATTATAAAATGATTATTTTTTATTATAACTTATTTAGAGTTAGTTTCGTAAAAAACCCCTTTCAAGTCGTACTTTTAAATAGTAGTACTTTATTTAATTTCAAGGGGAAATATTAAATAACTGAAAAGTTATGTATATTCAAAAATTAAATATTCTTTATTGAATTTGTTCTCCATTGTTATAGACCGAGAGGAGGCACCAAAGACAACCCCCTCATCGAGTTCACGGATGAAATTTCAAAATTGCTTAAAAAATCTTCGTATATTAAAACGGAACCGATCTGCTAACTCATATCCTGGGGGGAACCGTCCGAAAACCCGATTTTATCGGTTGACTCGTAGGTTTATTATTTTTTCTTTTTTTACTTAAAAGATAAAAACATGGGGAACTGGGAGAAGGAAACTCAATAGTAAACCTACCAGTCAAATTCTGAAATTTGGTTTTTAGACGTTTTCCAACACTTGGCAGACCGATTGCATTTTAACATGCGAATCGAGTTTTGACTAATTCTGGAATTTCACCCGTGAACTAGATGAGATAATAATCTGTACTTCCGCCTCCCGGTTTTTTAATTACTTTGTTAATTAATTATTGTAAATGCTTATAATTACTGGCTGTCATAAAATATAAAAGTTGTATTATTATTTTGTTCATATCATGTTTTCGTTTGAAGCTTATAAACACTCATAAATATTTATGCATGTTTATTTTTTTGAAAGAAATGTGTCTCTATACACCTTTAATTAATGAATAATTGTGTACATTCATTTATGCATTAATAACTTAGAAGAAAAAAAAATTAATCTTTTTTTTTTTTTTTTTTTTTTTTCGACCGAAAATAGAAAGCTTGCCGAAATTTGGTTTGTGTCACGTTTTTTAGGTCTTAAAAACCTATTTCGGTTGATCCAAGGCCATTACCCTTATAAAAACCATAGTGTCAGTGATGTTTTTGTCATATTCCTGCAAATCACGATGGTCACGTCCCATCAGTAACCAAAATGTCAGCACTCATAAAATCCCACTGTAAGTAAAATATGAGTTGTTTAGAAACAAAAATAATGTTACTCAATGTAAAAAAATATGTTTCTGACAAATTTGCAAATTTTTCCGACGTTACTGCGAGTCACTCACATATGTGATCAAACGACCAGTATGTTATTAAGTCACAACGTGAATGTTTATTTGAAAATAGGGCACATTTAGTTATCGGAATTGTGTTAATGCATTTGTAGGGTTTGAATATGACTGATTTTTGTTTCAATCATTGCAAATAAACCCATATTCATTAATTTATTTTCTAACACACACACACACAAATGTTTTATAAATGCATCAATTTTAATCAGCAATTATAAATTATGATGCAAACATAATTTTGCATATAATCCACGAAATAATTTATTATTATTATTATTATTATGAAAGTTTTTCAAATGCTTTCTATATTCCATGAAAAGTTGATAACTTTGGTTAAACTTACAGCAATCTATATTATAAAGGAAAACACATTCTTTAATAACAGTGATATCATTTTGACGGTGGCAACACCTGATAAATAAATTTCACTTTTACTGCGACTTTCTTAACTTCTAATAGTTGCACAATTTAATTTTTTTCACAATCAAATAGAGAAAGAAATGTTTCTTCAAATGTCATTTTTTTTCTATCGTACCTCAATTTGTTGTTTTTTATGGTTAAAAAATAATCTGAAACCATGTTTCTTTTTTTTAAACTATTGTGTGCAATCCAATTACACAAGATTAAATTCCATAAAAAAAAGAAGAAGAAAGAAGAAAATCAGCATTTATTTCCGGCTAATATTCTGCAACGAAATTGAAAACTTGCTTATAAATAAACTTGCATAAAAAAGTATATAAATAAAACGTATCTGTAATAGACATGTAATAAAACCTCGCGCTTAAGCTATTAAAACTATTATGTAAAAAAAAAATGAAAATGATTATAATAGAAATTTTTTTTTGTGATTTTGTTTATTGTTAACTCTCGGTATGTGGTTAATTCAAAAGTATTTCTATTACATTTCAAAACTTTCTTTAAATTTATAACTTATTTTTTCGTACGAAAATGCTTTTTGGTGTTGTATATGAATAAAAAAAATATTAAATGTAAAAAATCTATTCATTTTGAATTAAAAAAAAAAAAAAATTGTTCTTTTTTTATAATCCGGGAAGTTTGCACTGATTTATGAAATTTATCTTAAAACCAGAAACGGCAGAAAATAATATTCAACTGAGAAAAGCAAAAGTTTGTGTGTGTGTGAGCACAGAAAGGGGGGGGGGGGCGTTTTGTAATGAAAAGCTGCTTTAATATTATAAAAAATAGTTGTGTACATATAGTTGTATAGATTAATATACAGTATAGTTATATACATTTTTTCTGTTATTATTTAAGGATTTTAAGTTATTCTTTAAAAATTTGCTTGCCACTTTTTGCAAACCTTTTAAATAAATGTAACATTTTCTGAATGTAAAATAAATGTACACAATTTATGCTACAACTATCACATAATTAATTATTCATATTTTAATTTATTGTTTTCCAGAAATGTCTTAAAAATAGTTAGATCACAAGCAGTTTATTCAACAGGTAATTAATATAAAATGACAGACAAAGAAAAAATTTTCTTTCTCTTAGAACACTTTTGTTTTTAAAAACACATTTTGCATCTGCTTCAAAAAAAAGTCGTCTGCGGCTGGCTAACCGTAGAATATAAATAAACAGAGTGTATGTAGTAAGCTTTCGAACGAATGCAGGATAGATTACTCGACAACTTAGATCTGTATTGACACGGCTTTAGCAATTTAAACAATGGATTTCTCAGCAGCGCTTCCAAGATCATACTTCATGCAAAATATATAAGTCCGAGATAAATACACTGGCTTAGGCGTGGTGTATATGCTTCCAGCCTTAGCTATTGTGCTTATGTATTGGACTTAATAGTTCTCCAAAAAAATCGAACTATAAAGAATGTCGGTGAAAAGCAGGTATGAAAAAAAATATTCTTGCTATTTGTTTTTCTCTAAATTATAAAGATTTTAATTAACTTCTTATAAACATGTTTTAAAATTTTAATATTTCATTAACTTCATTTAGTTTAATAAATTTATTGTTCATTTTGTTGAAATACATAATTTGCCTAGTGACAATTTTAATCAGATGATTAGAAACAGTGATTTCAACAGCATTTCAACCAGACTTCTTCCCTTTTTAAAAATATCTGGTTAAGATCATGGTTTCATAAATTTTAAAAGTATATGGGAAAACATACAATCAACGGTTATGTAATCAGTAAACATTTAAATATACACAAATTATTGAATAAAAAAGCCTTTTTAGAGAATGTTTTCAAACATAATTTTAAAAATTTTGTGTTTAAGTAATATTCTGAAAAAATTTGTATTACATATTTTTATTTTTAAAAAATTGCATCTGCTCAAAAGATGATTATAAGAAATAAGGCACAATGGATAAGTGTTTTTAAAAGAAAACATGGAAATGTGATATTAAGGGGGGGGGGGGTCGATTTCGATGATTATTCAATTTATTATTCAACTTGAGAAACGTTAAAAATCTATAAAGAAATATTCATAGTGCGTGAAACTTTTCAATTGTTAAATTTTATAATTTGAAAATTTTCAAAGTAAATTAGAAGTTTGGATACATTGGCAAATGAAAATAGAGAAGTTACACAACGTTATCAATAACGATTTAAACATGATTTTACTAAAACAATTTTTAAATATTAAAAGAATATCGCATATACTTCAACGATATGAAGCTAAAATGTAATAATTGTATTTCATTATTTACTTTTTATTCTGGATAGTTTTACTATTTTAGATACTTTTTATTTAGCTAGGCGCCAGTGTTTTATATACACATGTATATACGTACATATATATAAATACATATGTAACTATGATTACATATATAAGCATGTATTTATATGTGTGCATATATATATAGATACAATATGTGTATAGATAGGTATATGCATGTGTATATATAATATTGGCGTCCGATTAACCGAAAAGTACCCTATTTTATATCTTGAATGATATTATACAGATAAGTTTCAAAATATATACCACAAGCGCTATTAGAAAACGGTATGATTAAAATGGATTTCTTTTCTTTTTTTTTTTTTTTTTTGTAATTATCATCTAATCCTATAAATAAAATATTGGTGATAATCATAATGAACTAATATGTTGTTCTATTTTTATACCTATGACATGAGTTCTTTTACGTATTTTTTTACTTTAAAAATTAGTTAATCGTTTGCTATTGTATTAATTATTCTTTTCTTATTGAGTCACATACAAAAACATTATCTGATTTTTAATAAACTTATGTAAATAAAATTTTCACCACATTGTTTTAAGAACTCAGTTGTAGATTGTAATCCTTTATACTATTTATGATAGTATTAGATTTATAATGACTCTGGTAAAAAAAATATCCAGCAAACCAGATACATACTTGAAAAACGAATTAAAATTTTCACATTAAAGGCAAAATAGAGTAGATGCGGTGCAGTGTGATATAAACACTTAACGATCGTTGTTTATTTTTATCATACATTAAGAGTTATTGGATTAAATGTATAATTTCACAAATAAAAATGTATTTTCTTCAATGTGTTATTAAAACTATTTTTTAATAATAAAAAAAAATGTTTTCAATAATTTTTTACTGCTTGTAAACTCTTATATAAAATGAATTAATCCTTTATATCACCGCGTTGTATATCTGCAACATTCCAAAAAGTGAAAGTTTCTCATCCAATGAGAATCAATGTTACCTTTACTGTCAGCTTAAAAAAGATGATTATATTTATTGTTGCTATCTTCAAACATAGCAGTTGTCAGCCTAATTGTTCTTAGAACTGTCAACATGCGATACTGAGATAAATTTTCACTTCAAAGTTTTATTTCTTATTTCATTAGTTTTTCATCGTAATTTTAAAATGAACTTTGCAGATTTTTTAATATGATGGAAAATAGCTAAAAAAGAGATTTTTTACTATTTTGTATTTGAAAATTGATAATGTTGATGTGAAGTATATAAATTTCTGCTTATTTTAAACATGAAAAAATATCAGTATTCTTATTTATTTATTTATTTTAGACATTTCTAAAATGATTCCTTTTAACACCCCAATAAATATTTGCAATTTCAACATTGAATAGCACTTGAAATAATTATGTTTCAGCTTGTTTATCACAATAATTGATATAAAACTGCACGTTTTCATATTTTTACATGCTGTAGTTTTCTTAACACTATTTCTACCAATATAGATAAGGCGAGCTTTGAAATTTACGTCCTCATATATACTATACGGTCAAAGCTTTCACCGTGTGGTATAGTCAGTCACCTAGGTGACTTCGCCGGTTTTACCTATGCCGGAAGTCACCTAGGTGACCGCGAATTGCGATTTTTAACATTTTGTTAAATATGTAGAAAAATACACGAGGAATTATCCTGAAACTCTAAGTGTGTAAATATAACAGTACATGCCACGCATTTCCGTGAAGATTTTCATCAAACTCCATAGGAGGCTGTCAACAAATTGAAAAAGAAAGAATATCCTTTGGATTACCTTGTCAAAACTAATGCAGCAAAAGCGTTCAAAATATAGATTATAATTAAGTGGCTAGAATGTATATTCGTAGAGAAATTACGATTTTTATAAAAAGAGTCCCAAATTTTGACAAATTTTTTACTTATAATTTTCAGATTTCTGAATATAAAATAATGCATTTTTACGAAACTATGACAAGAAACATTGCACTCAATACCTTGTAATCAGAATTTAAAAAAAATAATAATAATTGTATGAAAAATAAATAGGTTTACTAAAAATTTTTTCACTGCGCATCTGTGAACACTATCAAAATTTTATTTGCATATTGTGTTAGCTATATGTATAGAGCAACTTTTGTGGAAGTCTCAAAAATATACCTTGAAAATTCTGAATGTGATCGTAGATAGAATAAGCTCAAAATCCGTTATTTTCAAAATAAAGTAAAAAGATGAGGGGCTCTATCCATATATCCATTGATTAGTACCAATATAGAATACATAATGTGGCACTCACTATTATATTTGGATACAACCCCCCATTTGTTTGCTTCATTTTAAGAACAATAGATTTTGAGCTTCGACGATCACTTTCAGAATTTTCAAGCTATGCTTTTGAGATTTTCAAAAAATTTGTTCTATACATTTATCTAACACAATATGGAAGTGAAATTTTGATAGCGTTCACGCATGCGCAGTGAAAAATTATTTAGTAAACCTATTCATTATTTCATACAATTTTTATTATTTTTTAATTCTGATTACAAGGTATTATGTACAATGTTATTTGTCATATTTTCTGGAAGGATTTATATATATATATATATTAAGAACTCTGCAAATTATAAGCAAAAAAACTTGCAAAATTTGGATTTTTTTTTTATAAAAACGCAATTTCTCTACGAATATACATGCTATCCACACAAAAAGGAGCATAATTAATTACAATAAACCACTTAATCATAATCTACACTTTGAACACTTTTGCTACATTAGTTTTGATAGGGTTATCCAAAAGATATACGTTCTTTTTCAATTTGTTGACGGGTCCAAACTGAAAAAATGTTCATGATAATATATGGTCTGTACTATTATGTTTACACACACTTGCAGTTGCAGCGAAATTTTTCATGTTTTTTTCTAAATATTTAACAAAATATCAAAAATAGCAAGTGGCCGGTCACCGTTCGCCATATAGAGTATATTTCTATAGTATGCATACATGTATTTCAAGATGATTTTGGTAACATCATAACTGCAACTTTGGTGTAAATCCCATTTTCTCTGTCCATCTTATCTGTATCAACTGCGTCTACTGTATTATAATCGCATGTATTATTTACAGTAAATAATACCAAGCAATTAAAATGCATAAAATGTAAGTACTTAATATCGGTTTTCCTTTTTATATTTAATATTTTTTATAGTTGTTGTGTAATTAAATAATCACTAGTGACTTAGCGTTCAAAATGCGTATTAAAATACTAAATTAATTTCATTCAGTCACTAATAATCAATAATCTTTCAATTCTATCATCAATAATCCTTATAATTTAAAGATTACAAAACATACTATGTATAATGCAAAAAAATATATATTTTATGTAAATTTTATTTTGATTATGTTTTGAACATTTAAGCAGAAATATTTCATTAGTAATTTTAACAAATATTGCTGTTAAATGTTAAGTAATTTCATAAAAGAATAATTCTTTATTAATTTTAATACGATTATGTTAATTATTAAATAAATCACTTGTAATTTTTCCAACAGAATTAAAAGTATTTTGGCCTAGGTTTGAACCGGGATTTTTTATGAGAGCTGCCAATGCTCTACTAATTGAGCTATCGTGGATGAATCTGGCGGACATAATTCAGCCAAAGAACTAGAATTATACTAAATAAAGCTAACTAATACCAGACTGGTAGCTAACGCTAAAAGTCCCTGGTTCGAATCCTGCCCTGGACGCTTTTTCACCCATCTGGTCCAATTATATTAAAGAAAAATTCTGCTCGAACGTTATTGTTAAAAATACTAGCTGTGGAGCCTTACATGTGTGATGATAACTTTGGAAGCTAAAGTGAGCAAAAGCTTTCAAAGAGAGTGCAAAAATATAATTAGCCCAAACGAAAAAAGTTTGTAATAATTTATTTAAAAAAGAAACAAAAAGTATGTTTTTTTTTTCACCCTGTACATCGCAACAAATGAAAAAAAAATCACCATTTTATCAGTTATAAATACAGTTAAAATTATGCCATTTTCAGAATATGGAGAAAAAATCTATATGAATTTCCAAAAAGAGGAAATTTTAAATAAATTGAAAACAACACAAGCTGCTACACTTGTAAGATGGTGTGAAAGAACTCTAACTTTTAACTTAATTTAAAAAAACAGTCTCCATATTGTCTATACTCAAATTATACATTTCTGTTCATAAATTATTGAATGTATGATTTTCGGACTTCAAACCAACTCTAACAGAAAGATGACAGATTATAATTTAAGACTACCCTGTTTTTTATAAATTAGGCATATTGTGATTTGTGGTCTTGTTTGTAAGTCAGTTTAAAAAAAAATAAACGCCAAGTATTACATGAGTTTGTTCTTTATGCAGTTTTGTTTCGTAACCACAAAAAACATTATTTTTTTCACAATTTACATGTCAAAACATAAAATAAAGCTATGTACACAAAAATCTGTGTATTTTTAAAATTATACAAAAGTGTGTGTTTTGCATGTTTCGCATACATATGTGTAAGAACATAATATTAACACATAAATCTGCGTATTCTGCATATAACACAAAAATGTGTGTATGTTGTATATTACACAAGATTATGTGTACGTTCCTATTACACAAAATATGTGTAAAAGTAGAATATTACACAAATATATGTGTAAAAATATTGCACAGAAATATGTGTATTTCAGTGCAACTTACACTTTAAAGTGTGTATTTCAAGAGTTATCAGATAACTTTTACACATTTGGACTTATCATCAAATTACACATAAAAATGTGTATTTTGAAATTTACACATTTGGCGTATTTTACACACCAAATTACACATATAGACATGTCGTTTTTGTATCATCGATTTACACATTTTTGTGTGTAAATTTACACATTTATTTTTTACAGTGTAATAAAATTTGATAATTTTTTTAAAATCTTCGATTGCATAAGAATTACACATATTTTAGCTGTAAAAATATAAATTTCTTCAGTTAAAGTTATAGCAACTCCACCATATCACTCATTTGGATATATCGTTCTTTACTCATATCGACTACATAAAATATCAGTTCGTCTTAAAACGCTATTTTTACTTTATGTATAGTAAAATTCGATAAATATAATTCCATATCATTAATTTCACTAAGAAAGAGTAAGTATAACACGCATATGTCATATAATTTAACTTAAAAAGTAAAATATGAAACATTTACATGAGTGTTCCTTATTTTTTTTTCTCTATCCCCATTATATCATAATATAATGGAAACTTCAGGATTAAAATGTTTTGAAGAGAAAACAGCCAAAAACTTTAATAGCCTAGTATTTAAAATTACATGAAAAATAATGATTTTAAAGAAAATATATTAGAAAATGTGTGACGTATCCGGCAAGGTCGCCACATAAATTGGAGTTCATTTTTACAGCAGAACTCATAAAACAATTTATTCAAAATTTTAGAGATCGGGTTTTGGTAAGAGAAACTTCAATAAATTTAGAAAAGATTAAAATGAAAATAAAACAATTCACATAAACTGATTTTCTTAAATGATAATCGCCATTTTCCTTAAAAAAAGATGTATCTTCCCTCTAAAGTTTTCTTTTTGGAATATTTACATTAATTAACGACACTTCAATTTTCATATCGTTTTTGTAAAAGTTGTAGTTAAAAAAGCGAAGAAAAACAGACGAGACCTAGAGAAACCATATCATGTTCACATTTAAAAAAAACTGGAGACCCTCTATAACAAAGTCATGAATTACTTACAAATGATGTTATAACTGTAATAGGCTTTTTTATTTAATAAAACACTAGTAGTAGGAAATTTTGAAAAGGAATGGTGCGATGAAAGACGATAGGGTATCAACAAACTTTCAAAGTCGCCATGGCAGCTGGGCGTTCTCCGTTCTTCATTAAATAGCTGTGCTTTAAATTGTTTGCATATTTATATTTATTAAAAAGATACACAGAGTAATCTGCTTGTGTAGGAAAATTGATTGTTGAATTCAGGTGGTGGCCCGGAGGGGACATTCTCCACCGGAGCTATCAAATGTAGCTCCCGAAAAATTTGAGATTTTGTGGTAAATTACCATTGAAATTTCAATGGTAAAAAAGTGTAATTTCCCCCTCTATTGTGTACCCCTCTGAGCCACAGAATCCCTCTCAGAGAAAAGTGTCTAAATTCAACACTGTGAAAGTTTCTTTGCCTTTTGTAGAATTGTCAATTTCCGGGATGGATACCTCTGTGTAGGGATTTTTTTGGCAGATTTTCATAGCACTTCTTAAAGAGTTTTCAAGAAGGTGAACATATAACATTCTAACAATCTTATTTTGCACAAAGCAAGAAATGCTATTTAGATGTAATCATAATAGTGGCACTATAACGTTAGAGAACCGATAAAGAAGACATTAAGCTAAGAACTCTTTTAATATTTAGAGCAAAGTCTGGAGTTGATGAATTGAAATGTTATAAACAATCGTAGAAATGCTACTTACTTCAGTCCAGACATTCAGAATGAAATCATTCATATGTAATCGCATATATAATCAACGAAAAACTGATTACCAAACTAAGTTACACGATCTGTTATGGGTTGATTGCTGTTGAAATTATGGATATTTCAAGCACAGAAAAGCTACACCTTTGTGTTAGATTTATGGACAATTTATAAAATGCATAAACCTCAATGATTCGGAAGCATAATTCAAGTAAATGATTGTCCACCGAAAATAGAACACAGTAAATAATACTACATTGTTATGAACTACGTATTGATTTGTCTAACTGCATTACATAGGCGTTGATGGAGCGGCTAATATGGCTGTTTATGTTAGTGGGGTCTAGTCTTGAATTCGCCAGAAGTATTCCAAAATTATATAAGTTCATTGTGCAAGCCACCGGTAAAACTTTACATTATCCAACCACATGCTGATTCTTGCCAAACGGAACTTTTGCTGACTTGACAATTGTTTTTAGAAATCACACCAAGCCAAATTTAGCCCTTGAAGAAGCAATTTACCATGTGCCTCAGAAAATGGAAGAGAATCTTGTGCCTTTTCGTCACAAGATTTATGGAGAGGCATGGAAGTATATTAACTTTTGTTGAGCTATTTAAAAAAAGTACGGGCATTATCTTAGAAATTATTTCGGAAAACGCATGAAACATTTCTTCAGCAACTAGAGCTTTATTGGCAGTCATAAAGATTAGGGATTTTCTTAAGCCTGTTAGTTTGTGATAATCAATTTAATCTGACAAAGCCATTGCCCATTCTTATTTGATAAAATACTCGTGATATGATATCGGCTGTAACTCATGCTAAAGATGTCCTAATTATGATACAGAAAATGTACTGGAAACTTTTCGTGAGATATTTAATTCTGCATCAAAACTTTGAGATGTCTTCTAAACTGAAGTAAAGATCCCGACTAATATTTATACAGACAACTCGTGCAAACCCTCAAATTCCATCTACTGAAATGTGTTACATGATCTTTATTCCGTGTTTAGAAAGTATTACTTAAAATTTGAATGATAGAAATTCATTTCGTATTAACCCTTGGAACTCCGTTGCGGACCCATCATCTTTCCTTCCAAAATTTGTTTTTGGCACCAGTAATAAAGGAAAATAAAAATTTTCACTATTTAATCAGAGAATTTTTAAAATTGTCTACTTCAAGGAAAGTTCTTTTAAAAAGGTGATGCTAATCAAATAAAATTTGTGTAAGAGGCACCGTAGTCCGAAGGGTTAAGATATTGAAACAGATTTCCATATACTTCTTCCAGGATTTACTTCTCCGTAAAAAGCTAGAAAATTAGAGAATCTCTGTTAATATTTTGACAAAGTGTTCGAAAATAAAAGCTGAATATGAATTATCGTATAAGAGAATTGCTAAAGTTAACACAAATGCAGAAGTCCTAACAATTTTAGAGTACTGTAATAGTACAATACGATTAACCCATTAGTGCCTAGCGTCCCTTTTTAGGGACGCTTCAAAAGGTGCATTCAGCACTGTTTTTGACACCGGTAAAAAAGAAGAGCAATAATTATTTTATTTAAATGATGTATTTTCGTGATTAATGAACTAAACTTAAATCTTCTAAAAATAGTGGTGCCAACCAAATAAAATTTACGCAATAGATGCTGGGCACGAATGGGTTAAGTATTTGCTGAAAGTCTTGGCTATAATCTCGATGTCAGCGAGTACTGAAGGATTTTTTTCAACAGTGAAAAGAATTAAATTTTTGACCGGTCAGACATTATGGCCAATGAGAGAATGAGTAGCTTTGCAATTATTTGCTTTCACTGGGACATTCCAGTAGATCTTGATAATATAATTATAGCCTCATGACTGAAAAGAAGTCACGGAAATTGCTTCTGAAACAGTAGTAAACTTATTGTACTAAGAGTACTGAATTCATAATTATAATAAAAAAAAATGTGAAATAAAACTATAATTTTTATTGTTTTATATATGTATGTAGCAACAGGGGCCTCGCTAAAGGGGGGGACAGGGGGAGCCTTCCCCCCCCCCCAAACATTCCCAAATGTTGTTACACTTGGCAAATTTCATTAAAATTTTAATAAAAACTGTAATATATTTCCTATTTTTAGATAGAAGTTGCAAAAGTTACAACTCTAATTGGGAATATTATTGAACTTTTTACAAATAAGAACTGTATTACATTTTCTAAGTATGGTAATTTGGCAAAATTATGAAACAAGTTGGCAAATATGAAAATTTGACTTGGCAATTTAAGGTCTTCTCCCCCACCAATAAAAAGTCTTAGCGATGGCCCTGTGTAGCAATTAATATTTTCATTTAAAAAATCCGTATAATTAATTTCATGTGTGGATTAATCATTTTAAGATCGCGCCCTTGTATTGAGAGACACGTGTAATCCTGTGTTTCAAATCTATTAAAACTAATTGTTTGCATTTCAATATTATGTAATATTTTTCTCTTAGAATCTCGAGGATCTCGTCTCAAATATTTTTAGTTTGTGATTTTTTAATTTTGTTGAAATTTTTTCTTCTAAAAACACTCTCGGTTTGAGAACATGTTTAGAAACTGAGAGTGTTTTTAAAAATTGTAACAGAACTCAAAAAGAATATAAACTAACAATTTTTGAAATAGGCATCAAATGTCCAATACAGGAACATATCTTAAGTTACACCTTGTTTACTTTTTTAATTGTGATTTAAATTATGCAAAATATTGCTGTCAGATCAGAAAAAATTCCAAGATTCAGCCCCCTCTGAAAGGAAATCCTAGCTACGGGCCTGGGTGAAATGAGTTAAAAGCATTCTAAATCACGATATCTATGGAAATTGTTATTCCATAAATTAGTTTACAATGTTTTATAAATGTCAATTCTATATCAGAAAACTTCTTTGAATTTCGTTACAGCGTATATGTCCATAAAAGCGGCAAAAAGCTGATTTTTTTAATATATCGTATATACTCGTATATATAGTTGAGGAATTCCTGACAATTTTCGACAAGCAAATTAAGGGGGGGGGGGGGGTATACTTATGAACAAGTAAATTAAAAAAGAGGGGGTGACAGAACACATCAAGACGAGTATTAGTAAATAGGAAACCAAGGGTCCTAAACGTTTTCCAAAGGAGATATCCGCCATTAAAGTTTGGGGCCCAAAATTTCAAATAAACATAAAAAACGGAAAATTTGGTCGATTAATTTGCGGTTTTCACTAAAACTATTCTTATGACGGTATTCTCTTAAAAATAAATTATAAAGATAAATTTCGAAAAATGCCGATATAGGGCGGTTTAAACTTTGGATTAACGAACAACTATTTTTTGCCGTTATTTTCTGCATCTCATTAAATGGTTTCGTAGGCTTAGATTTAAACTTAAATTTTGAGCTCAAAATCTGAATAGTTGGGAGTGGTTAAGTAGCAAAAACTGAACTGTGTTCAGAGGGTTTAAATTTCAAACGATTATAAAAAATGGGAAAATTAGTCGATTCGTTTGCGGTTTTTGCTAAAACTACTCTTTAAATCAGTGTTTTCTTGAAAATAAATTTTAAAGATAAATTTCACAAAATGCCGATAGATGGCATCTTAGACATTGGAGTAGCGTACAACTGTTTTTAACCGTTATTTTTTTAATCTCATTAAATGCTTTCAAATGCTTAGATTTAAATTTTGAGATCAAATTCTGAATCGTTGCGAGTATTTAAGTAGCACAAAAGTTAACTGTGTTCGAGGGGGAGGGGGGTTAAATTTCAACTCCTGAACACACTTCAGTTTGCGCTTTCTAACCCCTCATAATGATTCAGAATTAGAGCTCAAAATTTAAGTTTAAATCTAAGCTTCCGAAAACATTTAATAAGTTTTGGAAAGCATTTAAACAGATACAAAAAATAACGGTTAAATTTAGTTGTTGGTTACTCTGAAGTTTAAGGCGCCCTCTAACGGAATTTTTTTTAATTTATCTTTATAATTCATTTTCAATAAAATACCGACATAAAGAATAGTTTTAGTGAAAACCGCAAATCAATCGACCAATTTTTCTGTTTTTTATTATCATTTGAAATTTAAACCCTCTGAACACAGTTAAGTTTGTGCTACTTAACCACTCCCAACTATTCAGATTTTGAGCTCAAAATTTAAGTTTAAGTGTAAGCTTACGAAACCATTTAATGAGATGCAAAAAATCACGGCAAAAAATAGTTTTTCATTACTTCAAAGTCTAAAACGCCCTCTATCGGCATTTTTCGAAAATTATCTTTATATTTTATTTTTAAGAAAATACCAACATAAAGAATAGTTTTAGTGAAAACCGCAAATCAATCGACCAATTTTTCCGTTTTTTATGTGTATTTGAAATTTCGGACCCCAAACTTTAATGGCGGCTATCTCCTTTGGAAAACGTTTGGGGCCCTTGGTTTCCTATTTACTATTACTCGTCTTGATGTGTTCTATCACCCCCTAGCGTATATACTATGAGTTTAGGGATATGTATAATAAAATAATATGTAAAATATGCAAATAACTAATCACTAAAAAAGTGTCAATGATTTGTTTTTGTTTACTTTCTATTTTTTTCGCACTGGAAAGTGACGTCTTTTGCTTGATTTTGTGCAAAATTGAAGTAAAATGTTAGGGGATCGATTTATAACAGGTTATTGATTTTTTGCAGAATTTGCATTCAAAAGTTAAGGGGTCGACTTAAACACGTGTATATACGGTATATATATAACGAGATTTATTTTAACATTTCAACCCATGAGCAAAATCAGACGAAGATAACACAATTTTTTCTTCCGTAGATATTTATTTACTTTTATCAAAGGGGAAAAAGGAAGCTCAATTTTCTAAAAATAACGTTTGTTCACGCTCGGGGGAAAAAGATTTATATAAATAAGGATTGACAAAAAGGCTTTCAGGGGGAGTCTATGCCTCCGAAGGCTTATTGAAGCAAAAATATAAATGTGTTCAAGATCCAGAGCAATTCGGTATCATCAAAAGTGCCACAATGGGTTAGAGAAACAGATATACATCTCGTATGATATATCGTATCAACGGGAGAGTATTGCTGGAGAATTGCTTCGATTGACACAAATTGTTCAAGTCACTCGATAATGTCCTGTGGCTCTGGATTTTCTCCTTCTCTGGTCTTCTTCTTATTTAATATTATTGTTATACTTCTGGAATTAATATCTTACATTTTTTTTTTTTTTCAGAAATCGGGTAAGACATTGTATTTGTTTATTAAAAAAAACTTTATCACAGAAAAAAAAAAGCATAATTTACTTTGATCAAGGAAGATTTCTCAGTTAAAATATTAAAATACAGATCTCAGAAATTTGATGGGTTTTTCTTTTTTAGCTATCGTGAGACCTCATTTTTTTTTATTATTATTATTATTATTAAAAAAGCGTTTTAATTAAAAAAAAAGTATAATACGCTTTTTTTTTTTTTTTTTTTTTTAGAGTTTGGTAAGATTTTATATTTATTTATTGATAAAACATTGCTATAAAAAAAGTGTAATACACTTTGATCAAGGAAATTTTCCTAATTTAAATATTCATATACGAAAACTGTTGAAATATTAAAATAAGATCTCAGAAATGTATTCTCGTTTAAACTACATTTTGCCAATATCTTTATAACTGAAGTTATGCTTGATTGAAAACCCTACGTAATATAAACTAAAATCATAGAAGAATTTTTTAGCTTTAAAAAAATGCTATATTTCCCTGAATCGGTGCTATTCTTTTGAAAAAAAAAAGTATATGTTGTACAGTTTCTGCATACTTGTATTCAACATTGATAAATCCTTTCGTTCATTTTTATTTATGGAATGATCCCAATTATTATTATTACTATTATTATTATTATTATTTGGCTTCCTAATTTTATTTCTGATCAAATCGCCGTTGATAAACATGAAGTCAGACACATTCTTTATAATCCTGAAGTTTTAGAAGAATCCGACAGGTATATTTCAAAATATTCGACAAACTGTATAAAATGGAGTATCCGGTGATTAGTGGCCACATTGTCTAACAGAATAGGAAATATGGTGGAATTTTGTACTTTAATTCTTGAGATATAGCGGGTTGCAAGTGAATACACACACTTTTTTCTTTAAATCATGCTTGAAAATAATTTAAAAAAAAAATCACTAACTTGAAATAAATTTTTCAAACAATTTTCATTTCAGAGAACATTTATTTCCATCTTCGATGATATAAAAATTTAAGATGTGCTGGGTTTAGAAATTGCACAAAAATTGCAGTAAAAGCAAAATTTATTACACAGATGTTGCCACCTTCAATATGACGTCAGCGTTACTCGCGAATATGCTTATGGTTCATACGATCGACTGCAAAATGTTTCTCCCTCATAACTATAATGCGTTTTTCAAAATTTTAGTACCATAAATTTAATGTTTGTAAAAATTTGTGCAATCCATTTTATATCATTTTGTTAATTCACAAAGTTTTGATGGAACTTCACTGAAAATTTTTGCGTCACGCTTAAGTTTCGCCCGTGTGCCGCAACACAACAATTGAGATCCAGTAATTCTTTGAAAGATTATTTATAAATAAAGTTGACTATTTTGGGATATTTCTATCCAAAATATTATTTACTAAGAGTAAGATAATCAGTTAATCTTCTTTTGACTGGAAAAACCTTTGAAACCTTTTTAAAAAAAGTTTTCTGCCACTTTCTTTGTTTTTATGCGGAAACTAAGAAAATAACTTCAAACATCTAGTTTAATTCAAAAACGTTATTCAAAGAGAGAAACAAGCAGTACAGATGCACATACTTATGAATATTATGTTTTTTTTTTTTTTTTTTTTTTTTTTTCAAGAAATACAGACTTAAAATGATATAAAATGTGGATTACGGGTGTCAAAATGCAAATATTAAAGAAACGAGGTGGTACTCGTCGAAATTTGACGAAAGAAAATGTTTAAGAAGGAACTGTTTCATTGACTTATAATAAATCTACAAAATTAGTTACATTAAAAAATAAATCTTATACTGATCAGTCTAACTCTCAAACAAATATTATTTTTAGCTAAGATTGTCAAAATACTATAAAACTCAGTTGTCGAAATTTTAAAATTAATCTTTAATCGTATGTTTAAACAGTAAAATATAATAAAGATCTGTTATTATTATGCAGTTATCAATTTAGGTTCTTAAGTTTGGTATAAATGCGAATGAAAAAGAAAATTTATTCCAACTTGACACGATCATAGAATTTCACGCGAAATTAAAACTCTACACCATTTTCATCTTCTCAAAATTTACACACGCAATTCTCATAGCCGTATTCACCACGTTTTAAAAAATGGTATTTTAATTTGAGCATTTAAAAATCCCTTTAACTCAAAGCTTGAAGTCATTTAATTGATGAATAAAGACGAAATAAAACGGAAATCGCCGAATTTTATAACAGACGATATTTTTGACAAACTAAGCGCATTTTAATCTCTATTTTTTTTTTTTTTTTTTTTTTTTTTTTTTTTTTTTTTTTTTTTCCAATTTTAAGGGAAAATGGAGTGATTTTGTTGCCACAATTACAAAATTGGTACTAAAAACTATAAAAAAATTAATATCTCAAAAACAAATTGAGATACAGCTTTCAAACAAATTGCATTTAAAAGTTCATATTTTTTCTATACGATGGTGTAAAATTTTGAAATGTGCGATCCTTAGAAGTGTAAAATTTGTAGTAGCGAAAATTGCAAAACCGAAATTGCATGGGAAAGTATTGCCATTCACAAAATGACGTATGCGTTACGCACAGATACGTTTGGCCTTTGTAATATAGATAGCATTATATCGCTATATAATAAAAAGTGTCCTGGGTTAATAACGTCATGTTAAGGTTCTATCAATTTTTACACATTACTTTTAGATTTTTTTTTTAAACAAATGTAGAATTTGATGCAACAACTTATTGACTGTGTATACAAGAAAGAATATTTTAGCAGGTATGTATTAATAAAATGTAGTGGCGGGGTGGGATTTCTTGACCAATGCTATTTTGCGTTATTATTCACCTATGTGGATAACAATGCCATGCAAACAAAATTATAAAATAAGATGGTATAATGGCGTGTGAATTACCCAGTTCTAAACATACAAACTCTACAGCCCTAGAAATCAATAAATCAATAATTTGATATTCTGTTCTTCCGACATGAAAAAATTAGCAGTATTTAAGGCCTACAAATTTTCTTCACCTTTTTAATTGTCAACAATGGCATTAATGATGTCTCGTCCATAAAATGAAAAAAAAATGCAGTTTTGCTATTGAAAAGAATCAACCGGGGTAATAACATCAGTGGTTGGCGTTATTACCCCGTCGTACATTTATAATGCACAGTATATTTGAAATTACAAGCTACCTCACGAACACATCCAAAATATCCCGCAATATTTTGAAAGTACATGAAATACAATACAAATTTCTGTAGTAAATAATCTTCGTAATAAATATTTAGTTTTTACATCACAGAACTTTCCTAACAAATTTTAGATCGGGCATTGACTCTTACGTACTTATTCCAGCGATAAGGTCTACAAATGTAACGAATTAATTTTTAGCGAATGTTTGTGATTCAGAACCTTTCAGCGCAGAGCTTGTAGTGTCATTTTTTTGGATTCTTCATAATAGTCCAAGAGCCGACCGCACGAAACCTTAAGTCATCAAACCAGTGGCGCAGCCAGAATTCAGTTCTAGGGGGGCTTTGAGTTTCTGATAAAGGTATTTGCCGGTTATTTGAATCACCGGTTATAGAATCAGTACTAATTAGAATATTCAATGTATAATACTTAAACTCAAAGAGCATCTGTATGGCAGGAAATCATCATTCTTTTAGCATAATATGTCTCAGAAAAGTGATTTAGTTCAAATAATCAATTTTTACCTAACTAATCCTAAAAAAAAATATTACAATATGCACTTTCACAATTTTAAGTAGAATTTTTGCTGTTTAAAGGAATCAGTTTATAAATGAAATTTGATTCAACAAAACGGCAGATTCTGAAGTATACTAAAGCGTTTAAATATTAAATTTGGTTTTGATTCATATAAGCGGCAATTATAGCGATCTTTTTTAGTTCTGGGAGGGGTTTTAACCCCAAAACCACCCCCTTGGCTGCGCCATTGCGATCAAACACAAGAAAAATTCTCTTATTTTATTACAGAGTAGTAATAGGGGAATCTATTCATCCATGTCTGTCGGAAGCGAAGTGGTGCATAAGCCAAAAATGAATACCACTTGACTCGTAAACTTAGCATTATGTTTTCCTGCACCCAATTTTCCATGTTTTCATGCTTTTAATTGTACGGCAAACACGATGCTAAACGTACGAGTGAACCACTAGTGGTATCAATTTCTGGCTTGCACCACTTCGCTTCCAGCAGACATGGATCATACGATTCCCCTATTACTACTCTTCAAT
Organism: Maratus speculifer; assembly: GCA_964019185.1. NCBI lineage: Eukaryota > Metazoa > Arthropoda > Arachnida > Araneae > Salticidae > Maratus > Maratus speculifer. Next base: position 363,748,031 of record OZ025290.1, on the reverse strand, counting down.
AAAATAAAGGAATTTTTCTTGTGCTCGATGACTTAGGGTTTTGTGCGGTCAGCTCTTGGGCTATAACTACTTGCAATATTAGCACTTGGCGTTATTACCCCCTCAGACGTTATTATACTAGGACACTTTACCTTTTTAAATGACAGTCTATATGTTTTTTTAAGTAATTAAAAATATTTTTGTTGTTTATAGTGTAAAATTATTAAAGACAATAAATACTTCGATCAAGCGTTTTTTAAGAAAAATTGTATTTTTTGTTAATTATTATTTTTTTTAAATAACCAAAATAACATTTAACGAAAGGTTTATATTGATCTTACTCTCCACAATAATAATTAATGCCTGATATCGTAGTATATCAATCAACATATAATCATACATGTAATGTTTATAAAAATTCGTCCAGATCATCTTATATAATTTTGTTAATTTTTAAACCCGTGATAGCACCTTACTGAAAATGTTAACGGCATACTTGAAGTCTTGGCACCGCGCACCAGTGTGCCACGGCACACTGATTGAAATACTTTGCTTTAGTGATTATATGCAAGTGGAGTTGACAATATTAGGATATTTTTATCACTCAGATTGTATATGTATGCTATCAGCTAAATAATCAATTAACTATTTTTTTTTTCTTTTTGCCGGATAAACCTTTGTAACCTTAAAAAAAACGGTTTGTTGCCACATTCTTTGTTTTTCATGAGGAAACCGAGGAACATCTATTTTAATTCGACCTAAAAATTGCTACTAAAGGAAGCGACGTGAAAAAAAGTAAATTAAACCAGCTAACAAGTTAAGATTTTTCTCCCTCATTTCCTCATATCTGGAACGGAAAAGGTGGAAATATTCGATTCCGTTCAATGCAGATTTATCAAGGCTCTTTCACTTAGTTTACTTACTCTTTTTTTTTTTTTTTTTTTTTTTTTTTTTTTTTTTTTTAATGAAAATGGATCATCAATTAATTCTATCAATAGTCGAAACATATTTTATTCAACTGTTTAAATTAATGAGTTACGGAATAATAATAATTAGTAGTAGCAGTATTTGTAGTATTAGTAGCAATTCTTTTCTCTTTACATTTTTTTTTCTTTGACATTCAGACGTTGTGATAGAAAAAAATATTGCCCAAACATTACATAATTCACAATATATGTAAAAATCCGTTTAGAAGAGTGTGAACTAAAAGTATTGGGAATGAAATTCTCTTTCATAATCGGATAGACCTAATTATAGAACTTTTTCCCATAGCTCGGTAACTAAGTAACATAGAAGAATATACGGATTACATAGTAAAACCTTCTCTGAAAAATTTTATAACTAAAAGTGCAAGTTAAATTGAAATCCATTCAACAGAATATTTTTTAAAAAGTTAATCTTTTAGTATAGGATTCATCTGATTATTGAACTTTCCCTCATAATTCTGTAACTAAGCAAAGAAGTTCAACATGTTATATACTAAGACCTTCCCTGAAAAATTATCTAACCTTGCCAATCCTTTCAAAATACATATAGCTATAAGTTGCCGACAAAACTCTTTATTATTATTATTATTATTATTATTATTATTATTATTGTTATTATTATTATTATTATTATTATTATTATTATTATTATTATTATTATTATTATTATTATTATTATTATTATTATAGAACTGTTGCAATAATCACGAATAATGCACCATGGCAGTGCCACCTGTTAAGTGATTTGCATTGAAACGTAATCAGCATCTTGTTATATAAAGTACTAACTAAATTTACAATTTTATGAAAATCCATGCTCTAGTTCTTGAGATATGGCTATTGTGGAAATTGTGAATAAGGCACCATAGCAACATCACCTTTTTAGCGATATTCATCAAAAACTAATCAGATCTAGTTTATATCAAGGATAACATAATCTAAATTTTTTGTGAAATTCCGTGCATGAGTTCTTGAGATTTAGCGTCAACAAAATTTTTCTCACATACAGACAGACAGACATTTCGTAAAAACATGTTTTTCAAGTTCCCTGATCCCTAAAACATGTATATCTGTCAAAAATTGGATTTCGAAAATTTTCATGAATCTAGTGCTTTCTTCTTTTTTAGATAGAATAAAGTAAAAAAATATATAGGATCATCGTTTTCAAAGAATTTGCTACTAAGATTTCATTAAAACAGTATAATAAAACATGTTATTTACTTTTGGTATGAATGCTTTAGAGGGTATCAGTGCTTAAAAGTTTTTAAAACATGTTTTATAACGGAATACATGTGAACCATTCTCCGATAATTTCAATTTTCATGAATAAAAAGCATGTGAATTTCAACTTAATAAGCAGTTTTAGTTTCCAATTTTAGACTTTCATGTTCTTATGCTTATAATTAGAAGTATTCGTCTAAATCATTAGCCCTTTCCGGCACGGGAAAAATCGGCACTAAAATGAGAAAATATCGACTGACACCGGAATTCTCAAACGAATTTTTTAAATATTTTGAATTCCTTAATTTGAGCTTTTATTGTAGAAGCAAAATTTCTCTAAAATATTACTGGTGCCGTTTGCAAGTTTGGAATTAAAATTAGGTATCCCAGACCGGGCACAATGTGCCGGAAAGGGTTAATGCTTAACACTGTACTATCTTAATAAGACCTTTGCCATCCATTTAATAGTGAAATAAAACGGAGATGATAAGGGGAAGGGCGGTAATAATTTTATGGTAAAGAAAATTACCACATATTTCTAGGCAAATCATGTTAAGACTAAGTAAGGATAGACACAATGCTCATTGCTTTTTAGCAACAGTTATTTACATTGGATGTAATTAAAATAATAATCTTAATTTACCTCGAAAAACACATGAATAAACCTTAAGGACGGTAAGACCTTTCAATAAAGCCACAATGGTTGAAATTGATAATTAAATGCTCATTAAAATTCTAGAATAAATTTCATATCAAAGAATTAAAGCCATTTTTTCTCTAGCATACTTCTATATGATAAAAAAAAAAAAAAAAAAAAAAAAAAAAAAAAATTAGTGGCTGCATTTGGCAGGATTTCTGCATAATTTTAGCAAGAAGGATGGTAAGGAATCTAAAATACTGGGACAGGGTTAACAATCTTAAAAAGTGTGTGCAGGTTAATTTTTTGCTACATATTTATATAAAACAATAGTCCCAGTTTCGCAAAGAAATTACAGCGTGTTAGTTTTATTGAAACAGTTATATACAGACAGCTAAAAATTTAAAAATCAGCATCAGATACAAAAGATAATAAGAAATTTCATGGTACATTTTGATTCTCGACATCGTGCAAAATTTATTCATCAGGTTAATATTATTACACAATTCTGAAATGACATATTTTCCAATGTAAGAAATAAAAAAACCCCCAAGAATATGTACTAAAATAAAAAGTTATTATTCAGGAATTTAAAATTACGTGAGAATGTCTCATATATGATAGTTAAATGATACAATTTACGAAACTGTCTATCAGCTGGCACACTAGCAAAAGAGGGTTTCATAGCAATATCACACACATCAATAAAAACAAAAATTCGTCCTTGTGTTGTGATTTATGTTAAAATTAATATAAAATAAAAAAAAATATTGCTTAGTTAAACTGATGGCATTGAGCTCACAGGCTACGCATACTAATTGTACATTACAGCCTTGTATTTTCGTTAATACCGTTCGAAAAAAAATTAAGAAGGGGAAACAGCTCTCCCCTTTCCTCTTTTTTTATACTTAATCATTGAACCTCCTAAACTATCAAGTACATGCTTTATCATATTAAAAAACCTATATCCAAAATTCAGAGCAAATCGGATAATTCTTAATAAAAACCCATTTAGCAGTTATATAATTTAAGAGGAGTTATTTCCCTCTTTTATACTTAACCATTAAACTTCCAAAACTATTCAGAGATTTGAACGAAATCTGACAATTCTGTTTGAAAAATCCATTTATGCAAGTTAAGGGGAAGGGCATTAGAACCCCCGTTCCCCCTGTTTATACTTATTCAATGAACACCTAATAACAGCCACGGACTCGCCTCATCAGAATGATCCTATATCTAAATTTTGAACGAAAACTGTTAATTCTGCATGAAAATCCCGTTTATATCAATTAAGGGGAGGGGCATGAGCCCCCCGTTCCCCCTGTTTATACTTATTCAATGAACACCTAATAACAGTCACGGAATCGCCTCATCAGAATGATCCTATATCTAAATTTTGGACAAAAACTGTTAATTCTGCATGAAAAACCCATTTATATCCATTAAGGGGAGGGGCATGAGCCCCCCGTTCCCCCTGTTTATACTTATTCAATGGACACATAATAACAGTCACTGAATCGCCTCATCAGAATGATCCTATATCTAAATTTTGGACAAAAACTGTTAATTCTGCATGAAAAACCCATTTATATCCATTAAGGGGAGGGGCATGAGCCCCCCGTTCCCCCTGTTTATACTTATTCAATGAACACCTAATAACAGCCACGGTATCGCCTCATCCGAATGATCCTATATCTAAATTTTGAACGAAAACTGTTAATTCTGCATGAAAATCCCGTCTATATCAATTAAGGGGGGGGCATGAGCCCCCCGTTCCCCCTGTTTATACTTATTCAATGAACACATAATAAAAGTCACGGAATCACCTCATCAGAATGATCCTATATCTAAATTTTGGACAAAAACTTAATTCTGCATGAAAAACCCATTTATATCCATTAAGGGGAGGGGCATGAGCCCCCCGTTCCCCCTCTTATACATATCGAATGAACTCCAAAAACTAATCAGGGAAGCGCCTTATCAGGATATACCTATATACAAAATTTCAAGTGGATCCGATATTTTTATCATGAGTTATCGCTTTACGCACGAACATACGAACGTTCATACAGAACGGACGGGCACATAAGCTCTCAGGCTATGATAGCCTGTGAGCTAAAAAACTGCTGAGCTACGGAAATTTGCTTCGATCATTAACTTTTCAGCTTCCACAAATTTTACCCTATATTACGTTATTAGATTACATTTATTTAATACAGCAAAACTTACTAAGACAGAACTCAAGCGGGCAAAGAAGAATATTGTTCTAGAAAGATTTTTGTCTTAGACAATAGATTTGTATCTTATTTTTTCTTTTGCAATTATGAACTTTTTATATTTAAGACAAGATTCCGTTATAGATGCATTCTGTATCAGAGTGACGAGTGGTCAAGGAAAAACACAGTCAAAAAAGGTATTAAATACCAGTATTTTGATAAAGATAAATTGCCCTTCTTTAATCCCTTTACATTAGTGAAGCATTTTCTATAAGAAAATACTGGTAGATTCCTCTTTTCTGGACTGTATTTTTCGCTGACCACTTGCCACCCGGTGTATCCATAGGTTTTCACGTATTCCTATGTCCGTCTATAAGATGCCGTTGACCTGTTTTTTTTTTTGTGACTCCTGATCTCGATTTTTGTGATAGTGAACCTGGCAACACTAATTCAAGGGCTTCTAGATGCCTGTTCGTAATGAAGTAACGTTCTCATTTCGCATATCCGGCCCAAGATCTCCTACTGAAAATGCTTTAAAGCTCTCTTCTCCGACAACGATCCTCGCATAAATCCGACTGTAATTAAATTTTCGGGCATACCGTCGTCGTGTAATTGGAATCTAGAGGAGAGTAGGATGGACGCCAAAAGCATCATCAGGACTCGGACGCGGTCGTGTCGTCGCAATTAGTGAATGTAAAGGGTGCAATCAAAAGTGCAGGGGATAAACACGAATTCGCACCAGACATTTAAGGAAATGGAATGTAATTGTTTTTTCCTCCTGTGGGGACGTCTAAAAGTTAATAAAGGATACGTCAGGGGCGTCGTTAGGTAACTGCTCCTCTCCAAATTTCAGATTTCCCCCCTCCCCCCCTTAACATTGTCTGTTTCTTTAATTCTTTTATTATTAGTTCAACTCTTCATTTGTTTCTACCACTATATTATAGCAAACGTGGTAGCGTTTGCTATAATATAGATGCCAGTAGCGGCTCGTCAGGGAGTGCTGCATCCGATTTTTCACACCACTAAAATTTAACAGAATCTATCATATTATTTATTCGACAAATTTTGTTGATTAAATAAAACAGAAATAACCATACAATTTTTGTGGTGTGAAAAAATTGGTGCAGCACCCCCTGACCAGCCGCTACTGATAGATGCTATGATATATACATAAGATATATTGCCATAGATCCATATTGCTTAGATCCATAGATATATTGCTGTGATATATCCATAGATGCTTCTTTTCCAGGGATGTAGTGAAGGGTATACGGGAGTATACTCCGTGTACCCTCTGGATTTTTTAAAAAAGCTCCGTATACCCTCTGTTTCTCAAATTTACCATTAGCGTATACCAAAACTATGAACGTACATGATGTTAGCGCATACCCTTTGTCTATACAGTATACTCTCTGCTTTTTTTACGACTACAATACTTTATTTTCACTTTATTAAACATCAATTCACTTTTCTCTTTTTTTCACTTCTCTGCCTCTAATTAAAACATATTAAAAATAATTATTGTTATAGATAAATAATACAATTGATGTTAGAATTAAAAATATATATATATGCATTACTTTTCACTTCATTAATGATCAATTGACTTTTCTCTTCTTTTCACTTCACTGCCTATAACAAAAATATTTTAAAAATATTTATTATTATACAATAAATAACTCAATTGATGTCAGAATAATAAAATACAGCCGAGTCTCTATATAACGAAATCCACCGTTCCAGTAAAAAATTCGTTATATAGAGAAATTCGATATATAGAGAATGATGTTAAAAAATCGTATTTAATGTGTGAAATTTGAACAAATATTATTTTTGATGTTTTGAAATGTTTATAATCTTTTATTAAATTTCTTTTATTAACTTAACATTTTATTTCTTAATTATTTAAGCTGTTTCAAAAAAGAGTGAATTAGATTTGAAGATTCCACATGATTTCGAATCCTTTTAAAACTAAATAAATTAAGACCAATTTATGAAAAAATTCGTTATATGGAGATCGATATTTCGCTATATAGAGACTGTTTTAATGTAATCATGTGAAAAGGGGACCGTTCTTACTAAAAAATTCGTTAAATAGAGAAATTCGATATATGGAGTTTCGTTATAGAGAGACTCGACTGTATATACATTTCAAAAATATTTGTGAAGTGGTTTTTTTTCTTGGCGGTGAATGAATGCTATGGCCGTGAGGAGCATATTTCCTAAATACGTTTTCCGTTACCGTACGAAAACAGCTTTAGTGCCCATGATTATATTTGGTGATTTTGAAAATTGAATAGTTATTTTACATTTCTATTATTATTTTACAGGCTTCTGACTTTAATGTATGTCCGGTATACCTCCCTTAAAATAGACAAAAATACGTTTTTTTTTTTTTTTTTTTTTTTTTTAATTTGGAATTAAATTTTGGAATGCATTAAAGTCTGCCCATGGAAGGGCTTACTTTTCTGTGTTTCATTTCACTATAGGGAAGTATACAGCAGTTAAAAATGATGGGACGATTTTAATGCAACGACCTACATGTCGGTGAAAACTTTGGTGAAATTTCGAAAAAAATTCAACTTTTGCAGTCCCTTAGCTCGCTGCATTATACATATCCGACAATTTTGTTCTTGAATAGCAAAGGGCGAACCTCATATAATGCAACCATGTAATTTGTTTTGCGGGATAACTTCAATGCATACTATGGAAACACTATACAAAACATAAAATTTCAATTTTTCAAGCCGGGCACTGACTTCCCCCCCCCCCCCACCATCACCACCAAATAAAAACCAATGATCCCACAGCATTAACATTTTGGATTTATTTATTTCTAATGGTCATCTCACTGAGATTTAAAAAAAAATCACAAAAATCTGTTTACCATTTAATCACATGTCCCTTGATTCTGGGTGATTCTTATATGGAACGGCTCTTAAAACAAACATTTCATAGGACTTTTTATTAAGGATTTTTCAAATAAAATACAGTCGAGTCTCTCTATAACGAAACTCCATACATCGAATTTCTCTATATAACGAATTTTTAGTAGGAACGGTTCCCTTTTCGCATGATTACATTAAAAACAGTCTCTATATAGCAAAATATCGATCTCCATATAACGAATTTTTTCATAAATTGGTCTTAATTTACACAGCTTTAAAAGGCTTCGAAATCATATGGAATCAATTTTCCATCACTAATTTTTGATTTATAGTCAGTGCTAAGGGTTTCTTATATATATATATATATACAGGGTGTCCGAAAAGTCTGGAAACGGTCGAATAACTCGAGAAATACATATGAGATTGAAAAACGTAAATATACGTGTTAAATATTTTTAAATAAGCTACTCAGTGATACCAAATTTGACCTTCGTAACCGACCCCCTGGGGGTCAGAGGAGGTCCAACTTTGAAATCTTAAATTATAACCCCCATTTTTTATTGCAGATTCGGATTCTACGGACAAAAATACATAACTTTTGTATTTGATGTTTATTTCGAATCCTCGTTTATCACGGTGTAATTGAGCATATTAAATCGATACATATTTCGGCTTTTCCAACGGGATTTTCCCTAATCGAAACTAATTGGGGAGAATTTATGACATCAAATTCCTCGTCTTTTGCAATAATAGCGTTTCCTGAAAATCACCCGTGCCGATTATTTCAATAGTGCTACACTGCTAAAAATTTGACCCATTTGCTGCAGCGTCACTCCACAGCTATTATAGAATATCTCTTTCGTGACCAATGAGAATGTTCCATAACACAGTAAAGTACACTGTAAAAAAATTGACCCTTTTGCTGCATCGTCACTCCACCGCTTTTATAGATAACGATTACTTTACTGTGTTATGGAGCATTCTCATTGGTCACAAAAGAAATATTCTATAATAGCTGTGGAGTGACGCTGCAGCAAATGGGTCAAATTTTTAGCAGTGTAGCACTATTGAAATAATCGCCACGGGTGATTTTCAGGAAACGCTATTCCTACAAAAAGACGAGGAATTTGACGTCAAAAATTCTGCCCAATCAGTTTCGATTAGGGAAAATCCCGTTGGAAAAGCGGGAATATGCATCGATTTAATATGCTCGATTACACCGTGATAAACGAAGATTTGAAATAAACATCAAATACAAAAGTTACATATTTTTGTCCGTAGAATCCGAATCTGCAATAAAAAATGGGGGTTATAATTTAAGATTTCAAAGTTGGACCCCCTCTGACCCTTAGGGGGTCGGTTTCGAAGGTCAAATTTGGTATCACAGAGTAGCTTATTTAAAAATATTTAACACGTATATTTACATTTTTCAATCTCATATGTATTTCTCGAGTTATTCGGCCGTTTCCAGACTTTTCGGACTATATATTTCTTCTTTCCGTGTTCTTTAAATCCAACGAATTCATCCCATCTCCCACACACCTTTCCACATCCTTCTCAAAACAGAGTCAATTGGATTGATGCTTATGTAAGAGAGGAATCAATGTGAGGCACATAAGAGGGACTTTCAAATGGAGGAAAATGTTAACTACAGTTTTTCATTCCTTGCTAAAAATTTGAGCAGTTTTTTTTATAGCGTAACAATTTTAAAATCAAAACAACAAAAAATCACAGATTTCTTCGTTTGAAATTAATGCAAGTCTTCCTTATTTGATTTTCATTAAGCTTTAAGAGTCTATTCTCTTTTTTGAAACAGCTTAAATAATTAAGAAATAAAATGTTAGGTTAATAATTACTTTGAAACATTTCAAATAATTAATTCAAAAGATCAAAAATAATATTTGTTCAAATTTCACACATTAAATACGATTTTTAACATCATTCTCTAAACATCGAATTTCTCTATATAAAGAATTTTTTACTGGAACGGTGGATTTCGTTATATAGAGACTCGACTGTATATTTTTATAAACTGTAAAAAATAATTTAGTTCAGAGCGAATATTTTTTATATTGATTTTGATTACACCTAACGTACACATGATAAATATTTCAGCTTAATATACATGAGTAACTCCCGTGTCCTGTATCAAATCTGTATAACCCGTAATGCACCTCATAAACTCATAGTCGGCCTCTAAGTGTAAACATGTATTATGCATCGTGATAGCATCTCTACATCACAAAAATATTAAAATATTTTAATTTTGTAGCGTTATCTCTTTAAATATCACATTTTTATTTACATCACTTATCTGCCCTGCACACACATACACTAAAATGTAAAAAAAGGGCAAAAATAAGTAAAAGAAAACGAAAGAAAACTTAGAATAACCCATTATATATATAAAACCCCTCCGTGTACGACGATTCCGGGGACAACCCATCCACGAGAAAAATAAACCTATTGCAACTGCGTCCACGTTAGGCTTAACTATTCCGAGCTGTTCACAAATATTCTAACTGTTCAACCAAGGCTTTTCTCGATCTTATAGCGCGTGACTGATCGAGTTCGGCTGTGGTTCAACTTATGAAGATATACATGTGAAAGATTTATTCATTACTCATTTTCTCTAAAACCTACAAAAACTATTTAATTATAATGTTTAAGTTCTAAATAAAACAACCAGCAATTACGGAAAAAAACAAACCAAACAAAAAATGTATACAAATCAATACTGTTGCCATTCAAGAATGACAAATTCCGTGATTGAATCTTTAGAATGACTCCTTTGTAACATCACGACTCAAGAATGATCAGGTGCATTCGGGATCTATGCGCGCTGAGCGCGCGCGCTCAGGAGACAGAATACGTGGAGTGGATCTTACAGCGGAATAGCACTCGGTAAAAACTCCTGAGTTCGCGCGCGAAGCGCCTGTAATACCCTGTTCGCACTGAGATAGTTGAGTCACTTAACTTTAAGTCACTTACATTTTTTGAAGCGGGATACCCGGAATTAGGCTTCACCTGTTCGCACTTGCTAAATATTTTAAGTGACTTAACTTGGACAAAATGACATCTGGGCATGCGCATAAGTTCTGAAATTTGTAACTGCAACTCCTAACTGTTTTTTTGTCTACATAGCAATTATCCTGCCATATTTCAATTAAAAATTAATTTTGTCATCGTCCCAATTTATTTTGCTGGAGGAAATAACAGGTTCAACATTTTCCATTTTTGACCTTTGATTACAAAAAAACCCCACAAACGCACGTGTTAAGCGATTGGGGTAAACAAATAACAGTTTGAAATAATTTATAATTATTTTTAGGACTCAACTCCAGTAATTTAATAATCAGAATTAAATATTCTAAATAATAATTAAATATTCAGAAGGCACATTTCCACTCAACTCATAGTTAAGAGAGTAGTGCTTGCTTAAGTGAGTTGCAGAAACTTGCTTAAGCAAGAATCTTGATTCCGGGTACGACCGCTTCAAAAAACTTCAAGTTAAGTAACTTAACTTTCTCAGTGCGAACAGGGTATATAAACACGTTCATTGTTTAGGCACGCCACACACCTGTGAGACATTGAGCGAAAAAACATGAGACATGCGACAATTTCACCCTGATAACAAAGGAAAAACCGGTTTCACTGCGTCATATTGCACGATTTTTGACGCATGTCTCCCTAGTGTGTGGCGTGCCTTACTCTTTATTGTTGACATTGTTTTCGATCTTATAGAGTGTTTTCTTTTAAGTATTAGCTAAAAAATGGGCCAAAATAGGAAATTTTTTTATCCATTTTAGATATTTTTATTATTTTCTTTCAGTATTTTTCGATATATTTTGACTGTAGTTTCACAATATATTCTTTTATAATTGATTTTTTTTGCCTTACTTTATTCTTTTAAAATTTATGTATTTACGATTTGTTCACTACAATCCCCCCATCCACCAGACAGTTTTGTTATAGTTTTAAATGCAAATTTTTGTTAAAATTTTCTTTTTTTATAGATTTTTCCCCCCATGTTTAACTGCTGTATTTTTAAAAATTGTTTAAGCCAGTGGCTGATCGACCACAGTTGTATTTTTTATCATCACTTTAAAAATGCAAACACGTCATTTTGACGGGCTGTCTTCTAGTTTTTTAATAAAATTCTTGCGTGTGTGAAAAACCTTGAAAGTTCCACGACCACCTCGTTTGGATTGCGTAGGATCAAAAATACCACCAACTTGGGCTTTAGATCCTCCCATTTTTTTCATGAAAAATGCGCCTAGCCCAGCATAACAGTGAATACAAAATATTTACTGATACTGTAGAATTTTTTTATTAAATAGGTTTACTTTTATGAAGGTTTTTTTTATAATTATGATCCTTTCCCATTATTTTCTGATTACGTTTATTTATTTAATTATTTTTCTTTATACTTTTCTTTATGTGTCATAAAACCGAGATCTTTAAACTGCCGCAAAAAAATGGTTCATTAAATATATGCTTGTCATCAAAAGTTGCGGTACAACTAGATTTTTCACGTTCATCAGCAAAAGAATGAAAATTAAGGTAAAAATTATGGTTCATATAAATGATCATAAACAATTTCAACAAAACCCTGTGAAACAATTATTCACACCACTACTTGGTTTTAAAGAATTGGCTTCTTATGAGACAGTCTTATTGCAAATTGTGTAGATGCACGTATGTGTGTGTGTACGTGCGTGCGTATTAAATCAAACAATGGAATTTAGCCAGATTTTAATTCTTTATTTCTAAATCATGTAAAATTCAATAAACAACTGTTTAAAACATAACTTGTAAACTTTATTTTGTATGTTGTTTTATTTTCAAATTACACGCAAAACATTAGTTAAAGTCTTAGATTTTGGAGGCGAGTACACACACACACACATATACAGGGTGAGTCATAAATATCGAAACAATAGGCTATCTCCTTAAATATTGCTTTTAGACACATACTTCCAATTGCAAAAATTCATAAAAAAAATGTGAAATTTTTGATAATATAAATTGCGACTCCATTGGGGGTCTAGTTGAAAAGTTACGAAAATTAAATTTTTATACGGCCCCCGTAGGACAAAAATTCCAATTAGGAAAACTTTCCTTATTTAGTGCTGAATAAAACACAAAAAATTGTATCTTCATATCTCCAAAATTCGCAAAGTTATAGCCTTTTAAAAAATTCATCAGGTTTTAAGGGATTAGACACAAATTGAAATGCGCGCAATTCAAAAAACAATGTTACTTTAACAGTTCTAGGAAACGCGTAAAAAATCTATTTTTTAAGTTAGAATTTTGATTTCTTTCTTTTTTTTTTTTTTTTTTTTTTTTGTGATGGTTAGCCTTATAATTAACTAAGAAAATCACATCTTAAAATTTCTCATACAATTTATAAGTTTCATGTGGTTAGTACCGATTTAAATGGGACAATCAAAAATCGTTATAACTCGTAACATTATTTATCGGATTTCAATTTCTTTCCATTTAATTAAAGATGATAATCTAATTATAGTTTTGTTCCAAGGTTTTTTTTTTATATTAATTTTAAAACTATTAAACTTTTTAAAAAATCATATTTTCAAAAGCAAACATTTTTTCAAAAGTAAACATTTTTTCAAATTTGCCAAAACAAAACTAATGTAGAAAAATGAAAAATGACGTGTTTCAAGTTCCTTTTTCCTTTAAAAATTCTTAATATTTAATAACTTAAAGACAGGAAATAGAGGGGAAAAAATCAGTATGCAGAAAAACGCAGTGTATTGTTTAAATGTCCGTCAGTTATTTAAAAAAATGCTTTTTCTAAGATGCAGATTAAGTGTTTTTTTTTCTTTTTAAATTTAGCTCTGACAACTTCAGGCTTTATACCGTCCTCCAGAGGATGTTCAAAAATCTGTATTCTGGGCCCAGGTAGGGCCAGGACCGAGATGTTATTTTTTTCTGAAGACTCGCCAGGCCGGGCCTAGCGTACTTTTTATAAGGGAGGGGACTGCTTCCTTCAACTTAGGTGCACACTGGATAAAATTTTCAAACCCGGTCTCGACAAAATCCGTATTAAAATCACACACACACACACACACACACAAAAAAAAAAAAAAAAAAAAAAAACCTAAAAAAACGAAAGAAAAAAAAGAAAAAGAAAAAACTTTAAAATTCATTTTTTTTAAATAGATTATTCAAAGGAAAAAAAATTAAATACAATAAAACCAGTGAAAAATAATCTGCCTATGACGGAATTTTGTCTTAAACGGAAAATATGTTGATCCACGCAAAATAAATACAATAGTACCTGAGAAAAAAAAATAAGCTTCAATTACATCTTCTAGGGAGGGCATCTGTCTATAACGTATTTTTTCTTTCCTATGTGATTCCATCTTAAAAAGTTTTACTGTATAACATTTTTCAAAGTCTCCAACGCATTGGATATGGATTAACGATATTAAAATATAAGGAAAGGGCATGTTTACAAACAAACACTTCTGTCAACCAATCTACCGCTACATTTTTTGTCATAGCGATCATTGTAGGAATCATCTTGACGACGTAGCCCAATCATATCATACTTACTTATGCAATGGCAAACTTAGACCAATCAAATTCCCGGAGTTCATCCGTACAGTGTCAGTCGTTAAAGAACGGACTGGTTTTTCTCCCTTATCCACAGTAATTCGTCCACAGTGACGTCAGCTGCCCTTTCCTTATAAGTGAAACACTTACATATAAATAGAGGTTCATTGATAAAATAAATATATTACAGCCTTTGGCGCTTCTTTTATAATAAAAAGTATAAATATAAAAAACGAAAAGCTATAAAAGTAATATTCATAGTTAGAATCATTATAAACCAATACAAACACTCACAAACTATATACATTAAACGAAAAACAAACAAAAAGCGCATTTTTAAAATGTTACACTTTTTATTTATATTTCATTTTCTGATAAACATGGTATAATAAGTTGGTCTACTCTGTTACCCCGTCGACCGATTTCGCCAAATTATACAAATCGCCAAACTAATAGCCAAATTATACATATTGACGTTATTTTTATTTTAAATAATAAAAAAACAAATAATTTGTAGAATATTGATAAAAATACAAATAAAAAGTCGAAATAAAAATCACTTAATGGCCTTTTTAAACACGTGTATCGTATTTAATGTCATTGGATTGACATTCACGATCATCCATTATTGGCATTTAATCTTATAATTTGGCGATAATATTTTGGTCGACGGGATAACAGAGAAGTACCAATAAGTTATACATGAATATAAAAATAATCATTCCAAGCTTTTTCTAGTTGCAAAAATTTGATGTGTAAATATTTCTTAACACGACAAATGTTTAATCTGTTCATTTCACACGCTTTGCAGTTTTTCATTGTAAACACTTCTTGATGCAGCAATTCCTTAAATCTTTTCAGTATTTTCTTTAAATGTAACCCCATAAAACTGAAATCAAATAGCGTAAGATCAGGTGAACTAGATCACCATGTGAATAACTGTAAATCATCACTGCCCACTAGTCCAATCCGGCGCTGAAAGGCGAAAAAAAAATGGCATGTTTTTCTTTAGTTTTATAAATAGTTTTAAAAATGTTAATTTTTAAATCCAGCCAATCATTTATAATAACCCTGTACACTGTTAAAAATTTTCAGCATTTGCTGCATAGTCACTTCACCGCTTTTATAGAATATCTTATTTCTGACCAATGATAATGCTCCATAATATAGTTAAGAAACCATTTCCTATAAATCGGAGGTGTGATTATGCAGCAAATGCTGCATATTTTTAGCACTTATACACACAGCTTATATTTTTAGCACGTATATAAACAACAGCATGCTAAAGTGGCTTGCTTATAAATTTCATAAAACATTTATAAATGGATGAAAGGAAGAATGACAGAATGTTAAACAGATTATGAAAAAATGGAATAATTATATTTATGACAAAAAACACAAAATGTTTTGTAATGTATTGTGAAAGAGGACAAATAATATTGTTTTAATTTAATTATTTATTTTTATTTTACAGCTTTGGCAAGCGTTCTCTCAGTGTTGGAAGAAGAGGAACGTTTGACGAAACTATGTGTATATCTCCTCTGGTTGATGTAAGTAAATTTTAAATTTTATTAGCACGAACATTTAGTTGATCTTATTAATAATTAAGTGGTCTTTAATAGTCTTATTCACCTGTAGTACAAATAAAAAGATAATGAAACATTATTACAAATTTATTCTCAGAAATTTTATTTTTTAAGGATTTATGTTTGTTTTATTTATGTGGGTGATACTGAAAACAAATCTTTATATTTAGAATTGCGGTTTCCGTCCTGGGATGCACGTACCCCTGAGATTATCTGGCGGGACTACTAGGGGTACGTGAAAAAAATATCGGTAACGGCAGAACTCACAAAAATGGTTTAACTAAACACACATAAGGAAAATTGGTAGTTTTAGCTAATAACGCTTGTCTCATTTGCAAATCCAATATACTACACTCAAAATAAAGGAAAATAATCACCTTACTTAATAATTAATTAATTATGCAATTTCAACACCTCCGCCCGTGGATAAGTATATTGCATGAATACTTATTTCTTTTTCATGCATCTTCCAGAAGATTTCAATTAAACACTTTTTAGGTAGATTTCGTAAGAAATACTACCTATTGCAATCGTTATCATGGTACGACTTTAGAAACATTTTTTCATAACTTTTCATTATATGAAAAGTTATATCATTATATTAATTATTATTGTTATCATTATTGTTATATCATTATTGTTATCATTATATTAAAGATGTTACAAAAACCACCCCACCTAAAAAGTTTATACACATATACATATGTATATGTACTAAATTTTGTTCGTACGATAAAAGTTGCAATCATGCACTGATAGTCTCCAAACTTGCCAAAAACATTGATATGGTTAATATCTCGGTGGGGATTGCAAATGGGCAAAATCGATCCAACGGGTTGGAAATGGAGAGAGTAAAAATTTTGAATACCAACTTAATATGGCTCTGATAAAACCAGCTCTTAGAGAAAAATGACAGGAAATTTTTTTTCAATATAGCAGTTGTCAATAATTTAAAGGAAAAAAAAAACACAATAAAATTTTTACCACAACAGTTGCTTTTCGATTGCAAGATTTTCACGTGAAAAATGCAAATAATATAAATAGTTTGATAAATTATTTTTAAAAAAGTAAATATTTTGTTATAACTTTTCTAAAATAGCATTTTTACGTGAAAACTAAAAATGCAATAAATGGTTTAATAAATTTTTAAAAATGATAATATTACATCATATTGGAAAGAATAGATGTCATCATAATAGATTTCATCGGATGGTAACGTCATGTGAGTTTGAAAAAAAACGTAGTGACACATGATAAAATGACCCCCTAATTTATCTTTATCCAGGGGCTCAACTAGTCATAATCAGAGCCTGCGTAAACCATTAGGTAACAGAATTCTTTTGTGTGACCCTTTAAATGAAGAATAAATGCCTTCCACTCTATATTCTACTGAAAACATGTTTCATTTATCTTCATGATTTCATTATGTTTAAAATAGTGTAACATTTGGGAATGCTCTTGAAAAAGATTTTGATCATTGGCCATATAATATTTTTTACTGTCCCTGTAAGTGAACTGTACATGCTATATACTTTATTCACAATAACGATTGTGACACAGTAAACGTGAATAACATAAAAAATTAAAATTTTTATACACTATACACCGACACTAAAGATGGACGAAGGAACTGCTGAAATTTCATAAAATTAAAAATATTTCAACATTAAGTTTTGATCACAAAAAATATAATTTTTATTGTTTTAGTGGTAGGGGCAAAGGGAAAAATTTTCTAAGTGTAACTTATAGGACCCAGGGGCCGCATAAAAAATAATTAATTTAGTTTATAAATATGTATATGTATTCCTTTAAAAAGAAATGATACGTCTAAAATTATTTTTTTTCGTAGTTGAAAGTTTGTTTTTATCATCGGCGGTATAAGAGATAATTGCCATAACTTGTAATTTTAATTATCCGGTATGTATTCTTAATATTCTATTGAATAAAACATTTGTCGAGAATACAGTTTTTTATAAACATTTCCATGCTTTATTAAAATATTTACAAAAGAAAATACCCCTTTAACTATTTTTTCTACTGCGCTTTAATTCATATTTTTAATTAAAATAGTTTCATTTCTAGTTTCCATATATTTTGCGAAAAATATTTTGATCCTTTCTTCTTAATATGTTTTCTCCATGGGTTTCATTTTCCTTGTTTAAAGCAGTCAACGTACATCTCAACTCATATCTTTAAAGAGACAGTTTGGTTTGGCGATAAGTTGGCCTTCTTGGCGGAGAATTTCAATCTCCAGATGCTTTCTCCTAGCGTAAAATTGTCAATGGATCACAACAACAGCATAGTTTTGGTGTTGATGTTGTAAACTATGGCTTGTGGCTGCATAATATACAACTGTGTTTTAGTAAATTTAAATTTATATTGCTAGAAAAAAGCCTACATTGCAAATAATTTTGTTATGGTTTATTTTATCCTAAATCTTTATGGAAGACAGTGCACTACTTGGATTATTCTTAAAACGCTATGAGGAAAAATTTTATTGACGATGGCATGTTGCTAATTTGTGATATATTTTAAAAGAGAACTTTTCTTGTTGCGTTCTTTTTTGGAATTAACACTATCTCATTTAAAGATACATTTTGTCACATTTGTCTTCAAAAATTAACATGCTTGATTACGAGTAACAAGTTGATTTGAAGATACCAAAGAGTTACACTCTGTGGTATCAAACTCTTAGGATTAATTGCAAAATGGATTTTCCGTAAGTAAAAAAAGTTCTATGTATTGATATTATGATTATAATATTTTTATGAGATGTGAAAGTAAGTGTTTAAGGTAACTTTTCTGTTCTATGTCTATTAATTTTTATGAATGAAGATTGTCGATTATTTAATGTGAAATGTAGTGCAAATCGGGATGAGTATTTTGATATTCTTGTATGATTTTCATAATATGAATCTAAAATTATTGAATTAAGCGCTTCCAAATCTCTTTTCATTTTAATTATTGATTTTTTAAATTAGAAAATGTTTTCTGAAAATATGTGACTATGAAATGCACAGGTGTTAAAATGTTTGATCTTATAGAAGTTAACAGATATTTTTGAATAAACCTATGTCACAGGATTTTAGCTTTTTCAAATAAACAAAATACACCCGAAAATTAACTGAGCAGTGCTTGGCCAATTGTAGAGCACAATTATTCAATTTTTTGCCTAAAGTTACCACTAAATTGATTGTTTTACCAGGAGCTCCATTAAAGAAGTTCAGTGTTGTAGCTGTAAAGGAAACAGTGCATAATGTACTATGCGTTAGATGTATATGCTGCATAGTACTTGATTTTGCCATTTAAAGCAATCTTGTGTGTGTGTATGAAAACATATCTTTATAAAAATTCACACATTCATAGATCTATAAGAAAAAGGATGAAAACTGTGCTCAAAAATTAAATATGGCCAAGTTTGTTTTGGTGTTAAACTTATTTTTTATTTCATCCTATACTTTTTTTGAAAATTTTAATAAGCATTCTAGTAATTGAACTTAATAAACAACAACATAACATGATGATATGAACAAATAATGATATGGATGGCTGAAAGTGCAATTAATCCCCTCCTTTCAGGTTATATCTTTGAACCAATAAGAATTAGTTATGTACTTTCCTGAGTTGATTCTGAATTTAAAAAAAAAAAAATGTAATTCACAGCAATTTTTTTGAAAGATTACAGCAAACGGAAGAAGGGGGGAAATCCCCTCCCAGCATTAACTATAAGTTCCTTTTGCATCCCTTTGACAAAATACTCTGTTTTTCTGCAATCCTTAGACAAAATTTGTAATCATTTGACAAAATCTTTGTTTTTGTGCAACTTTTGGATGAAATTGGTGTTTTTTCCTTAATTTTCTAAAAAAATTTGCATTCTTTTCACAATTTTTTGAAGAAATTTCCTTTTTTTTCCCTCGATTATTTGACAAAATTAGCATTTTTGCTCGATTCTTTTGAAATTTGTATATGTTCCTCGATTGTTTGCAAAAATTCATGCTTTTTGCATGATCTTTGGGTGAAATTTGTGTTTTTGCGATCCTTCGAATTCAAATTTTCCTCAGCGATTCTTTAATGAAAATCGCGATGTTTTTTTTGCGAGCTATTGACAAAATATATTTTTTTTGCCAACCATATTTAAATTATCTACAGTTTTTATACCTAAATTTTTAAACTCATGACTGATTTTTTTTTTTTTTTTTTTTTTTGAAAATTTAGAACAGAATCACTCTTTTTACTTTTTTTTCTTACATTAGGGAGAATCGCTGATCTAGACATCATAAACTTTGTAAGAATTTAACCTTTTACTTTCCTATCCTTGCATTTATACATCTTTCAAACATCGTTTGGCATTTGAGGATAATAAAGTTGATCAAAATATTTTAAATAGTTGAAACAGATTTGTAGTACATAACTGTCCCACTGCAACACTTTTTACAATACCTTTTATCTTTTAGTATTATGGCATTATTTTAGTTTGTAAATTGCTACTTTGCCAATCATTTGAGACATAAAAACACGTCAACTCAATGTGATGTCATAACTCATAATCATGTTATCATGTATTTTTAATGTTAAATCCTATTGTTTGAAAATAATTTTTCTATAAAAAATAGTTAGACATTATAAATGGGTAAGTATACAATTTATTCTATAAAAAAAAAAAAAAAAAAAAAATCACTGAAAAAACAGAAATTATGTCAAAAAATCACGAAAAAAAAAAAAAATAAATTTTATCTAACAATCACTGAAAAATGCTAATTTCACCAAAGAATCACAAAAAATAACCAGAAATTTCTTCAAAGGATCGCGAAAAATAAATGAATTTCGGCAAGCGATTGCCAAAAAACCCACATTTCGTCAAAAGATTGCAGTAAAAATGGGAATTTATTTAACGTGTCAGACCTTAAAAAATGCAATCAAAGGATCATTTTAAAAATGTGAATCAGAGTTTCCCCCAGAGGGTTTCAGGGGGCCGCTCCGCCCCTCCTGCCCTTTAGTTTAAAAAATAGCGCCCTTTTTGCCCTTCATCCAAAAACTAGCGCCCCTCTTGTCGTTCATTCAAAAAAATAGCGCCCTTCTTGCCCCACATTTGAAAAAACACAGTTCTTCAGCAACGATGCGGACACCCTATAGCACTTAAATTATGCAAAAACTGGCAACTGAATGCAAAAAATAGCTCTTACACGTTCCACGGGACATGAGATCTTTTCCAGAAATTCGCCGTTTTTTGTTATCTTTTAACAAAATTTGACTTTTTTTCGCAATCTTTTCACGAAATTTGCCGGTTTTTCGAGATTTTTTATCGAAAGCTGCCTTTTTTTGTGATCTTTTAACAAAACCTGCTGTTTTTTGCTATCTTTTAACAAAATCGGCCGCTTTTTTGCGATCTTTTAACAATATATTCCGTTTTTTCGTGATCTTACCTTTTTATTTTATAAATTTACCTTTTATTCTTTTTTTCAATATTTTGACGAAATTTTTGGATTTTTTTTCTGGATTTTTTGACGAAAATTTTGTATATCCACGATTATTTGAACTGCTAGATTCAACTCTTTAAAAGTGCCCTTAAAAATCAAAAAAGTGCCCTGAAGAATGTAAAAAGTGCCCTTTTCAGAACAGTGGCACCCTGCCCCTTTTTAAACCTGGGGGAAACTCTGTGTGAATTACAACAAAAAATCTCTAAAAAATACAAAATACGTCAAAAGATTGTAGAAAAATCATGAATTTCTCAAAGGATCGTCAAAAAGTACACACATTTTGTCAAAAAATTGTAAGAAAAAATGCAAATATGTTGTATCTGTAAATAAATAGTCAAAAAATTACAAAAAAAAAGCATAAATTCTGTCAAAACATCACAGAAAAGAAAGTTTGTTTGCCACTGTAGTCTTTTTTTTTAAAAAAAGGGCAAAAAAGCACAAATTTCATTAAAAAATCTCAAAATACACACATTTTATGAAAGAAACGCACATCTCCACAAAGAATTGCATAAAAAAACACAAATATTGCAAAAATAAACCTCTGCAAATTTGTCTAATATTGCAAAAAAAAAAAAAAAAAAAAATCCCGCAGCTATCTCACAAAAAATGCAAATTTTGTGAAAAGATAGCGGGGAAAAAAAAGTAAGTGCCTCTGATTATTTTATGATTTTTCATCGCGTTTGAGGGGGTGGATTAATGGTATTTTATGGTAATATTAGTTGTGTTGGATATTATTATAAGAGGATTTGTAATCGTTTGTATAATACAAAGTCATAATCAAAATATGATCAAACTATTCCAATTATCATTTCAACATGGTTATAATAGCTGATTATATCTCAAAAATTCTGTATTTTATGAATTGTCATTTTATGAATAATGTGCCATATATTTTAATAATTAAAGTTCCATGAATGAGACTTGATTTCTGGTACTGTAATAAATTACCAATAAATAGGTAGTACTGTAGATTATCTCAAATCTTTAACTCTAAAAACTGCCAACGCCTGAAATCCACACATCTTTACAGACAATGTTGAATTCAGACTTTTTTTTTCCGGGAGGGACTTTTGAGACTCCTGGGGGGGGGGGGGGACATTATGGAGTTTCAGGGGGAAATTCCCTTTTTGACCATTAAAAACTCAAAATCTCAAATTTTCCACTCAATTCAACACTGTTTACAGATGTAAACAATAGAACTTTCATTTCAGATTTTTTTAATATTTAAGGTATTATTGCTGATATCATTGGTAAACACAATATTTTTACCAAATATATTTGTTTATTAATCAAGCTTTTTTTGGTTATTATTATGATGATTTTCATGTGAATTAATAAAGAGTACTTTTCATGAGGAAAATTTCATTGAATATGAAAAAAAAAAAAAGTTTAATTTTTATTATGCATCATTAATTATTTACTTGATTTTTGCTTTTAATATTTTGATCAGTTTTTAAATTATCTTACCTTTTTACCCTTTTAGTGTAATATTTTACTTAATTAATTTTATATTGTACTATATTACAATCATTCATTATAAATTTGATTGAATTATTGTTTTCAAATTGCTGTTTAAAAAATGTAAACAAAGCAAAGACCAGAAATCTGTAAAATTTTAAAATCCTTACAACCTCTGGCCCCAAGCTTTGGGGTTTGAGGGGTCTACTATATTTTAATTGAATAATGAATGTAAATATTAATGCAGCATTGTCAAATTTAATATTTCTAAATAAGTAAGAATGTTATCTAACAAATCTAAGTCCTAAAAGTTAAGATTTAAGGTTTTTATCTTTAGCAGTTTATGTCCAGCATCCCAAGGCTGTTCTCTAATCCAAAAGGGCTATTTTTGACACTCTTTGAAATTCAATTTTGTTTGGAAATGCATGAAATTGACAGGTGTTGTTATTCAGAAACTATAATAAAAAATAGTTGACATTGTTTGGCAATATTTTTTTTGGAAAATACTGTGATTTGAATCAAATTTCTTGATGGGATGGTGCTGGAAAGGAGAAAAACTTAACATTATATGACTAAAATCCTTTGTAATTCAATAACAAAAAAGTGGAAAACACATTTTGATTCCAAGTCATTTTAATAGTCAGCTCTCCAATTTCATGCCTTTAATGTTTAAAAAAGTGTCCAGAAAATTTTGCATCGTTGATAAGGCAACTTGAGTACATTCTTCTTTAACTGTTTTCTCATATTCTATTACACACTATGACTATGCAACACAGTTGCAGTCAGATAACATGGTAGAACACCTAAAAAATGTTCCGAAAAATATTGAAAAAAAAAAAAAAATTAGTGAAAACAAAGTGACATAATCTACAAATATGTAGTATTTAATTTTCCAATTTTTTTTTTTTTTTTTTTTTTTTTTTTGTCTGGTGGTTGAGGAAGTATTATACTATGGGAAAAAAAAAAAAAAAATCCCTGAGTTAAGTACAGTAGAACCCCGATAATCCGGATCGGTTCTTTCATTTTTTTTTCAACTTTCAGAAGCGATTGGCAAAAAAGTTTTTGTTTTATTATTCAGAATACGACGATGCAACAAGTTAATGTTAAAGAAATTAGCCAATCGCTTCTCAAACTTGAAAAAAAAGCGAAAAACCCAATCCGGATTATCGGGGCTCTACTGTACTAATTTTACCAACAAAAATTAAATCATGATTAGAGATAAATTTTATTTAAAAATTTTGTCTGGCCACTTTTGATGAGTTTTTAATTTCATTTTTCTGTAAGAGCTGGTTTTATCACCATCATGTTAGGTCGTATATTCAAAAATATTTTTCCAACATTTCAAAATTTGCTGACATGATTTTTGAAGAGATTTATAAGCAATCTATGTTTTTATTTTTCATTTATTTAGAACTTTATTATTATAGAAGATTTATTTATTTATAAACAATTATTTTCTTACCACAACCATATTTTTCATTTCTAGCACTATCGCTTTGGGAAATTCATGATAGCTAATTTTAATTAAAGTACCTTGTCTCCTTGTTCATCATGAGTTAGATAGCATTTTCCTCATATTTATATTTTATGTGTAAATAAATGTGTTTGAGTATTTTCAGTTTGGAGTTTTCTGATGAATAAGTTTTATCTTGAAAGCACAAGTGATTTTTGATATATGCCAATTACTAAGGATCATAGTTTTCAAAAGCATATGTGCTTTTTCTTATCTTAGAGGTTTATTTTACTCTTCAATATATATACTTATTTGAAAGCAACAAATTGATAAATAACATGTTAAAAAAAAAAAAAAAAAATCTTTCTTTGCTCCATTGTTATATAATTCAAAGATATCACTTGTATGCAATAACAGAAGAATTACTTAAGAAATAACCAATTTATTACTTTATATTTCCCTCCCATTAAAGATAATATTAGGCCAACTGTGTATCAAGTTATCATAGTTTTGCCTAGCACCTTTATCAGGTTGCTCCTCAAACAGGAGTAGACTGAGAAGAAAGTTTTTTGTGAGTATTTGGAGATTTTTTTGAGTTTTTATATCTTTGGAAGGTTTAGGTTATACTTTGCAGGTAATGTGTGGCAACAAGGATCGAACCAAAGAACTGAAGTCCGTGAAATCTTTAGTATCAAGCAAAAGGCTTGCCCAATCGCTTTCAGTGAAATCTTGCTTTGCAGACTGTGCAAGATGGCGTCCCCACAGTACTCCACCCCCAATGAGAAGAACGTCTCATTGACGTTAGGCAAAAGATTTACACTCATGTTGTGCGTAGTTGCAGTTGCCAGTGTGATGCTGTCATGCTGATGAATGCATGTGTGCCCCCCCCCCCCCCTGCCCTTCCCCTGCATATGTGCAATGTAAAAAGCTTTGTGCTATGAGAGTTATCATAGGCTTTTGAGTGCTGTGATAAGAATTCTACTGACTTTGTTTGCTGATCATAGGCTATGAGCATTGCGCAAGCTTTACTTGTTGAAGGTGTTTTCAGTGCTGCCATTTACTGCACCGAAACTATGAAGTTCACTGTCATCATCTTCATGGTTTTGACTTTTGAGTGAAGATGGTGAAGTGCATGTTTGTTTTCCAAGGTTACCAATGCAGGTGTGTGATGGCAGAGATTAAACTGGAGAACTCATTTTCAGAAGTTGAGATCTTTAGTGGTAAGTAAAAGGCTAGCTCAATTGCTTCTTGTGAGAAACTTGCTTTACCCACTGTGCAAGATGGTGTCGTCAGAACTTTTATAATTCAGGTTATATGTCAATGATTTTTATCATTAGATATCATGGTACAGTCATCAGCCAGTTAACCAAGAACTTTTTTATAGAAAATCTGCAGATAATTGTGTTTGTCGTTTTATGTTTTTGGTGGAATGCTGGCTGCAGTAGGTGTTAGGTCTAGGCCTAGTCAGCCTTTGTGGTAATTAGACCATGATTCTGCTGTAGTGTTAATTTCAGCTTTTATTTAATGAAATATTAATTGTCATAACTGTAAAAGGTAAAATTAGCAGTACGTATTTATTGACCACAGGCTGCTTTAACAAAAAAAAAAAGGGGGGTGGGGGGGTTGGTATTAAAATAAACTATAGTTTATTCAAAATGGAAATGGCAAATAAATAAAACTACGTGCTTATTGACAGCTTTAATAATGCATTGGCTACAGTCAATGCCAATCAATTGATATTCATTGTTAAAATTTTGATCTTTGAGTTTCTATAAAAGATAGCATAGCATAATTTTTTTTTAAATCGATATTATTTAAAATTGATAAATAAAACAAACTAAATCATCTCAAAAAAGAAAAATTTAGAAAAACGGAGAAGAAAATGGTTTTGAATACCTATAAAGTTATAACTTAATCCTGAAATTGTGATAATAAATGTTGATTCTTTGGGTAAAAAAAGTTCATAAGGAACTTGCAATAACAATTTAAGTAGTGTAATTAAGCAGTTAATTAATCATAACTGTTAATTTGATTAATCAAATTTTGAACATTAATTGTTATTAACAAATTTGGGTTTTTGTTGTTGTTTTATGAAGAGAGGGAAGGGGGGGGGGCAGAGAGAGGTAGATAAAAAATTATTTATTCTTACCACCTAATTGTCAAATTTCCCATTTGAAAATTCTTTGAAAAAGCATTCCAAATGTTCCAAAACATGTGCCTCAATTCCTTTTCATAATTGTTCTACAGAAGGTCTCCCGTGAAATGTCCCTTCCTGTCACTAGAATACTCTTAAAGCCAATAAGCTACTTTTATCCTGCCAGTATCTAGTGGGATTCAATAAAAATTTTCTTCATGTCATGGTTATCAAAATATTAATATTAGCATATTTGTTTATAGTTCACTCAAAATTAAAAGAAAAATTAAATAAACATAAAAATTCTCACTTTGCTTTTATTTTCGTTTTTTAAATTTTAAAAGAATAAAAAATAATAAAAACAAAATTGTAATTTAACAAACTACAACGACTATTTGGAAAATGATATAATTAAGACTAAAATTTTAAAGACTTATAAATAAATTCTATATTTAAATTAATAATAATAATAAACATCATTTTTATGATGATCATAACGAGTCATATATTACGCTCGCCATGTATTAAACATTAATATTCCTTAGACCAAGGATTAAAAAAAAAAAAAGTAGTTTATAGATGTACAACTTTAATTGTTTAAAATGTGCATTTTATTTGATGAAGTTAATCAGACTGACTTCTGAACGCCGCATATTACGCATGACATGGATTAAACATTAATGTTCCTGAACCCATCATAAAAAGTAAAAAATAAAAAAATTAATGAAATTTCAGTTTTACAATTTTCGGAACTGTAAAATTTTAAACTTCTAAGCATCGCATATTTTAAATTTTTACACCAGTGCGTGGAGAAAAAATTGCACTTTTAAATGAAATTTGTTTGAAATCTTTATCGCAATTTGTTTTCAAATTATAATTATTTTTTAAATTTTTTATTACTATTTTTGTCATTGTGACAACAGAAGTTTTCCATTTTTGGACATTAAACATCGACTAATCAGAAAACGAATAAAAAAAAATAAATTGCGGAATTCAGCCAATAAAAAGATTCAGATATACTTTAGCATAATATACTTTAGCGGCATCCCTGTAAATGAAGGATAAATCCATAAAAACATTGGATTGCAATTTATTATTATTATTTTAAACTGTAATATGGATGCTATTTATTATTAAAAGATTTTGAAGTCTACAGGGGCTTTAGAAGCTAGTATAATTGTATCATCCAGTCCTGGCCCTATTTGTTGATGGAGCTGCATTTAAGAGAGTTGATCAATTATTGCTTGGAGGTTGTGAGATCTCAAAGACCCCTCGCTAAAAAAGTTAAACGTGTGAGCTTGAAATGCGTTCTTCGTTTTAAAACATCCCATGAAATTTCTTATTGAAACCTGTTTCGAAACTAAAAGTACTTTAATAATAAATTATCTAACAAAATGAATAAAGTAAAAAACATCCTTTGTAGAGATATGCCTCTGATATGTAATGAAAGAAAAAAAAAATCCTTTAAAAATATTGAAATGCAAACGACATATATATGTATAAAATTCTCATAAACAGGATTAACATTAACGAGTCTTTTTTTTTTTTTCGCGTGAGTGAAGTAGCCTCTTAATCTTCCATCCCTCTCGGTAGCTATAAAATTCCCTCCTGAAAAAAAATGCCTGAAATCAACAATGTATATCAACCTTGGTTAAAGTCCCTACATATCAAGTTATATTCGTCTTTAACCCTACGAAAAAAATTTCATTGATCCGAAATACGACAAAAACATTTTCGTTGACCTCTAAATTAATCGATATTTTAATGAAATTATATAAACATAATTTATAATTATGCGTTTGAATTTTATCTTTTAGGTAGAAGATGGAGATATTATAATCGTTCATACTTAAATACAATATTATTATTTATTTATTTATTTTTCATTTGAAACTTGAAAATCGGATTAACACGAATTCGACGTGTTAACCCGAACTAAAACTAGGTTAGCTGACCCTGATGTTGTACGTTTAATTTCGGTTACCTTTTCTTCACATCAGATTTGCTCTTTTAAACTCCATAATCGATACCTCACCTATATACCCTTACAATGAATATAGAACCCAAAATGGGGTGTAATTGTGCGTGTTAAAAGAAGCGCCAAGTTAATATTTTTATACCGAACAATATTTTAATTGTTTTCTAATTATTCCATTACCTGTCAGGAATTTTTTAATGTCTCCCTCACCCATCCATGAAATTTCCCCCCAGAGAGGCACTTGTTGCATTTTATGAATCGTTCTACTCCCTCAATCGGGGCAGGAAGCGACTTGATTTACCCATCCATGGCATTACCCGTACACTTCCCCTCGGCCAAGCCGTTTCCTGCTGGCGATTAACCTATTCATCCGATCATAAAAGAAAATAAAAAATAAACAGAACAATAAAGAAGATGGTGGAGGTGATGTTTTAGAAACTCTTCATTGAGTTTGATGTTTGGGTGCTACATCTTCAGGTTGTTCACTCAGCATGCGCACTTTAGGGGGGACTATCCTGTAATGTCAGTTTTTTTTAATGGCATGCCGTGCCCGTATATTTATTAAATGTATGCTAATATAAAACATAAACAAATGAAATAGTAACATATTACTATCAGAGATATGTTTAGGAAAATTTAAGGTCCTTTAAAGGACTCTTCACAAAATAATTTATCCCCAAACAGGACGCTTCACAATTTTTTTCCCCAAACAGGACGCTTCACAATTTTTTTCCCCAAACAGGACCCTTCGCAAAATATTTTATCCTGAAAGAGGACCTTTCATAAAATTATTTCTTTCTTAAAATAGAAATTTTTCATCTTCAAACTGAACTTTTCACAAATTTAATCATTTAAAAATAAAATCTGGCCTGTAAATAAACAGTGGAACTCACCAAAGATGATATTCCTTTGCTTTTTTATGTATGAAGGATACCTGAAGACTTCGATAATTTAAAACTCACGAAATTATGGTTAGAAGTTTGACAAATATAAGAAACACTTCACAATTTCACAAAATCAGGACCCTGTGAAAAAAGTCTGGACAGACCCCTGACTATAGGATAGAGGCACTTCACTTGAGATAAGGGATTCATTTCGATTCTGGGAGCCACTCCAACATCATACTACATCATACCGATTAGAGCGGGAAGCGGCAGCACAGACAATCACCTTATCGTGTTGACGGATGAAAATCTAGGATTAGTTAAATCTCGGTTCGCATATTAAAATGCAATCGGTCTGCCAAATCATATGTTGGTGGAAAACATCTAAAGAGCCGATTTTAACTGTTTTCTCGTATGCTTACCATTGTGCTTTCCAGCACCGAAAAGTATGAAAACATGGAGGATTGGGAGCAGGGAAACATAATGATAAACCTATGAGTCAACTGCTGGTTTTTCGGTGTTTTCTACCAAGATAGGACTTGGCAGACCGATTGCGTTTTCATATGCGAATCGAGATCTAACTAATCCTAGATTTTCATCAGTGAACTCAGTGAAGTGATTGTCTGTGCTGTCGCCTCCCGGTCTAGATCTCCAGGGGAGAAGATAGCTCATTTGATTAAACATTTAAACTAAACTTTTTTTTTTTAAAGAAAATTTATGTTTGTAAAAACCATGACAGATTTCTCATAACTTTAGCTAACAAATATCAAATCGATTAGTTTTTAAATATGCTGGTACAAAAAATTGTGGTCTGTTGTGGAGAAAATTAATCCGGCCTTTTAGTCTTTAGTAAAAAAGAAAAAAAAAAACTTTGTCTAAATGTAGTTTTCCATATTAGAAAAATAGAAATTTCATAAACTAAACAGATAAGACATGTTGAAGAAAACACACGCCCCGGTTGATGTTGATTTAATATGAAAGCAACGATTCTTTTTCAGTGTGAAACAGTAATCGATAATTGTATTAATTGTTTTGATAACATGCAATGAAAATTAGATAAATTCCATAAAATTTAAAAAAATGTGATTGCTGATGATAATACTGCTTACGTTTACTAGTGAAGTTATATTACTATACACTCTTCACTGATAAAAATTAAGTAAAGAACGAAAATTCTTTAAGTTCTAAATGCTGTGTAGTTTACCTCGATAGCATTTTGTTAAAGTTTCAGTTAGCTGGCTAAACAATACGAGACTTTGCCCGACCACTGTGGATTTTTACACCAATTAATGGTGCAAAGACACGCAGAGCAATATTTTTCAAAAAGTGCAATTTTTTGCGAAATTATAATTTGATAAAATCTTGGCTGATAGTTGTACTGAGTTGAGGTTCTAACATAACATTTTATTCATCCATCAAACAAATTTTGACCAATGTGTTCATTAAAAATTTAAATTTTTGGAAAGTGCGTATTTTTATTCCCACCTCCCCTATGTTCACAAAGTTTTTTTCTTTATACTCTTCTAATTGTTTTACCTTCGAAAGCAGGCCTTTTAAAATGTTTTCCATTAGCCAGAAAAAATTTCTCTTTAATTACTGTAGATTTTGAGATTGAATGATGTATCAGTGCAACAATATAAAATTAAAAATAAATAAAATCAGTTCTAATTAAAAATTTAAAAATCTGTATTCGAAGTGTTTAAATTGAGTGTCCCAAAGTATCTTTCAGCTAAAAGACATAGCCAGATTAGCATTGGCACATGCCTTTTAAGTCAATTTTAAACCGATTTTTTCATAAAAAATTTGATTAAAAAAAGTTTTTTTTTTTTTTTTTTTTTTTATACAAAACCGTTACATTGAATTCCATTAAATTGAAAAGCGAAAGAATTAAAAAGTAGATGGTAATTGTTCGTATCTTTCGTAAAATATATACCTTCATAATATAACAGAATATCTATCTCAAAATTATGCGATGTCCATCCATCGAAATATTTACAACTGTATGCTTAAAAAAAAAAAAAAAAAAATTGCAAAAGGTCAAGTTGTTTTGGGCAGATCTACTCGCTTTAGGTTTGGTTTGGTTTATTTTATGTCGGCCGATTATCTACTCTTGGGATATAGGCCCTGGAGGGAGTGCCCTTCGTGGGGAGGGGGGGGGGATCTTACTTAGGGAACCTAACCCGTATTTACGCAAGGTTCGAAGAAAACCACGAAAACTCCGAACGGTTAGGCCGACGGCCGCGATTGGGTTCGAACCCAGCACCTGCCGTCTTACCAGTTGAGAGGTCAGAACCTCTCGGCCACTGGTGGGGCTCTACTCGATTTAAATGGCTTAACTGAGTATTCCCCTCCCCCCCCCCTAAAACAGGATTTGTACTTTCTATGCACTTTTTCGCGTATAATTGTGAATATATCTATGTGAACATCGCACATATGAGGAATATTTGATCAAAAAAATATGGTGATAATGCTTTTAATGTTTTATTTATTTTTATGTTATCATTATTTCTCAATGAAAATTATAAATGTTACCAACTGTGTATTTAATATTTCTACAGTATATTTTAATTTCACAGAGTTCGGGGTAATTTATTGTTAGCTAAAAATCACCTATGCAAGTCATGATGTAGCCCAATCTTACTCGAATATGCCGTTTGTTTGCTCTAGCCCAATAACTTTCAGGCAACTAGTCATACAAGCTTTCAAATCATTTACAGGTAAAGCGATTAAATAATACAAGGTGGCTAAGCCACATAAAAAATATTTAAAATCTTAAAAAAAAAAAAAAAAAAAAAAAAAAATCCAACGATATTTCAATTGTAATTCAGACTTGTGCTCCGGACCATTTTTATTTTTCCCTTCATTCAGGGATGTTTGTCATAAAACAAACAAACGATCGCTTTTCAATTATGAACCGAAAAGGAAAAGCGCTAATGAGCATGCTGCGTTCGGGTGGGCATACCTGCACGCAAGAACTCGGTTAGCGACAGATCTAGTTCATAGGATAATTGTGTGCGCTCGTTAACCATCCCGATGAAATTCTTCATTCCACCTTCTGATTCGCAACAAATTAAATATCGCTTTTCTATTGACTTCGGCCCAAATTAGACCGAGCTTTAAAAGCCAATTACTAGGAAAACGATTTTGATATTCGCGTCTGTCTCCTTGGTCCAGACATTATGAGCCCTATCT
The DNA here is from genome assembly GCA_964019185.1 of Maratus speculifer. NCBI lineage: Eukaryota > Metazoa > Arthropoda > Arachnida > Araneae > Salticidae > Maratus > Maratus speculifer. The sequence goes on along the minus strand of OZ025290.1, from coordinate 363,715,360 downwards.
AATGATAAGGATAATTTATATACGGGAGGATTGTACTCAAATACCTATTGTTGCGTTAATGATGTTTCGTTCGGGAAAGTTTTTGCTAATGAATACTGAAGAATAATGGTTTTAACTAAGCACATTCTTTTATTACAACAAAAAATATTAGCTGTTTATTTGTAAAGCTATTTTTTGAAGAACTAAAATAATTTTCAAAGATCCTCATTTTTTGATAAATGTAATTTATTTTACCATTCAATAATTTCTGTAAGTTCTGTTCTTTTTTACTTTACACTTAGACCTGGTGGCGGCAGTACAGATCATCATCTCATCTAATTCACGGCTGAATTTTTAGAATAAGTTAATATTCTTTTCGCCTATTAAAATGCAATTGGCCTGGCAAGTCATGTCTTGGTTGAAAACACCTAAAACCCCGATTTTAGCGCTTGACTAGTAGGTTTATCATTGTATTTTTCTGCTCTCGGTCCTCCATGTTTTTATACCATTGGGTGCAAGAAAACATAATGGTAAAGCTATGATCAGCCGTTAAAATCGTGTTTTTAGGTGTTTTCCACCAAGACATGACGTGTCAGGCCGATTGCATTTTAATATGCGAAACGAGATTTAGCCAATCCTAGATTTTTATCCGTGAACTCGATGAGGTGACTGTCTATGCTGCCGTTTCCCTGTCTAATTGTAAAATATATAATAGCACATCTAAAATGGAATTCGTCATCCAAGCAAAAAAGAATGCAAAACATTTATTATGTATAATGGATTTACTAAGATAAAAACATGCCTACAACATAATTTATTCCCTCTCCCTTTTCTTTCTCATTTTGTCTAATCAGATTTTACAGTAAATGCACAGTTTTCGCCAAATCATATTTTTAAAAATATTTTTATGTATGGTTAAGTGCTTCCGTGTTTCCTGTGTTTTTTATGAAACCAGGTTATAAATAGATTTAATTTGTTTTTTAATTTGATATCCAATATGTGTTACCCCAGTATTATTTATTCAAATGTTTTTGGCTTGTTCCTAAAATAATATGCATAACAGAACGGTATGCGATAGAAATATTCAAATCTTTTCCATACCTGTTGTCTAGACTTTTCTTATAGTGTCCTGTTTTTGTAAAATTGAAGGGGAAAAAATGTAAGGGAGAAATCTAGTCATAATTTTGTGAATTAGTAGAACTTATCATTATATCGAGATTCCTTTTTGTTTATTTTTAATAAGACCTTTTATGTATAAAATAGCTAGATAAGAGGTTGCTTGGTGACTTCAGCTATTTTATAGATTTTGCTTTAAAATTATGAAATTTGTAAATGATTCAGTTTGGATATGAAAATGTTTTGTGAAGAGTCCTGGTTTAAGGTAAAATTTTTTGCGGAGGGTACAGTTTTAAGATTAAAAGGTTTGCGAAGGGTTCTTTAACCCTTTAATCTCCAGTCCAAAAATTGCATAATTCAGAGAATCGGAATTTCATATCAGAAAATCTAAATAATAAATTTCGGTTTATTTAATAACGAAATGTCTGTTATTAAATTAAGTGAAAATAGAATGTGCAGACTATGCAGACAGAAATAGAATCAGCAGACTGTAGCAGAATGTGCAGACTATCAAGGACACCTGCAGACTCAGCGATGCCACGGACGCGCTATAACGCGTAAATTACACAAAAAATCGGCGATGGGTCACAAAAAATAGCTCTTGCGCGTCCCGTGGGACACGTAATTTCGTCGAAATATCACGGAATAAGCCGGAATTTCGTCCAAGGATCGTCAGAAAAAAACGCAAATATCATCAAAACATCGCGAAAAACTTTTTTTAAAAAATCGCAAAAAATGACAAATTTCGTCAAAAAATCCACCCAAAAGTCCGAATTTCTTCGAAGGATCGCGTGAAGAAATATAATTATCTTATAACATCGCTAAAAACACTTAAAAATGACAAATTTCCTCAAAAAATCCTGCAAAAAAGCGACAGATTTCATCAAAAGATTGCGAAAAAACGGCAAATTTCGTCAAAAGATCGCGAAAAAAGTGCAACTTTCGTCAAAAAATTGCGAAAAAATAGTAAATTTCCTCAAAAAATTGCGAAAAACCCCATAAATTTCGACAAAAAATCAGCAAAAAACGCAAATTTCTCAAAGAAGCACACGAAAAAAAAAAAAAAAAAAAAAAAAAAAAAAATACCAGAAATGGATTTTTCTGTTCCTTTTTTGTAAATGATGGAAAATAGTTTACAGATACACAACATATGTTGCCATAATTAATTAGCACAACAATAGCACAAAGAATATATTTAAGTAATACGTTTGCCTCTTGCATACTATGTTTGAAAATAATATTAGCTTTGCAGACATTTGAAAATAGTTCTGCCACTGGGGTGAAAATTTCTGGTAAATGAATGTTCCGGAATATGTGAATAAAAAAAATCCAATAAATAGGGAACACTGATAGTATCATAAATGATACCATGGGCATTTAATCCTTTGAGCTCTGGTTAGTAAATTTCTTCAAAATTCCAAATGTCACATTGGCACCAGTATTTTGCAAAAGAAAAAAAAAATCGTTTAACGATATACGCGAAAAAATGCATTAAACCTTTTTCAAATAAATTTGGTCGAATTTTCTGGTGCGGTTATGACATTTCCGAATTAAAATTAAATGGTAGAAAATTCCACCATCAGAGGTCTAAATTCCCCTCTGTAATGTTAATTCTATGGGCGTATGATGCATTCTTATATTTAAAATATCTCCTCAGGAAATTACTATTTTTAACTTCTACTTTCGGTATTTTCTTCTTAAAGGATGTCACTTTCTTAGTTTTCATAATAATTTTAAAATCTATGCTTAATTTAATATTTTATGTGTTAAAAATTGACGAACTTGAAGTAAAATTTTAACACTTCATATAAAACTAAGCATGGATATTAGAAATATTTTGAAAACTAAGAAAGAAAGTGACATCCTTTAAGAAGTAGAAAGAAGTCACTGAAAGAAGTCAAAATATTAATTTCTTGAAGAGATATTTTAAATATAAGAATGCATCAACACCCATAGACTTTACATTACGGAGGAGAATTCGGAAAGCCACTGAGCAGCAACCTTAAGGCCCCTGTCCTCGCTCGAGGAAACACTCGCGAGCTAATGCTATTCCTATGGGGAAGCATTATTCTAATAACTCTTTCGCATTTTGACATTTTTGAAATTTTTTTTTTTTTTTTCTTTTTTTTTGCACTGGATAGCTGAGGTGCATGCCGACAGCGCACCTTTTTTACTTTTTCGATTTTGGTTGCAGATATATTTTTAAAAAAGCACTTTCAGTTTCGAAACCGGTTTTGAAAGTGAAACTAACTTTGTAAAAAATATCTGCAACCAAAATCGAAAAAGTAAAAAAGGTGCGCTGTCGGCATGCACCTCAGCTAGCCAATGCTAAAAAAAAAAAAAAAAAAAAAAAAAAAAAAAAAAAAATTAAAATGTCAAAATGCGGAAGAATTATTAGAAAAATGCTTCCCCATAGGAATAGCATTAGCTCGCGAGCGTTTCCTCAAGCGAGGACAGGGGCCTTAAGGGTTTGCAAGCATTGCGGTAGAACTAAATTCAGCCGGATCCAAATAGTTTCTAAACGGATCCCTGATTATGTGTGTTTAATATGTTAAACACCGTAGTCGTTAAATATTATCTGGTGTTGAATAAACTTCAAGCTCTTATGTTCAACAAATCTGCAAGTTCCCCCACTGGTTTCGATGTACTACACTGTGAAAATAAAAAGCTTGTGAATGATTTTGATGTGTACGGCAGTGAATAGATGTTGGCGGTGGTAAAGGATCCACTATGTCGCTAAGTACTGGTATCTTAATTTTACAGCCACTTCTTTGCGTTCGGGGGGGGGGGGGGTGGAAAGTATATATCTTCTGCATCCTTTGTGGACCGTTTCCTCCGGAATCCTGCAGCAATCGATAATGCTTCAACCTCTGATGTTCTCTCTCTCTCTCTCACTCCTCCATGCTGGGGGTTTGGTTTGGTTCTTCTCTTCCGAAGGGAAATTCTTTTTCTTTCCGTGTTTACTTGCTTTAGAAAATTTGTCTGGAGGCAACGGGAAAAAGGGGAATTCTTATACTGAAGAGGCTTTCTTATTTTCTAACTTTCAATTTTTATTAGGTCTTCATCCCTTAATTCGAATTGCTCTTATTGACTTGCGTAGTAATTTAATAGAAAGCGGGCATGTCCCATTCTGGTAAGATCCCAATGGAATTTTTGGGTAGGAAATAGGTGTTGAAATTTTCATATTTTCCTGTGCTGTTTGCTTTGAAATGAGGCGTATGTAGTCGACCAAAAATAATGGCAGCAGAAAAAAAAGAAGCTACTTCTTTGATCTAAAATTTACATAATTTTTAACCCCTCCCCCACTTTTTTTTTGACAAAGAGAGAAATTGAAAAGAGATATTATCTTCGAACTTTTTCCATTAGGGATATTTATTGATGTTTTAATTTTGTATTTATTTATTTATTGTCTAAATCCCCCCCCCCCCAAAAAAAAAAAAACACGAATATTATGATTTATGCGATAGCCATAGCCAATTCGCTCAATGGACTTCCAATCTCAATCGAGCAACAGTTTTTCTCAAGTTACACGCATTTCAAACAAATTGGATATTCCTGTTATGAAAGGACATCCAATTTTCTGGTGCTTTATGTCAACATTTAATTTTAAAAGTTGGTTTTTGGAAAAACGGCAATCATTTAAACAAAATAAGTTTTTTGTCTCCTTTCTTTTTAATATATGCGAAATCTAAAACATATTTAATTAATGTAAAATATATTTTTCGGTGATATAAGCTCCAGCAAAATCTGTTAGCTTTCTTAAATGAAGAAAATCGGTTCAATAGTTCTCAAGACAAAGGGGCGGCCAGTTTGAAAAAAACTAGATTTCGTGCGAAGCAAGTTTAAAATGTTACTGTAGCATTATGTTCAACGAGCAGCGTTTCATTTAACGAGTAGAAAATACTGCAAAAAACAGAAATAAGACAAACTCACTTAAGGAATAAGAAAAAATAAATAAAATAAAAATTTCGATCAAAATAAGTAGACTCCCCCCCCCCCTAATCTTTAAATTAATAATTATAATAAAATCATGAATGTTTTTATGAATACACGAGTTTGAACAAATTTCATGACCTTGAAGAAGATTCAAATAACTGGTTTTATAAATATTCAGATCTTGCTTCAAAAATTTATATGAATATATAAATTTTAATAAGATTCTGTATATTAAATTCCATAATACGAAAATAATAGGACTCCATCGTTATCACCATGGCAACCCAAAACCTATCATTACCTATTATGAGGTATCATTGAATTAATTACGTATGGTAAGATTTAATAGAATATCACTATAGTAAAATCATTACCTATCATGGGATATCACTGAATTAATTACGTATGGTAAGATTTAACAGAATGTCACCTCACCATAGCAATCTATAATCAGTACCTATCATGGACTATCATTGAATTAATTACGTATTATAGGGTTTAATAGGATGAAGAAAACTTTTTTAAATATCTTTTTAAATTTCATAAAATTTGAAATAATTCTATAAAATTCTAAAACGATTACATATTTTAAATTTCAAACCATTCAGATGGGTAGTCCGCCAGACGGACCAGACGACTATTGTAGGTACTACGCATTTATATAAATACGAATACACCTAAAAATAGAATATAAGTAAATTGATTTGTGCCAAAAAAGTATTGTTTTCACCATTTTCAATAAAAGATAATTCATTATTTATTTATTTTTTCTCTCCTGTTTACAAACAAGTGGCCGAGAGGTTCTGACCTTTTAACTGGTAAACGGCAGATCTGGATTTGAACCCAATCGCAGCCGTTGGCCTACCGTTCGGAGTTTTCGTGGTTTTCTTCGAACCTTGCTTAAATACGGGTTAGATTCCCTTAGAAAGACCCCCACGAAGGGCACTCCCCCTGGGCCTATATCCCTCCAGGAGATAATCGGCCGACACAAAATAAACCAAACCTTTTTACAAACAAACGGAATATTTTGATTGCTACCATTAAAAAATTACCTTTAAACCCCCCCCCCCTCCCGCCAAAAAGAAAAAAAAATGTTTCGAAATCTAATTTAAAATTTACAATTCTCAAAATTATCACGACTTTCTCGGATCTATGCGAATAACTGGTATTAACATCATCGTCCAATGATCTAAATTCTAGAAGTAGTTATTCTGAAACACAAAGCCGTAATAGTGTAATAGATTTCAGTTGAAAGTAAAATTTATGTATACTATCTTTCCGAGGCAAGCTAATAGGCGGCCTTTGAGTTATCTCTAAAACCGATCTCGCTTCAGTGGTAAAGAAAGCTATCTAATTGATGAATCTGTGGAAACGTGATAACTCTAATCTTAATTGGAAATATCCTAATTGAATACCATCAACGCGTTAAAAGAGTTCATTAAGTAGATGATAATGAACGGCTTTCTGCTTTTCTCACACTCCCTCCTCCCTTTTCAAAATATCAAAAGTAATAGTTTGAAAGCAATAATGATTTTGTTTTTCATTCAATTTCGGCTTTTTGTTCATGGTATTTTTTTTTTCGACATCGAATGGTAAATAAGAAAAATAATCATGCATCTAGCTAGCTTAGATTTTGAAACACTTTCCAACCCTTTTAGAAAATTTTAACAAAACTTAACCGTTTTACAAGGTGAAAGATGATGTTTAAATAAACAATTTAGACACCGCATTAAATATTTTAAAACTCACTCTAAGCAATTAACATGTACAATTGTAAAATTTTGCAAAATATTTGTGTAGCCCTGAATATGATCTATAGACTTGCATATCTTACTTATTGTATAAACACTCAGTAACTCAGTTCATATAGGAAGCACATAATACAGTCGAAAATTCTCCTTCAGCAAATTGCAATAATAAGCTGAAATGTAGTCTTAATTCTTTTGTAAAGCTCTGTATATGATCTACTGAATTTATACGAATCGTTATATGCCTCTCAATTGCATACCCTCTCAATTGAAAAACAGAAACCAAAATTGCAAACGCACTTCCAGCGATTATCGCTCAAAGACAGAGCAAAAAAGAATTCAGTAACAGATACTGTTACTGAATTCTTATGTGTATCTCTGCAAATGTACGAATGTTATTTAAAATCTATTCTATAGTAAAGATTTTGCTGTGATCCTCAGTGACGGATGTCAGTTTCAATGTACTTAAAATAGTGTAAGATAATAATAATTAAAAAAAAAAAAAAAAAAAAACGAAACATAACGATTATTTCACATTCACAAAATGATGACTAGACCTTCACAAATCTAAAAAGCTGTTTACAATTTCACAAAAACAGGATATCAAGGTAGGAGAAAAAAAAAAAAGTCTGAACAAATCCCTTGAATTATTTAGCTGGAATGTTAGTTTTTGGTGTGAGTTATTTATTACAGGTTTAATATATATATATATATATATATATATAATAGAGCGCCGATTATCAAAACTCCAATTAATAGAAATTCCAGTTTTTCGAACAGCTTATTTCTTTGAAAAGTAATTTTTTAACCGAACTTCCAACTATCCGAATGGTCTCTTTCTTTCTTTTTTTATATTTTTTCTTTAACCCTTTATCTAGCGGCGGTACTTATAAGTACCATTAAAATAATTTATTATAAAATCATTTTAATACGTCAATTAGTTCTAATACTGTTTAGAATGAGTTACAGATACATTACTTTATTTTGTTCCAAAAGGATTATTGGTTACACAAAACAAAAATATTTTTAAAAGGATGATTGCTTTTGCCTTTGTAACTTTTCAGCTTTTTTGGCGCTGAGGGAGGAGAATGGGGATTTTTCAACTCGGAAATATTTCTATATTTATGTTATAAGAACATCATTTTTGTACGTTTTATAATTTTACAAAATACTAAGAAAAGAATTTAAAATAAAACATTTGAGTGGAGCAATAAATATTGCACAAAATCCCTGTAAATTTAAATTTAATTAATCCTTCTAGAATTTATTAAATGATTATGTAAATCTATTAATTTGGTTTAAACAATTTACGTAAAATGCTTCAGAATGTAAAATTTTCATGAATTCATCATAATGCGGTAGATAAAAGGATTAAATCCAAACTTCCAATTAATTACCCAAATATCTCGTTTCTCTCATTTTTTTTCTCCCCTCCTTCAGATTTAGCACGAGAAATCGAATCCCCGATTCGTGTATTGTTGAGAGCACAAAAATACATAAAACGAAAAATAAATTGAAGGAAATGAAAACGAATGCTCTGAAAACGACCCAGGTCCATCATATATAACGGATCTTTGAAAACAAATATGAAATAATTCGAATGGCTGAAGAAATTTGATGTTATTAAATTAAGGCATTAAAGAATAATTTGATATATGGCAACGTTAACAAGTTGGAAATTGCACATGAAGCGTAGCAAATGAGGTGCGTTCTACGATAACGAAGTTTTAAAAATATCACTCGTATATATCAATCTCATAAAACTGTAAATAATTACAATTAAAATGCGCACCAAACAATGTTCTCCCTATTCCATTATGCAATGGAATACTTTTGTGTGGCCTTGTAAATCAATAACAAATATTCTTTGCACCTCAGATTATGCAAAATGTATATTATAATATGTACTTTATAGATGCATATAAATTTTATTACGTTCGAATGAGTGTAACACCATTAAAATGCATTTGAAATATTTTTCCCCATTAACCTAATGTAACGGAATACTTTTGATTGTCCCTGTAATTGAACTATGCATCCGATTTTGATAAAATTTGAAATAACTTGACAAAATTGTGTAATAATTATGTATTTAAATTTTCAAACGATTAAAATGTATTTGAAACTTTTTTCACCATTGACCGTAATGTAACGGAATCCTTTTGATTGTCCGTGTAATTGATCTATGCATCCTTTCATAATTTTCATAAAATTTGAAATAACTCAACAAAATTATGTAATAATTATGCATTTTAAATTTCAAACGATTCAGTTGGCTAGTTTTTGCGTTGTTATATGCGGACGGACAGACAGACAGACAGACGGACGGACTGAACGACAACTATAGGTGCTACGTATAATTACGAACGCACCTAAAAAAAGTGCCTTCTTTTGAAGCAAAGCAGCAATAGAAAGCTTTTTGCTTAAATTGTAAACTCTGGGGTTCAGAAAATGATCAAAAAAAGAAAAAGAAAATGTTAAATGATGAAAAGTTAACAAAAGAAAAATTAAAAATACAAAAAATAAACAAACACGTCAGAACTAAGTGATGTTGGCAGTCCTAAGCCTGTATAAAGTGTGAAGGTTTTAATATACAAAAATGTATATATTATAGTATAATGTGAAATCAGGAACATCCTTTAAATTGTCTGTCCATTTATCGGAACTAGGGTCAGTCCCAATTTGTTCGAATTAGTCGCCGCTCTATTGTATATCGTTTTGTTAAATTAACTGTAGTTATGCATGTTTTGAAAAACGTACTATGTTAGTTATTCCACCGTTCTTCACAATTAATCCACCTGTTTATACTTCATTTCTCTTAAGGGTGTATTCGAAAAAATATTTTTCCACCCTCAACAGCTTTAAAGTTATCGATTACATTTTCAGACTCATTTTTAAAAGTAGAAACATGAGACTTGCTGGTTGGTTGGTTGATTTTTGTCGTCCGATTATCTACGCTAGGGATATAGGACCAAGGGGTGTGCCCTCCGTGGGGGTCTTTCTAAGGGAACCTAACCCGTATTTACGCAAGGTTCGAAGAAAACCACGGAAAACTCCGAACGGTTAGGCCGACAGCCGCAATTAGGTTCGAACCCAGCACCTGCCGTCTACCAGTTGAGAGGTCCGAACCTCTCGGCTACTGGTGGGGCCCATGAGACTTGCAAAGGTGATTTTTGAAGAGATGTATAAGATGCCGTGTAGTTTTATTTTTCGCTCAATTCAGTAGAATTTGATTTATAAACTATTACTTTCTCAGTATGACCATTTTTTTCTTTCCCAGATATCCCGCTTCGGAAAATTTGGTTCAAAACGCCCATTTTGACAGCATTTTTTGAAATATTTTCTGCCTTTATCAAAAAATCGACCAACACGGCACATTGTTAACGACACATTTCTAAATAAGAAAATGTGCCAGTTTGATGTGTTTGAGAACAAAAAGGAATAAAAAAAATAAATCAGAAAATAAGTTGTTTGGATTGGAATGCAGCCTTAAAAGATAAGTTAAATTTAAATTGTTCGTATTCAAAGTTTTCAAATATAAAAGTCACTTTATATCGCATTTCTTAGTGCAGTTTTTTAACGGCTAGTATTTATATTCCTTCTGTCTCAGATTTAAAATGCTGTGGAGTTTTAAAACTGCATTTGTAAAGCAGTGACCAACCGCATTTGCTCTTATCACGCAAAATTTCCATTAAGCTTGCTAGTGAAAATAAATCCTACCCCGTGCTCTCTCTTTTCGAAGTTTTCTTTCAGAATTTTAAACAATCGATAAAAGTTCAGGGAATGGTACAAAGAGTAGTTTCTTATTTTTCTCTTTGCAAAATAGCAAATTTTCTTTTTTAAAAATTTGTTCTCTTATATTGGTAAACTGCGTGCTTAAAATTGTCCGTGTGAAAACCGTAAATATTAAGAACTGCGTTTGTTTGTTGCATTTTTGTGAATTCACCATGGGGAATTTTTAAGATTTCTTGGCAGTTGTATTCTTGAAATATCTTGAAAAGTTATAAATCACCTGTTTATTTCTTTTATGTAAATGTGGAGGTAATGTTTTAAGGATGGAGATAATTTAAAACTTAAAATTTTTTAATAAACTTCTGGCGCATAATAAAATAAGTCTGCTGTAATAAAGCAAAAAAATTTTTTTAATTCTTTCTTTATTTATTTTAAGGGGGTTCAACACATTAAAAAAAATATGTATTGATTTAAAATTTTGAAAATTTTTGTGATGGTTAACCATATTATTTGTAAACAAAACCACATCATAAAACTTCTCATATTTTTTTTTTTTAATTAAAAAAAAAAAAATATTGAAAAAGTGGGGTAATTTAAAATCATTATAAATCGAAATATTATTTGTAGACTTTGTTTGTTTTCATTTAAATAAACTTAAATATATAATATTTAATTTTGATTGAGTATTTTTTACTACATTAATTTAAGTAAAATTTAATTTTTTTTTATATATAAAATGATGTAACTTTTAATAAAACATATTTTCACAAGCACTCTTTTTGCAAATTTACTGGATCAAAATTGAAGTAAAATATTTGAAAAAGACATGTTCCAAGTTTGAATCATTTATCTTTAATGGTTCTCAACTTATAGCAAATTAAATAGGAGAAATGGTGAAAAAATCCATCATGAAGAAAAACGCGTTTTCACAAGAATTCATTTCCATGAAAACCATTGCTTAATAGCTAGGTTTTGAAAACAAACCAAAACGAAAAAATTAATATTTTCTGTTCAATTAAGATAAAAGCATGATTGAAGCGTCATTTTAATCAGGAAAAATTACCAAAAAAATTTTTAATGCAATTTTTTTTTTCTTCTGAAAATTTTAAGTTTTTAGTGTGTCGGATCCCGTAAAAAAAGAAAAGAAAAAGAAAAAAAATATTTTTTTAACAACCTGAAGTAGTAAAAATTCTGTAAAGATTTTATACTCTGTGTTTCCGAACCCTAATGTACATTTTAGAAAATGAAAAATAAATAAATAAATAAAGTAAAATACATACGAGAAACTGTTGTGGGTTTATATAAATTTCTTATTTAATGGAATCAGTGGTGAGGAATTACACCACTTTACAGGCGTATGGATTTTCTGGCGGGGCTGAATTGTTAATCAGTTTAAAAAAAAAACTGCAGGCTTTTAAAAAATGTGGTTTTTACCAATTAGCTATACTTAGCAACTCTCCGAATTACCGTGGTACTAAGTCAGATCAAACCTCGAAATGGAAAAATCCACGAATCAAAATCTTATTTCAGAAGGATTGTTGCCTAAAAATCATTTTTGAAAATTTATGCAAATTTATATCAACTTGACAAAACCAATTTTGAAAAATGCATTTACTATTATAAATGATAAAAAAAGTTACAGAAAGAGCACAATAAGTTAGTATGTATGATTGTAATAATCTATACTAATAAAATAACAAATCGCTCTGTCTGCGCGTGTGTGTGTGTGTGTGTGTGTGTGTGTCTGCGATGGCTAGCAAAATCTATGGGACGTACGAAGCTCAAAATTTTTATGAGAGTAGCCCAATATCTCTCCTGATGCACCTGAGCTTCAGAATTTCGAAATTCTATTTATTAACTGAGTAATTAATTAAATTCCAAAGATCACTCTCATAAAAAATCGCCTTTTTTCTTCTTTTTTTTCTCTTCATTTAGTTATGGTTGGTTGGTTGCATAAAATTTTCGCATAAATAATTTAAAAAGCTGGAACAGACCTTTAAAATTCATAGACTGGCAAACTGTCAGTTTAAATAATGATTTTTTATCACAGCGGTTGCAAACCATGGAGGAAAAAGATAGGTGGTGGTGAAGTAAACCGAAAAAAGAGTTGCAATATTAAACCATTTATCGCTCAAATATTAATGTCCCAAACAAAAGCATGTGGAAGGGATTTTGTATTAATAAGACGAATTGAAAGAATTGAATAACAGCTGAAGCGTATTTTATGAAGAAATAGTAATTTTTTAAAATGGTCTTTTTTCTATTATATTATTTATTTTTAAAAAATGTTTGCTTTTAAAATAATTGAAATTGATAAATTCGAAATAATTTAAATGTCAAAATAAAATTAAATAAAATATTGAAAACATTAGATTTGAACTAAAAATTGTATTACTAAAAGCTTTCTTTTTTTTTTCAGAACTTTTTAATACTTTATAACGTAGATGAAAATATGTTTTTAATTTAACAACATATTAATAACTCTATGTCAATATATAAAATATATTTATGAAAACATTCTTTTAAAATCATGCGCGAAAACTTAAATAACAAATATTAGTCTAAAATATAGATTTCAGAGTGCAGACGATTTTAAGACATTAACGAAAGAATGTTAACTTTTCAAGCAAAATCTTAAATGATGCTTCTATATTGATATTTCAAAGTGACGGCTAGGTTACATTTATGTTATATTTAAGTTACGGTAGGGTAATGTTAAGTCGCAGTTAGGTTACAGACAGATTATGGTTATGGTACAAAAGTTTACGGTTAGGAATTTGTCCACAGAGTCAACATTACGCATGCTTTGATTAAAAATATACACTTTTGTTAAATGGCTCTGAAATTATAATACTATATACCAATCTTTTATCATCGCGTATCGATTCATTCACGGTATAGTCGGATTTAAGAATGATATAATTAGTTTGAAATTCAAAATTTTTCACTTGGGATTTCTATGCGAAAAAAATAATTAGTTACGTGATTTAACAGTGATTTTTACGGGTAAATATCAACACTTTAACACGAAACTAACGCAATCGTTGGATACATGTTCCCTCCCGTGTTTCTCATTGCTCATTTTAAGTATTTCTAGAGCTTAATATTAGTTGTTGTTTTTAAAACCGATTTTTCACAAAGTCAGCTGCGACGTATTTCAGACAATGCATTTCTGCATGCTTCCAGTTATTGATAAAATCATACAAATTTCAAGTTCGTTTAATATTGTTAATACGGACCCGGGCAACGCCGGGCGGGTCAGCTAGTATGTTTTAAAATAATTGCGCGAAACGAGAACGATATTTACCATAATTTCAGGAACTTGAACATTATTATAATTTCAAGAACTGTAATAACATTCCGATACACTTGAAAAATATTCAAGATTTTTTATTGGAATATTGTATAAATCCTAACCTAACCCGAAATATTTAAAGTCAGCTGACTCGGACCCGACCTACCAAAAAAAAAAAAAAAAAAAAAACTAGTCGTTGGGGGTTACCGTAATACTTACCCATCATAAATATGCATAATATAACGTATGCAAATAAAACGTGTGAAAACTATTTATACAATGCATTGCATTTCCCAAAAAAAAAAAAAAAAAAAAGAATAGATAAATAAATAAAAAATAAACGTACATTTAAATATTGTTAATATACATAGTAATGCTCTATTAATGAATTGCTGATGAACCCATTTCGACAAATTATGCAAAATGCCAAACTACTCAAATAGTACCGAACTGCGTAAAAGAAACATCCTTATAACTCCAAAAATAATAATCATATTAACTAACAATTTACTGCGCCGGATTAAGCTTCTCATTTCCGATTAAAACATATCTTTGAATTGAAATTTGAAGGAAATACAGGGTCATGAAAAATTGAAGAATCTGGAAAACAGGATTACACATATCTCGGCAACTAATAATCCGATCGACTTCGTTTTTTATTCAAAATTTGTGTTATTTTATTGCCTTTTACGACCACTCCTTAAAGTAAAACATTTCGAAAATTTTTATATACCTTTCATCAGAATGAATTTTTTGAGAGTCCGAAAAAAAAATAGTTCCGGATAATCGTGGTTATTGATATTAAATAGGCTTCGTCCCATTCTTACATACTAAGCACATACAAAGTTTCAAGTCTCTATCTAAATTTGTTCGGGAGATAGAGCGGTTACAGACACACAGATAGACGGACGGCAATTTTTTTTTTCTAAAAATATGTTTTTCGGAATCTCCGGTATCTGAAACGTGTAAATCCGTCAATTTTTTTTTTTTTTTTTTTTTTTTTTTTTTTTCAAAACGATTGCAATATTTTCCCTATACTACGTATGATGGGTAAGTAAAAAGGAAAAAAAAAAAAAAAAAAAAAAAAAAAAAAAAATCAACCTAAACTAAATCCCAGGCAGGTGTGTTCAGGTGTTGGTCGGTTAAAATGAGCTGATATTCCAAGAGCAGACAGCACAAAAACTTAAGGTATCAAGCACAAAAAAAAAAAAAAAAAAAAGATATTTTATGGAAGAGTAGTCATAGGGGAATCTGATGATCCATGTCTGCTGGAAACGAAGTGGTGCATAAGCCAAAAAAATAATACCATAAATGGTTCACTCGTAGGTTTATCATTGTGTTTGCCATACAATCAAAGGTTGAAATGATTGAATGGCAAACACAATGATGAACCTACGAGTAAACCAGTAGCCGTATTAATTTTTGACTTATGCACCACTTCACTTCCGGCAGACATGCATCATTAGACTCCCCTATTACTATTCTCCAATAATAATAAAAAAAAGTTTCTTTTCTTGTGCTCGATACCTTAAGTTTTTTGTGCTGTCTGTTCTTCGACTATTACCGTAAAATGGGGTGGATCGGAACACTTTTCAATTTGAACGTTAAAAAAACAAGTTGGAAATTGCACGTGAAGCGTAGCAAATGAGGTGCGTTCGTACGATAACGAAGTTTTAAAAATATCAATCTCATAAAACTGTAAATTATTACAATTAAAATGCGCACCAAACAATGTTCTCCCTATACCATTATGCAATGGAATACTTTTCTGTGGCCTTGTAAATCAATAACAAATATTCTTTGCACCACAGATTATGCAAAATGTATATTATAATATGTACTTTATAGATGCATATAAATTTTATTACGTTCGAATGACTGTAACACCATTAAAATGCATTTGAAACATTTTTCCCCATTAACCGTAATGTAACGGAATACTTTTGATTGTCCCTGTAATTGAACTATGCATCCGATTTTGATAAAATTTGAAATAACTCGACAAAATTATGTAATAATTATGTATTTAAAATTTCAAACGATTAAAATGCATTTGAAACTTTTTTTCCCCGTTGACCGTAATGTAACGGAATCCTTTTGATTGTCCCTGTAATTGATCTATGCATCCGATTTTCATAAAATTTGAAATGACTCGAACTCGACAAAATTATGTAATAATTATGCATTTTAAATTTCAAACGATTCAGTTGGGTAGTTTTTGCGTTGTTATATACGGACGGATAGACAGACGGACGGACAGACAGACGGACGGACTGAACGACAACAATAGGTGCTACGTATAATTACGAACGCGCCTAAAAAAAGCAACAACTAATTTTTTAATTCTTTTATTTTTTTTACTAAAAACTTCGGTCTTGTTTTGTTCTTTACTTTTTAAGCAAAAACACCTAGCATTTGTTACTGTTTATATATGTTTTTTATTTTTTTTAATGGTGTTCCGATTCACCCCGCAGATAGGGTTGAATCAGAACAAATTTTATAATCTTTATTTATTTTGATTCAAACTTTAAAATGATTAATAAAAATAGGTAATAATGATAAGGGAGGAATAGGAACAAGTAGTTACTATCAAACCAAGCCTTTATATTTTATATATAAGTAAAGATTAGAAAACAACTTTGAATTCAAGAAAAAATAAAATTTATTCTAAGAAATTGTATTCGAATGCAGAAGTTGGAAATTAATACAAATTCAGTCCTGTTCTGTGTTATCCTTTACCAGTAATCATTGGGTAAGTGAATTTATTGAATAGCCCCAATCGCTGCATGTATTAATACGATCTACAAGTACGCCGTCACCCCATGCCCTTAGTACTGTTTGCATCCCTCTCTTTTTTTAATTTCTTTTCCATTTTGAGATGTTTGTGTAATGTTGTGGATGTCAGAGAATAATTCTGTGCAATTTTACTTAGTAATTTACCATTTTTAATTTCTTTTATTGTGTATTCCATGTCTGTTGGATTGGGCATTGACTTTTTTGTTTAAGTAATTTCTTGGCACCTTTAAACTCTTCAAGTAATTAGAAAAAACAAAATATTGTTACAATACATGCATATGTTTTCAGATATTGCATGAAACTGTTAATGTATAGAAAAATAAACCATGAGATAAAACGTGTTCCAATTCACCCCGTAAATCTTAAACCTCTGATGTTACAAGCCATTTTTCACTTTTTCATTATGTAGTTTAGAAATAAGTAGAATTTAATACAGCATATCATTTACAGATCCATGATTAATTAAAAATCCCTACTCTTAGGTTTAGAATACGAAAAATACTAAAGTTACACACAAAGTTTTGAAGACGTTGACAAAATAAGGTTTTTTAGGATCTACTTGCAGTTTTTTTTATATACCTCTGTAGTGCTGCCAACATGGCAAACTGAATTTCCCAACTCTTAATGTTATTACCTTCTTATAAAAAAACTGGCAACTAAAATTATCATCACATATATTTATAATGAATTTATTTCGTTCCTATTCATCCCGCTGTTCCTATTCATCCCATTTTACGGTGTCCGACCCGATCCAGGATTTCGAGTGTTTTTTACTTGTGTTAGAGATGAAACAGACTTGAACATAAATGAAAATTTTCATTTATTTATAAATAAATTAAAGAAAACAAAAGAAAAAACTTTTTCAGCTGCTATTTGTGAAAGAGGAATCTGGTCTATTTTTTTTAAAGTGTTTTACAATTTTCGAAAAGTCATTTCGAAAGAGAATGAAATTGTTATTTTAAAAGAATGAGAATTGTAAATTTTGCGGACTTCCGCCAGTGATTGAGTGTAAGTAATAAATTTCCTATTTCAAACAGACTTTCAAGAACATGAAAATCTGGAAATATCGACATGAGGTAATACATAGGATGATCTCCTTGGTCGGCGTCTGAAATAGAAAATTTGTATCGTTGAAAGTGAGTTCGCGTTATTTTCGTAGATTGTTTTCAGTATTTTTTTGCATTTCTGAATACTGCTAAGAAATGGTGCAACTGTAGTCCCACTATTTTCCTTTGAAATCCTACTGGTGTTTGTATTTTCTGTAATGTTGGCTTTCGTCAGTTGTGTATCAAAATAGATCTTATGGATTGTGAGAGTAAATCCGAGATAGTAAATTCAGTATCTCTCAATCAGAAGATGATAGTTTTGATTTATTTTTTGATAACGTTTGATAAAAGTAGTATCTACTATTATTTTTACACAATCAACTGACTGGTAAATTTATCATACGAATTTGAATATTTCCAACTGAGCGAAAAATTGCCCAGTCCGGGAATCGAACGGCTGTCGAATATATCTACGTATCCATCGTTATATGGAGTTCCATTACCTGCGGTTTATTCTGCCGAGCTGTCTAAATGACAGACGAGATGTTATGACCAATAAGAGTATCTCAGCGAAAAATCCTAGCCGGCTATCGCCCAGTTAGCTTAACAGGAAAAGTGAGCCAAGTATCTGGGTTCGATTCCCGGCCTGGATATTTTTTCGCTCAGTTGGAAATATTGAAAAATGTAGTATCTGACTATTTTAACTTGGGTGCATTGTTGGAAAAACTGGAGATCAATAAATGCGACATTATTTGTATACAATCGAACAAAAAATTATTTACGCACAAAAATTTATGCATATTCGATTTCAATGTAAAACATATATTGATTTTGAGCAATTAAAAAAAGTTGTACTTTTTAGGTCGGTTACTCGGGGGAAAAAAATCGACCAATAAGGTTTAAATAGTCATTTCTATGTAAGAAAACATTTTTAATGTTAGATAAAATAAAATCTCGGAGCAATTTAAAAGCGCTATTCACAAGTTTCTGTGGTATACTTTCGGGTTCGGATCGCACAAAATTTCGGTCTCTAGCTTAGAGGTCTGCACGGGCCCGGGCTTGGCCCGTGGCCCGTACCCGGCGGAATCGTTTCGAATTTGCTAACGGCCCGGGCCGGGCCGGCAAAAAAATTGAACGGGCCGGGCCGATATAAAAATTTTCGGGCCTGCAGGCCCGTTTTGAAGATTTAAGCATAAACGATAAAATATAAACCTATTTTCAACGAAAATGGTTTTAACGAGAATAAATATGAATATGCGTCACGAGCCATACTAGTTTGATAGCATCAATATAAAAATGTAACTTGTCCAGTGTAGAGATCGGCACCGGACAGTTACATTGTGTGTAACCCGTTTTAACATTTTTTAAACTGACTCGTGCAGGGCCAAGATCAAAATTGGAGATCAAGGCATTATTTTTCTTCATATAGACTTGCCGGACCGAAAGAAGACTTAATTGTTCTCAAGATCTGTAGGGCAGACAACATAATTTGTAAAATTATGAACAGCGATAAAGAACTTATATTAGCTTAATCTTTGGATATATACTTCTTGATGGTTTTTAAATTAATTTTTCAATAACGCGAAAGTTTGACACATTTTTACATTAATTTTTAATTGTAAAGATATAAAAGTGATAAGCCTGACTATTGAAGGGATTTGGAATCGAATAGCGTTTTTCATTTTTGGTAAATAAAATACTTGTATAACCTTGTTGAGATACATAGTTTCTCAAATGGTTGCAGGTTTTTCTCCCTTCCCATGCTGTCGCTTCCGGAAATTCTATTCAAAACGCTAACTATGACAATATTTTATTTGCTTGCAGTGTTCTTAAATTGCTTGTATCAAAAAATGGATAACGCCATTCGATTATATAGTTTCTGAATAAAGACACCTGCTAATCTTATGCATTTCTGAGAAAAAAAAAATGAATTTGGAAATGTATCAGAAAGGAGCTTCTTTGAATTAACGTATGAATTTGGATTTGAAATCTTTAATAAAATGATATAGAAATATTTTTATAGATCTTCCTTTATTAAACCGCTTCAAAAGTTACGATGTTTTTAAATTTCTTTTTTTTTTTTTTTTTTTTTTTTTTTTTATATTCTAAGCCACATTAATTTTTTAATGAATCTTTATTTGAATGTTGAAAGCCTAAGAATCTTAGTAATCATTAATGTTACTAGTGTGTATTTCCTGTAAAATATACTGTAAAATCATTCCATAGATATGTATGCAGTACTCTTTAAAAAAAATCTTAATTATATGATAAAAATCTGAATTTTTTAGAAATCGTAGAAATTGTAACGGGCCAAAACGGGCCAGGCCGGTTTTCCCTGATTTCTCTACGGGCCGGGCCTAAAATATAAAAATTTGAACGAGCCGGGCCCTGCCCGGGCCTGGAAATTCCGGCCCGTGCAGACCTCTACTCTAGCTCCGAAACTCATCTCCACCGTGCGTGAGGGACGGATGGCGTTGTATTCTCTCCCATCACCCATTTAGTATTCCGTCGAGATGGATTCTCCCGTTATTTGGGTCACGGCCAGTGTGCCTCGCCCGGGGTGGTAGCTTGTCTGCCGGACTCCTCGCGATTTTCGGCACGCGCTTTCCGCTCTTGTCATTTTGGCCGATTAAAATCATGTCGCTTCGTTTTCTTTATGTGCGCTTTTGTGACCAGATAATAGAATAACCGTAATTCTGAATAGGATCTGTTTTTTGCATTGAACGCCCTTGTTATCCTGCGAGGTACGACTTCATTCACGTATGCGCAGATCTGGAAATAAGATAAACAATGACCGTTTGTCTTTAAAAAAAAAAGGCAGAAAAATGCAGAACTCCTTCCCTGTTTCTTTTCGTATTTGATACGCAATTTGTTTTTAAAAAAATATTTCAAATGAGTTTTGTATTCTAGATTAAATGAAGTTTTCAATAAGATCGATTCGGCATTTTAATGCTGTGAGCTTTTAAGTGTACTGTTATTACTTGTAGCTTATGCATTTTTATTTTAATCAAATAGTAAGTTTATTTTTTTTCCTTTCTTATTTAGAAAGGGATTATTTACTTTTTCCCATATCTGATTGTAAGCTAATTTTTTACAGGGTTGTTTCATTAAGACTAAGAGTAAAATATTAGAATAATAACAAAAATAAATACAAAAATCGTAACATTTCTTTTATTACTTAAAGTTTCTTCTTGTAGGTGATAAGCAATGGCCTAATCGTTCAGTCCAAATTTTAATACGTTGAGTGCCATGTCTGTTGAATTTAGACACCTTTTTCTTGGGAGGGTCTTCTGAGACTCCGGGGGAAATAGCATTTTTTAACCATTTAAAACACAAAATCGCAAATTTTCCGGGGAACATCTAATTGCTCTGGGGGGGGGGGGTGTTCTCCCCGGGCCACCCCCTGAATTCAACACTGCATCGACGACTGGCATTGAACTTTCCGTTTTTGGCCGCTTCAGTCACCGGTGACTGACAGTCTAAATATGATATAAATCTGAATAAGAAAAAAGAAACCTTTATTAAGATCGACTTCAGTTGTTCGATGAAAAAATTCATTTAAAAAAAAAAAGGTTAAAAAAATAATAATTAATAAAGCGTATGATTTTTGGACTGGAATTTTTCGAAGTGATTTGTTTTATTAAGAGGAATTTTGTGAAGGGGATTGTTTTATTAATTAGATTTCTGTAAAGAAACCCTAAGTAGGGCGCAAATACTCACCCACCCCCCACACCTCTGTAAAATATTCATGTTTACAGCTTATTTCGCAATGCAGTAAATAAAAAAGAAGTTTATATCATGAATAGCAAAAAGCTACTTGTTTTGGAGTAGCTCATTTTGATATTTCTCTAAATCTTGCTTATTGAATCGTATGATTGATGCAAAACGGATGTACGGATTACTTGGCAATGTTGAGCTTTAACAACCACTTGCTGTGCTATTCGCTTCAGTCGGTAACTCGTAAATGGCACTCAAGTACACGAAAGATATCGAAAGGTTTTTTTTCTGTCGAAGCAATTTTTCTGATGAGCTGATTTTCGTTGGAACATTGATTTCACGCTTAACTTATTCTTTACTGTTGTTGCCGTGATTTAAAAGAGCTCATCTCGAAAAGTAATATTTTAATGACGCTTGAACTATATGCTCTAATTTTCGGTTCGTAATGGAAATAATTACACTCGTGCAGAGATGTCGAATGAATAGTCGAAACCGGATTCTCGCTAACTTCCAGATCTCAAGTTTTTAGAGTTAAAAATGTCTTAAAAATTATATCTCAATCTTAAAAATCAAATTTTGAAAATGATATTATCTATTTAATCTTTTATATTCCAAAGTATGATTTCAGGAAAATTTACTTTTCTAAAGCCATTTATCGTGAATTTTTGAAACTACATTACACAATCATTTAATAAATTTTAGAAGCATGTTGCCAATTAAAATTAGTTAAATTTGAATTTATGGGGATTTTGTGCATTATTTACAACCGCTACTCAAATATTTTATTTAAAATATGTTTTTTAGTATTATATAGAATTAAGAAAATATAAATATAATGTTATTACAATAGAAATATAAAAATATTTCCTAACCGAAACTTTTCCCCCACAATCTCTTTCAACGTCAAGAAAGCTAAAAAATATGCAAATGAAAAAGGAATTATTCTTTTAAAAATATTTTTGTTTTGTTGCAACCAATAATGCTTTTGGAACAAAATAAACTAAAGTATATCTATGGCTCATTCTAAATTTTAATACTACTAATCGATTCATTAAATTAATTTTATAACAAGTTATTTTAATAGTACTTTAAGGTACCGTCGAAGCATAAAGGGTGTAATAAATTGATGCACAAATAAATAATAAAACAGTATAAAATAAATAATTAAAAAAATTGCAAAAGACTTTAAATAATAATAATAAACCCATAAAATACAATTCTCAGCATATTTTTGTGCTCTGCATATTCTAAGAAATTTAACTTTATATTATTTTCATGTTTAATATAAATTAAAAATCTGTATTCAGGAATCGATATAATAAAAAAATTGGGGTCTATTTGCGGCCCTTTTGCAAAATCTTTAATTAAAAAAATAAATAAAATAGCCTTCTTAACAAAATTCTATTAATTAAAATAAAGCACCTTATAAAAACTCCTTTTTCTAAAACAAGCTTTTTCCGAAAATTCTGATAAGAAAGCTGTTCACCTTATTTTCTTTTCCTCTTTTATCGATACATTATCCTTGTCGCTTGTTATTGAGTTAAAACAAAAATAACATAAATGTAAAATAAATAAATAAACATGCTTCCATTAAAATTCACTAAAACAAATAGAAAAAAAAATAAATGCACTACCAAATTTGGTGATATTTCGCCAAGTTGTCACTATTGTGGTAAGTTTGCTATTGTACTTTCAACAACCATTCATTGTTGAAGCTGATACTGATTTCTCCATAGGGAATCAAACTATTATTGAGTAACCAATAAATATAAGTAGTGTTTTTGCCATGTCTTTTAAAAATAGATTGCACTTGGCTGCAGGATTCCCTTTTTGGGTCGAATTAAAAAAAGAAAAAAAGAAAAAGGAAAAATACGATGCAGGTGTTTACTAGTTCTAATAATACTATAGGCATGGCAAACTTTTACTTCCATTGGTTTATGAAATAGGCTGGTTTTTTATATTTTAAATTTGCCATAATTGCCTCCGTAGGAAACGAAATAATAATAATAATAATAATAAATCAATGTTCAAATGTTAAAAATCGATTCATGAATTGTCCTCAAGAATATCTATATTAATTATATTCCAATTTCCAAAGCTTTATGCATATAAGAAATGGGTGAAAAACGAGTAACAAGATTTCATTGACAAACAGCATTGTAAGCTAAAAGAAAGCATGTTTAAATGTAAATTCCTAGTTTTTCACTCTAATTTGTTTGAGCTTTTAGAAAATGTATCCTGTACGTATAGCAATAGTTCATATGAGCGAAAACAGTTATAACTTTTTTTTTTTTTTTATTATTAGAAAAGGGAGTTCAGAAATCGTCTCATTTATAACCAGGCTGCATGCCTTTTTCCGCTTGAAAATGGTATAAAGGCGAGACCGAAGAATTGCGATGTTTGTTTTCAATATTATTAATAAACTTATCAATTTTAGTACTAAATTTCATTGCAAAACATTTATAAATTAAATTCGTATAAGTCTTGCAATGGGAAAAAAAAAAGTCTAACGAAACAAGTTTTTATCTTTATTATTTTTCTTTTCTTCTTTTCTTAATGTATTTTCCACATCGCTTGTTATTAAATTAAAAGTAAAAAAAGTTTACATAATAATGAGAAATTCCTAGTTTTTCACTCTAATTTGCTTAAAAAAATGTCGTTCTTATGTACGCTGTACAATTTCTGTCAGAGATAACAATTGTAATTCTCATATTATTAGAAAAGGAAGTTTAGAAATCGCCTCATTCTTAGCAAGGCTTCATTTCTTTTCCCATTTGAAAATGGTATAATGGCGAGAACGAAGAATTGCGGTGTTTGTTTTCGATATTTCTTTTCATTGTCCGCAAAAGATTTATTTTTAGACTATTGCTTACAATGGGAAAGTGTTCCTCATTGCGTGAGGTGCGTAACTCATTAAATGATTTCGACGCCGTCTGTTTCGAATGTAATGGACGGCGATGTTGAATTTGTTTGTAAACTGTTTCGTTACATCGCCATCGTTGGTCATTAACGGGACATGCTATTTTGAAACATCTTATGAAAGACCACTTGTAATGTTACCTGGATATTTTTTCCTCTGTAATCTCTCTCTTGGAGCATGGAAAATTCTATTCCATGATTAGTAAAATGGCGAACTTACATTTTTCCCTACCAATTACATTGTGTTTAGTCGCGTAGTTAGATGTTTAATTTTTATTTATGTGTATGCGGCCTTTTTAACAAAGACGATTTCTCTTGTTCTAAATTTGATGATTGTAATTACAGATATTTTTCTCTAACCATATTACATACAGGCAAAGAACTGATTGAAAAAGTAATTAAGGTATCGCAGTCATAAATGAAAAATAAAACAAAATGTATAATTAATGTTTTATTGTTTGAGCTTCATTTTTAGTATTTGGAGAATACAATTTAAAACTTATGTTAACTAAGTATCCTAATTAAATATGATAGTTTCATTAGATGAGGCGTGTTCTTTGATGTAATAAATATAATGAAACAAAAAACATCACTGGGACATCAAAATTTCCTATCATTAATGTGGTGTTTGTAAAATTATACATGGATATTTTCGAACTTTGTGATAAAAAAATTTACGAAAAATAGAACGCGTGTTTATGAGAGGAGGCGTACTGGATGAATAAAACACCTAACCTAAAAGTGCGTTATGGGGGGGGGGGGGAAGAGGTTTAGGAACCGCTGATCAGGGTTTATTGCTCATGTTTAATTTTGCAAGGATACGGTTCTAAATGTTTCAAGTATGCGATTTTCAATAACAATTAGGAGCTGTGCAAATATAACGTTATAATTTTTTTCATAATTTTGGTCCCCCCCTCCCCCGCTTTCGATATCATACGTTATCATCCCTTAACACCCCCCCCCCCCCTCTCTATTCTCGACAATAATATCTTTATCAAAGTGTTTTTTACTTTTAGAATTTATTTCTTTTGTTTGGAGTGATGTACAAACCTGATTATCTTTATTTTTTGTATGTGTTATTGATTCAAATAAAGAGAAGTCAATAAAATGTTACTTTATACCAAATAATATTTAAAAGAAATAGGTACTATTTAAAAGTATTTTACAATAGCTTTTTGTTACATAAAAGTATTTAACAGTAATAAAGTCTTGTTGCACTTACCCCGAACGGAGGAGGGGTGGGCATAGATAGAAATTCATATCAACAAAACAACTGGGCATCATTCTCTCTTTCGGTTTTATTTATAGTAAACATAAGCTTCATTTCAAATGCACTTCACGAAGGGTTTCTCGACTGTGATTATATATGCGTACGCATTTGAAGAAGAATAGGAATGTCAAACGAGTGTGTATTCTATTTTTTGCTATGAAATAATTTTATGATAATTCAGTGATTTTAATAACTGTTGTTTTTTCATAAAAAGATAACATACTATTTTGAGCCAAAGACCATTTTACAAATAAACGGAAAAAATTTGATTGGAACAAAAAGGATATCGATAACAAAAGACAAGCCCCCTCCTTCTCCCCCTAGTACATATCTTATGTATGTATCTTTGGAAAAATTTACTAAATCCCTATCTATAGTTTTTGCTTGTATAAAACTTTTTTATGATACGATTTTGACCAACTTTAATATTTAATATATCTTAAAATAATTATTCAGTTGAAAAATAGCGTGCTTCGCGTGTTTACCAAAGATTATTTTATAATATTACTAATTTTCATATTTTTGTATGCAATAGTTTTCTTAATACTAGCGAGAAAAAAAAAAGCGTAAGTCATTTTTTTTTCTTTCTAAAGAATAGAGAGAAACTAATGTTACTATTGAGCATTTTTCTACATCGCTTATTTATTTCTTATCAAAAACTCATGGTTTCGAGGTGATCACATGTTAAGGAGCATCTAATTATATAACTCTTGCAAATTAGATTTATCTAAGCTGAATTAAATGAAACACGAGTATCGATTTATTTTTATTTTGCGTATCTCGCTTCCTAAAAGACTGAAGATATTTTAAATTAACTATTTTTAGAATTAAAAAAAAATTGCTATCTTGTCGGCGGAAAAAAAAGCTCAAAATGAATAAACGTGCTTGGAAAGCAATAAATTTGGAGGTGAATGACTTTTCCCTCTTTTAGAAGTACCTATCGACGAATGGATTACTATAATTTTAGCAATTATTTGTTCAGTGTATTATGGTCCTGTTATAACTAATTGTGTCATTTTTTATTGTTTCCCAATAGCTTTTATAGTACTGTTAAAAGTAAATTTCGTTTCTGTATCTAAAATTATTATAATAAAAACGTAATTTATGTCGGTTTGTTTTTTTAAGTGTCTGTATTATTATCTGATTAATTAATTCAGGTTATTTAATCAGATTACTATTTAGTCTGATTTAATATTGATTATTTTCGATTTTATTAGTTATTCTGAATTAATCCTGATTATTTAATTATACTAATTCTGATTATTTTAATGTTCAAGCTCTGAGTTTGAAATGTCTGTTAAATATGTGTTTTATTTCATATTATCACAATAATTAATAATATCAGACTTTCAAACAAAAGTTCCCTGGATTTTAAAAAATACTGTGTATAATAACTAATATATTTAATAAATTGATTCAATGTCAATACATTAAAAGCTATATTTTCTGCATTATCTCATGCCAGAATTTAACTCTTTGAGCAGCCGGAGCAATGGCTCAAGATTTCGCTATTTACAACAATCTCTTTGATTCTGAATATTTTAGTGTTTAAGCATTGGGTTAGACAGGTCTATTCATATAAGAAGTATAAAAATATACATTTATAAAAAAATAAATATTATTTTCAAGTCTCTATCTTGCATTTATAAAACTGTTTAAAATAGCATGCTATAATCTTCAAAGTTTAAAATAATGTTACTTAATTAGGTTTTTAAAAAAAAATCCAAATTTTTTCATTAAAAAATATATATCTTTTTATTACTGTTCATATTCATGCGAGAAACATCAGAAATTATTGACATTTGCTCATTTCACTTTTCTTTTTTTTCTGCGATAACTTGCATATTATATATTTATTAATTGTTTTCTTAATGCAATTTTCAGATTCTGCTTTGAAGATTTTTCTTTTTATTAACTTAAAGGCCAGAGTGGGCGAAACACCTTCGCAAAATTTCATTGCTTCTTTTTTTAAGGGTTCCTGTCTCATTGTTGAAAAAACTGACAAAAAAAACTTCTGTTTCTTTGATGATTAAAATATTGCCTCATTGTTAAACAATTTCCACCATCTCTTCTTCTTCTTCTTCTTCTTCTTTTTAATGCTTTTGTTACTTAATGCTACATTCGAAATTAACCAACTTTCTCTGGTATTTTAAATATCGTTTCATTGTTAGCTAATTTCGATTATAATATCCTTTTTAACGCTTCATTGTTAGAGAAAGTTGTGTTCGGAAATATATTTAGGGCGTTTAATTAAGTGGCATTCCTAGCAGATTTACATAAATTTGGTTTATAATGGGTTAAAAAGGCTTCAAGGCACGACGATGCACCATTTTAAGAGGAATGCATATTTTCCCTTGTTGCATAGTTCGAGTAAATATTGCACTTTTTGTTGATAAAGTAATATTGATGTAAAAGATGATGTGTGGAAATTAATTCTTTGACGCAGACTGCATTAAGGCTGTTCTCAACTGCTCTGCTCAACAAGCTCAAAAAATTTTTTTGTTACATTTACGAATTCATTTTTTTACGGATGAAATTGGAAAGCCTGACTATGGAAGCGACTTGGAACCGAATTGAATTGATCAATAAATTTACCTATTGAGTCAAGCGTTTTCGATTACTTGACAAAGATGTTTTTCACTCCAGTTTGAGTGGCTATTCTTCTTTCGCGCAGAAATTTGGTCCAAAACGCCCATTTCGACATTATTTTGTGAAAAATGTATTGTTTACCCCCCCCCCCCCAAAAAAAAAAAAAAAAAATATTTTGATTAAAAGTTTCTGACAAACAACACCTGCTAGTTTCATGCATTTCTGAACAAAAATAAATTAAAACTTATCTCATAAAGCTGCTTTTTTTAGGAGGGGGTATGAACAGCCTTTTAGCGAGTTACAGATGGCAAAATATCCTACCAGTAGTTGACCAAATGAATTCAATGCAGGCAAAATATCCTACCAGTAGTTGACCAAATGAATTCAATGCAACGACATGTTTATTATATTTCCTGGTTTTTACGTTTCAGATGTAAACTGACATGGTTGCTACAACCTTAATGTAGGTCCTCTAATTGACAAAAATGAAATGCGCTGAAATTAAATAGAAACAAATTTATAAACACATAGATTTTTAATTACGATTTTCCCAATGAATGATTAACCTCTTCAGATTGCATGGTTTATTTATGTACATTTTTAAAATTTAAGTTATGGATTTATATTAACAAACTGATATGTAAGAAAGATTGAACGGCGAAAAAAATTTAAATTTATTTTTTGTACATAGTATTTGATGATACAAGGGGGCTCAAAAATTCTTTGACAATTTCTTTGGTTTTTTTTTTTTTTTTTTTTTTTTTTTGGGGCAAAAACATTGAAAAAAAATAAAATAAATATGTACTAATGGACTCTAAAATGGTACCTTAACATACAATTAAATTATTTGCATTTTTATTTTTGTACATTTCGTACATTAAGTCATTTTTATTTAACTCGTAGCTCGCTAAAAAAGCGCTATAAGAAACAAATTGCTATTTGGTTTTGTTCTGTTATCTCTCATGCTCCATTCACATAGATTTCTCTTTTTTGAACATTTTTTTATATGCATAAAATAAATAAATAAATAAATAAGATGTGTATTTTATAATACGTACTAAGTCTGAAGAAGTTAAACAAAAGAAATCAATCGAAAATCTAAAAATTAATCTTTAAACTTTGATATACATCTTTAGCAAACTGTCTTTATTTTTCTCTTTTGATTCAATGAATCCATATATTTATTGTTATTTTAAATTTAATTTGTGTTTATTACTTTCTAAGTTATAAAAGGAATTAGCAATCATATGTACTATTATATTTCGCTTTAATGTATGCATAATTGTTGAAACAAGTCTAAATTATTCGAGTTGGGACCTTTTGTATTGATGGGAAAATTTTTCCACTTTTTTATCCCATCTTCATTTTTTGATATAACTATCACTAAAATGAATCTGTTTCTATCGGTTAATATCAACTTCTTTGTTTTATATTCATTGGTTTTCTTTCATGAGCATTAAAACTGTTAAACATCATTATGATAAATATCAACGACTTTCAAACAAGTTTCAATAAATAATGCTGAATTCTAATTGCAATAAATAAAATTTATATCACATTTTTTACAAAACAGTAGGTCTAGTTTTATATTTAATGATTATTAAGATGGTTAAAATTTTGCTTTGAGTTAAAATTTTGAAGTTTTTTGTGATTAACCACATTATTTGTAAACAAAATCACATAATAAAACTTCTCAAAGATTTTTTTTTTGTTGTTATTGAAAATTTATTAAAAAAGTGTGTTGATTTAAAATCGTCATAACTCAAAATATTATTTGGATAATTTCTTTTTTCTTTTTTTTTTTTTTTTTTTTTTTTTTAAGATTAAATAAGCAGAAATATACAAGTTTTAATTTTGATTCAGCATTTAAAAAACATTAATTTATATAAAAATTAAAAATAATTTAAATATTTTAAACAAAAATTAAAAATATTTAAAAAAGTGTTGTAACTTAAAAAAAATCGTATTTTCAAAAATAAATATATATATTTTAAATTTGCTGAATAAAAATTAGAGTAAAACAATAGAAAAAGACATGTTTCAAACTTAAACTATTTATCTTTAACGATTCTTGAGTTATAACAATTTAAATGCGAGATATAGTGACAAAACCCATCATGAAGAAAAACGCATTTTTTCAAGAAATCGTTATCATAACAACCATTGACTGGAAGCCAGATTATGAAAATAAATCAAAACGAAAGAAATAATATTTCCTGTTTCAATTAAGATATTAAACATGATTTAAATATTTTAAACAGAAAAAGAAAGAAAGAAAGAAATTTTTAGTACAATAAAATTATTTTAAAAAAAATGATGATTTTTGTGTCTCGGACCCCCTTAATGAAAGTTTGAAATTGAAACCAAAATTTTGTTTTAATGTAGTGTTGTTGTCCGCAACAATTTTATTATTATTATTATTATTATTATTATTATTATTATTTTTTTTTTAAACAGATGGTGTTATATTTTTAGTGTTAGATATTTTAATTCATTGATACTAAAATGAATCATGGAAAATAATACTCAGACTGAAAATAAATTTTTTTTGAAAAGTAGGTTTAAATTAAATAAATCTGATGGAAACTGTGATGTATCAAATAAAGGTTTAAAAAAAAAAAAAAAAAAAAAAAAAAAAAAAAAAAAAAAATCAGCAATTAAAGGTACTGTAAAATGGATGGACCGCCTTGAAATGTTTCCCTTCGAGTCGACATTAATTTTACCGCGGCAATTGTGTCCATGAAGTAAAACTTGATTTACAGGCTGAGGGAAACTTTCCTATTATCCCGAAGATAACGTCACATTATTATTTATTGTTGCCGTTTTCTCTCCCAACTATATAGATTTTCGTGCTAATGGTGAGCTTGGTGTTGAAATGGAATGTAGGAGGTGGGGAGTAGAAAGAGATGAAAAATTGCCCCATTTTTAAGGAGCTGTCATTACTTTATAAAATGTATTTTTAAGCGTCATAAAACGTTCATTTTCAAAAATATTGCCACTTTTGTTTTTCTTCAGGGTGTCTATACCTTTCGAGCTGAAAAAAAAATATTAATTTAAAGTCACATTTGAACATGCTGCTATTTTATTTAGTAATTGTTTTATAAATACAAAAATAAAAGTTAAAACTCTTTGCTTTGAATTATCTTTTTTTTTTTTTTCTTTTCTCTCCATTCCCTTTTTACTTTCTTCTATCTTTACAAGAAGAAAGTATTGGATTCATGAAAATTTTCGACTTCCGGTTTTCGACGGATTTATACGTTTTAGAAGGTCCTGAACACGTTTTGACTATTTTTAGAAAATGTCTGTCTGTGAGTCTGTCCGTCCGTCTGTCTGTCTGTGTGTCTGTCTGTATGTGACAAAAAATTTGTGGGCGCTCTATCTCAAGAACTAATGCTCGAAATTTCATAAAATTTTATATTCAGTTAGACCTTGATATGAATTAGTGCCTATTGGTTTTTGGTGAAAATTGGCCTGCAGGTGGCGCTGCTATACTACGTTTTTCATGATTTTCAAGATTGCTATATCTCAAGAACTAATGCACAGAATTTCACCAAACTTTAAATTCTGTACCCCCTTGATATCATAGACGCTGATTAAGTTTTGGTGTAAATTGGCCAGCAGGTGGCGCTGCTATGCCACGTTTTTCATGATTTTCACGATAGCTATATCTCAAGAACTAATGCACAGAATTTCACCAAACTTCAGATTCCGCAATACCTTGAGATACATAGCCGCTGATAAGGTTTTGGTGTGAACTGCCCTATAGGTGGCGCTGCTATGCTACATTTTGTACGATTTTTGCGATAGCTATATCTCAAGAACTAATGCAGAGAACTTCATCAAATTTTAGATTCTGTTACACTAGAATATATAACATAATTAGACGCTGATTACATTTTGGTATTAACCTTGCAACAGGTGGTGCAGCTATGCTGCATTTTGCACGATTTTTCCGATAGCTATATCTCAACAACCAACGCACAGAATTTCATCAAACTTCAGATTTTGTCACAAAATGACATGTAACATTACACGATGATTACGTTTTGTTATAAATCCTTCAACTGATGGTGCTGCTGTGCTATATTTTACACGGTTTTTTTTTTAAACTAGCTATATCTCAAGAATTAATGCACAGAATTTCATCAAACTTCAGATTCTTTTACACCATAACATAATTAGACGTTTTTTTACGTTTTGGCATAAATTGTCCAAGATATGGTGTTGCTGTGTTACTTTTGCAAATTTTTTGTTATAACTATATCTCAAGAACTAATGGACGAAATTCCATCAAATTTCAGATTCTGTTAGGTCTTGACAAAAATAGATGCTTATTAGGTTTTAGTATAAATTATCCAACATGAGGCACTACTAAGCTCATTTTCTCAAAATATTAATTAAATTTTGCGTTTTAGGCTTTTCGGATACCAGAATCTCATTAGGCTAGGTCAAATGTTCGAGGAAATTCGATAGTGGGTAACTTTGGGGTCACCACGTTTTTTTTAAATATTAAAATATACTTATGAGATAGAAGAAAGTTTTGGGATTGACACATCCAACTAGTTTATTATTATTAAAACATCTCGTTTTTATCCACGTGTATGTTTCATGTCCCATTTCTAATTTTTCATTTCTAATTTTGGTTTGAATACTTTTTTTTTATTTATAAATTATGTAATTATTATATTCATATGAATTTCATTGATTTAACTTTAACAAATATGCTTAGAACACTAAGTTACTACTTGAAAATATGTACCGTTAATGATGTAATTTATTACCAAACTTAAGAATTTAAGTTCATTATTCAATTGAATTTAATATTTTGTTATTATTATCATATGTTAATTATGTATAGTTATTTTAAAATTAATTGTAGGACAACGTTTACATATTTTCTCTATTTTTTATGTAAATACTTTACGATTATATGTAAGTTCAGTAGTCACATAATAATTGTAATTAGGATTTGGCCTGTTTCAGGTGTATTTGCTAGGGTCACATGATCATTTTTTTTTTTTTTTTTATCCAGTTGTTTCTATGTTAAAAATGAAAACTAGTCATTATCTTTTAAAAAGTGCTTTTAGACTGTTTTAAAACTGCTGCTTAGAGTAAATTTAGTTTAATGTTTCATTACTTTTCTTTTTTAATAACAGTCTCTTGCAAAAGTCATTTACTTCATTTTAATAAATATTTTATTTTATTTTGACAAGATTTAAATAAGTTAAAGAAGAAAAAACTCCACACTTTTTCAAAATTGA
Source organism: Maratus speculifer (assembly GCA_964019185.1). NCBI lineage: Eukaryota > Metazoa > Arthropoda > Arachnida > Araneae > Salticidae > Maratus > Maratus speculifer. The sequence continues at coordinate 363,681,956 of OZ025290.1, read as the reverse complement.
GTATTAATGCAGAAAAATAAAAAAGCAATTTTCTTTATTGAATAAAAAACTTAAATAGTATTAACTCGTTCCAACGCTTTTAAATACAATATTTTGATTCTGGTTTAGCTAATAATTCAAAAATTATAATAATGGAATAGAAAAAATTAAAAAAAAAATTGTTTGCTTCAAAATTAAAGTAACAAGATATGACATTTCTGTTTGTTTCTTTTATATTTTAAAGGAAACAATCGATAATCCACGGTGACCTTTTCTATGCTGTCCTTGTTATCGAGAAAAGCTCCTTTTTTTCTGTTTTCTTATTTACGTAATTCGTCAAACAAACTATTTGTGTAATAATGCATTATGCATGATCGATTGGTTTCTTCGCATAATTTTCTTAACACCGATTTTCAATATGTGTTTGAATTGTGGTTGGAATTAAATTTTCTTGAAAACATTTTATTTTTTAAATGGCAGTTTGTTATTATCAGAAAGAGATTAATGGAAGAATATTTTGCAATGGCGGAATTTTTTGGATCTGTGCGAAGTGTATGTCTGTAAATAGATAGTTTTATTTTCATTGTTAATTTATATTTCGTGTTTTTTTTTTAATGATGATTTCTAAAATTAAAGCCGTTTAAATCAGGGCTGGCAAGTTTCTGCCAGTAAGTGGCAAAAACTGGCAGAAACTGAGAAGTAATACTAATAAGAACCTTAACCTGCAATGATTCATAATTCACACTTGTATTTAATGTATAAAAATTTAGTTAAAAAATAAGCTATCATAAAAGCTAACACTGCATTAAATGAGATTTGAATCTTGCATTTGTGAGTTTAAATGATATTTCCATCATTAAATAAAGCTGAGTAAATTTTATGAGCAGCTGCAATATTACAATCATGTTTTTTACTTTGTTTTATCCAAATTATTATTTGTTATTTATCATGAATAAAATGTAAAAGCAATTGAGTACTACTAAAAAAGTCTCAGATTATGTCTTGAAATGAATTTATGCCAGTTTTTGCCAGTTTCTACCGGTTAAAACTGGTTTAAACCACTTTCTGCCACTTGTTTCTGCCGGCAAAAACCCAGCCCTGGTTTAAATGTAATTTTCCCCCCATCCCCAAATCGCCCTACATTAAAAAGTTAATACGCCAAACGAGTTCTATTAATTAAATTACATTAGTGTATTATTTTCGTTAGGTATAAACAAATTATATTTAAAATCTTTAAAATATTAGTATGGCACTAAAATGGTATTAAAACATAATAATCTTAAAAAATATCAAAGTATGTTTCTAAAGAGCGTTGCCTCCAACGACTTATAAGAGAAAATTTTCTATAAAAATGACCTTACTATCAAAGGCGACTTCTTATCTACAATCAGGTTTACTTTTCAAAATCACTATCGTCTAAAGTAATATGTTTTTCCTAAACAGGTAGAAAAAAATCTAAAAAAAAAAAAAAAAAAAAAAAAAAATCAGAGTAATATTTGGCATAGAAGATTTATTACTCTACGTTACATAAATTCATTGACTGTTACAAACTACCTAGTATAAACTTTAAATAATTTATAGTTTATATAAAAGATGGATAATAATACAGTTGTTATATGTTTAAAAATATATGCATTTTATGTAAATTTCCGAATTCTTTCGGTCATCAATCCCGCAGCAATCGTCAGGGAATATTTCCATTAATTCTCGTCCCGCTCATTCAAAATTCTCACTTCTTTTGAAATCGGAGAGTTTCAGAGGACGTAATGAATGGAACAACAATGACTGAAAATGTTCCCTGACGATGGCTGCTCAATTGCAGATCGAAAGTACTCGGAATTTTAAATAAAATGTATATTTTAAAACTTGTAACATCTGTAGTATTATTATTTGTCACTTTTTAAGAATGATGAACTTTTATAATTTCATATTATTTAGTTTATTGTTTAGGTTGGACATATTATTAGTCATATTATTTAGATTGGATCAAGATGGAATATTGCACTACGCGTTATGATTTTATTCATTGTCAATATTTCGACTTAACCTTTAACAAACTGTCTTCCATTGTGTTTCGATTCAATGATTTACATCGATTGCTAGTTTAAATTTGATTTTTATTTTTAGTATTTTCTAAATAAAATGTAACATTTTTATGTTCTTTTTTCCTTTTTTTTAAATAATTATTTTTTAAAAGGTTACGAAATTTTAAGAATTTATTATCTCTTGCATTTTTTTCTTTGGATCATTTTCATGCCTGATTATAAGGAAAAAACGGGTTATTATTTTATTTTGCTTCTATTAACAAAAGAAAAACTTCCACGTACCTGTACGAGTATAAACTGATGAAAATCTAGTTACCAGCATTTCTTGCATCACCAGTTTTTATCTTTCATTGATATGAGTTTTTTATTTTCAATTGTGCTTGGCAGTGGTAATTACGGGTGGGTATAAGTGGGAAGCAGGACGATTCGGTCCCGCCATTTCGGTCCCGCCGTTTCGGTCCCGCCGTTTCGGTCCCGAGACGTTTCGGTCCCGAGACATTTCGGTCCCGAGACATTTCGGTCCCTGGCCATTTCGGTCCCGAGACGTTTCGGTCCCTGGCCATTTCGGTCCCGAGACGTTTCGGTCCCGAGACATTTCGGTCCCGAGACATTTCGGTCCCTGGACTTTTCGGTCCTCAGACATTTCGGTCCCTTCTCCAGCAAGCTGAAATTTTGTGCACGGGAAATATCTGACATAATTTTATAGGGAACATTTTAGAGTGTTGAATTCAGGGACTGGTCATTCCCCCAGAGCTATCAATGCCCCCCCCCGGAAATTTTGAGATTTTGTGTTTTCAGTGGTAAAAAAGTGTAATCCCCCCAGGACTCTATTGAATCCCCCCGGAGTCACAGAAGTCCCTCCCGGAGAAAAGTGTCTGAATTCAACACTGGTTTTTTAACTGAAAGCCACATAAAGTTTTAGTGTAATGCGATTAATTAGAAGTAAGAAGTACCCAAAAACCGCTTACACGTATAACTCGGATCCAAACTCAAACATATTGCAGAGGATCCAAACGCCATGCAAATTTCATATGACAGAAGTAATTGTTTTCAGGAGATGGGGGAGGATTGTTCTGTGGATTTATATGGAAGTTCCTCAATCAGGAAGATCTGGTAATTTAAAAACACGTATAAGTCAAATTTAATTTGCTTAAGCAAATGTCCATGGCCTACACATTTTCAGTTGCATATAATTTGTACAATATGTGTTTAATAATGAAAAAAAAATCTGCCAATAGTTTTAGAAATCTTTATTTCATCCTATTATTTAACGGCACATCATTTTTAAATTATGGCATTTAACAATTTTTTTTTTTTTTTTTAAAGGGGTTTTTAACATGGAATTGTGATAAAGCCACATTATTTTTTAAGTTCTGCATCAGGATTGACTAAAACATTTTATTTTTTAAATAATTATTTTATTTCGCTATTAAAAAAACTATTTAAAAGTTTGCGTTAATCTTTTTACATATAACAATTATTGCTACGAAATAACTTTTTACGTGTAACAACCTTTTTACATATAACAATGCAGGAATTACAAATCCTTTTTAATACATTAAACACTTTTTATGCTTATTACATTCAAAAACTACGAGCGAAATAAACACAAGTCAAATCTGGGAGGTCCGTCCGCATTTGAATTCCAGAGTAAAAACTACATTGTATTATAGAATGAGAGATTTCATCTGACAAGTGTATAAAGATCAAGATAAGTAGAATAAAGCTAACTACCTAGCTTTTCTAGCTATCTTGTATAAAGATGACTATTTGTTCAGATGGGCGTTGACAATTGATTGACATGCAGAATTTTTGCTTAAAAGAGGTTAATAGTAGTACTTAGCTGATACTTATATGCATATATTTCAAATTTTATAGGAACACCAACATAAAAAATTATAAGTGTTTAAAAATTCCCGGCACTCGGTTTTGATTTGTTTCTTACTTAATGTTATACATTATTTTATTAAATGATTAACATAATCTTAGAAAATTTTAAAGCATTAATAATTATGCTGTTAAATTAAAAAAAAAATTAAAAATTAAATTATTTTTATCAAACATATTTATCAATAAGAATTCAAAATTATTTTAACTATTACTTGTTTAAGTGACTTATTTATCAATTACTTGTTTAAAATCTAGTTTATAGCTCTTATTATAGCAAAAATGAAAAAACATATTTTTTAAATTTCAGCTACTATAATGTTATCAAGTTCATTAGGATATATAAAAATTATAAGTATTCTCAAAATAAATATGTTATTTATTCCTTTATTGGTTAGTTTATGATATTTTTCTTACTCTTTAAAAATAATTAATTAATATATGATTGCTTTTTGCGAACTGTAAACTATAACATTGTTTCAGAAAATTTAAATCTGCATCTGGAAAATAATGTTACCTAACACTGTTAAGAAATATTTTTACGCATTGTTACAGTGTTGCATTATTATGTTTAATTAATTATTACGTTACGTTACTGATTTTTCAATAATAATAATAATAATAATAATAATTTCCTTTTTTGAAATAAATAATAATTTTTGAATAAAAACTTATGGTGATGAATAATTGCTATAAATTAAATCTCAAAACAGTTAGTGATTTTAAAATTAAAATCAAATTAATATTTTATTAAATATATGTATTTTTAATTTAATGAATCTTTATTTAATTAAATAGATAAAATTATTAATACGCATTTCAAATTTTACTTTAAATAAACTCAATAAATAATCTGTTTTATATTCAATTTATCATTATGTTTTGTAGTAGTTATAAACTGAAACTCATTGTTTACCTGTTTATTTATTTTATATTTAAAGTTACTGAAATTTAAAACTATTAATTCAATCAATAATAAAATTAAAATAAGAATTGTCAACTTTTTTTCTGTGAAAGTGGGAGCGAAAAGGTAATGCAAATAAATAAATAAATAAATAAATAAACGATAAATTAAAAAAACTTAGTTTTGCCAGTTAAAATTTGAAAATAAAATTATTTAAAATAATAATTACATTATTATATAAAATTGAAAAATAATCATTTTATACAAAGAAATAAGCCCACTTTCAATAAAATTAATTCACAAAAATTGTCTTCATAAAGTGAGAAAACTGTGAAAAAAAAAAAAAAAAAAAAATTGCAACCAATAATTATTACATAAAAAAGGTCGTTGGAGCATTTTTATTTTTTAAACAAAAAATTTTCGTAGCACGCCTAGTTAGGAAATCACTAATTTAAAGATTCTAAGAAAGTGTGCTAAAACAATCAATAAAATATGTATTTTAGTTTTTTATATAGATAAAATACCTAATACAAAGAATATATGATAAAACTTAAAATATTCATTATGTTAAATAATAATAATAAAGACAGTGTAAAATTATATAACATTATTTTATCAAATTTTCAACTTGCTGTGATTTTATTATCACGAGTTACAATAGATTAAACTTATTGGACTATTATATTCAGCTTTGTATAAAATTTGAGGGAAGGGGGGCAGGAGAATAAAAATATTAAAAAAAGTAGGCCTTCATCAATCAGAAACCAAGTTATAAGGTGGCCGGTAAAGAAATAGCAAGCGACCGAAATGGCCAGGGACCGAAATGGCAAGGGACCGAAATGTCTCGGGACCGAAATGTCTCGGGACCGAAATGGCCAGGGACCGAAATGTCTCGGGACCGAAATGTCTCGGGACCGAAATGGCCAGGGACCGAAATGTCTCGGGACCGAAATGTCTCGGGACCGAAATGGCCAGGGACCGAAATGTCTCGGGACCGAAACGGCGGGACCGAAACGGCGGGACCGAAACGGCGGGACCGAAATGGCGGGACCGAAATGTCGTGTACCCGTATAAGTGAGCACGCCATATTTAATTAGCGGTCATTACGTCATGAGCTGTTCGCCTGAGCCTCAATGCTAGCCATCACCGCAAATGTAGCTTTGAGGATAACAATCGAAAAGTCATTGTGGTAGAAAGTACTTATATTTTCTTAGCGTCCCAGCCGCACTCAATATTTTTTGTGGCCCGTAAACATATGTTAACGACCTTAGGCGGGCCGCAACTCACTTGTATAATAATGTAAAAAAAAAAAAAAAAAAAAAAAAAAAAGTAATAAAAATTAGATTTAAAAAAAAGCTTTGTATAATATTACCAATACGTTTGAATGTTGGACGAGGAAGAAATGTTACCAAAAATTTTAGCACCATTATTTCCAAACAATATGCTTTGTGGTAAATTTCTATTGCAAGTGTTGTGGAAGTATGCCACAAAAATTGTTGTTTGAAAATTGGGATGTAAACCGTTTTTGCTGCTTTTTTTTTCTTTATTTCTGGCAACAAATGTTCAACCCCCTCAATGAGCCGTACTAACTGTATAATACGAGATAATAATAATAATGATAGTACTAATATAGCAATGCAAAATTTCTAAGTTGTAAAGGAAAAAAAAATCAGATTTCCTTTAATAAATCAGTCTTATTTTTAATGTGAAAATTTATTATTATTTTTTAAATATAGAAATATGTTATGAAAATTTCATTAATTTGGAAATTAATTTCATTGATTGGTGTTAAAATTTAACCCTTTGAAGAAAAAAAAAATCTACGTAATAAACCTCAGCAATTTATATCAATTTCAAAAAATGTAAAAAAGTTTAATATAATTAAAACGCGCCTCAGACAATGTTTTCCTACTATACCATTATGAAATGGAATACTTTTGTGTGACTGTAAATAAATAGAAAATATTCTTTGCACAACAGATTGTACAGAATTTATATTTTAGTACATACCTCATACATGCATATAAATTGTATTATATTCGAAAGAGTATAACACCATTAAAATGCACTTGAAACTATCTTTTCCCATTGGTCGTAATGTAACGGAATACTTTTGACTGTCACTGTAATTGAACTATTCGTTCGATTTTCATAAAATTTGAAATGACTCGACAAAATTGAGCAATAATTATGTTTTAAATTTCAAACGATTCGGTTGTGTAATTCTTGCGTTGTTATATGCGGACGGAGGAACTGAACGACGACTGTAGGTGTTATGCATTTATATAGTTACGAACACACCTAAAAACGAGCCCTTTGGGATTCGAATTACAAGCGCACCTGTTTCAAAATCTTGCCCCTCCCTGGATTTCTTTCTACCAGCGCTGGTTTTAAAAACTGAAAATTATAGCTATCATCCAGAATTATACTCATCTTTACGATATCTTGAACGTTTGGAGGAAAAGATTTGGTGAATGTCTCTATGGCAACGCCAAGGAAACGGAAGATATAATTCAATATAAAACAATGTGAGGACCGACGTGATATCACTGGGGAATTCCGCTGGAATTCGCCATTTCACAGAAGGATGCCCTCATGTATATATTCAGTTCAGCGCATCCTCTTCACTTTCATATTTTCGTCTTTTATTTAACAAAGACGAAGAAAAAGGAAAACGAATAAAGAATAAAGAAAAGCTTTTTAGATTTTTAAAGATATTTTAATTTATTCCTTATCTTATTATTTCAGAGGACGATCGACATTAAAGAGAACAAAAATACTAAATTTCGTTTTTGTATTAAAATTTATTCTTAAAATAATGTATCGATTCAGATCACCGTATTTTTGGCTGACGTATTTTCACGCCTCTTTTAAAATTAAGTGAAGAAAATAACGCATCATAGCTTATTTTATCAAATAACATTAATAATTAATTAAATAAATAAATAATAAAAATAAATTAATTAATTTCCGTGGTTTATTAAGTGGTAAGGCGTAGGCTTTATAAAAGGTGTTGGGTTCGAATTACAGTTAAGGGTGCTAGTCACTCAGCGGCCGAATTCATTTACGTAATGTTAAGTCTATGGGCATTTGATGTATTCAAAATATCTCCTTAAGGGATTGATATTTTAAAAGTTTTTTTTTTCAGTATTTTCTTAAAGGATGCCCCTTTTTTTTTCTTAGTTGTCAAAATATTTCTAAAATTTACGACCAATTAATATTTTATGTTTTAAAAACTGACGAACTGGAAGTAAAATTTTAACACTTCATATAAAATTATGTGTAGATTTTAGAACTATTTAAAAACTAAGGGGAAAAATTACATCTTTTAAGAAAAGAACACTGAAATAAGAATTTAAAAATATGAATTCCTTGAGGAGATATTTCGAATATAAGAATGCATCAAACGCTCCTAGACTTAACATTACAGAGAGGAATTCGGTCGTTGAGTGACTTTCAGATAGATAAAGGTACAATATAAAATTAATTCATATTAAAGTGCATTATTATGTTTATTTACGTACCTCTTGAATTTATTTATAAATATTTTAAAAGAAAAAATGATTTAAATGAATGATTTTTTTAATTAAAAAAAATCAATTGATTTAAATGAAGGAACCATGCTTTTGCATGTTCATGGAAATAATATTTGTAAAGTAAACGTCGATGTTATAAATTATAAAATAAAAGTAATAATTGATAAAAGGTGACAATTGTCTAGGAAATGAAAATAGTTTTAAAACTACTAATAATAAATTATAATAGTCTGATGATCGTACCGATAAGGGCTTCCAAGCAACGAAAATAATTAAATTTTTTATATCAAATTCATTTATGGGTAATTCCATGAGCACATGTCATGTAAGTCACATGCTACGATTTTGAATACCAGCATTTTAGAACGGAAAAATGTTACTTATTTTATCAGAGATATTTCATTAATTGAATAAGACCATGCAAACCTTTCGAAAATAATGGTGGCCAGCAATTTAGCAGTTACTAAAAATGTGACTTACACGACAAATGCTCATGGAAATACCCTTAGATAAACTGCCTATTCACTTTCAAAAATTCTCTTTAATAACATTAGATTCTCTACCTTATCAGAATTCGAAATGCTATTCACATCTAAACTACCAGCAGATATTGATGTGTCCGAGCAATGTTTCATTATCTCTAGGAGGAATGCAAATAAAGTGGGAGTGAAACACCCCAATATTTTTTATGCATGTATAATATTTGACTGAGAAAAGCCTATAAAATTTACTTGCTTCAGAATTTAACATTATTAATTTTTAGCGTATTTTGCTTTCAATTAAAGGGCTCATAAAAGTTTGAAATGTGGAAATTTAGTTGAAGTTTGATTGTAGATTTGAAAGCCCGTAATTAAGTTAGATTAATACTTTTTCTTATTTTTGTTTATTTATCTTTTATAGAAATAATAAACTTTGTTAAATTAAGACAAAAGTTCTAATATTGTACGTCAAAAGTAATCTTGTAAAAGTAGTCTTGCCATGATTTTGAAGCCCGATACTTGTTTAGTGTCGTCATATTTTCTTTAAACGCTCTCGGATATACTGAAAACAAACAAGCAAAAAAATAATAATAAAATGCAATAAAAGATTCAAAAGCCTAATTTATTCTAATTAAATTTTATTCTATTTTTTTTATAATTTTGGGGGAAAAAGAGCAATGTTATGTGTGTTACTTTTTCAGGCGCACAGTGTTTAGAGAATTTAATTTTCTTTATCTCATGATAGATAATTAGAAAACAATTTATGTGTTGTGTTCTGAAGTGATCGCTGCACGTAGCGCTCAAGATTTGGTAAGAAGGTATTTCAGTCACTTCTTGCCAAATCTGGCGATTTTTTAACAGTATGTATTTTTTAAATTCGTATGTTATCTACCGTTATAATAACCAAAAATAACTATTGAAATTTTGTATGGAGAGTTTGGATATTTCTGATTTAAAACAAATAAATAGATAAATAAATAAGTAAATAAAGTGGTCAGATGTGGAAATACTGAGCTCTATATTTGTAGTCATGCACCTAAAGGCTCTATTTTTTTAAAAAAGATTTTTTTATGCGATTTTTGTGTTTTATTTTGGCATAATTTTTTTTTTTTTAATGTATTAGCGATTTTATTTTACATTTGTGCAAGAATTCTGTTTACAATGTTTCATTATAGTATATTTTATCCTCTTTTAAATAGTTTATTTAAAATAATACAATTTTTGAATTTTTCGCTAATTTTTTAATTTGATTTAAAGAGACTTTCGCATTTTGCTACGAATTTTCCTTATTAATAAAAGGAATTCTGCTTCAAACTTTTAGCGTAATATAGCAAATTTTCTCCTTCTCGTCTTTTAAATTCTAAGCGATTTTTTGACATTCGCAAAAGGAAGTGAGTTTCAAACTAGTAGATTTTATCCTCCGCATGTTAATGTTTTTACAATTTTTAAAGTTCTTTTTATTTATTTATTTGTTTATTTATTTTGTCTTTTTCAGTGAATTTTATTAAAATCAATCGTGTTCCAAACAGCCTAATTATGTGCATTTTGCTTAAGTAATTTTCAATGCTATCTTTAGCGAGTTTTTTTTTCTTTCTTTTGCGTTTTGCTCCGATTTTTTGAACTCCATGAAAGAATTTAGGTTGCAATATTTCTGCCCATTGTAGTAAATTTTGTCCTGGGATTTTCGAATGTTTAGCGATTTCTTATGAAATTTTAGTGCTTTTTTCTTAGTTAGTATTTTATTTATTTATTTATTTCAATTGTATTCAAAGCTTTTTGGTTTTTCATTTTTAGTACTTTATAATAAAAACTCGTCTTCAAAACATTTATTATTTATTTATTTTTTATTTTTACGTATAATTTATTTGCGTTTATACTGTTGAACGATGCTTTTTGCTTTAAGCGTTTGAATTAAAACATTTCCCAAATGCTGCTTAGAATTTTGAGTGCTGTTTTGTTGATTGTTAACTTTCACCTTCTACGAAACAACCGCCGAAAATGAGGGCAAAAATGGGTTTATACGCCTGACCTGTTGTTTCCAGAATTAGATCACCTTTTTTATGTATTTACTGCGTGCGCTTTTTTTTTTTTTTAAATGAGTGTAACTGAAAGAATGCATTTATAGCTGTTTTACTTCGTGGTGTTCATTTTTTCGGGTATCTATACTTTAATTGCTCTTAAAACCATTATAAATCGTTTTGCATTATCTCAGTTTGTTTACATCGCCTCAATGGCAAGCATTCTATTGCATCTACTATTATCTTGTAGCAAGTGATATTTTTTAAACCTTTATATACTTTTTCAATAACAACACAGTTCGTTGCCTCCTCTCATGGTATTTTAACAGACTATTCGATGCTTCTCTTATTTGGCTGTATCGGGAAATAATCATGTTTACTAAGCGATTCAATATGGATGCTAAATACAGTTTGTGAATGACATTATATCTGTATTCCTTGCACTAATTTTATCGATTAAATTTCTGCCCTAAGTTTTCATTCATGTATCTTATATTCACTATAAAAACGATTATAGAGAGAATATCGCAAAATACGAAATTTGCAATCCGCACAGTAAAATTCTTATCAAATTTTATATAAAACTTTTTTTTTTTTTTTTTTTTTTAACATTCTAATCAAAAATTTCTTAGTATTTTCAAGAGACATTACACTTCTAATCGCACAAATAAAGCAATTAAGACTTTAAATTTCAGATTTCATTTTCCTGGCATGTTACACTGTGATATGTGCAAAGTAAAAAGTCTTCTGCTATACTGTGCACATGTCTTTTCTATTTTTTTAATTAATATTTATAACTTATAAAACACATATATGAGAAAAATAATAAATTCTATATTTTATAAATAACTTTCCATAATTAAAATAGAATTATCCTTGAAAATGTGTGTCATTTTCCTGGCTTGCTCATTTTTGTTCTTTATCAATTATAAATAAGGCGCTTCCAAGTAATTATTCTTATTTCTGACACAGTTCAAGTCAGAAATAGTAAAACCATAGCTTCCATCAAGATCTTTTTGATAATTCTTTGAAAATAATGTGTTTAAAGTCTTTGTAAAAACTGAGTACACTTTTATTATGTCATTTTTCTGGTTTCCATAAATTAACAAATAAAACTGAACATTGCATTGAATTTGAGCTACTATATGGAACCCATGTCCCTTTTAAACAAAATTAAAATGTTAAACCAAGAAATGGCGTATAATTATATAAAAATTAACTTATTATTTAAGCTCTTCCAAATTTGACAATTTTACATGGAGAATCCTCCATTCTCCGATAGAAAATAAATTTACCTCATGAAATTTTGAATTATTTTCAATGAATAATTTCAAAAGCTAATATAATGAAAATCTCACATTTTGTGATATTCACCCTACAGTGTTTGAAGATGCGTATTTTTTATAAATTTATTTTATTTATTTATTTATTTTTTCAGTTAAAGTGGGCAGTTTCAGGTTTAACATCTGTTCATAATTGAAGTAGAAATAATTAGAAATTTATTTAGAAAAAAAAAAAAAAAAAGGATGAAAATTTTCTAGTTTAATTTCAGTGTTATAATGAGATGATCTAATTTCCGCCCCCTTAAACACTTGTTTTTCCCAGTATGCGTTGTAAACTATACATCTGAATTAATGAGATAATTTATATTGTGTATTTTCATTTTTGTAGAGAACGGGATACAGCTTTTTTTTTTTTTTTTTTTTTTTGTAAATTAAAGAAGAAATTTCTTTTAAGAATATAAATAAATAAATAAAAATAAAAGTAGAAGAAACAATAAATACTGATCACATGTTAAAGATGAAAATTTTAATTGATAATTAAATTCATTGCTGTTTTAACTCATATGCAATTATAACCATAAAGTATGTTAAACAATTTATCGCCTTTGGCGGGTTAGGGGAAAAAGCTAAATATGTATTGGTTATTTCGGAAACTTGTTTTATCTTTCACTCTTTTATGCATTTTCATGAAACTAATATCATCTTATGAAGAAAATTTAATTTTTTACCAGGAATATGAATAGAATAGTACGCAAACAAACAACATTTGTTATGTTTTAGATAATGAAATATTCGTTAAACTCTAATTGATTTATTTGGATAATTAATGTTAACAGATGTAAATTTTCCAAGTGGGTGAAAAAAGTCTGGGCTAGGGCTCGAACCAGGGATGTATTGGCTGAAGCAGCCTATACTCTTCCAACTGAGCCATCCCGGGCGAATATTGGAGGTCCAACTAAACTTAACGATCACACAATCTGGTATGAAACTCTGGATCAGCTCAACACAATAAATCGAAGATCATTAATCGTGTTACAAATTAATCTAATATAATGTTACTGTTATTAAGATAAATGTAATTTTTTCTAAAATTTAGTCGGGAAAAAGGACCCGAAAGGGTTAAATAAGAGAGTGCAATGAATCTGACGCGTGATAGCTTTTAAATGCTTTTTCACTAGATCTGGAGTACGATCCACTTCTCACTTTCCTTCTGTCATGGAAACCGTGTTCCATGAGTTCGTGGGTTACGTACGAATGTCATAGAGTCGCCTCTCTCTGTTGTCTGCCGCATATTTATTTCAAGAGCTTCTCGACACGATCCAGTGGGTGTCTTAGATGAGTGCGCATACAGAACGTTTAATGCGAAAAAAAAGGACATTGCACCCCTATTTTTGCGCACCATTGCACTCGAAGATAGACATCTGCGAAGACTTGCCATAGACTTCGGCAGAATTATAACCAGTATTGCTGTTTATGATGAATTGTAGTTTTGTAACTTGGCCGAAATGGCCTCAGTCTTAAAGTGTAAATTTGGAAAACTTGCTTTCTCTTTCACTCTGTTGTATTCATATTTATGAAACCAATACAGTCAACTCTGTAAAATCCGCACACACCGTATAGCTAAGGCATGTCAAACTCGTCTCCCGCCGCGGGCTACATCAAATAAAGTAGACAATATTATTACAATTGCTCATAGTAGAATTCGTACGAACTTAACATTGCCTTGTTAAAGAAATATTTAAGTAAAGTTCCAAAATTATTATTACTCACAGTTTATTTTATCATATTTTTCGAAAAAGGTACTTGACCTTACTTTTGATCAATCAAATCTATAAAATTTAATTGGATTTTCTAAATTGTATTTAAAAAATACATTGTACATTGTATTGTACTGAGTAGTGTCGTTAATCTATTGTTTTACTAGATGAACAGACAGCGTGTACTTTTATTTTCCGGATGTTTTTTCCTTGAAATAAACACTAAAAACCATTTTGAATCAGAAAATGTATTTAATAAATTGTGTCTTCTATTTATGTGCTACGTGTTTCATTTCATTTATTAAGCTCATTTTCTCGTTCAAATAATGTTTATTTTACCAGAAAAAAGTTTGCTACCGAACATAGCTAGTATATACCTAATTGCTAACTTTTTTACTCACTAGGAAAATTACAACTCGTAACTTAATTAAATACAGCTAAAACGCTAAAGACTGGCAGGCTAGAGAGCAGTCATCGGTCGGCCAGTTGTGGTCCGCGAGTTATATGTTCTACATGTCTGGTAGGGGAGACCGGGGTACAATGGACCATGGTACAATGGTCTGCCCCCTGTTTTTGATATTTCTGTTTTGGAATGCTTCATATTTTGGTACATATATGGCAGCCCTGCTGTAGTGAATAGAAATTTAAAACCATGTTCATAGTTGACATTTTACTCATTTTATTCTTTATAGTTGATTTGAGAAGGAAGAAGTAAATATTTTCAATGAAACATATGTTGTTTTTTTTTCGTTAAAGATTTGTAATTTCGAAGACATTGATAAGTACAATAAAAAGCAAGGTACAATAAGTATCATGGTACCATGGACCATGGTACAATGGTCTGCCAACTGTTTTTGATAAGGTGGTCTGGTGTAATAACGCCAGGCGGGGTAATAACGCCAAGTGCTAATATTATGCATAATTATGAAATAATCTGGTAAATGACACCCGCATGTTCTCTGCGCAGAAGGGTTTTGAGTCTTGTAAATCGCAAAAGACAGCTTCAAGTTAATTTGTTTCATTTTTAGATCTTATTGTTTTTACAAGCAACTAAAATTAACGCTTGATCTAAAATTTGCGGGATACGTTTTGTGATGTGAAGACTATTTTTTTATTCGGAAATACTTTGTTAATTACATAAATTTGTAGTACATTTCATTGCCTTTCAAAATGTTGTTGAAGATTTTGGATATCTTCTCGAGATATTTTGTAATTTAAAATGTACAGCGCAATAACTATAACGGGGCAGTAACGCCAATCCTTGGCATTAATACCCCGGTTGATTCCCTACAGTGGCCGAGCTACATCTTAAATACTGATTCGAATAAACACAGTTAAAACTGTGCAATGTTTCTAATAATTCTATTTAAGCGGTCCTTTTTAACCAAAAAGAAGCTCACGGTCTGATATTATTTTGCCTCATCCCCCCTCCCCATACCACACCTTTTTTTTCTTACAATTTCATAAAAAATTGAACATTTTCAATAGCTTAGAGTGCAATTTGTCAATTTCTAAGTTTGTAGAGTTTGTATTTTTAGAATTGGGCAATCTACATGCAATTATTCCATCTTATTTCATACTTTTGTTTGCATGGCGTTATTACCCATATAGATGGGTAATAACGCCAAATAGCATTGCTCAAGAAATCACGCTATTACATTTTATGAATACATATCTGTTAAATTATTTTTTTATATAGATAGTCAATGAGTTGCTGTATCAAATCATATATTTGTTTCAAAAATACAATCTAAAACTGAGCCGTGAAAATTGGTAGAACCTTAACGTGGCGTTATTACCCCAGGGTACCTTATTTCTGTTTTGGAATGCTTCATATTTTGGTACATATATGGCAGCCCTGCTGTAGTGAATAGGAACCATGTTCATAGTTGACATTTTAGTCATTTTATTCTTTATAGTTGATTTGAGAAGGCAGAAGTAAATATTTTCAATGAAACATATGTTGTTTTTTTTCGTTAAAGATTTGTAATTTCGAAGACATTGATAAGTACAATAAAAAGCAAGACAATATATTATTGTACCATGGACCATGGTACAATGGTCTGCCCCCTGTTTTTGATATTTCTGTTTTGGTACATATATGTCAGCCCTGCTGTAGTGAATAGGAATTTAAAACCATGTTCATAGTTGACATTTTAGTCATTTTATTCTTTATAGTTGATTTGAGAAGGCAGAAGTAAATATTTTCAATGAAACATATGTTGTTTTTTTCGTTAAAGATTTGTAATTTCGAAGCCATTGATAAGTACAATAAAAAGCAAGACAATATATTATTGTACCATGGTACAATGGTCTGCCCCCTGTTTTTGATATTTCTGTTTTGGTACATATATGTCAGCCCTGCTGTAGTGAATAGAAATTTAAAACCATGTTCATAGTTGACATTTTAGTCATTTTATTCTTTATAGTTGATTTGAGAAGGCAGAAGTAAATATTTTCAATGAAACATATGTTGTTTTTTTTCGTTAAAGATTTGTAATTTCGAAGACGTTGATAAGTACAATAAAAAGCAAGACAATATATTATTGTACCATGGTACCATGGACCATGGTACAATGATCTGCCCCCTGTTTTTGATATTTCTGTTTTGGTACATATATGTCAGCCCTGCTGTAGTGAATAGAAATTTAAAACCATGTTCATAGTTGACATTTTAGTCATTTTATTCTTTATAGTTGATTTGAGAAGGCAGAAGTAAATATTTTCAATGAAACATATGTTGTTTTTTTTCGTTAAAGATTTGTAATTTCGAAGACATTGATAAGTACAATAAAAAGCAAGACAATATATTATTGTACCATGGTACCATGGACCATGGTACAATGGTCTGCCCCCTGTTTTTGATATTTCTGTTTTGGTACATATATGTCAGCCCTGCTGTAGTGAATAGAAATTTAAAACCATGTTCATAGTTGACATTTTAGTCATTTTATTCTTTATAGTTGATTTGAGAAGGCAGAAGTAAATATTTTCAATGAAACATATGTTATTTTTTTTCGTTAAAGATTTGTAATTTCGAAGACATTGATAAGTACAATAAAAAGCAAGACAATATATTATTGTACCATGGTACCATGGACCATGGTACAATGGTCTGCCCCCTGTTTTTGATATTTCTGTTTTGGTACATATATGTCAGCCCTGCTGTAGTGAATAGGAATTTAAAACCATGTTCATAGTTGACATTTTAGTCATTTTATTCTTTATAGTTGATTTGAGAAGGCAGAAGTAAATATTTTCAATGAAACATATGTTGTTTTTTTTCATTAAAGATTTGTAATTTCGAAGACATTGATAAGTACAATAAAAAGCAAGACAATATATTATTGTACCATGGTACCATGGACCATGGTACAATGGTCTGCCCCCTGTTTTTGATATTTCTGTTTTGGTACATATATGTCAGCCCTGCTGTAGTGAATAGAAATTTAAAACCATGTTCATAGTTGACATTTTAGTCATTTTATTCTTTATAGTTGATTTGAGAAGGCAGAAGTAAATATTTTCAATGAAACATATGTTGTTTTTTTACTTTCTTCTATCTTTACAAGAAGAAAGTATTGGATTCATGAAAATTTTCGACTTCCGGTTTTCAACGGATTTATACGTTTTAGAAGGTCCTGAACACGTTTTGACTATTTTTAGAAAATTTAATGCAGAGAACTTCATCAAATTTTAGATTCTGTTACACTAGAATATATAACATAATTAGACGCTGATTACATTTTGGTATTAACCTTGCAACAGGTGGTGCAGCTATGCTGCATTTTGCACGATTTTTCCGATAGCTATATCTCAACAACCAACGCACAGAATTTCATCAAACTTCAGATTTTGTTACAAAATGACGTATAACATAATTACACGATGATTACGTTTTGTTATAAATCCTTCAACTGATGGTGCTGCTGTGCTATATTTTACACGTTTTTTTTTTAAACTAGCTATATCTCAAGAACTAATGCACAGAATTTCATCAAACTTCAGATTCTTTTACACCATAATATAATTAGACGCTTTTTTACGTTTTGGCATAAATTGGCCAAGATATGGTGTTGCTGTGCTACGTTTTCGATTTTTTTTGTTATAGCTATATCTCAAGAACTAATGGACGAAATTCCATCAAATTTCAGATTCTATTAGGTCTTGACATAAATAGATGCTTATTAGGTTTTAGAATAAATTACCCAACATGAGGCACTACTAAGCTCATTTTCTCAGAATATTAATTAAATTTTGCATTTTAGGCTTTTCGGATACCAGAATCTCATTAGGCTAGGTCAAATGTTCGAGGAAATTCGATAGTGGGTAACTTTGGGGTCACCACGTTTTTTTTTTTTTTTTTTTTTTTTTTTTTTTTTTTTTTTTTTTTAATATTAAAATGTGCTTATGAGATAGAAGAAAGTTTTGGGATTGACACATCCAACTAGTTTCGTTAAAGATTTGTAATTTCGAAGACATTGATAAGTACAATAAAAAGCAAGACAATATATTATTGTACCATGGTACCATGGTACAATGGTCTGCCCCCTGTTTTTGATATTTCTGTTTTGGTACATATATGTCAGCCCTGCTGTAGTGAATAGGAATTTAAAACCATGTTCATAGTTGACATTTTAGTCATTTTATTCTTTATAGTTGATTTGAGAAGGCAGAAGTAAATATTTTCAATGAAACATATGCTGTTCTTTTTCGTTAAAGATTTGTAATTTCGAAGACATTGATCAGCACAATAAAAAGGAAGACAATATATTATTGTAACTAAAATAATTGAATATAAAATTTCTTTCTTTTTTTTATCAATTTTTTGTCAAAGTAACATATGGGGTACAATGGATCATCAGAAGCCGGGGTACAACGGACAATAGTCCATTGTACTCCAGTTCAATATTCTATGTTTTTTTAAAATTAAACATTATATGCGAAATTAAGAATTAATAAATTATTTTATTTTTTGTGTGTAAATTAACTAATGATTCATGTTGTGTAATGCATTTTTTAAATATTATCTACATAATATGTTTTCAAATTTCAAAATTAACCCAAATTAAACACCAAAAGCCAAATATTTTATTCATTATTATTATTATTGTTATTATTATTGGTCTTATTTGGTTTTTATAAACTTTCAGTTAATTCTGAATTCTTGCACATTTTGTTGATTTTGTAATAGAAAAAAAATTGCGATTCTGTTTTTGGAAGATTCATGTGCTGAAAATCAAACCAAAATCTATTTATTTTTTTCTATATTAATGATGAATCTCTTGTAAATGTTTAAGATATTGTAAAGATTCTTCCAGATTCTAATGATTTACAAGAAAGCAGCAGACTTTCAGTAACACAAATATCTTTTGATATATCAATTGCTAATTTTAATAATCACTAATTTTATATTATATCTATGAACTTAAGGCATGAATAAACACATTATGGTATGTTCTACGATTCTTATTACAAAAAAAATGTACTATACTTATATATTTTCTTAGAATTGCATGTGGTCCATAGAGCTCTATACTGTAGACCATTGTATCCCACTCTTGAGGTACAATGGTCCATTTCGTGTTTGCTATTTAAAAAATATATATAAAGTATGCATAATTGTTATTTTTTAGTAGATTTAATATAAACTTTAATGTATAGACAGCATGCATGCATTTGTTTTTTAAGTGAATATTTTTAGAGTAAACAGTCAAAATTAATAAAAGTGGTCCATTGTGCCCCGGTCACCCCTATATTGGATTATATGTTTTTGTAGATTACAGATCATCTCTTTGTTTACACTTTATTTTTTAAAGTCTGACTATAAATTAGGGACAACTGAAAAAAAAAATACAATTACAATGGAAAAGGAAAATATAATGCAACATTGGCATAATATATTTAATAACCAAGTTAATTCTAAGAAAAAAATAAATTATATATACTATGCAAATTTTACTGTTTATTCATTATTTTAAATACTCACATAATACAATGATAGTTTTATCAGTTAGATTTTTCAATATTTTGTTCTGTAGTTTATAAACACTCAGTATTTCTTGCTCCGAAATAAATATTTGTTACTCAAAGTTAATTAAATATTTATATCCAATTTATATTTAAAAAATTTATTCATTGGAAAATTAGTCTCTGAAAAAAATACCTAATTTAACTTCCTATACATTTCTTAGCATAAATTATTATTAGTTTAACTCTTAATCTCAATTTTCATTGTCTATATTCCAATGAGTAGTGGGGATGATAGACGTCTGCGGATTTTACAGAGTTGACTGTACAGCAGGGCTGTAGCTAAGGGGGGCGCTATGGGCGGCTCAGCCCCCCCCCCCCCGTCGAAAAGATTCCAAGGTCACTAAATGAATTTCTGTTCCGAAAATTCAAATGAAATTCTGTTCAAAAATCTAATTTAATTTTTGAGACCCCTTCACAGTTTTGCAGAATCGCTACATTGGATATAAAATAAGTGTTTCAACAGTTCCTCATCTTATTTGTACATATGAAGCTAACATAATGCTTAATTTTGCACCAGTTATACATTCAAAATTTTCATCATCCTATACATTTCTTAGCATAAAATGAAGTTATTACAACAATTTAATAAAAAACTTATAGTACCTACAATGTGAAAATGGACTAATTTATCTTTGTGCGACAGAGAGAGAGAGAGAAATTATGAGCCCCCCCCCCCTACATTCTCTTGAGCCCCCTCCCCTCCCCCTATTGTTCACTCCTAGCTACGGCCATGCTGTACAGTCTTATAAAGAAAATTTTCTTATTTGCCAAGTCACATTATCTTTTGCAAAGGATATATGTTTAAATACAGTGGACTCTCTCTGTCTGAATACTCTCTAATGTGAACACCTTGGTATTATGAATACATTCTAATGGTCCCGGTGAAACTTCATATATTTGACAAAAGATGAACTCTCTGTATTCTGAACACCCTCTAATCGTAACACCCGCTATTATGAACGCTACTTTTGGTCCCCATTTCTATTCTATTTCTCTGTAAACTGAACTTGTGTTTGCGATTTGAATTTGAATCCCATTATTGAAATTCGGAAACACTGTTAATAGAAGAATAAAAAAGTTAAATGAACTCGATTAAAAAATAAACAGAGAAAATCACAGCTATATTATAAGCATGTACTTGAAGTCGCAATTTGTTTCAATACTTCAGATAAAATCTTCAATTAAATGTTGGAGCACCTGTTGTCAAATTGTTATGCTGCCTGCTGTAAAAAAAGCCATTAAAAAAGAAAAAAAAATATCAATTTTTTAATAAAATTCATAACTAATTTTTTAATTAGAAAATATAAAAAATAATTTTTTGATTAGTTGGAGACATTTACAGTAAGTTAAAATAATTTATTTTGATATTACTTAGTTCAAATAATACTTTTATATGAATTATTGTTAATCACAGCTTAAGTATATTTTAAAGATTATTTTTGGAATTTTCGACTGATTTCTTCGATCAACCAATTACAGGGAACCTATCATAAGTGGAGCATTTGGTACATTATATTTTAGTAATTGTTTTTCACCCCATTTCTTGGATTAGAGGCTCAAAAACTATGTTTTTGCAGTCAGATTAGTATTATGAATTTTGGGTGCTTGCTGGATGAAATTTGTGATTAAGCATGTTGACTTAAGCACCCTCGTCTTTCATGGGAACAGCATATTTTTTAATGTCTCCTGCTGGTTAAAGGATTTAGCTTCGGTTAAATGCTTTGAGTGAGTTATAACAACCTCGTTCGTGTTCAAAGCAATCTTCTGTGTGTTTTTCCCAGACTAGTGGGGGTAAAATATCAGCGTTTCGAGCCCATTTCAAGTCATAATCTCTCTCATTAGCTGAACAGCCGATTATCCCATTATCTTTATATCGGCTGTACTGAGTGCATTTCTTTAATATGCTCTATTGAGTGCTGAAAGGGGCTGGATTATCATTAAGGGAAGGATATAGCTAGCGATTCGTAGCAAACAGCAGGATGCCAAGATGTTTCCGTTCCATCTCCAAGACATGGGTGACCGCTTTTGTTACCATATTTAATGGGGCTCGATATCTTTTGTATATCTTTTATAAATATATATTTAATCTATTTTCGATGAAAATGTTTATACCTCAACCGGTTTTCAAAAATAGCATTCACCAAATCGCCATACAGTTTGCAGGAACGACGAATTCATTGAAGAAAAATTGTCTGTACCCCCCCCCCCCCCCTTCCATGTTTGTCAGCCATGTAGAGTTGTTCTATAAGTCCCACATCATGCGAAACCATGTATTTTTTTTTTTTTTTTTTTTATCTTTCCCGCATACGGTCTTTCCTGCTTTTGGAAAATAATATTTCGGAAAAGTAGGAAAAATAGATAAAAATGAAAAATAAATGACTCATTTTCCCCTATTAATCTGATTCTAATTTTTCACAATGTTGTATTTTTTCGTCTTGTAAATAATATCCTGAGCTTTTTTTTTTTTTTTTTTTTTTTTTTTTTTTTTTTTTTTTTTAAGTATTTATTAGGTTTTGATTACTCATATGTGGTTTTAAAATTTTAAAAAAATAATTTTCAACATTTTCATCTTTAAAAACCGAGATCTTTCAAAGTCGTTGGTATATTTCACTTCTGTAAACATTTGAAGCGTAAAAAAAATTGGGATTAACCGGGCCTTTGTGCGACTTTGACAATTAGCAGTGTCCAACTGAATGTAAAACCACGTAAAAAAGACTTGCGTCTGCACAACCTCATCATACTTTTTTTTTAAATATAAATATTTGGATAAAATGGGAAGAAAGCATTATAGTTGCCCCTCCCCCCTCCTCTTTGAGAATGGCACTAATCAATTCTGCGTGAATATCCATAACAAGGAATGTTGAAATATGTTTGGGCCTTCACATATCATATATGGTCAATGTCTGATGGGGGAAAAAATAGCAACTTTGTCACAGTGCGTGCCATCATCTTAGTGATCAAAACATCTGAATCAGCGAACAGAATTTTTTAACATAGTTATCCCTTAAAATGCACTATTTATTATTATTTAAGTAAGCATGCATAACCTACTATTGATAGCTGTTCTGAAATCTGTTTACATCAGTCTTGCGTTGTAATATTTGATCATTCTTGTTGTGCAATATATTCTATTGTATTATAGGTGAAATATGAATAGCACCAAATACATTTATTGCAAAAATTAAACTCCATTTGATGCACACGGAATATAAAAGAGTGTGTGACTGATCTGTTGCATCATGCATTTAAATTATATTTTAGTGTGTTAATTATATATTAGTATGTAGAATCTCAAGCCATGAAGGAATAGTTTTCACTCCAACTTTGGAAATTTTTGGAAAAGAAATTTTCCGTTTTTTTTTTTTTTTTTTTTTTTTTTGCAAATTTTTTTAAGAAATGTTCCGTTTTTTCGTGTTATTTTTTGGATAAAATTTGCCGTTTTTCGCGATTTTTTGACGAAATTTGACGTTTTTTCCTATCTTTTGACAAAAACTGCCGTTTTTTCGCGATCTTTTGAAGAAATTTGCCGTGTTTTCGTGATTTTTTGTCGAAATTTGCCAGGTTTTTTTTGCAATTTTTGGACGAAATTCAAGTGTTTTTAGCAATGTATGTCGAAATTGATTTCATTTTGAAGACTATTTGTCGAAATTCACGATACATTTTATGTCCGAATTTTGGGATTTAGGACAGAAATTTTTTAATTTTTGCTAACTTTTTAACAGTTGAAAAATAGTCTGCACACCTTCCAAAGAGTCTGCGACGTGCGTCGCAGCGTTGCGCCGATTCTGCTCCCGGGATTATAAGTATTCCGAAATAAGCTGTTATGTCAGTTTCTGCTCGTAAAAAGTAAACAACATAGTTCTATATAGTTTCTAAATTGATATTTTAAAACACCTTTTTAAATTTTCTTTTTCAAAATTTTTGCTGAAATATAATTTAAATATTTTGCAAATAGTGGAACTAATTATCTACTTATTTCTTCTTATAATATTGACTGCTGCACGTTGTAGGAAGTTATCTCAAGGCCCATATTATTTTTCTCTCTTTTTATGATCTTTCTCAACTCATAGATGCATTTTTCTGCGATTCCTTCGGGGTGTGTGGCAACTAAACTCGAACGGAACTGTGCCTAATCCTCAATCTTCTCACGATGCTCCCATTTTCTTTGGAATTAAGGAAACAACTATGTGATGTTGAGGGTGTAGTCATCTTCAGAAGCTCGTTTAACTGTGCGGAACACTCTAATCTGTTTGACAACAGTAGTTCTTATATAATAACAGGCATTGCGGTTGAATATCTGATCCCAAATCAAGTGCATCGTAGATAAGATTCCGAAATTTCCCCATTCGCCTTTTTATATTACTTCTTTCTTAGTGCTCTTCTTTCTTACAAGGAAGGTCTCCATTGGGGGCATACTCAGAATTTTTTGAAAAAAAAAAAATAAAATAAAATAAAAAAAATACGAATTTAACTACTCATGTAGGTAATAAAGGATTAGTGAAAATTAGTGGCGGAATTACATTATTAGGTATGTAAAAAAATAAAATAGTTTGGAATAATTGGCGTGAAAAGCTGAAAGCGACGCGGGATTTGGCGAGCAGTGCATTTCCTCGCCAAAAGCAGACGATTTTAACGAATCTGAAAATGGATTTTAATTGACTTCACTGTTAAAAATCTGCAGCATTTACTGCAACGTCACTCCACTACTTTTATAGAATATCTCTCTTCTGACCAATGAGAATGCTCCATAGCACGGTGAATTGACCGTTTTCTATAAAAGCGGTGGAGTGACGCTGCAGAAAATGGTACAGATTTTTAGCGGTGTTGTAGCTTGTCCAACACTGTTAAAAATCTGCTACATTTTGCTGCAACGCACTCCACCGCTTGTATATAATATTTCTATTCCAACCAATGAGAAAGCTCCATTTCATCGCCAAGTAACCGTTTTCTATACAAGCAACGGAGTGCGTTGCAACAAAATGCAGCAGATTTTAACAGTGTATTTTTCAATTTGGAACAATTTTAATCAATTTAAATTGTGTTTTAAATGATAAAATATATTAATTTCATTTTGTTATAAGTACATATAAACGTATATGACAAAATTACACTTAAAGTAAAGTAAAAATGCAAAACTAAAATTACTTAAACTTATTTAAATAAATTGAACATAGAAAGTTTTTTCTTTAAAAAGTATTCGAAGCGTAAAAGCGTATTTTTCAAAATTTCGTTTTTTCGCCAACCGGAGATAAATCGCCAAATAAACGAATTTTTTATTATTTTTTTACGGACGTTATAAAGAGGTTCCGCCGAAATTTTTTTTATAAACATATATAACTATATGAGAAGAACATTCTGTAATTTTTTCAGATTTTTCTGAGTATGCCCGTATGGAGACCTTCCTTGTTAGTGTAAAGTTATCAGCTTTTCCAGCAGGTCCAGGGTCGAAACTGAGGGGGAGGGGGGAGGACAGAGAAGGCATGTGGCCCAGGCAACAGAGTAAAGGGGCGCCAAAAGAAAATTTTGTTTCGATTTTTCTCATGTCTATGTTTTTTAAATCATCCTGTCTGGGTTATGCCAAAGCATAGAAGAATTTAAGGATGATATGACATAAGGATTCCGTATAAAGCGGAATTTTATTCGATTCCGTTTCCAATATTTTAATAAATCAATATTTGTCAAAGCAGATTACTTAGTTCAGTATTACATATTTTATAACTAGAAAACTAGTAAAATTCTCTTTGTAAATATATTTTGCTGAGGAGGGGGAAGGGTGGATGGGCAAAATCCATATTTTCCCCGGGTGCAGAAAAAGAAAAAAAAAAAGCTAGTTTTGGCCCCGAGGTTTTAAAATTAATTTCCTTTTGTATACTTATTTTGTCAGCCTTAGTTTTGAGTTATACAAAATTTCAATTTAATGACATTTTATTATTATTTTGATTAAAGTTGAGATTTGAAAAAACTTTGTCATTTTCTACGCAAACAAACATGCTAAATGCTTAAAATTATAATTTATGGAATTGTTTTTTTCTTTTCTTCTTCTGTATTCGTCTCTGTCTCAAATAATATGACAGTTAAAGTACTAATGTAATGAAAAATTCGCAAAATTTGTCTCAAGTCTGTCATTTATACCAGTGTAAATAGAAAGCTATTTATTATATTATCATGAGTGATGTAGTCTATTCCTTCAAAAGACTCAGATATAGAAAATATTTAAGCAAACATATTTCGATAATAAATAAGATTCAATTTTAATATTGTTGCAAAAATGAAAAATCGATATTTTGATCGAGTATTACGTTTTAAAGGTATTTGGATACCTTAAGACATATCTTGAAGGTATGATATTTAAAAACAGGTCCAATTTTAATTTCTTCCCGGATGTTTCTATTTCTATTTCGTATTTCGTACAAACCAAATTTTTTAAAACACTATCTTCTTACTAACACTATCTTCTTACACTATTGGATTCGAAATACCTTGTACTCTGGTAATTAGAGGTTCATTAATTTTATTTTATTAAATTCGATTTCTACTATTTACTTCAGTTTGAAACCAACATTTTAGAATCTTTCGAACTCGCTCCTCTTGAATTCATGAACGAAAACTGTTCCTCCGGGTATATAATTTATTTGCCAATTAGAAAAATAAAGTTGTAAGTGAAAATGATTGGCGAATAAATCATTCGTGGCATCTTCAATTTATTTTAATTACACATGGTTATTTATTTCAATTAAAATTCAAATTACTTCTGAAGATTGTAAGGTAAATGTAAACTCAGCAATTTATCTGAAAAAAAAAAAAAAAAAAAAAAAAAAAAAAGGAGGAGGAGGAAACTTATTTGCTTCGTTTGTAGCTTGAAGCTGTATTTTTAAATATTCATCTACTATTAACCTTTACTTAAATTTTACTGGGTCAATCCGCTTGCAGAATTTTAAGGCTGAGAAATATCGGTAAGATTTTCTTCTGCAGCGCATCTTAATAACAGCATTTTAAGAAGTAAACACGAGAAGTGACATAATTTTTATAAGTATTTTTTAATTATCCTTGTTTTTGAAGTACATTGGTTTAACGAAAAAAAGATCTAATGCCTTCTAAAAGGCTAATCTTTCTAACGTGTATTGTAATGTGCACTTGACGTCTGTAATTAGTGTTTCGTCTGCTCGAATTATGTTTAATGCTTCTTTTGAAATTTATAAATCATAATCCGTAATTGCAAATTTGCATGGGAAAAATATTTTAGAATACATGACTTAACGCAGCGTTTCTCGGCTTTATTATCATTTATCCCACAAGACCCACGTAATCCCGCATGGTTAAATTTGGACACCAATCTATTTGTTACTTATTTTCCGATCACCCTGATCGGTAATCCCCCTGTTTGATTTCCCTTTTCTACTTTTAAAAGAAATACTTTTATGTTACCGACATAACATTTTTTAGTTATATGTGTAATATAAATATTTTTTAAACGAAAAAAAAAAAAAAGTTTGTTTACGCAACATTGAATATTATACAAGTTTAAGTAAAAATTGATCTTGAGAGGTCGGCTAAAACATTAAAAATAATTTAAAATTTTTATGTGAGATGGTATAATTTAACGAATGAATGCCCCCCCCCTTTATTTCATTTAATATTTTTTGTATATTTTCCATTTCACAGTAGCTTCTCCTTATATGTTGCTTTTTGCCTCCTTGTAAAATTTTTAAAATTTTGCCATTTATACGCTACTTAATTCATTAAATGTGCCACATAAAAACCTTTTATTTTATCTTCGCACGCTCGTAGTGGATTTTATTTATTTATTTAATATGTTTTTAGCATATCTTATGCAAAACCCAGACTTTTTTTTATACACTTGAGATTCACCCTGTGCCACGATCGTTATTTATTCACTTTAAATATTGTAATATTTTTTTTTTCTCTCACTCTCAGCTTGCGAAGGAGGCGATGGTTTTTATGTTCTTCTCTTAACAGTTTTTACCTCGCCCATGTCTCTCTGTTACATATTTAAACTGAAACGTGACCATTATTAGTATTGCGGTCCGTTTTCTTTTTCGTATTCCCTGTGGGGGGATACACAGCGTGTGAATGTAAATCTTGTGCCATTAAAATTTCGTGTTCAAAACACTTTTGTAAAAATAAATGGACAAATGAATAAATAAGAACCGCGGGAGTTTAATATCTTCTTCATTTTATTCCAAACTTGCGATTTTTTTTTAATGAAGACGAATTGACGTGCATTTAAAATACATTTAAAATTTTAAGAAATAATACTGAATGTGTTTTAGATAGGAATAGTTCTTCCAGAAAATAAATGAAAACATACATTTGAAAATCTTAGAGTTTCATTCTAAAATATCTACATTCTACGGTCACTGTTCGTTCAACATTTTCCAAATATTCCCAAATATTTTATTCCCATATTTAAATAGTGTTTTAGAAATTGTATGTCGTAGGCTAATTATGTACTGGTTATAAGGACTAACATCTAATTTTATAATTTCTTTCAGGATAACTTATAATTTTATGTCATGAAAGTTTATTCAAAATCTATGCAAAACATTATTTATGTTTTACACCAGTGCGTTAAATATTTATCATAAGAATCACGCCCAGTTTTATCATTGTAATTCATGTTTATCGTAAAAATATGCATCACTCCTGTTTGATTTACATTTACAAAATAGAAATAATTTTAATAGAAATATTTTTATATTGTCGGCACATGATTTTTTAGGTATAGGTGTGATTTAAATTAAAAAAAAAAAAAAAAAAAAAAAAAAAAAAATGTATGTTTATGGAGCATTGCATATAATACAAATTTGACTAAAAAAAAAAAAAAAATCTTAGAAATTGTCGAAAATATTAAAAGTACGTTTCAAATTTTTACGTGTGACAGTATAATTTAATGAAAAAATCCCCCCCCCCCTTACTTTATTTAATGTTTGTGTGGAACCTTTTCCTTTTACAGTAATTTATTTAATTTTATGAAATTTTTTGCCTTTTGGTTTCTTTCTAAAACTTTTAAAATTTTGTCATTTATTCGCAACTTGATTCATTAAATGTGCCCCATAAAAACCTTTTATTTTATCTTCGCACGTTAGAAGTTGATTTTATTTATTTATTTAATATGTTTTAAGCATATCTTATGCAAAAACCAGACTTTTTTTTATACACTTGAGATTCACCCTGTGCCACGATCGTTATTTATTCACTTTAAATGTAATTTTTTTTCCCCCTCACTCTCAGCTTGGGAAGGAGGCGATGGTTTTTATGTTATTATCTTAACAGTTTTTACCTCGCCCCTGTCTCCCTGTTACATATTTAAACTGAAACGTGACCATTATTAAGTATTGCGGTCCGTTTTCTTTTTCGTATTCCCTGTGGGGGATACACAGCGTGTGAATGCAAATCTTGTACCATTAAAATTTCATGTTCAAAACACTTTTTGTAAAAGTAAATGGACAAAAGAATAAATAAGAACCGCGGAACTTTAATATATTCCTCATTTTAGTCGAAACTTGCGAAATTTTTTTTTTAAGGAAGAAGAATGGACATGCATTTAAAATACACTTAAAATTTGAAGAAATAGTACTGAATGTGTTTTAGGTAGGGATAGTTCTTCCAGAATATAAATAAAAACACGTATTGAAAAAAATCTTGGAGTTTAATTCTAAAATATCTGCATTCTACGATCACTGTATACTTAATATTTTCTAAATATTCCCAAGTATTTTATTCTCAAGTACTTTCTTCTCATGTTTAAATAATGTTTTAGAAATGGTAAAAGTCGCAAGCTAATTGCGCACTTATTATTATAAGGACTATGTTTAATTTTGTAACATCTTTCAAGATAACTTATAAATTTATGTCGGGAAAGTTTATACAAAATCTATGCAAAACATTTATGTTTTACACAGTGCGTTAAATATTTATCATAAAAATCACGCCCAATTTTATCATTTTAATTCATGTTTATCCAAAAAATATGCATCACTCCTGTTTGATTTGCATTTGCAAAATAGAAATATTTTTATATTATCGGCACATGATTTTTTAGCTATTGGTGTGATATAAATATTTAAAAAAAAAAAAAAAAAAAAAAAGTCTGTTTATGCAGCATTGCATATAATACAAGTTTAACAAAAAAAAAAAAAAAAAGATCTTACAAGTTGTCGAAAATATTAAAAGTACATTTCAAATATTTACGTGAGACAGTATAATTTAATGAAAGAATCCCCCCCCCCCTTATTTTATTTTATGAAATTCTTTTTACACGTTGCCTTTTTGCTTCATTGTAAAACTTTTAAAATTTTGTCATTTATTCGCTACTTAATTCATTAAATGTGTCCCCATAAAAACCTTTTATTTATCTTCGCTCGTTCAAAGTTGATTTTATTCATTTATTTAATATGTTTTTAGCATATCTTATGCAAATCCCAGACTTCTTTTTATACACTTGAGATTCACCTTGCGCAACGATCGTTATTTATTTATTTACTTTAAATATTGTAATTTTTTTTTTTCTCACTCTCAGCTTGGGAATGAGGCGATGGTTTTTATGTTCTTCTCTTAACAGTTTTTCCTCGCCACTGTTTCCCTGTTACATATTTAAACTGAAACGTGACCATTATTAGTATTGCGGTCCGTTTTCTTTTTCGTATTCCCTGTGGGGGGATACACAGCGCGTGAATGTAAAGCTTGTGCCATTAAAATTTCATATTCAAAACACTTTTGTAAAAGTAAATGGAAAAAAGAATAAATGAGAACCGCGGAACTTTAATATATTCCTCAATTTATTCCAATTTTTTTAATTTTTTGAAGGAAGAAGAATGGACGTGCATTTAAAATACATTTAAAATTTCAAGAAATAGTACTGAATGTGTTTTAGATAGGAATTTATTTTACACTTTTTTTTTACACATTTTTGTAATTTTTTCCCCAAGCTTCATTTTCTCCCTTAAATTGTGAATTTTTTTCTAACTGCTATTAATTATAAATACTTAATTATAATTAAAAAATGAGCTTGTTTCATTATTAACATCGTTTTGAGTAAATTTTGCCCGTATTTTTCATTAAAATGTGAGAATTGAGATATGTTAAAAATTAGTGATGCAATGAATAATGGTTTGACCAAATAATGGAATAACCAAATATTCAGTATTTCCTTTCGGTATTGCTTTTGATAATGATGTTTTAAGTAAAGCAAACAAAGTTGCAATTGCCTTTTTGTGTTCGACACCCCATTGCACACAAAATATTTAGTTCTTCCCAAAAAGTACATAATAGGGAAAAAAAAAACATATATATTTTGTCACTTTTTAAAAATGTTTATAAATATATCAGTTATGTAACATTGAAAAGATTAAACATTTTTTATAAATTTATTAGAAATGTTACTCACTCGCTGTTTCAGAGAAATTAATTAGAAATTTTGTTCACATTCTGTTTCATAAATAGCCTTTAAAAATGTCGTTCATGTGCTATTCTATAAAAATTCATTAAAAATGTCATTCATGTATTGTTTTACACATTTAAATTTTCTCAGGTTGGCAGGTATGCATATTCAAATAATCCCATTTCAAATATTTTATTTCATTACTCTCATCCTGCTGTTTTAGAAGTTGTAAGGGTGAGTGGTATATTGTGGGACAAAGTACGAAAATCAACTTTGTTTGACGCAAAAAGAAAATTTTCAATTTATAGAGTGCAAGGTGAAACATTTTTTAATCTCCCTGTGTAATATCGAAACATAAAATGCAAAAACTATTTTATAATTAAAGAAATCGTTAAGTTTCAAAATGTTTCCCATACCTCCCCACTAACAGGGAGGTTTACAGGTGGTAACCAGTTTTATACCCGCTTCCAGTGGGTATTTTTCGCACTTGCATTTGAAAAAAGGATACGGATTTTTAAATGTTGTAGTAAAAATGAAAAACGCGAAAACGAAATTAAGAAAAATACACACATTTATGTATATATTTAATAATTTTTGGTAATAATATATTTTGGGAAAAATGAATATTATTATATATATATATTTAAATAACTTTCTCCTCCGTTTTTTCTTCTTTGCTTCAAAATCTCGTAAATCTGATTTTGGATCAGGCAACGGCCACAGCCCTCCATTAGGCTTTTTAAATAATATCTCGATTAGTTATTTAAAAAAAAAAGAAATAAAGGAAAATCTTCTGCAAGCTCCATGGTTCTGCCTTACCCAAATTTCTAGACATCTACGTGAGGTGGATTACTAACTCCTAAAAACATCGGAGTGTTGTATTGTCTTCGGAAATACACCTGTGTACATGATTTGTATAATTCTAGCATATCAGGGAGTGAGTATAGCGTTTAATTTCTTTTAGTTAAAGTAATAGAAATATTTGGTGTGGGTAATATTAAATTTTAGTTTGGAGTTTGGATTTGTGAAAGAATTATTGCTTCGAAAGATGTTAGCAAAAAAAAATGCGTAGCGGGGTTACGTTACGCACTTTTAAGTGCATCACTTATTTTTCTTGCAATTTTTTCAGCAAGATCTTCGGAGGTGTCCAGAACAAATAAAACCATTGATTATTGTTTATCCATTTTTATTCGATAGTTACACTAAATTAACATTTACGCTTCTAAACTATACTTATAAGGAAGGTCTCCATACGGGCATACCCCGAAAATTCTGAAAAAAATTACAGAATGTTCTTGTGTGGATATATACGTTTATAAAAAAAAAATTTCGGCGGAACCACCATTCAGTATCCGTAAAAAAATAATGAAAATTTCGTTATTTGGCGATTTATCGCCGGTTGGCGAAGGAATATAATTTCAAAAAATACTTACTGTCAAATATACTTCAAGAAAAAAAAGTTTCATGTTGAACTTGTTTTGATAAATTTAATTTAAATAACTTTAGTTTTATAAGTTTTAATTTATTTTAAGTGTAATTTTGTTATATCGATATTTATATGTATTCATATTCAAATTTAATCATCAAAATTTGAGCTTTAAAACGAAATTCATAAATTAATGAAATTTGTTTCCTGCTCAAAGTCCATTTGAGAATTGTCAATTAGATTTTGTTGCTATGGAAACATGTGGCTTTTATTTTTGAATACGCTTTAATGTATGAAGATAATTTTTCTCAATATGATTTTTTTTATCTATGAAAACATTTTTTTCCAGTGATTAATTAAATAGCTACTTCAACAAGTAATATATATATGAAATGCAATATGTATATAATATATTAAAGTCTCTCATTGTTTATGTTTAATAAATACGATTTACGCGCATTCTAAATATCCAACAGTTTTGAGTTGCATATTAATCGTTTGCTTTTGGCGAAGAAAAGAGCTGCATGCCAAATCGAGTGACTCTTTCGTCTTTTCACGCCAAATATTCGATATTTATTTTTCTTACATGTTTTCTAATGCAATTCCGCCGCTAATTTTGACTGATCCTCTATTACATACATAAGTACTTTAATTAGTAATTTTTTCATAAAATTCTGAGTATGCCCAGTATGGAGACCTTCCTTGTTAGTTACAATTACACTCGTCATGAAAACGAATTCCTAGCATTATTCATATCATAATCAGGTCTTTTATTATTTAAAAAAATGCATAGAATTATTATAGCATAAAATGAAATAAGTATAGAAATTATAAAAAAGGATATATAGCCTTTTATGACTTTTATTTATTTTTAAACTATTCCATAGCATCTCCCTGTGTTGCATTTGTGTTTTATAAGATTTTTAGAGTTTTTTGGAATGGAAAAAATCAGAAAGAAAACATAATTCCATGTTCTCTATACATGAATGATGTTAAGTTAAATTAAAAAGTAGGGATGCACCGAATATTCGGTATTCGGCCATGTTACCGAATATTAGGTTAGGCCGAATATCAAACTATTCGGTTTGGCCGAATATCAAAGTATTCAGCGAAATCCAATACTTAATAAAGCCTTTTAAAACACATTTTAAAAACCTTTCACAATTTCTACTATTAACTGTTAATTTATAAATATATTCAAAATAATATGAAAAATAAATCATATTTAGATAAAATAGAATGTTTTTACATTATTTATTTGCTGTTTGTAAAGTATAACTTAAGAAAATTAACCATGCGAAGGATTAAAATGGTGATTTAGTAGGATTCTCCTTAGGAATAAATGATACGAGTGCAAGTTCCTAAATTTTATTTAGTAAAAAATCTATTTCTTGCTTTTCCCAAATAAAAGTTCTTAATCAAGAAAGAAAAACTTTTGAGATTAGTAATAGCTGTCAAGACAGACAATTTGTGTTCATGAAACCATAATCATAATCAACTTATTGAGTCATAAGTACATTGTATTTCATCTCACTCTAGGTCAATCAAACTTGTGTTTTCGTTTGTTGCATTAACAATACCATAACTATTTTTTCAACTCGCATGCTTTGATTTCTGTAAATATGATATAATCGGAAGGATGGAAAATGCCACCATTCATAAGAAAAGAACTGTGATCTAGACAATCCTTTTTTCAGAATTAAATTGAAAGTACTTATGCTTTATATTGAAAAAAATGTGCCATGAGTTATTTAAAAAGAACAATTATGAGACACTACAGGTTTTCGTAAACCATTGTTTCAGTATTTCTCTTTGATTTTAAAATGTTTGTTTCAATTCGTAGAAGAAATCATGAAATTTAAAATTTTATTAATTAAAAGAGTCTCATAATTGTGCTTCTTAAATAAATAAAGGCAGAATTTTTTCAATACTAAATGTTCTTATAAAAAGCTCTTGTTTATCAAAATATAAGTTTCTCTTATTACATATTATGTAAAATTGTTTTAAGAAGTAACATTTTAATACCTTTAAACTTTGAAGTATAAAAAGCATTTGGAAAGCCGAATATTCGGTATTCGGTCCAACAATTACTATTCGGCTTGCCGTAAATTCGGTATTCAGTTCAGCTGTCGGCCGAATATTCGGCATTCGGCCAAAATCACTATTCGGTGCATCCCTATATTAAACAGTAAAATGTTTAACTTTTATTTTGCTTTTTTCTGGAAAATGACAGTCTAAATCAGAAAAGAAAACCGTTTCAGGTTATATCACTTGCACTTTTTCTTTTTTCTTTCTTTCTTTCTTTCTTTCTTTTTTTTTTTATGTATGATGTTTTATTTTATGGGATATTTTTGAACTCGTACAAATGATTCTTTTTTTTGTGTGTGTGACTTGATAAAGTGAAAATCGTGCCACCTTTTTCTTTTGTACTTTACATACCACTTTGATTTACTTAGAAGTCATAAAAAGGAGCGTATACCACGTTTTTATCACGAATCACATTGCACTTGGACATCGATTCATTGTTTTTCGTCTCACATTTTAAATGAAACGAAAAATGAACAATGAGTGAGGGTAACGGAATCTATTTTCTTTGTGCCCATATGTATATGTGTACAATAATAATAATAATAAGTCGAGAAAATTTTTACAAATTTTCTAAGCCCCAAAATACTAATATACAAATAATTATTTAAAAATATGTAAAATGGACTTAATTTGTTTAAATGTATATTTATTAACCATTTGGATATTGGTTGTTGCTTTCGGTCTAGAGATGTCTGAGACATATCTGAATCTTTGTGATGTCCGGATTTTATTCGTTTTCTGATTAGTCCATGTTTAATGTTCAGAAATGGAATACTTCTGCTGCCACGGTGACAAAAAAATTATTAAAAACTACCAAAAAATGAACAACTCAGAAATAAATTGAGATATAGCTTTAAAACAAATTGCAATTAGGTATTTTTTTTCCCTATACGACTGTGTAAAAAATTGAAAATATGCGATGTTTATAAGTTTAAAAATTTGCATAACCGAAAATTGTAAAACTGCAATTTCATTTAAAAATTGTTTATGATCGGCCCAGGGATATTCACCCTTTCGACACGGGAGCCTTTTACGAAACTTTTAATAATTCCTCACCGGTTTTTAAAAAGAGAAATTTGTGCCTTTTTAAATCGACAAAATGCTTCGATTAAATAAGGCAAATTTTACAGTAAAATTTTACTGGTAAGGATAAACAAGGATTCTTAAGCCTTTTTGCGGCACGTATACGTGTCGCTCGTCCCCAAGGGGTTGATCTTCATTCGCTGCGCCGTAAGATTTCGTAACATTAATCAATTAGTTCTCAATTTTTTTAATATAAATGTTGGTTTTTTCTCCTGAATTTTCAAAATTTTCTCAAGACAATTTTTTATACTTACAGTTACAAATCACAAATTGTAGCTTTAATTTATCATTCATAAATCTTAATTCTATTTTTCAGTCGCCACGCTATAAGATTTCTTAAAACTGATCAATTAATTCTCGTGTTTTTGAGTACTGAAAGATAAATAAATAAACAAATAAATATTTTTGCCTATACGTCGGCTGAATTGTCAAACGATCTTAGAAATGAGTGTTTTTTTTTTTCTAAAAAATTAAGACACACGCCATTTTCATATCTATAAAGAAATTAATTTTTTTTTATGAAATAATGTAGTTTTCAGCATTTTGCGTGTCATACTACTAACGACCGACACCTGTTCTGCAGGGAAAAGAATCCTTCTATAATAAAATTAAAAAAAAAAAAAAAAAAAAAAAAAAAAAAAACTAGCTTTAAACAAATCTCTAGGAATGACTCCTGGAATGATGCTGATGTGTAAGGTTTCCGGAAATAACGCGTCCGGGTGGACCGCACCTTCCATGAGTCGAATAGACCAATCAGGAAAGGGCTCCGACTATGCTTCGACCAATGAGGAGAGGGATGAATTCCAAAATTGAGTGTACACTGTTAAAAATCTGCTGCATTTTGTTGCAACGCACTCCACCGTTTGTATATAATATCTCTATTCTAACCAATGAGAAAGCTCCATTTCACGGCCAAGTAACCGTTTTCTATACAAGCAGGGGAGTGCGTTGCAACAAAATACAGCAGATTTTTAACAGTGTATGGAAAATAAGGTATCGCGAAGCGATTCCATGGGGTATTGCGAGCGCAGCAAGCAGGGGTAGCCTACAACTTGGAATCGCGAAGCGATTACGCGGGGACTGGCGAGCGTAGCAAGCAGGGGGGCGGAGCACCCCTAGTAATGTAAAAAGAAAATAATAAGACAAAATGAAAGAAGAAATAATAATGAAAAAGAAATAATAATGACAAAATATATTTTGTATGCATGAGAATTACATTGTTTCATTGTTTAATAGATTACAAATGAAATGTTTTTCTTTTCTGATAAATATTGTTACACTGATGTAAGATAATTATTTATATCAAACGTTAATTAATTATTTATATAAAATATAACGCATTTTATGATAGCAATTTAATTAGTGATGGAAAAAAAAACTGTTACATTTACTAATGTGACCTCTTGCGATAGAACTATGAATGCTGTTTAATGAGTTTATTTTAGGTTTCATGATACAATATTAACTGTTGCAATGTTTAAAAAGTAAGTGTTATTTAGCCGAAAGTAATGTCGTCATGGAAACGAATTCCTAGCATTATTCATATCATAATGAAGTCTTTTTTTTTTTTTTCAAGGCCGTGTACCTTGAAATACACGATAGCTATGGCTCATTAAAGCGAAATTCTCCTACTTTTTTGTTCTTTAAATTTCCTTTTTGGTGTCGTTTTATAGCGATAACTTTGTTTACTCGCATGTTGTTGCTGGTTAAAATTGCACGTAAAACTCGGAAATTCCATTAAGATTAATTTATTGTTCTTTGTATTTCTTAAAGCATTTAAATGTAGAAATCAGCACGAAAGAAAAATCACGTGTCTAGCACCGATTATGTAACACTTTTAGAATACCTTAACAAAACTTCGCTGTTTTAATAAAGTAAAGAAGATACTTAAGGCTATTAGTCAGTCAACGTCTAAATTATCCTCTTTAATGTTAAGTCTATGGGTATGTGATGCCTTCGTATATTTAGAATATCTTCTCGGGAAAATTTTCTCACTTTTAACTTATATTTTCTGTGTGATTTTATTAAAGGATGTCTCTTCTTTTCTTTTAGCTATCAAAATGTATCTAAAATCCATGCTTAATTTTATATGGAGTGTTAAAATGTTACTCACAATTCGTCAGCTTTTAACTCGTAGAATATTAAATTAAGC
This sequence comes from Maratus speculifer, assembly GCA_964019185.1. Classification (NCBI taxonomy): domain Eukaryota; kingdom Metazoa; phylum Arthropoda; class Arachnida; order Araneae; family Salticidae; genus Maratus; species Maratus speculifer. The sequence goes on along the minus strand of OZ025290.1, from coordinate 363,643,885 downwards.
ATTGATTTTAGAAATATTTTGAGAACTAAGAAAAAAGAAACGTCTTTTAAGAAGAGTACATAGAAAAGAGTTCTTAAAATATTAATTTCAAGAGAAGATATTTTAAATGAACGAATGTAATTCTATGCCCATGGACAAAACATTTGTGAAGGGAATTCGGAAGCTGACTGACTTACAGAACTGTCTTAATTAAAAGTTTTAGAAAACAATAAAAGATTTGAATACCATATGTCAGAAATAATCGCACATAACAGAAAAGGTATTCTTTTTGGCACAGCAATCTGTATGGTCTATAGATTTTTATAAACTCTACTTTGTATACTAAAAGTTAGTTTAGTAACAGGGTTGGCAAAGTGGGCACAGCCCAGAAAAACCCACCCGGGTTTTACTGGGTGCATCATCTTTTGTAATTTTTTTTTTGTAAATATATTTTGTTTAAAAATGACATGAAAATATGATTTTGACATTAAAAAATGCTCATTTTTGAAGTTTTTCTCAAAATTTTTGAACTGGTAAGTGGTTAACACAATGCCAGTATTTTCCCATATCGTGGGAAATATTTTATTTACATTGTGTTATTGCATTATGCCTATGCTATGTTCGTAACTATTGTGCTCACTGGCATTTTTCCTTATACTATTTTGAAACCTACTAAGACATAATTCCATTATATTTTCTTCATTTAATTATGGTTATTTAATTTTACTATTTTACAATCTTTACAGGTTTTTACCTTGGAACCAATGCTACGATTTTGTACACTCATGTATGAGTTTTTTACAATAATAAAGAAAATATACTACACAGATAACACTAGCAATGTTTTGCTTTTTAAAATATTTTACTCCACGGATATGAGACAGGGTAGTGGGTATTTATAAAGTAAAATTTTAAATAAACAAGATTATCATTTGAAATTGTGTGTCAGATTAACTTAAAAAAACGCCGAATTAAAACTAATTAATATGTCATGAAAAGAGAAAAAATTTAAATCAATTTTATACATATACAGTAAATTTTACAAATTAGGGCTATGACAGTGTAAGGATTTGATCTATTAGACTCTGTGCGCAGATTATTTATATCAAGAATTAATTTTTAATTGTTTAATTATATGTACTGCTCAGTTTCCATTGTAACATTTTAAAAATCGAAGTTAGTTTTTTATTAAATGTTCTGTGACATACCTTTGTATTGTAGGTTTACCCCCCCCCCCCCCCCTTGGTCCTATATCCCTAGTGTAGATAATCGGACGACAAAAAATAAACCAAACTAATTGTAGGTTTATAGTAGGTACGTTTATATGTTTATACCCATGTTTAAAAAATGGCCAAAAATTAATTCTTGAATTTAAAAAAAGAAAAAAAAATCTTTTTGGCATTTCCTGCGAGTTTGTCATTAGTTTTCATTCGACGGTTCTAAGCATGTCATTTTCTTGCATCTGTAATTTCCTGTGTGAAAACAATGGATATGAGAATGAAACAATGATGAACAATTTCTGTTTTATGCAAATATTTCCTGCTGGGTGCAATTTGGTTTTTCCGCCTAATGCTATTATTATTTTTTTTCTCCAAATTCCTGAAAGGTGCGTATATGTATCAAATGAAAGTACTTTGTCTAAGTCGTTTTTATCGTTGGTCTGTTAAGGCGATCTTCAAATTCTCTACTCAACAACTCGAAACTTTCTGGACAAGTTTCTGACTCATTTTGTAACGTAAATGCGTTAAATGAGCATGCATAACTATTGAAACGATTTGGAATCGTATAATATTTTTCAGTTTTTTTTTTATAATTTGTCATTTATTGAGTTATAAGCCATCCTTTTCAAGTGACTACCAGTTTTTACCTTTTTACGTTTTCATATCGAAATTCTGTTGAAAATGCCCTCATGGACCGGAGTTTTTAAAAAGTTTTCTGACAAAAAAAAAAAAAAAAAAAAAAAATTGGAAAACGCCATTCGGTTACATAGTTTCTGAATTGTTTGGAATTTGTTTTTGTCTCTCTTTCTTTTATTTTCCCAATATCCCTTTCAATACATTTCAATACCATTGTGGTGTTATGTTGAGGTATCTTGTAAACTTTTTGAATTCGTCTTATAAATAATAATAATAATAAATAAACCTAATATTTACATAAAGGCATGTCGAACTGAAAGTCAAGTAGTTGGAGCAAGGTTTCTTTTGAAAATGCGCATCTTACGCAGGACCTAATCAAGCGAAGCTGAATCTATTATTGATTCGTGAACGATTCCTTGTATATATTATTAGAAAAAATAAATAAAATAAAAATGGGCAACTTAAAGTGCAAGCATGAACTCATAATTGCACATATAGATAAATGTATTTTTTTCAAATACATCTACATATCCAGTGTTCATCATTACTGCCTTAAGGGAGTATTTTACCCGTTTAATTTTTTTTTTTTTTTTCACATCACATCAATTTCTCATCAATGTTTTACGAAAATTTTGAAATAATTGAACGTATTGAAACTGGAAGCAATGCATTTCATACAATGCTTTCACCAATTAAAATTCAGGGATTGCTTATAAAATATAAACATTTGTCAATGAATTCTTTCTGCTGCAACGAACTTTTCACTCTTTAGCGAACTTTTTCACTCTTTTCCTCATTCCATTTATTATATTATTATTATTATTATTATTATTATTATGTGACCACGGTACTAATAACCAAAAATTCACTATGTCAAATAAGTAACAGCATCCTTAGATTTTCCTTTTCTACTTTATGAGTAAACATGCGCCTGTTTCCTTTGATGACGAGAAAATTATTAATTTCGAGTGTAGTTGTTTTCCTAGAGTTTTACGTAGTTCTGTTTACAATTTCTTTTAAGTTCCGTCCACTTTGGCCTCAGAGAAATTGTTTTATCGAATCTCACATTATATATAAATATCCCTTTGTCTCTTTACTGTTTATAAAGATCTTTGCATATTTTGGCGTGCCTCTTAGTAATGGAATCGAACCGCCCACTTGGAATTTCATTCTTTTCACTCTCTTTTTTAATTTCGCGGTTGTTATTCTCTCGCTTCTTATTTGACCGACATTATCTTTTAAGTAAATATCCCATACCTCTTCAGCATCCGATTCTGAGATCGTACAAGCCTGCTCTTTGCCTGCTTTGGGCATGTGTGACCCACACACGCTCATTTAATTTTCCATTCAAAAGAATCCGTGAATGCCACGGTTGAACAATGGTATAATTGCGGATCAAGCGTGAAGTCGATTTTTCAGCTCCATTACGTTTGTTTAAAAAGCATACGGATTCACCAAACGTGGTTTCATTAATACTGTTTTTTTTCCCCATAGACATCATCCATGATATACTTTGCAATTCTCTTGTTATTTTCTCGTAAATATTCTTTATTATTTGCTATGTTATCAACTTTCTGGGTTACATAAATGGATCATTTCTGTATTTTTACATTATTTAACTTGAATGAATGATTACATCTATTATTTAAATCGTAGTCGAGTCTCGTTTAACCAACATATAATACAGGTAACCGCCGCATTGATAATTAGTGTAAGTATTGCTAGGTGTATTGTTCGAAATAACAAGACAGTGCGATTAAAAAGGAAGAAAAAAAAAGAGAGGGGGAGGGGAGACAGAATGGCCGTTTTTTAATGAAATATAAAAATTAGTTTTCTACATCATGTTATATTTAATAAACAATGAGGGATATATCGTAAAATTAGTTTGAAATTCTTATAACTCTTTGCGATAATTAAATTGCAAGCTTAGCAAAGCATGTTCACAAAATAACTGGACTGAATTACGTATTCACAACAACTGTATCTATGTCTAAGAAATTTAGAGAAATTATCATACCACAGCTGAAAGCAGCGCTTAGAAAATACCGAATTTAAAAGAAGATTACTGTAGAAAAATAAATATTACCACAAATATTCATTGCATATTAAATCTCAATCCTCGCTTTACGAATGCTTGAGTTTTTTACATTATTTACTTTCGAAAATAATGGCTCCCAGAAAAAAATGGTAAAATAGCAAACTCCAATTCTTTAAACAGTTCGTGTTGTATGGAATTGAGATTCTAAGTTGGCGTAATTTTATCATGTTTGCTTATAATGCCTCGTTATCTTCCCTTTTCGATTGTTTTCAAATCGTCTAATAAAAATAATAATGAAATCGAGCCTAATATTCAACTGCATTAGAATTCGTTAAGGCTTTGAGCTGTTTTCTGACGCATTTCCAATTTCAGTTTACGAAATTGGCAGATATTTTTATAACATAAAATATGTAATAGAATAGCGTTTTCCATTTTTGGTAAAGGCAGAAGATCTTTCAAAAAATACTATCAAAGTTGAAGTTTGGAACCGAATTTCTCTACCCGGCAGCATGAGAAACAGGAAAAACGTCTCATGTGACAAGAACTGTTATAACTCGATAAGCAATTTATTTATCAAAAATGAGAAAACGCAATTCGATTCCAAATTCTTTCAACAGTCAGATCTACCAATTTTATGCTTTAATGTTTTAAAATGGGGCAGAAAGTGTCATGGTTGTTGAACAAGGAATTTGCATTTGAGCGCTTTAAGTTTCAGTTCTACAATTTCCAACCAATCAAATTTAGACAAACTTAGCTAGTCTAAATTCGTATAATTTTAATTAAAAACGTTTTTCAATACCGTGTTGAAGATATTCAGTCATGAGCCACCTATAAGTTCGTAGTCTTTAATCTTCATAAATTTCAAGAATAATGTGCGTTGCAAGATGTTACTTTATTCTAAGCATTAGTTATTTCATCAAAAATTACACGAAACGAATTGTATTAATAAGAAAAATTATGTATTACCGTATTTTGTTAAAATTTCTCATATCGCGCCTTTTTTCTTTTTATTTAAGGGGACAGTTCACCTTAAAATTGGTCAAAATGTGAGTTTTGTATGTAATATATATATATTAAATATAAACCCGTTTAATTTGTGAATATTTGAGACACCACAGTGACATCGCGAGATATTGTAAATTTTGTTGTTAATACAACCAGCGCAATTCCTCACATAAATAAAAACTTACGGTTTTTTTTCCTCTATATTCATATTTTCTTAACTTTCATGTTTTCAAAATAAGTTTTTTCTTGAGATTGAAATTTAAAGTTTTTTTGTACATTTTTTTATTATATATGTAATAAATCTGCGCATAAATTAGTCATCTTTTTTTTTTTTTTTTTTTTTTTTTTTTAATAACAATGTATGAAGTATATGAAGATGCGTTAGATTTCATAATTTTACACTCTATGTATATCAGTAAAAAATTATATAAAATGTAGTGTTTATCGAACAAACAAATTATAAAAATATGAAGAGGAAGAAATATCAGTGCAAAGTTTTCATGTGTATGGATCATTGCGTTGAATCTATTAACAAAATTTACAATATCTCGCGATAAAATTGTCGTATAGGTAAAAATGAGGTATCAGAATAATCACAATTAAAGAAGCTTTCAGTTAATAAAAAAAAAAAAAAAAAAAAAAAAAAGGTCGATATTTTGAGCAATTTTAAAGTATTTTTGTCCTTTTAATGGAAACAATATTATAAATTAGAATTTTTATTTTTTTTTCAATTTATCTTTGTGAGTTATATGCTTTTTTTTTTTTTTCAAATCGTAATTTCTAAAACTAATTCTCATGGAAAAAGTTAATGTTTTTATTTATTTTTTTCTATTCATTTGCTATCCGATTAATTGCTGCGAATCTCCAAGACATCTCTGTTGGAATTTGATCTTTAACTAAGTTAGTCAACTCAATCCAGCTGACTAATGCTTCCTTTAAGCACAAGTGTAATTTTTTTCTTTCTTGTATTGTTTCACTTTTATGTAAGAAATAGAGATACTACTTCCTTTGTAAACAAGTCTCTTTAATTTCTTGTGATGTTTTTGACATTGTATATCATATGATACTGCTTCCTTCATAAATAAGTACTTTTATTGGAGGTGTCTTTCAATTTATACAGTGAATACATAGAGCCTGTAATGATACAATTAAGTTATTTATTTTTTATAATATAATTTTATTTTATAAATATTTAAATATACCAAAATATTAATATTTAATAAAGTATTTTAATATAATTAATGATATGAATGGTGTAATAATATATTATATCAATATTATAATTTATTATAATTAAATTATTATTGATAGTCTAATCTAATAATTATAA